>VDFB02000008.1:338883029-339279855 GCA_007258455.2 Sequoia sempervirens
ATCTTTAAATGTAACTATTTAGTTTGAAACAATATTGTGTTGATGTAAACAATGGTTATTCTTTTGCAAATGACACTATTTTGTTGAAAGGTTATCTTTGTAGCTAAAAACAACCTTGCTCAGTAAACTATTTAGTCATAAACAACTTGCTCTATAACTGTTTAGTAGGAAACAATACTTGTTCTGTTAAAACAATGAATGTTCATACATAAACAACTTGTTTTATAACTATTTAGTAGGAAATAGTACTTGTTTTGTTTAAACAATGAATGTTCTTATGTAAACAACAATGTTAGAGTATCACATCTGTGAGAATGCAATAATAGTATGTGTGAAACTGTTACCATAGACTTGTTCTGATTCTTTATTTTTGACAAAATAAATGTCAATAGAATACTATTTTAATATTGCAATCTGAATTAATGATTATTTTAGAATGTATGCACAAATTTCAAACATAAGTAGGCACATATATGTGTATGCACATAGACTTCATCTATGTACATACACATACTTGTGACATACCTTCTTTTGTTTTTAGTACATTTTTAAAAGGAAAATGCTTATGATGAGAAGTAGAAAGTAGTCATGAGAATGATATGACTAATTGATGAAACACTTTGTGAATCATAAATTTGATTTTTGTTTAGAGAGTACATTAGTAATTTGATTCTTCTTTTGAAGACTTTGTGAGAGAATACTTTAATACTTGAACAAAACAATGATACCTTAATTGACTAGAGCACCTCTGAGTAAATGCTGCTAGAGGATAGAATGTTGTTATGAGATGTATAGTAGAAAGTTACCTTTCAGGATGGGTGCCAAAATGGAGTACAAGGAGTATAGGTTTGCTTTACCATAACCTATTGTTTGTTGCTATTGCAACACATTTATTATATTTGGCCAAGCAATATAGTTCATTATGTATGTATGAACTCTGTGATTTCACTCTCTACCATTCCTAGCATAGATCTTACATTTTCTTTTCTAACTTGTAGATAGAAAATTTCATGTTGATGTATGGGCACACACTAGATTCCACCTTGCAGATTGTTCTCTTACTAAACTTTCTGTGTAGGGTCGGGCATTCTTCAAGTCAGAAGAATTTTGGGGAAGCGTAAGCTTCGTGGTTGGGTGGTAAAGTGCTTCAACCATGTTCTCTTCCACCAGTGGAGGCGAACGTCAAAGAAGAACCTTAGTTGTTCACAAGACTATTATAGTCTAAGATGTAACTTGATGTAATACATTCATGCACTTGATGTAAAATATACAATGTAATGACTTTGTGGCCTTAGGAGCCAAGTCAAACCTAATATTGTAATTTGACTTTTGAAGTGACTATAGAATCATTGACTCGTTTTAAATGGACATGTGTAGCTATGATTGACCTTAGCCACTAGTTATGTCTTTTTATTTTGGAATATATTCATTTGTCAAATACAATAATGTTAATTAAGTAATAATTTAGGATGGGTTATTACAGCAATTGTTGACGTTGTAGTAGACATAACTAGGTTACTAGCAACTGGTGAAAAATACTTTTCAAGTAGCAAAAAGATGGTTGTGGACCTACAACCTATGCAAAAAATATTTCTAAGAAGGGGTGAATCTGTCAAAATGGTTCATGGTTAGGGTACTAAATTAGCTTCATTACCAAGGATTTGGAGAGATGTGGCTAAATTCATAATTCAATACATTACATGTGAGGGGAGGTATGTATATGTATTTTCTCAGCATTTTTGATTAATGTTGCATTTAAGGAAAAATTAGTTAGTTAATGTGCCCTATTTTCTACATTGTTCTCTACAACGCATGAGTAAGGTCATTCAAAAAGGAAAGAAAACCTCTTTAGCTCACATGGGTTAATCCAGTTACTAATCATCCAAGCATTAAAAAGGCTTTCTCCCTCAGGTGATTAGGATTCTTTTGTCAATATAAATGATAATATTGGTTTTGAAGCCTCAAAAAATGAAACCTCTTCGAATGAATCTTCAGATGGTTCTCCTAGTGATAACTCTTGTTATGATAAAGCATACATTCCTGATACATTTGAGGAAGGTTATGAAGGAAACCGAGATTTGAGTGTAAGCCCTAGCCCTTCAAAGAGAAAATCCCTTGAAAAATTGTCTAAAAAGTCCCCGGGCCTAACTATTAGGGAAACTAGGACCTCAAGTGTTAAATCTTCTAAGGTTTCAAGGTCATCTGTCAAAACAGTTAAAGGAAAACAAACCCTGTCTGCTGAGTGTCAAAAATAGCTATATCCCGAGCCTTCTTGTGAGAAGAAGGGTAAAAATAAATCAAGGACTTCAACTAGCCCTATGAGCCAATTGGAAGATTTAGCTAATGTAGCTAGTCATATGGATAGTCCAAAAGAAAAATACCCTGATTTAGACCTAGAAGTCCTATCTAAAGTCTTGAAAAAATAGGGTAAAGCCAATAGGAAGGGTAGGTGGGAAAAAAGGAGGAGAACACAAGAAAAAATAGAAAATAAGTCCTTTATCCCTAAGACAATCACTGTTGATGATGATCAGGAACTTGAGATTCCAACTGCTATATATTCTCCCACAAAAGAACCCTTAAATGAGTAAGAGGAAAATGCCCCATTTGAGCCACAATGTCCTTCTCCAATGTATCTAAATGTATCAAAATAGTTAGATAAGGCTAATGTAGAGTCAGAAGGAATAGAAAAAGTAGACAATACAAGGGAACAAGAAAGACATGAAAGTTTTTCCCCTCTTGATACCCAAGTTGATGAAGGAAACTTGATGATAATCAAGTATATAGAAGTGGAACAAAATGATAGTAGGTCACCTTCCCAAGACAAGCAGGAAACAAGAAAAGAATGTAGGGACCAGGAACTTTTGTTAAAATAGCAAGAAGAAATCCGAACCTTAAAGGATGTAATTTTTTAGCTGAAAGAAGAAAATTGTTGTCTTCAAAACCAGTTACAAGAAGCATAGTTATCCAAGCAATCACAAGCAATAGAAAATTTAATAGTCTTAAATCAAAACTTGAGCAAGAAAATCAGAACAAAGAACTTCATTTTCCCATCAATGAGCATGAACAACAAATCCATGAGTTGAAGTAGAAATGGACTAAAGAGATTAATGGCACTTTGCAGAGATTAATTGGTTTGTGACCCTTTTCTTTGCATGAGGACATGAAAATCCATCAGCTAGGGGGAAATGATGAGGGTGGAGAAGTCCTAATGGTTTTACCTTTTGTTTTCCTTTTTCCTTTACTTTTTTCTACCCTCCTATCACTATTCGTCATAGGAAGTATAAATATTTGGTATATAATGTAGAGGGAAATTAAAACTACTAGAAGATATCGATATCTATCAAAATGCTAATTATTTTGTGGCTGAAATGGAAAGGGATAACTAAAGGAAGATGTTAGGGTTTCCAAGTACATGGATGGTGGAGAGGTAAAGAAATAAAAGTTCAAAAAATTTGTAAACCATTTTTGAAAGATACTTGTTAGTTTTGTTACACAGTTGTGGCCAACGACCATTATCTATTTTATATCAAACATATTTGGTTTGTTGGCCACAGGCCACAAACAAACCAAAACAAACTCAATCCGTGTTTTCTTAGTATAAATATGTGAGTATTTAGAAGACTTGATCATATAGATATTAATATAAGAGCATATTGTTGTTTTGAATCGCTATAAATTATGGAGATGTGTGTGCATGATTAGTTCAAGGTAGAACAAAGTTTATATTTCATCACTAGATGACCAAGGAGGCAGGGAACAATGCTTGAGTTATCTGATGACTTCTAGATTAGTATTGGTGTGGTAAATGTGTGTGATTTAATTCTAAAGCATTTTCTTTTGATAAATCTGGTTATTCATAATTAATTGCAATTCGGTTCAAAGGTGATTTTCATCAGTTATATGTTGATGTGTTTATTCAAAGCATAGTGTGAGAATTAAAACTCTGATATGTCTAAACATGAATTCAGTATTGTTAGTGCATAATTTGTAAGGTTTCTTTATCTCTATCACAACACTTCCTTTCATAGCTTCTGTCACTGCACTTCTTGTCACAGTTCCTGTCACACAATAGAAACAAGAGATTAAACGAGATTTATGATTAAATAACTATTATGAAATTTAGTTACATTCATCCCCACTTAATTCATTGTTTTCAACCCTTAGGCATATAGCCACAACACTTTTCATAAGTTTACGATCCCCAGATTGACATTGAGGAACAAACTAAGGAAATCAACACAAAGTTCCCAAGAATTGATTCAATTGTGTTAAGTCCATTTGAAAGAGTTACAAGGATAGTTTTCCCCAACATTGATCCACAGTTTTGTCCAAACACAATCTTGCAATTGCTATGAAAGCTCTTATATTTGAAGTATAAGACCTCTAACTTGTTGCACAATCTCATAATGGTTGTGTAAGTCCTTATAGTTGGTGTGCAAGCCCTCATAGTTGATGTTCAAGACCTCTTAATTTTTGTGTAAGCCTTCTATGATGTTGTAAAGTCCCTCTAAGTTGTTGTACAAGCCCCCAATTCCTCAATAATTCCTAAAGGATTATGCCAACACCTAGGGAGCTTCAACACAGGTGATAAGCAAGACTAATGATTAGAATGTGATATAAATAGACCAATGATTATGAGTAAAACACAGAGGGTATTTCCCATAGGTATCCTCAACAAGACCTCTATTAAGTAATATGAACAAGACTAAACAAACTATAGTTATACCTAATGTATGCTTGATCCCAAATTTTTTTATTGGGCCAAAGACTAACTAGTTGCATGAAAAATATCTTATTAAGCTATTAACTAAACCCTTGCATATGAACCAAAAGGTAACAACATTACAATATCCCCATAATTGACTCCACTGTATATTTCATACATAACTATAAGGTGTAGGTATGCATGACATGATCCTCTAACTATCTAAGTAGTTTATAGGCATTTAAGATGTTCCTTGAGTTATAATAATAGATCATGTAGGACCCTTAATCTAGTCCTAAACTAACAAGGGAAGAGATGTAATCAATTAGAGGAATATTTAGATCTTGTCCAATCAAAACAATACCCACTCCATTAAGCCATAGAGTCATGATCGTGCAAGAAATAAGTGAGTATGCATGGGTATCCTAGGGAGCAAGGGAAATCTTGCATCAACCAAAATAGTTTTAATTTGTTGCTAATGTATTCACCACATGTTATTTTAGTTTATATTTTGAGTATATTTTTAGATATTGTTGACAAATGTCATGTTAACATTTTAGGTGATTTAAATTAGTAAAAGATTGCAAATAGTCTTGAGAGCATCTTTAGGTAGGCAGTTAGAGGAATATTTTTAAGGATTTAATTAACTATTTAGTATGTATGTTATGTATCACATGGAGGTTTCCCACCCTTCAACTATTTGAATTTGTAAGTTTGTTACTTTTGGCCAATGGCATGTTTTATAGAATATTGAACCTTGTGCCACCTTGAAGCTAGTACATATCACTTGGAAGGATAGAGATAGTTATATATTTTTCATCTACAACCATTGGAAGGAAAAAGAGAGTGTAAGGACAAATTGAGGGTAGATAAATGGAGGTTCAAAATGGAGTTGAAGGATGAGAAATATATTGCCAATGAATTAATGAATATTAGTTGAATCATTAGATGTAATAGTATTCATTGATAGTAAAAAATAAAGGGTTGTGGCCTGCATGTAGCAAGTCCATTGCAACAAGTTCTAATAAGTTGAATGTGAGAATAATAAGGTTTAATTTTAATTTTCCTATTGATATTGTGTTGTTTGGATATTTGGTTGCATGGTTGGAGAATCCTACATTATGTCATTTTCCCTTGATTGCATCAAGAAGATACATATATAAAGCATAGTAGAACTAGATGTCCACATGCATACAATTCAAATATAACACTTCATGCAAATAGACATACTTAATATTTTGATCTCAAAGCTACAACTACCCATAGGGTACATAAGAAAGACCATTACAAATAGTTTGTAATGAATTATAAGCTACCACACATTCATCTAACTTTAGTTACATTCATACTAACAAATGTGGCAAGAGAGGATCCACAACTAGGTTTGAGCACTCCTTGAATAGTTACATACTACCATGGAGATATCCATTTACATGCATTATTCTCATAGTATAACCTTCTTGTTAGTTACAAAGAGTATCCCATCCCCTTACAAATCAAAATTACACCACTTGATGCCCAATAACAACCCAAGACACTTATACAACTAGAAAATTAGGTTAAGAGCTTTCAACATACATCACACAACCATATGTATTATAATTTTTAGTATTGAGGCTCTTGGAGGGTGATTTCAAACACTTATCCAATTACATCCAACCTCTAAGATGCCTACATGTCCATGTTAAAGGAATATGACCATTAGGAAGAGAGATCCACTTAGAATCATACAAGATTCAATCAACAAGGGCTAACATGACATACCCTCATTATTGCAAGTGAGAAAAGCCATAGAGCAATAAGGATAAAAGTAATCGCTAGTCCCAACCACCAACCTGATTAGGAATAAATGTGATGGTAGGTTGAGGAAGATAGGAACATGGCTCAAGATGAATATTTATATCATGTCCTATTTTGACAAACCTACAAACATCCCAAGGATCAATGTTCAAGTCAAGAATACACACTAAATACCCATAAAATAATCATAAAATTCATATTTGAAATGCCTTTAAGAAACATGTGACATAATAAGGTAGGCGAGAATGAATGGTGTTAGCAAGGTAGGTAAAGTATTTGAATTTTTGTTGAAAGAACATCATCAAGATGACAGAAAAAAAATCAAACAATGAATGAGCCATGGATAATAGCCCATTGAAATCAAGATGAGGAAAGATGAACCAATAAGAAACCTAAATTCCCCCACATAATGAAAACCACCAACATGCCACTGCATTAACATGTTGATCTACCAAAAAGATATAGATGACCATTAAAGTGTTCGCAGTCATAAAATAAGAACTAGGCAACACTCTCAACCAACATATGCCCACAAGATCACCACCAATGGAAATATGACCTCCACGAGGGAAGAACACATTGTAAATGACCAAAGAGCACCACCACAAGCACAACACTCCCTTTAGAAAGAAGGATGGATCATCATAAGAATATAAACACCATCACACCCAAAAAAATCACCATAGATTGTCATGCCACTATCAAGGGTAGGAAAAACCACTATAATTAAATTAGACTAACCCATAAGGAAAACATGAACTAAGGAATTTGTCACAAGGCCTATGATGATAATCCCACCAAACAAAGAAGAAACCTAACACACAACGAAGAAACTTGCCACAAAGGATGTTGAGATCATATGAAGGCCACCATAAAACAATTATATTTGTAAGATCATGTGTAGCCACCATAATCTAAGAGAAAATACTACACATGCCTTAAAGCAAACAATAAAGGAAAACAATTGAAGCATAACTCTTTTATAATGAGAATAAACATGTCAAAACATGTGGTAGTAAAATCAAGCAACACCAAGTGGCAAAGGATATACAAGGATTTATAGGGCATCATAAGGCACAAGGGATGCAAGAAAGGACAACATAAAAGACCACCAAAAAGTACCACAAGTGAAAGAAGTAAATTTATATAGCGTGGTAGGAAGAGCACAAAAGAGATGACTTGAAAAAGATAGGGAAAAAAAAAAAAAACATCACAATAAGAGCAGCACCAAGTTTAAGAATGAAATTTGGGCACACGCCAACACACCTCATATGACTTGCCATCTTGGACCCATTAAGCCAAACACAACATTATTTCTTTATAAACAAGTGGACTTCCCTAACTTTACTCATTTCTTGTTTTCCTAATTTCTAGATAGTTAAGCAAGCTCTTATTTTGTGCCTAGTTTTCATTTGTGAGACAAAAAGTACTTGTTGGATAATTTTCCTTTATTTTGTAATTTGCCATGGAGATCACATGCTAAAGAATGAACCTACATGATGACATCTTATAGGGTCCATTACTTTATATGAACCCTTTTGATATCCTTTTATGTTTAAAATTTTATTTTACAAACATGTTTGTGAGTGTTGCATACTTTGAGATACCTGATCATTCTAGGATTCAGATGCACCTCAAAGTGGGGGTAAAATATAATGATGAAATTTACATACCCATACCATTTCCCATTTAGTTCTATGTCCATTTTGAGATAATATCTTAGTACATATACATATTGAAAAATGACACAATCTTGTGCAAAGTTGAGCTCATTCCTCTAGCCTTTTATCCATCCCTATACACACACACATCCTTCTACATTTATTCAAACAATATACCTATATATGCATATCTTAATACATTCACCCAAATTAAGCATTATGACATTTACCCATAAACCTATTCGAGTTCATTATTTACCTAGATACAATTGTTTGCCTAGTGAAGGGCCATTTATTTATTTTTTTGGTCATTTATGCAATTACAAACTTGACCACTACTTTTCTAAATTTAAAATTTAAATTTGGTCAACTTAACTTATTCTACTAGACATTCTAAGCTAACTAAACACACATTTGCACAATTTGGTGCCATGTGATTATATTTCAAGGCATTCATTTGCACTCATTTCACATCCTCTCAAATTTCATCATCCCCTCTCATCCTAAAAGCATATAAGGAGCAATTATTAATGAAACACTTGGATTTGTGCTCTTAAAAGGAGTAACAAAATTACATATATTATTCTAAGGCACTCACTTGATGTCTTCAATCATTTATACATATTTGTGTAGATTGACCTATGAGAGTGTTCCCTAGCAACACAATGACTGACCTTCCATAAAATAATGTCAGTCTTAGCAAAGGAGACAAAAGTAAGCAACAATGAACCTAACAAACCAAAGAGAAGAGATATATGTTGCATAGGGTTAGGTCTAGGCATAAGGGACAAATTTACGGTTGCAAACTAGACCGAAACATAAATACTTGACCCTACATAGAACACAAAATCAACATAGAATTGAAAGCACTTTCCTAGTAGAGAGATCAATCAAAGTTCTAGAATCTTCATCAAATACCTACATTTTTTTGTCACAAAATTAAGTACCCCTATCCATTCTATGTACTCCTCATTACTTATTTAATATTATAATACATCAACTCACACCACTCACCTAATAATGCATTCTATTTGATCAAACTAGATCATTCCTAAAAGAAGTTTATTTCCCTTTACAATAAAATTAAATTATTAAAATTTTATGTACCGTAAAAATTTACCTAAAATGTCATGTTCAATTTAATTATAACTTCACTAACTTTTTTAATAAAATAAACTATATTTTTCAATAAAAAATTATTTAAAAAAGACACAAGAGCCATTATTACATAGAAATGTAGAAGAGCCCTTTAAAAAAAATCCTAATAATTTATCAAAAAGTAAACAGAGTGAAATTACGTCCTAAATCCACACAAATCGAATGAAACCCAAAAAAGAAAAATATAATGTCGAGGCTGTAGAGGTAGACGAGAGGAGCTAATAAGACAAACCTTTGCAAGTGCTTATTCTTATAACGTGTGATTATGATTGTAACCCTGTCTCTGGCATATGTCTAATAAGGGACACTAAACGCGATCTGCTTAAATCCGTACATATGCACATAAATTTGTGGCTTTGCGATTCTTTTCATAACTTACCCTAATTGCAGTCTGCGTGTATCTTCTTAATTTTGAAACACAATGTGTTTGGAAGAAATTATGTGAAAGAAGCGGAGGAATTCATCACTATAATCAGGTACTCAAATTCATTACACTACCTCTCAATTCGTATTCTAGGTTAATCCCAGATCTTTTTTAAGGCCAAGTCAAAGGTGGATACATGTCTGTTGAAAAAATCCTGCAGTTTGGTGTTTTCTAATATATCAAAACCTAAGTAATCTTATGTGGGTGTTTGTTAAATATATCAAATTCAAAGAAATCTGAAGTGGGTATTTACTAAATGTATGAGATGCCAATAAATGTGAGCTAGGTGTTGGATGTATTTCTTATATACAAGTATGGTTAATGGCACCCCCCAAACCGATATGCTGATGTTGTGTGCAGGCGTTTGGAATTGTTTTGCTGAAGAGTCAGGGAAGTGGATTGACAATGGAAGGGTATTCCCAAGACCCAAAGAAAAAATCTGAAATCTACACATATGAAGCTCCCTGGCAAATATATGGCATGAATTGGTCCGTGAGAAAAGACAAGAAATTTCGACTCGGGATAGGTAGTTTCCTGGAGGAGTATAACAACAAAGTAGAAATAATTGAGCTAGATGAAGAATCAGGTGAATTCAAGAGTGATCCCAGATTTGTGTTTGATCATCCATATCCCACTACAAAAATAATGTTTGTTCCTGATAAGGAGTGTCAGAAACCTGACCTTTTAGCCACTACTGGGGATTATCTAAGAATCTGGCAGGTTTGTGAGGATCGAGTGGAGATGAAAAGCCTTCTGAACAATAATAAGAACAGTGAATTCTGTGCGCCCTTGACCTCTTTTGATTGGAATGATGCAGATCCAAAACGAATTGGGACTTCTAGTATTGATACTACTTGTACTATTTGGGACATAGAAAAGGAAGCGGTGGATACACAGCTGATTGCCCATGATAAGGAGGTGTATGATATTGCCTGGGGAGGAGTAGGAGTGTTTGCTTCTGTTTCTGCTGACGGGTCTGTGAGAGTTTTCGATTTGAGAGACAAAGAGCATTCGACTATCATATACGAAAGTTCCCAACCGGATACTCCGTTGCTTCGATTAGGATGGAACAAGCAGGATCCAAGGTTCATGGCAACTATTTTGATGGATAGTTGTAAGGTTGTTGTCTTGGATATTAGGTATCCGACTGTGCCTTTTGCAGAACTCCAACGGCATCAAGCAAGTGTGAATGCCATTGCATGGGCTCCTCACAGTCCCTGCCATATTTGCACCGCAGGAGATGATTCACAGGCACTTATATGGGACTTGTCAGCTGCTAGTCAGCCACTAGTAGAGGGTGGTGGCCCGGATCCAATACTAGCTTACACGGCTGGTGCTGAAATAAATCAGCTGCAGTGGTCTTCCATGCAGTCTGATTGGGTTGCAATTGCTTTTGCTAACAAACTGCAAATATTAAGAGTTTGATATTTTTAAGATTCCAATATCATTTCTTATCAAGTTGTCACGAATCTATATAATATAGCCTGACATGATTGTATGGTATGGTAAGCTTTTCAAATTCTCTTCTTGGATGATTCCACAATGGAAAATAAATCAGGTTTGAGTTATATAATATCTTTTTTCTATGTTTATGCCAAGAAAAGCTCTTTGCTACAGGATTCTTATTCCTCTTCTTGTTAAGCCTTGTTAATTGTTCTTTGAACATTTTAGGTGTTTTGGTCTCCATGATCTTCAAGCTCATTGAGGTGCATTGCTATTGTGAAATTCAAATAATATTTTATGGCTGTATTTTAGCTAAATTTTGTAAGCTCAATCAGATTAACTTATTTTAAGCCAGGAATGCTGTCATGGATCAACAGAATTGGCATGAAAAGTGCATTTTGGACATTGCATGGCATGGATGAACTTTGGGCACCTAATAAAATTGAGAGTATAGTCTTTTCCTTGAATCTCGCCAAAAAGTTAAAAAAATTCTTGCGCTCTGTCATATAACTCATAAGGGTTTAGGTTAGTTAACTCTTCGTTTCATGTACCTTACCTCCGGTTTTCTTCAGTAGTTTTGGATGTCCACTGGTTGTGTCAATCCTCATGGATCCTCATGGATTGACAACTGCATACTAAGGTGAAGCCCTGAGTTTTGGGACAGGAAAGCAATGAAAATGTTATTGTATGGTTTAAAAACTAGCACAATCGTAATACCTTGATTGTAATCTTTGAGGATTTAGCAAGTGTTTCATTGCATGAAATTTTTACAACGTATGTACTAGTTATGAATAGACTAATTAAGCTTGTGCTATGCCCTCCTCTGTTTATGCAAATCATTATGCCTGTGGGCTATAATGTTTTTCGTTTTGCAGTGCACTGCAGTCATTTAAGACCCATTCCCTCTGTGGAGGGTAATGATTTTTCAGCCCAGGAAGGCGTTAGTGTTTCTGGAAATTGTACCGTTATCAATGTTAAATTCTTTTTTATATGCAAGAGGAACTTATAATATTAGAGCAACGAATGTGTCTAAAAGAGGAGTTGCTTGCATTTGGGGAAGAAGTAGACTCATTGCTGGTGGGAGGAGAATTGTGGCTATAAGATATTCAATAGAAGTATTCCAATCTAAGCAGGAATCAGAATTTACTACAAGTGAAAACTAAATTGAAGCAATGAATGATGTAGGGTAGCAAGATAGGAATTTAGTTGTACCATGCAACTCTAGGTAGGCTAAGTACAGTCAATAAGTGAAGATAGCCTCAAATAACCCAAAACTCATATAAATAGCTATATTTGATTGCTCATAGGGCTGAAGTCAGAGATGAATTCAGTAATCCAATGACAATTTCCCCCCAATACAATGTTGATCTTGCTGTTGCTTCACCCTGTATTGGGCCACTAAAAGGGTTTCCTTAAGTATCTGTAAGACTAACATCTCTAGCTCTGTTGGAGGTGGGAATTGATCCCAGAGCTTTGGACAACCAAGCAAGTGAGATGTGATGTTGGCAGAGGTTTTGCCCACATATAGCCTGGGATGGAGTCATCTTATTACTCACATCATTTGACAATCTGTTTGAGCCACTGGTTTTTATTCCTGATTTAAAGCACTGGAGATAACCTTGCGACATTTGTTCGTGTAATATCCCCCCCAATGGAATATTTTTTAAACTTCTGCAATTGACATAAATAATCATGCATGCTCTGATACCACTGTAATATCCCCAAATATTCTGCCCTGATTTTTCAGTTTAGGTTGTTTGACATTTTGTCAAACACTTGACATGCATATGACCGAATTCTGATTTTTCTGAGTTTTGGGGTTTTGTTTGTTTGATTCTTGATGGATTTCGAGGCCAAAATTACCACATAAAACATAGAAATGATAGACAATGTTTGGATAAACCAATAACAAGAATTTCACATGCAATCTCCACTTTATTGACAATATATCAGATCTGAATACACTGATTATCAGGTCTGATACAGATGGTATCAGACTGAAAATACTTATAAAATGTGTCTACAATATATAAACAAACCATAGGATTGGGTTCACCACATACCCGTTTGCTTGTTACTTCATTTAGGCTCAATATGATCACATATATGGCAAGAAATTGCTGATGTAGATGCTCTCAAACCCTGCTGTTAATGTCTGATGTATTTGCTAATAATAATGATGTTAATGGCTGCCAAAACAATCCCTAAACTCCTCCAAATGATGGCGGCTAGGTCTAAGAATGGAGCAATGAAACCCTAGATTGATGTAATGTCAATACAATACCGAATTTGGCCACTAAACCCTTGGTTGGATCTGCAATCTGATATAAAACTGTAGAAATCCGAAACACAAATCTTCATATGAATAAATGTTGCCAATGACCAAAAGTTCCTTCCAAAACAAGCACTTCACTCCCAAACCCTAGCAATGCATTTGCAGATGAAAATATGCCAATATAACCTTCAGATCTGAATTCTTTTGTCCTCAATCTACAAATAAAACTTCAAACCCTACCTAGAATGATAATTTCCTTCAAACGGTAAACCCTAGCTAGAATGATATTTTCCTTCAAACCCTAGCTGGTTGAAGCTCCCCAATAAAGCCAAACCTGCAAATAAGCTTAATGATGAGTTCCGGATGAATCCACCTCTCAATGTGGAGTTGGGTTTTCGTCCAATCAACAGATTTCTAAGGGTTTTCGTCTTGAGAAAAGGCTGAACCTGCAAACACAAGCTCTCCAAAATTGCTCTGATAGAAAATACCAAAACCAAGATGTCCAAATGACCTGCTCTCATCTCTTTTTAAAGGCTCAGCCGAGTCTTCTAGAAGAATCCAAAATAACCTCATCAAATCTTCTAGAAGCACACTTTATTTAATAAAGTGACTTTATAATATTTAATAAAATAACTTTATAATATTTAATAAAGTGATTTTATAATATTTTTTATTTTTTATTTATCATTTTGATTAAATTAATTAAAATAAAGTTATCCTTTTGATATTTATTTAGAATAGACAACTTTAAAATAATTAATTTAATTATTATTCCCTTATAACTCTATTATTTAGCTTATGGGAATAAAAAAAGCTAAAAATCAATATTTGCCATTACTTAGAAAAATGGGGACATTACGGTTCACTATCTCATTTTGCTCATCTGTTTGAGGATGTTAAAAGAACTCAGGGGTGGTGTGGCTCCACAAAGCTTAAAAAGCTCCTACAAGAAATAACCTGTGAATTTCTTTCTTACCCACATGGTGTCTTTACATTGTGATTTTGGTAAAGTTTGCACTGAAATCCATGGAAATATTTCCCACTTTTGAAAGGGAATTGTGAAATGTTGTAACAACTCTCAACGTTTGAGTTTCCTTCTTCCACTAGTATAACTTGGATTATATTATAACTTTTGGACAACTCTCTTCATTCCATTCTAGGAGAACTTTTCTTGATACTCTGGTATGCTATGGGAGTGGGCCTTTGAGAAGATCATCTTTTTGTACCAAAAGGTGTCAACCTCCTGGGTCAAGTGTTCTGAAGACATCTTCCCTTCAGTAAAAGTTGTATTTTTTGTGGTGGCAAGATTCTCTTGTCCCCTGACTGTTTTCTTAGTTTGTATAGACAACTTTTAGTATAGAAAGTATTTCAGGGTATTATGGTCTGCCATGGACAATAAAATGCCTTCCAATGCTATATCACCACTTCTTGGTTGCATGCATCTTAGCCAACATTTCTTTCTCATAAATGGATTTGACAATTCCTTGACTGTTGGTTGTTTGCATCCTGGCTGGTGGTCTTCCTTCCTGCATTAGAGTTTCCCTAATCTCATGCTCCGATAAATCACATTGTATAAATAAGGTTTTACTCAGTCAGTTGTTGCTAAGGTTGGTGTTGAAATCATGGCCTCCTCAAAGTGCAAGAAAGCTGGGATGGCATCATTATGCTGGCACAGAAGTCATGGCCTCCTCTAAGTGCAAGGAATCTAGGATGGCATCATTATACTGCGAAAATGAATTCTTCAATAGGGATTTTGAGGGGGGGCTGTAATGTCATAGTTTCAGATGCATTTGCAGTTGTATTTATTGAGACCAAGGGAAACCATCACCTGAGGCCTTTAATGTTCGTAGGGAAAAGTTATTACATTATGAATCCAATCTTTTGATGATCCTTATGTAACCCTTTGTATGAGGCATTGTGGCTTGCTTACATTGTTTTACCAAAAGATTATTTGGACTTCTGAGTATATACTTTGTTTCTCTCGAGAATATGGAGTACCATGTGCATACTATAGATGCCATCTCCACGAATCGCTACAAATGAGTATGTTGACAAAGAAAACCAATACAGACTTTCTAAGCACAGGGCTGAGAATGATTCAAGTAAGACTTTGAAAGGTAATACCGTTGATCAAAGGCAAATGGCATGATTGAAAATATATGATGTCCCTCATGGGAACAGTGTTGTTTTTAGAATATATCTTTTTTTGATTTGTTTGAACTTGGATATCCATCTATGTGTAATAGACTGCTCCATTAAGTTCATATAGCAGTTCAATTTTAGGAACAGGAAATTCATGCCTGGGTGGTTTTTGTTGAGACCCTCTAGTTAAGACACATCCTCCATGAAGAATTGGTTTTTCTCACCATCATCACAATAACTGCAAATATTCATTATGTCCTGCACCATCTTCTTAATCCCTCTTCTGCTGCAATGTCCCAAAGTACAGATTTTGAAATTTATTTGAATTTTTTGGTATTTTCTGATTAGTAAAAAAATCTAAAAAACAGCAAACTGAGGAAAGAAACAAGTGCTGGTGATAACTGAAAATATTTATTTCAAAGTCCCATTTACAAAATCACTAAAATATGAAACCCTTGTAGCAGAAAGAAGTAAGATCTGATCAGTACTCTTGATAAACAAGGGTCCAAAAATGTATTACAGCAATACAAACTCCTAGATCTGATATGTAATGCAAAGTACAAGTACAATATTGATTTGATAACACTGAAACAATATTTCTGAGTATGCCAAGAATCAAAACTTCATACCGTATGCAGGAAAAATAATCACATCTGATCTGTGACAGCCAATAGAACCTGAATAGCAGATGTACTGACTGCTGATTGGCCTGAAATGGTGGTGGCAGAGCTGTAGGTGAGTGCGGGTGGCTGGAATTGAGGATGTTGTGTGCTTTGCCAGCCTTCAAAGGGCTTCCTAGGGCAAATTGCCCATTTCTTGTGATTGGAAATGATTCCCGATTAGTTCGCTGCCATAGATGGGTCTAAAAATGCTTGAGAATTGTAGATCACTAGCCCCTTTGATGATTTTCCTTTTATGTTAATGCCAATCGCCCTTTAAGTTCGCTGGTGAATGTTGAGATTGCTGGCCGCCCTAAGTCAGTGCTGATTCGCCCCTCAAATCATACAACCAATAACTTCATTCAGCAGCAACCCTTAAAATTGGTGTCCTCATAGTATGACACCCAATATAGGTAGTGGAATTGTCATAAAGAACTCAGATCCAGCACTCTTTAATGCACAATACTCTAAAAATCCTGAAAGTCAATGTAGAAACCCTCAAATATGATAAGGCAACAATAGAATGATTTTTGCTTGCAAGAACACTGTAGCGTCGCTGTAGTGACACTATAACAAACTAAAAATGTCTCCAAATCCTT
Organism: Sequoia sempervirens; assembly: GCA_007258455.2. Lineage (NCBI taxonomy): Eukaryota > Viridiplantae > Streptophyta > Pinopsida > Cupressales > Cupressaceae > Sequoia > Sequoia sempervirens. The sequence goes on from VDFB02000008.1 coordinate 338,899,896, forward strand.
AACAAATCAGTACAGTTGTGATTCCTGGATGGAATCACCCAAGATTGGATGCAAGGGATTTTGTCTTTGATCCCAAATGTGGAATTCAAGAGGATTTTTGTACTCTCAAACCTCAAACAAACCAAGGGATTCATCTTTGGATGCCCTAGATTGAACGAAGTGTTCAAATCTGAAAATTAGATGCAAAGGATAACTTGAATGATTATGAAATAAGGAAAGTGCTCCTTTTATAGTTGCCTTTATTGGGCCCTCCATTTTTTTAATTTCAATTTTATTTTCTCTCCAAGTATTAAAATTTAAAAATGCTTTTTACATTTGAGTGTTTAAAAAAAACACTTTTTAAATTTATTAAAATAATATTATATAAGTTGCCCCAAAAATATTTGTGACCTCGCCCAATTTAAAAAATATTACTAATTATTTTACTACAGAAAAGGGGACATGACATCTGCTGAGAAGGGCTTGTGTAAGCCATGATGTTGGAAGGATTTATGCCTGGTAAATGATCTCTTACTAGATGTAGCCCTTTGGAAATCCCTTGGAAGACCTTCTCATGCTTGTCTAAAATATATCAAAGGTCTGAAGAACTATATTTTGCCTCCTTTTGCACATTCAAGAGATTAACCTTTCTTGAGGAGCTACAGAGCATTTCTTGTCTCCAGTTTCACATCCAAGGAATAAATCGCGACATTGGTTCTAGTCAAACCTTTCTTGATGATCTTATCCACATTATGTGAGCAGGTCACTTTGAGAAGGTGGAGACTTGAGGTCTTGGAGTTGTTATTCCAATATTCCTTTCATTTCATGGAGAACCATATCAACAGATTCCTCTTAAGTTAATAGCAAGGGTTTCAAACATCTTTTGTGACTGCACTTTAAGGGCTGCATCTAGCCCACCAATAGGACTGCACACTGATGTTGATAAGTTATAAACTTTTATGCTGAGTTTAATGTTGTGGCATTGTTTGTCCACAAGTTATAGTTCCAGCATTAGTGGTAAGAATGATACACAGATGTTGGTAAGTTATAATCTTGTATGTCGAGTTTAATTTTGTAGCTTTTTATGTCCACAAGTTATAGTTCCAGCATTAGTGGTATGAATGATGTACACAGATGTTGATAAGTTATAATCTTGTATGCCGAGTTTAATTTTGTAGCTTTTTTTGCCCACAAGTTATAGTTCCAGCATTAGTAGTTATTAATTGGAAGTTTGTGATTGGGTGGCAAAGCTTTGAGTTATTATTTCACTTTTAAGTTTTTTATGAATAAAGTTGTGGGTGCCACCTGAGTCAAGAGTGGGATCGTTGCAATTGTATATTATATTAATTCATGAAGTTACTGTTAGGCACACCTACAACAATATTTCAGATTCAACAATAATCATATAAATGAATCTCAATCCTTGGTTAGGATTTAATTTTGACAGTCCATTTTTACATCATCCATGATTAATTAAAATTAACTAGTTAATATTAACATCACAACATTTGCCTGAAATGTTTGGCTTGATGAAAGTCCCTTTTACAAAAAGCAACTATTCTTATAATACAAAAGTCATTAGTTGTTTGGGCAACAGCCATCCCTTTCTAGGGCAATAACTATCCCTTTTCGTGCATTGATATAACATAAACCTATCAAATTGAAATGCCCACATTGTTGGTCGCTAATCATCAACAATAGAAAAAGAGTACAAGGGATGCACCAAGCACCAAAAGCAGCAAATATTTCTATCCTAGATAAGCCTCAGGGTGTCCAGGAGTGTCCTAAAGACATTGCAGCCTTGCATTCAGCCTTCTCAAGTTGTACAGACCAAAGTTCAATACACTTTTTTCCCAACTAAAGATGGAACAGAGAAATTTTTATATATTAAAATCATAGTTACAAGACTCGGACTCGCCTCGGACTCGGCAAGCCAATTTTTGACTCGGACTCGGACTCGGAGCCCAGACTCGGCAAAGACTCAACAAAGACTCGGCAAATAGAAAAACCCAAGAAATTCAGAGATTTTTAAGGATTTAACACTTGTTTCACGCACCCTTTAATAAATAAACCTTAAAGACACAATAACATCATCAAATAGAAATTACTATGATCTCATACACAAACATACATCGATCACATAAGTATAAACGCAAATTTTAGCTGAAGGAAATAACACATTCAAATATATAAATATTGTCAAATGTATACAAAACTCATGGAATATGAAATCCATGGCATCAAAACAAATATCAAAATTAAAAATATAAGTCTATGGCTCAAAAGAGCTTGCATTACTCATCCCAACATCACGACAAGTCATGCGCTAGTGTCTAAGATAGGTCATAGATGATGATGTAGCCATGATATTTTCTTGCATCTCAATGATTGGTGTGTATATTCAAGTGAGGAATTTATTATTAAATTTTTATTGTAGCCTTCAAGACTACATGCTTTGTTGTCTAATGTATGGAACAAGATAATCCTTGATTATGGCTTTGACTGCAAAAGATGCAAAGATTTACAACAGGGGATATGTATTTTGTAGGTTTAATGATCATGATTCATCATTGGCCTATAACATGCTTAGACCTATAGTTTGATGAGGTTTTGGGGGAAACACCCCAATAGGATCAAGGGGTAGTGCCCTTCGCGGGGGTCTGGGGGCAGCGCCCCCAGCGGGGTCGAGGGGCAGCGCCCTGGGCGCGCTCCCTGTCGCGATATAGGGCGGGGTCGAGGGGCAGAGCCCCCGCCACCAAGCCCAAATGAAGACCTTCAAAACCACACAAACCTTCATGGCGCGCACCATTTAATTAAAAAAATTGTAAATTAAAGACACTAATTACATATTTAGAAAACATCAAGGTCGAGATTTAGCCATTTAATTAAGCAGTTCTGAAACTTTAAAATGTGTTTTTTTTTGACACACACGCCCACAAAGTGACAGCCGAGTCTTTGGCTCGGGACTCGGCAAGTCTGGCGAGTCTGGCGAGTCTCGGCGAGTCTGGCGAGTACTCGGCATCCAAGTCCCAAAGACTCGCCAAGCCTCACTCGCCTCGGGACTCGCCAAGACTCGCCGAGTCTAGGCGAGTCTTGTAACACTGGAACTTAATATTAACTAGTTAATTTTAATTAATCATGGATGATGTAAAAATGGACTGTCAAAATTAAAATAGATGCTTGAGTTTTTTATGGTGTAGGTGCAGGCTATTTTTATGACTCACCATTATTTTGGATGTGTTAAATATACTATAGTTTAAAAACTTGGACTCAGAAAAACTTGGCAGGTCTTAAATTTGACTTGGCCTTGGCACTTGGGAAAAACTTGGCAATTTTTTATTTTTTCTGAACATTAAAAAACACAACTTTGTAAAATAATCTTAAAAAACATGCATAAAGCTGAATTTAGCAAGGTCATAAATAGTTTTTTTCTTCATTTATAGATCAAAATACGACATCAATTCACATCATATGATTATAAATTACATACCTATGTTAATATCTTGCAAATTCCATCCTTTGAAAACATGGGCCAAAAACCATTTTTATTATTTACTTTTTAAAGCCAAAGTGGGGGCCTTGGAGGTGGCAGCCCCCAGTGGCGTCTAAAGACAGTGCCCCTCTCAAGGTCTAGGAGCAAAAGTACCTTGCAGGGTGGATTGAGGGGCAGCGCCCCTGGCACATACCTTGTTGCAATAGTTGTGGTTGAGGGCTAGAGTACTCATTGACATACCCAAATTAAGGCATTCAAAAGCACATAAACCTTCATGGCATATGCAATTTTTCAAATGCAAGTGGAAAACTCTCTAAAATTAATGAAGGGACCAATTATTTTACACTGGCCGAATTTTTCTTGTGGTCTCACGAGTTAAGGTAGTTTCTAGCTGAGTTACTCGTCAGGCCTCTTTTGCTTGCAAATACTTGCCCAATTTTTTGATCTATGATTAATATGCTTACAATCCAAGTACAAATGAGGGGTCCATGTTTTATAAATGCACTTAAGTGGGAATTGGCTTTAATGATAATAGCTAATAATTAAGATGTAAATAATTCCTAAATATATGTGTATGTTGGGAATAGTCCAATTGCTTTTGTATTGGTTAATATTGCATTTTCATTCCCACCATGAATTCTTTTCCATGAATAGGATTCAATTCTTTAAGTACCTTTCCAAGCATGGACCTCTTTTCATGTTCCATATATTGGCAGAAATATGGTACTTGTGCAATTTCCTATTCCACATTTGTTTGAATTTTGCTATGTTCCACAAGGTCGCAAGATGGGGGGACCAAGGGCCTAGATTTGGGAACAACGGGATAATGGTGGGTGGAGGTTTTGGGGGAGAGCCCCCAACGAGGTTGAGGGGCAGCGGCCATTTTCACAATTTTATCAATTTGTTTTCTACAATACCAAGTCCTTACTATTTTTGAAACTTGGGAGTGATTTGACATGAGGTTTAGATGCCTATTTATAAGTTTTTTGGTGAGTGCTTAGGGTTTGGGTGGGGCCCATAGATCATTAGGGTTAGGGTTTGTGGCACACAGATAGGAAATACTGTTTGATTTTTTGTAATAATTGACTTTTTTTATTTGTTTGCTGTGGGGGATGCATGCTTAGAAGTCGTAGGGATGGTCAAGATACTCTTGGGAGTCCCTTAGATGTATTGGGGACATCCCAAAGTCCCCCAACTGTTCCCAAGGCCTTAATATTTTTGAAACTTGGGAGTGATTTGGCATGAGGTCTAGATGCCTATTTGTAAGTTATTTTGTGAGTGCTTAGGGTTTGGGTGGGGCCCATAGACCATCAGGGTTAGGGTTTATGGCACACAGATCTATGATAACCACCCTTGATTTTTTTTGAAAATATGTTAGCTTCAACATTAAAAATGAAAGCATAACAACCTCCTTTCCACTTTCTGATCACCTAGATCTCGAAATGGGCAAGGTGAGCATACGGTGTCAGGATTACAATTGAACTGAAACACAACTGCTGAAAGGAAGCATCAGGCGGCAAGCCGGCCAAACCACTTATTCAATGGGATGCGAAAGCAATACAAGAAAGAAATCATTCACTTATTTAGCGAGAATCACAATCACACATCCACTTTTCAGTGGGAAAGCTTTTACAATATTTGAAAATATTTATAAATGCTTCTTCTGCTTTCCGGTGGTGAGCAATTACAATTAACCACTTATTCAGAGGTGATAGTATCAACAAATAACAATAGAAGCTCACTAGTGGTACTACCATCCAATGTTACAATAATAAAGCTTAGGAAATGGAAGCTCTTTGGTGGTATGACCATCTGAAGCTTACAATGTTAGTCCATAAACAATATCATCACTAATTAACTGTTGATAAAGGAAGAACATTGTCGATACAAGTGATGATATGAACTAGGATAGATGTATCACTCAAAATGAATCCAGACCACATTGATAATCAACATAATCAAATGCCCAACACAGAAAATACCTTAGACAAGAAAAATAGGAGCTGTTGCAGTTCTGCAACACTTGATTTCTGCTGGTAACAGGGCTGTAAAGGGACTGTTATGTCTGTAACAGCTGTTCAAACTCACCCACCCATTGCTATAAACCCTTCAAACTGTTTACCAATTGTGATAGACTTATCCAATGTCCAAAAAAGATGAAAACAAGACCCCAGCAGCTAAAGTACTATCAATCCATGGTTTGATATAACTTGGACCAGAACTGTACAGTGCCTCTGGTCACTAGCACACAGCTCATCATGTCACCAATGGCCCAGTCCCCAACTCCCAAATGATAGAGGAGTGATCCAATGAAATAGGCTACCCAAAACAACCTCAGAAATTACCTTTGAATGAAGTGCCTAGCCCAAGGATTCACATGCCAAGCTTCAGTTGTTGTATGGCCAAGTGTAGGAATTGGTTTGGCCTGCAATAACAGCATCAACTCTTTGTGAATTTGTATGGTCTGCAAGACAAGAATAATGAAGTCTAAACAGCAAACAAAGTAAATGAAACCCTCAGCATATTACCCACAATGAGGCGATTTGCTGGAATGGTATGGCCCAGCTATGAAACTCCCAAAATCGTCTTCAAAGATTCTCAATAAAACACTGCGAATCTCCACAAATGATTCTGTAATCAGCACCTCAAAACTGGTACTCTGAAATTGAAGCACAATGGTGATCTCTGAAATGAAATCACTCCAGGCTAGCTAGAGATTATGTTTCAAATCTGAAACTAGAAATCTTACGAGGGTTTTTGTCCTCAAAAGATTGGAAGAACTCACAAGTTCAATCTGACAACATGATATCAATCAATAACCCCAACAATGAGCCCTCAACCAACCTTTATAATTTTCTGAAGCAATAAAATATTACTTTTTTTTCTCTATTTGCTCCAAAACTCTTTTTTATAAAATAAATGATTAACTTTATGGAGCACTTTTCACCTTTTGAGGAATAATAATGTTTCTCATAAATAAAGTCTCTTTTCCAAGGCGTCCATCAGAAATAACTTTTCAACACCTTTAAAATGATCTATTACACTTAGTTGTCCCTTTTAATATTTCCAACATTGGACAAGTTAAGTGAAATATAATTAAATAACTCAATAATATATTCAAGTTGTAGAAAGCATCCAAATGATATAATTTTGCAATTTTGATCATACTAGTAACTAGATGATATTAAAGACTAGGGATGATGATTGGAGGCAACCAGGTGACTTTCTAAAAATAGCCTACTTGTCCGAGAAGTTTGGAGAGCACCCAAAAAGTTGGAGATTAATTCCGAAAGCATCAAAGGGCTCCAACTAACCAACTGAACTCAAACCCAAGAACAATTGCTTTGCAAGATTGATCAAATGTTTCTCCAAGAATGTTGTTCTCCCTAACTAACCAATTAGCCTTCGAAAGACTTGGAAATCGGCTAAATGTGTACGAATTGTCTAAGCGCCAAAAGGGGACATTACAAGATTGGAAACATTTTGATTTTTTAAAAAATTGACTACGTTTTCTACGGGATTTTTCCTTGTCCTTGAGGTGCTTTGGATGTGTTTGTGGTTTATTGTTTGTTTATTAAGATAGATTCACGAAAGAGATGCATAGAATGGGAAAACAATTCTCATAACAGAAAGAAAAAAACACAAGTTTGTCTCCAAAATGAAATCATTATTCTCATTCATTCAAACCTGATTACATTGCATAAGTTTTTCCCTGATCATGACGGCTTAGTGAATTATTTCATTCAAAAAGTAATATGCAAGAGCACAGGTTCACACTTGTTATAGTCTCAGCTGAAATGATACAAGTCGATCCTTGCTGAGTGAATGGCTGCCTTAAATTCTCAACCCATCTTCTAGAATCTACACTCCTTGTCTAGTTGAGTTTGATTCAACACTTGCAGCGCTGAAACAACTTGAGAATTGACTACGATTCTGTAACAACTTCCTCTTTACAATATTATACGGCCTGTAGATTGGGCGTTACTATTAACCACGCTATGACTTTGGATCTTTTGTATGGCTTTGATTTATGGTTGCGTTTTCTTGACTGGAACTGATGTCTTCTTCCCAAATAGTCTACTGGTGTGTAGGCTTATATTATTGAATGAGTGGGGTTTTCATCCCATACATTTTGTGGCCAGGGGTATCGGTCTGGTGTTTCTTTCTGCAAGCTCGATGGAGAAAATAAAACACAAATAATTTTCTGAATACATCTTCCCTCCAGTTTCTTGTCTTTTATCAATTCTGGGTTGCCAAACTTAACTCCCCCATATAGCAGTCGATCACCAGTGAATGCTTTATTTCCATTTTCCAAAAAAAGAAACCAACGAATTTTTCCATTTAAATGAATCGCCCTTATATGATAATATTTGTCTTAGGCTAAAATTCAATTTATTTATCACCATGAAGCATCGCCTAGAGAAAGGGGAAATCGTCACTTAAAGTGACCCTCTTTAATAAACTCAATGAATAATTAAATATTATATGCCTGACTCTAGCTTTTAAGGCTCCAATTTAATTATTCGCACTTATTCCTTTGAAATTTAATTTATTTCTAATCTCAGGAATTAAAAGATTAGAAAATCTCTTCAATACTATTCACTAGCCGGAAAGGGACATTACAGTTCTTCCTTCCCGGAGATTGCTTGTCCCAAGCAATTGGTACCTGCATACCCAACACCAACTTCCAGGATCCCATATCAATCTCAAAATCTGCAACCTCTATTATTTGAAACACTACATTGCAAGATGTCTACAAATAACTTCATCTTATTTCTCCTGGAAAGTAGTGCGATAATTCTCAACATGTAATCAACAAACTTACCATCGCATACCTTAGTCATCGCAGAAGACTGCTGCACTGCTCTGATTATCATGCTCTCCAAATCCTCATAAGGATGATGACTCATAATTGGAAGTGAAAGTGTCATGCAACATGTAGAATCATTTACCTTATCATCCATAAAATGAGTCTCCATCCTCTTTGCTGTTGCTCCACCTGGAGCACCATCTGCTAAAGCTCTCAATACAATCTTCTTCCCATCCGCCGTGAACTCTAGCTCCATCTGTTGGAAATCCTGTATATATCTCCTGAGTGACTGTAGCCACTGGATACCCAAAATAATGTTAGATTCACCAATCCCGATTGCTAAAAATTATCAGCAACCACATAATCATTCAACTACACACTCAACTGAGGAACCTTCTTAGTGCAACTCATTTTAAATCTGTTAGCCTTCATGATCTGATTTAGGATCTAGACTAATTGCATAATTGAATGCTTAACTTAAACAATTTAATGGAAACTCAAAACCAAGTGTACATTATTGAAATTATGCATTAAAAATCAAGGTGATAACCAAAATGTGAGAGAGAAGAAGAGAGAAAGTGCAAACAATTTGATAACGGAGTTCGCTATAATCGTGACTACGTCTCTGGGTCCCTCTCTAAAGAGTGACCGATCCTATTATGCTCCAGAAAATGATTACAAGGTCTTCCACCTATTGCAGGATTCTCGTCTCCTCGGACGATAATGAATTACAAAGAAAATCCTTCAACAAATGCAACAAGCTTAACTAAGCTTCAAATGCATAAGGATTAAAAATTCACTATTCAAAAATCCTCACTTGGAAATCTCTCACAAATTTTCATCTCTCCAAAATTATCACTAAAATCCACTTTCAAATCACTTAGCTAAAAACCCTTCCTTCTACCCCTTTTTATACATTAAATTTACTAAATGGGGTGAAAACCACCGTAATTAATGAAATAACTCCCCCCTTAACCAAATAACCCCCTACATATCGTACATGATTTATTTTAGCCTTTGGTTAGGTTCTGTTACATTGGAGGAGGAAATAATAACCATAAGAGGTTATTATTTAACAAATCGGGCTAATAACAATATACCTTTTGCAAAAAAACTCATTCCTAAATAATAGCTCTTATTTTTTATGAGCTTTACAAAAATAATCTTCCAAATCCCTTTTAAGTTTATTTTAAGCCCTTTTATAATATTTACAAAGAACGGATTATATTCCTTAAGCCATTTTACCATTTAAATCCCTTAAAATCCTCGCAAAATCTTTTAATATCCTTAAAAATCTCGTAGTATGGGATTTTAAAACTTAAAAGATTAATAATTTAAATTTAAGGGAATTTAGCTTTTAAATTATATTTTAAATAGTCATGTGATCATTTTTGCCACGTCATCATTCCTACCACATCATCATGGTCAACCCTCAACTTTGACCGACCATATCTTCGTTGTATGAGCTCTGTTTTCGATGAAACGAATGGCATTGGAATCGTCGCGACGAGCTCTTCAACATGATGTTGCTTTTGACGATTTTTGGTGACTATGAATTTTGACCTTTTTCATTGTGTTGAGACCTAAGTTGACCAAGGTTTGACCGAGCATAACTCAAACATACGAGCTCCTTTTGACCTCGTTCAAATTGTGTCGGATTTAATTTTCTGGGCTCTTCGAGATGGTGCTAAAATTTGGAGCATGTGTTACACTTCTATTTTTGACGACAAGTATCCACCTGGATCACTTCATAACTCTAAAACCTGGAAATTCCTCAGCCTGCAAGCCCTTCCTCACAACCAATCCCTCGTCAATGAAGTTGTGAGTAGCTCCACTGCCAATCAAACAAGTGATCCACTATCCCTTAACTCCTATCACTCGAAAAGGATGATACTTAGGAACTCTTGATCGTGCCGCCATAGTACCATGAGCTATTTCTCCTGTGTTGGTATCATTGTGTGGTTGCTTTTTATGATCACTATCTGAACTCGTGTCAACCTCCTCATTTGTATCGGAATATGTTAAATTTGAAGATCAGATTTAGATGCACAAAAATTAATTCAAAAATTCAATACTAGACACAACAGATACCCTGGGAAAACCCTCCTCTTGAGGGAGAAAAACCCAGCCAATAATATCTCTTATATTATTGAATCTCAATAGAAACTTCTTTACAATGAAGGTCGATTTGAAGGCCAAGATATAAGCACCAAAAATATGATGCAACACAGAAATACAATGATCCTAATCTCTGATAATGAATTACAACCTTCAATAATGTCGATCTGCTCTTCTGGATGAACTCGCACTAGATATGCATGAGAATGGAATGAATATGATGATCGAATGAGGTGAAATGAATGGTAATATATACACAAAGGAGGGAGGAGGACACAACCCTTCATAACATGTCAGCTTCTCTCAAGAGACATGACTCTAACAAATGAAGGGTCGACTACATAGAAAATCATGCCTCTACAATAATTAATAAATAATAACAATTATTAAATGCTTTCAAAGAGATCGCACCAACAAGAGATCAGGCCTTCAATGTAAATCAAGCCTTATAAAATATAATCTCACAATTCAAATAGCCGTTAGGCTAAGATTTGAATTGCCTTTAATTTCGTGGGTCTGGAAGAAGCAGCCCAATGTTGCTATCATCAACACTCCCTCTCAACTAGGGATGATTCTTCCATCTGCAAAAAACATATCACCTCAACGTGATGTCTACCACAATGGCTACAACCATATGTGGAAAAGAAGGATATCACCTCAACAGGATATCAACCATAATGGCTACAACCATGTATGGTATGTACAAGTGTTCATCACTTGCGTGATGTTGTCACCTCAACATGACTTTCACCATGGCTCTCCGAGAGGGTGAAACACAAGTACAAGAAAATCATCATGGACTCTCTCACGTGATGTCATGGAGTCACACATTACATCCACCATGGCTCTCCCAAAGGGTGGAATCAAGGGATTTCACCTCGAACTTCTCTCACAGAGAAGAACTCATTACTCAAGGGATTTCACCTCGAACTTCTCTCACAGAGAAGAACTCATTACAGGCTATCACTGATATTGAGACTCTTTCTCAGTTAAGGCTGGATTCTCCACCATACCAAGCTTATCTCGAAAGTACACAAACTTTATTCTGGAGAGGGGCTTGGTGAGAATGTCTGCCGTCTGCTCATCAGTGCTAATATACTTCAACTGTATAGCCCTCCTCAATACCATATCTCTAATATAGTGGTATTTGATCTCAACATGCTTGGTTCTGTCATGAAACACAGGATTGACAGAAAGCTTCACACAACTTTGATTATCACAATGAATGATAGATAGTGGGCTCCATTGATTGTCCAAAGAATCCTGCAAGGAGCTTACGAAGCCACACTGTTTCCCGAGCTGCCATACAAGATGTAATATACTCTACCTCTGCTGTACTCAATGCTACAAATGACTGCTTCCTGCTGCACCAGGAAATCATAGCAGATCCCAAACTGAAGCAACCTCCAGAGGTGCTCTTTCGATCTGTGGCACACCCTGCCCAATCAGAATCAGTATAACCATGCAGCTCCAAGTCAACATCTGAAGAATATCTCAACCCATATCCAACTGTGCCACACAAGTATCTCAGGATATGTTTAGCTGCAACAAGATGTATCTGTCTTGGTTCACACATGAACTGAGTAAGTGCACTCACAGCGTAATAGATATCTGGTCTAGTGTTAACTAGATACATCAAGGACCCAATCAATTGCCTATACATTCTAGGATCCACCAAGTCTGAACTAGCTGCAGCCTCCTTCAATTTATGTAGGTTGGTCTCCATAGGTGTAGACATGGATTTGCAATCCATCATACCAAACCTCTTAAGTATATCAATGGTGTACTTCCCTTGACTTAGAATCATTTCATCTGGTTTCTGCCAGACTTCTAAGCCAAGGAAGTAATGCATAAGCCCAAAGTCTTTCATCTCAAACTCAGAGGCCAACTCTTTCTTACATTTGATGATTAAGTGCTCTTCTCTAGTAAGAATCAAATCATCAATATACAAAACCAAAATCAATGCTTCACCATCAATTACCTTAAAGTACAGATTAGAGTCAGCATCATTCTTCAAGAAGCCCAAACTTGACAGGTAATGATCAATTCTTTCGTACCATGCACGAGGAGCCTGCTTAAGACCATACAAGGCCTTCTTCAGCTTGCAAACATGAGACTCCTTCCCATGTACCTCGAACCCATCAGGTTGCTCGATATAAACTTCTTCCTCGATCACACCATTTAGAAAAGCTATCTTCACATCCATTTGATGAATCTTCCATCCTCTAGATGCAGCAATGGCAATGATGGTTTTGATAGAAGTATAGTGAGCAATAGGAGCAAATGTTTCTTCATAATCAACTCCCTCTTTCTGTGAAAACCCACGAGCCACAAATCTTGCCTTGTACTTCTCAATGCTCCCATCAGCTACATGCTTAATCTTGAAGAGCCATTTCAAAGATACCACATATTTGCCTTCAGGTCTAGGAACAATGTCCCAAACATCATTCTTGAGAATTGATTGGTACTCCTCTGACATAGCATCTTTCCAAACCTGTTGACTGGAAGCTTCCTCCACACTAGAAGGCTCAGACTCAATAATCTGACTCATTAAGGCAACATAACTAGAGAACTTATGTGGCCTTTTACTTTCTCTGAATGTACCTCTAGGAGCTGCGAACCTTTCAGCCTCTTGCATAGTTTTCCTAGCCCAAAGAGATCTCTTTCTTCTAATCACTATATCGGTAGGCCCATCAGTAGGTTCTAAGGGCTCAACTGGATCAATATCTTCCTTCGGTTCTGAAGTCTCCCTTTGAATCTTAGGAGTATGGTCAACTTCCATATCCTGAGGAGACTCATCATTGTCAATCTCCACATGAGTTCCCTTGGATCTTCTAAATGCAACATATTCCTCGAATGTGACATCTCTACTGATCTCAATCAATTTCTAACCTGGAATGTATATCTTGTAGGCTTTTGATGTCTCACTGTAGCCCACAAATATTCCCTTCTTGCCAGAAGGCTCCAACTTTGTTCTCTTTTCCTTTGGAACATGGACATAGACAGGACATCCAAAGATCCTTAAATGACTAACATCTGGCTTCTTTCCTATAAAGGCTTCTTCCAGAGTCATATTCTCCAAGACCTTGTGAGGACTTCTATTTTGAACATATACTGCAGTCCTAGAAGCTTTTGCCCATAAGAAGGTTTGCAGATCTTGGTCATGAATCATGGCTTTTGCTGCTTCCACGATCGTCCTGTTCTTTCTCTCTGCAACACCATTCTATTGAGGATTATAGGGGACACAAAAATCCATCTTAATCCCAGCATCAACACAGAAATTTCGAAAGCTGATAGAGGTGTATGCTCCTCCATTATCAGATCTGAGGACCTTGATTCTTTTATTGGAAAGATTCTCTACTAGAGCTTTGAACTCCTTGAACCTTTCTAACACTTCCTCAGACTCTTTAGTTTTCAAAAAATAAATCCAAGTCTTTCTAGAGTGGTCATCAATAAAAAGAACATAATACAAGAAACCACTCGAAGAAGGAACAGACATAGGTCCACATAAATCAGAATGAATAAGGTCTAAAATACACTTAGATCTACTTTCTCTACTATGGAATGGAGCTTTTGAATTCTTACCCATAGCACATCCTTCGCAAGTTCCTTCTTCTCTTGATTGAACTTAGGAAGTCCCGTGACCATCTTCTCCATGATAGGTAAGGCTCAAAAGTGTAGGTGAGCCAATCTTCGATGCCAAATATCACATAAGCTTGAAGAATCATGAACTAATGCCTGTAGTGGACGCGTACATAGCCTATAGAGGCTTTCATGTCTAACACCAATTACTTGAGCATCCTTGAAACTTGAATTCTCCATCCACACAAGAACTTTGCCTTTGGAGAAGGCAACTTGATGTCCTTTATCTTCTAGGGCTGAAATGGAGATGAGATTGCGCTTGATTCCTGGAACATAAAGAACATCTCTCAACTGAAGTGTAATGCCAGAATCCAAATGAAGAGTAGAGGTCCCAATCCCTTTCACGAAGTAGCCAACATCATCTCCGATAATGACTTGTTCGGAAGAATCTCTCTCCACCAAACTTGATAAGTGCTCCTTAAATCCAGTGATGTGTCGAGAAGCACCACTGTCGATCAGCCAAGTGTTGGTATTTATTTGTAGGTGCATTGCTTGACAATGCCGAATAGAACAAGTATTCACAAGAGTCCTTCTGAGGAGAGGCATCATCAACATCTGCAATGGTGGCCTATTGCTTAGGCCTGGATGGACAATGCTTGGCAAAGTGACCATACTTGTCACATCTAAAGCATTGGATCTTGGACATGTCTCTCTTCTTCTTGGAAGCGGGAGCATCATCATTTCCCCTATCTCGATTCCTCTTGAAGAAACCTTTCTTTCCATCTTTTCCTTTCTTCTTCGAAGCATGGGAGGCAAGAACATGAATATCTTCTTCTTTGAACTTTGACCAACGCCTCTAGCACCAACCTTGATTCTTCTTGAATGTAGTCTGCCCTTAGACGATCAAACTTAGGCATTTTTGATCTTGCAGTAATTCCTTGAATGTAGGATTCCCAAGACAAAGGAAGACCATTGAGAGCAAGCATGGTCAAGTCTTTGTTGTCAACCACATGGCCAATTGTTGAGAGCTGATCTCTCAAATCTGAAATCCTCATGAAGTAGGCAATCACTGATTCTCCTTTCGCCATCTTCACATGGTGTAGTTGTTGTTTTAGTGCAAGTGCCCGACTGGTATTGTTGATTTCATACATTTCTTCCAATGTTTTAAACATGTCTCTTGCCATCTTCAACTTAGAGACAATAGGAACAATATGATCCTTAACGGAATCAACCAACATTTTCATTGCCTTGATATCTTTCTTCTTCCACTACAACTTGTCTTTTGCCTTCTCAGGTTCAGGAACATTGGACTCCACAAACTCACCCAAGTCATTCTCTTGCAAGGTAAGCATGATCCTGAATCTCCATGATGTGAAGTTGGATGCTCCCTCGAGTCTATCCTCAATCTTAAGACCATTCACCATCTTGACTAATGTAGGGATAGACAAAAAAATATCACGAAGAGAATAGAGTATTGCTGTAATAACAAATCTGATCACGATTTCCTCAAACCCACTCTAATACCATGTTAGATTTTAAGATCAGATTTAGATGCACAAAAATTAATTCAAAAATTCAATACTAGACACAACAGATACCCTGGGAAAACCCTCCTCTTGAGGGAGAAAGACCCAGCCAATAATATCTCTTATATTATTGAATCTCAATAGAAACTTCTTTACAATGAAGGCCGATTTGAAGGCCAAGATATAAGCACCAAAAATATGATGCAACACAGAAATACAATGATGCTAATCTCTAATAATGAATTATAGCCTTCAATAATGTCGATCTGCTCTTATGGATGAACTCGCACTAGATATGCATGAGAATGGAATGAATATGATGATTGAATGAGGTGAAATGAATGGTAATATATACACAAAGGAGGGAGGAGGACGCAACCCTTCATAACAACATGTCGGCTTCTCTCAAGAGACACGACTCTAACAAATGAAGGGTCAGCTACATAGAAAATCGTGCCTCCACAATAATTAATAAATAATAACAATTATTAAATGCTTCCAAAGAGATTGCGCCAACAAGAGATCAGGCCTTCAATGTAAATCGAGCCTTATAAAATATAATCTCACAATTCAAATAGCCGTTAGGCTAAGATTTGAATTGCCTTTAATTTCGTGGGTTTGGAAGAAGCAGCCCGATGCTGCTATCATCAACAGAATAGACCTCAATATAATGCACCTTGCCTTTTCTAAGGCACTTGTGATTTGAATCCCACGGTTCCTTGCAAGTAAAACACAACCCCTTCCTACGTAGCTCATTCCTTGTTTCAAAATTGTAATGTCCCGCTTTTTACTACATGAAGAAAATATAATATTATTTTAATTACTTAATTTTTTATCTCCAAAAGTTAACTCAGAAGGAAATATTAGTAATTAAATGATATTATATTATGTGACTTATTAAATGCAAATTTGAAAAAATTAAGTCACAACTGAAATTTAAAAGAGAATGGAAATATGAACAGGCAAAGGGAAACCAGGGGTCAAGGCCAAAGTTATAAAAGAACATTTTGGAGTTCATTATGCAATGGCATGGTATGTATGATAATCGAAGGAGAAAATAATGCTTGACTGAGTTCTAATATCCTCCGGGAGCCGTCTTCATCGAGGAGCATTTGTATTAGAAGGAAGATAGGGTTTATACTATCGGGAGTTTCCTGCAACTACTGTTACCCTGAATCTTGATGTTAGTCACCTCCTATGTATTGCAGGATGTATCAAACTTGGGAGCTGTTATATCTTTGGAAATATCGAACTTTATGAAGTATCGGGAGTTGTCCTCTTTCCGCCATTTCATTCTGCTATTTAATTCAATTCGGGAGGCATCGTTTCATCTTCAAAAGGACGCTAAGAAGATAATTTAATATCAATTTATTATTATTGGGCTTTTCAGGGAATCGTGACTCAGAGTGGAATATTGCAAGAGTTGAAATAAATTGAAGCTTTGTTTGTGGTAATTCGTGTCCTTAATATTGCCAATTGTGTATTCTAAAGGGACTCGTACCATACATGGAATTAACATTGGGAGCCACTGCCACCTAAGCATTTATAATTAAGCTGCTGTGTACATTTGAGAAGCAACTGAAAACTAGCGTCATCTGTTTGATAAGTCCAGCAAATTCTAGGAGTTTGGAATTGCCAGGAGATTGTCGATGTGCTACCGCTGCTTTAGAAATGAATTTCATTAAGGAAGACAAGTTTTTGTTCTACTGGAATGTTGGTCAAGAATATGAACTTATTTGCTATGCAGAATAGGTAAGGTTGAGTTAATTATTAAAATGGAATTATGATGCAATTCTGGCAGGTCAGAAAGTTAAATCTGAATAATAATTAAACTCTTCATGCAATTCTGTTGAGTTACAATTCTGGTTGTACGTATTATCTGCGTTCAATAATTTCCTGTGAAAGGTCAGTTTTCTTAGATTAATAACGAGGCAGTGAAAGTTTCATGTAATGTTACTTTGATGCTGGTATGGAATGGTCTACGAAACAATTGCCAAACTATTGATTACTCTTTCAGAACAGTAAACTGGTTCAATGTTGTTGGAAATTCCGTTCACAAGTAGCGTAAAATTATGGAAGCGTAAACTCAGAACACCAAACAAAGCAAAGTGTTTGACAAAATGCCTGAAAGAATCACTTGGTAAATTGGAAAAATTTAGTGCTAAACTGGATCAGCAAAACATAGAACAGGGTAGTTCATTACAAAAATCCAGCATACGTTGCGTAGGCTTGGGCTGATTGGAATCCTTTTGTCTTGACTGCAATTCACTGGAGGTCTTTCTTTGTGGCTGGAAGGGAGGTGTAGTCTCCAAATCAAGGGCTAGGCCAATGGCGTCATGTAGTGTACTAGGCTTATGAGCCTTCACTAAACCCCTTAATCTGTCACTCAGACCCTCAACAAACAACATAGTAACTCGCCTCTCAGACATACCAGGAACCATGACTGCTATTTTCTAAAACTCATTGATGTAGGTCTCAACATGTCCAATCTACTTCAGCTGAGCCAAATCCTTGTAGTAAACCTCAATATCCTTCCGGTCAAAGCGTGCAATCAATTTATTGACAAACTGCTCGTAAGAACGTATCAAGGCATGATCCTGTGATACTAACCAATGGTGTCACCAGTCATATGCTACACCCTCCAGATGCATTGTAGCAAATTGTATAGCCTTTTCTTCCTCCATAGGTTTCAAGGATAGGAATGTGTCAAGTTTGTGCACCCATGATCTGACACATATCTTCCCGCTTCCATTGAAGGTCGGTAAAGGAATTTTGTTCAGTGCTTCCTTGTATTCCTTAGGTTGAGTACCTTGACCGGTTTGCCTTCTGAGACCCCTTTCTTGCCTGTCTAGTCTGGCTCTAGCCTTATCTTTCCACTGATTCATAAATTGATTCAGATTGATTAACATCCTCACATTAGGTGGAAGAGCTCTGTATTCATTGTAGGCCACCATGACATCAATAGTGATGTCTGTTTCTTCCTCCAACTCCGAAATTGCTTCTTCCTCAGTTCGCCTTGGCACAAATGTAGGACATAAAGGCCAATCAGACCTTGTGCTCGCTGTCCTAACAGCATTAGTGGCTGTTCTATCATGATTTCCGTGACCGGTATCACTTTTGCTATGATCACTGCTTGATCTACTTGATCTAGCACGGTTCACTCTCATTTGACCCATGGCTGTAATCATATGATCCTGAAATTGCTGTAGCATTTGTTGCTGTTGCTGAGCAAATGTGGTCAAGAAATTAACCAACTGCGCCTTTAAATTTCTTGGTGGGATTTCACCTCTTCTCTCATCCATTTCAGCTTTAGCTGTGTTATTATCAACTCCTCCCTACTGTACTGACCTATTTCTAGTGAAATATTTATGTGACATGCAACAACCCGATTTCACAACTGATCAAAAGTTAACATGCAACCTTCTGGGTATCCTCCAAACTGACATGCAATAATGAATCCCAATAGGCTGGCAGGATTCTAGGCTCTGATACCACTGAAATGTCCTTTGCCAGTTGTACTACATTTTATGCGGGATTTTTCCTTGTCCTTGAGGTGCTTCGGATGTGTTTGTGGTTTATTGTTTGTTTATTAAGACAAATTCATGAAAGAGATGCATAGAATGGGAAAACAATTGTCATAACAAAAAGAAAAAATTACAGGTTTGTCTCTAAAATGAAATCATTATTCTCATTCATTCAAACTTGATTACATTGCATAAGTTTTTCTCTGATCATGACGCCTTAGTGAATTATTTCATTCAAAAATTAATATGCAAGAGCACAGGTTCACACTTGTTATAGTCTCAGCTGAAATGATACAGGTCGATCCTTGCTGAGTGAATGGCTGCCTTAAATTCTCAACCCGTCTTCTAGAATCTACATTCCTTGTCTAGCTGAGATCGATTCAACACTTGCAATGCTGGAACAACTTGAGAATTGACTACGATTCTGTAACAACTCCCTCTTTACAATATTATATGGCCTATAGACTGGGCGCTACTATTAACCACGCTATGGATTTAGATCTTCTGTATGGCTCTGATTTATGGCTGTGTTTCCTTGATTGGAACTGACGTCTTCTTCCCAAATAGTCTACTGGTGTGCGGGTTTATATTATTGAATGAGTGGGGTTTTTGTCCCATACATTCTGTGGCCAGGGGTACTGGCCTGATGTTTCTTTCTGCAAGCTCGAGGGAGAAAATAAAACACAAATAATTTTTTGAATACGTCTACCTCCAATTTCCTGTCTTTTATCAATTTTGGGTTGCCAAACTTAACTCACCCATACAGCAGTCGATCACCAGTGAATTCTTTATTTCCATTTTCCAAAAAAAGAAACCAACGGATTTTTCCATTTAAATGATCACCCTTATATGATAATATTTGACTTAGGCTAAAATTCAATTTATTTATCACCATGAAGCATCACCTAGAGAAAGGGGAAATTGTCACTTAAAGTGACCCTCTTTAATAAACTCAATGAATAATTAAATATTATATGCCTGACTCCAGCTTTTAAGGCTCCAATTTAATTATTTGCACTTATTCCCTTGAAATTTAATTTATTTCTAATCTCGGGAATTAAAAGATTAGAAAATCTCTTCAAGACTATTCACTAGCCGGAAAGGGACATTATATTGCAAGATTGATCAAATGTTTCTCCAAGAATGTTGGAGTTCTCCCTAACTAACCAATTAGCCTTTGAAAGACTTGGAAATCGGCTAAATGTGCACAAATTGTCTAAGCGCCAAAAGGGGACATTACAAGATTGGAAACACTTTGATTTTTTTAATAATTGACTTTTTCATTTTTTTCCGTGGGGGATGCTGAGAAGTCCTAGGGATGGTCAAGAGACTCTTGGGAGCCCCTTACATGTCTTGGGGACATCCCAAAGTCCCCCTGTTGTCCCCAAGTTCTTGCTATTTTTGAAACTTGGGGGTGATTTGGCATGAGGTTTAGATGCCTATTTATAAGTTTTTTTTGAGTGCTTAGGGTTTGGGTGGGGCCCATATATCATTAGGGTTAGGATTTGTGGCACATAGATCAGAAACACTTTGATTTTTTTTTAAAAATGACATTCATTTTTTTGCCATGGGGGATGCCTAGAAGTCATAGGGATGGTCAAGAGACTCTTGGGAGTCCCTTAGATGTCTTGGGGACATCCCAAAGTCCCCCAACTGCCCCCAAACTAGGGGACATTCCAGTCATGATATCGAGATGGCAGCGGAGGTGGTGGGATGGTGAGGGGGCGTTTCTTCCAAGTCCTCGTGTCCCAAAAGCATCCATGTCCCATAAATGTGGGGATTATCAAGGAGGGACATGTTCTTGTGGAACAAGGGATTTTGATTGTTTGGTAGAGTGGATTATTAAACAAAAGATGCTTTATGTATGAATTCTTACCAGTTTTTTTAATTTTTACTTGATAACCAGGGTAAGTAGGAAACTCCTAGGGTTCTTACACCTTAATGGAAACCCCCCCAAAGCCCTTGGGCAGTTGGCTTCCTCACACTAGTGGTATTTGCTGAGGTTTTGAACCTGCAACCATTATTTGTGTCTTCCAGTGACTTAACTGTTCGACTTCAGTCTACGACACAGGGGTATGAATTCTTACTAATATTACAATGGTATCTGCATTGAATTTACTTACAACAAGCTGCAAGGCATAATTGCATAACAAATTTGTCATTACTGTGCCCCTCATCTTTTGAAGAATTTGGAGTTGCATTAAAAGTCAACCAGATCTTGACCATGAACTTGTTGTGATATTGGCATTGGATTTCTTCTCTTCATTTTAGTTGTGATTCTGAGTCTTGATCCTTGATGATAGTGAAATTTAATCTGTGTCTGGGCTGTTTGTATCTTTCCTATCTCTCCCATTATATCAAATTGAGATGGTTCTTTTGAGTTGGAGAGTGTTCCTTGTTCTCCAACCTCTGTTGGATCTCCTGATCTATTCCTTTCTCAAATTCGTTATGCTTCAAAGGTTGGTCCACTTTGCTGTGGTAGACTTATATTTGATGTACACTATTGAATTCCAAAATTTCCTGTGTTCAGGGAAGATTTTTCATAGATCACGCCTCACTGAGTGGATTAAAATTGACATTCCACACTTCGTGAACAGTCCAGCAAGAGCCATCAAATTTGACTGAAACTGAAAGACCTGCTTCCTGGGATTCTAGACTAATGGCAAAATTTAATTTCCAATCTCACTCTCTGCTTGGAGGCATGATAATTGCAGTGCCCTTGCTTAGATTCAAATCATTCTTTATCCATCATCTGATGGTCTCAGTCCTAGTCACATTCCCAGTAAACAATGGAACTTTCCCGTGGTACTTTGAGCCCTAGATATGATCCTGGGAAGCCTATGGTTTTTAAAGTACAGTAGGGGCTTCCCCTTTCTGAGAGATATTGTGTTATGTAGGAGAAGTGTCAATTCTCTTATCCATTCTCTTGATAGTGTTTTACAAATTTCTTAGAGTGGGTGGGGACAGAGAGAGCCCCTGCTGCTCAATTCATCAATCCATAGCTCCACAGAATACACATAAATTTAAATTGCAGCAAATAAAACCCTAAGAGAATGCTGCAAAGCCGACATATTTTAATTTAATAAAAAACTAAGTTACCAATTTGGGTATGGGTTCAGGTGTTTGGTATGCAGATTCGGCAAAAAAAGATTGGGGGTTGGGTTTGTCTGTACAAAAAACATATATATATATATATATCCTAAAAGCAGGAATTAAGTCCACATAACATTATATAATAAACACAGCCACCATAAAAATTAAAAATACTGCTTCAATGTCAGTTAACTCAAGAATGTCGTGAAAATATTTATTGTTCAGTGTTAAAATAATAATGTCAACAATCAGTGTCACATGGGTTTGTCTCCTTCACAAATACTGCATGTTGGGAAGTAGAAGCTGCCAACTCGGTATGCTTTGGTGCTATATCCCACATCTATATCCAAGTTAGTATCCTCTGGCTTTACAAGTCACTTTTAGGGGTAGCAATCTTGTCTTTGTCAATAATAGTCAAAATTAAAGTTAAAAAATGATATAAAAAAAATTGAAAGAAAATATTTAAAAACTTGTCAATTTCCACGGAGTGAATGTTGGTTTTGTGAAATTCGTCAAAATTCATCCTGGCTTTGTCTAGGGTGAACCCACAGTGAAAAGGCATACCCTGGCAGAATGCCTGCCCAAACTTACCCAGAATCTAAACTGAACCAGATGCTTGCAGGGCACAAACTGGCTACTTAAATAAAAAAGCATGAATTTGATTACCTTGATATTGGTGCATGGAGACATCCATTAGCAGAGGTTGGTGCCACAGGGTAATCTGCAGACTTTGTTTAAGTCACAGCCATGTGGTCATTGTGCTTCCTTGTTATTAGTCCATTTAGCAGGTAAGTTGCATCCTATTATTGTGAGGAATCAATTCATTAGCTTTCATCATCCAGTAAATGAATTTTCTTGTGATGAGCCCTGCTGGCTCTCAACTCAAAACCCCAATTTTTCTTAAGTCTTTAAGTGTTATTTAGTTTTTTAGAGAATATTTGATAGACAGAAGAGAAGGGGCGCACATCATAAATGCTCATAAAATGTAAATTTACACTATTTTCTTCAGAATGAAAGTGTAGATTGCATTATTTTACTGTGACAAATAGATTGCAAATGATACACATACTAGAATATCTCCGGATTATTTAATTAAAGAAATTGCCAGTTTGACAGCCGGAAATGGTGAAATCAAGCAAATAAGCACGCCAAATCTCCAGATTTGACTTCTCCCACTCCAAAACGTGGTACAATGCCTTGGTAGAGGTAGACGCCAAGGTAGAAGCACAGAAAAGAGAAAAGAAGAAGGCGTTTCACTAACTTCCTTCACACGCCTTTCCAAAATGCACAAATCCCAAGGTAAGCCGTACGGCCAAGGAGAGAATAGGAAGAATACCTACTGGAAGCCTCTAAATTTGAAGAAGGATGCGCCACCAGGAAGAAATCCTCACTTATTGCAAACAACAAGAAATCTCAATATATATAATCTTTGTCTGAATCTGTAGAACCTCTGGATGAAGCTCTCAACATGCACTGATTGGATTGATCTTTCACAATCTCAAGAGTGCTCACACTGAAGAGGTATCGTTCTTCAATGGCAGTTTGTTCAAACCTTGATCACAGGAGAATGCACAGGAAATAGCACAAGGCAAAGTCGAAATTATCAAAAAGTGAGTTTCTCATTGCCAAAAATTGCTTTATACTCAAATGGCACGCATTTCCAAGAAGATATGCCCTTTTAGCAATCTTTTAAATCTTTTAATATTTTATTAAGTCCTTTTCAATAGTCCTGACTTAATAATTGAGTGCACTTTAATATTTTAAGTCATTAAAATATTAAATCACCTTTTAGAATCTTTTAAGTGATAAAAAATGTATTAAAGTCGATTTGACTTTAATAAAAAGGCATTAAGTTAAATATTTAACTCAAATCACTTAAAAATTCATAACTCGCTCAAAACTCTGAATATTCTTGTGCCGTCAGAAGTTGTGGACTCCTGAAATGCCAACACCTGCTGTGAACCAGTCACTGGGCTTTGAAAACCAGAACGACCAAACTCTCCAGAAAGTACCATTGACCCTCTAACCAATCTGGCTAGCCCACAAGGGTCCAATAAAGGGCTAACACACTGTTCCCGAGAACTGTCTAGAGAGGGGACATCACATTTCTTTACACTAGTATTTGTTGATTTTTAATCATAACATGAACAGATTTACACCATTGATGTGTTAATGTCATTATTTTTTCTTTTCCAATCCCTAACGAGTTCCAACCTGCAGGAAGTGTAACTTAGTGTTTTGTGTAACTTCAGGACTGTTTGCAACCTTCAAAAACTACATGCAT
Organism: Sequoia sempervirens; assembly: GCA_007258455.2. NCBI lineage: Eukaryota > Viridiplantae > Streptophyta > Pinopsida > Cupressales > Cupressaceae > Sequoia > Sequoia sempervirens. Next base: position 338,924,305 of record VDFB02000008.1, read on the forward strand.
TGTTGAATCATTTGAAACTGAACCACCACCATAGGTTAGTGGATTCAAGCTGAAATGGAACAGTAACCTTATGCATATAGGCATGTTGGAAGCAATTATAACCATGCACTATTCTTCTGTGTCATTATAAATGCTCAAAGTAGACTGAATTCTCCATTCTTGTCGTCTGTTACAAAATCTGGTTGGTGTAGCTTATATGCTTCTTGGATTCTTTAATGTGGACTTAATAAGAGGCACAATTCTTCTGTGCCATTATAAATGCTCAAAGTAGACCGAATTCTCCGTTCTTGTTGTCTGTTACAAAATCTGGTTGGTGTAGCTTATATGCAGGCATTTGTTTGGTTCTTGGATACTTCAATGTGGACTTAATAAGAGTGATTTGAGTTTTATGACATTGATAATTCCATTTGCTTAGAAAATTCTTAGTCTAAGAGCAAATTTGAATCAGGTGGGGGATCATCTTATGCATGAATCTGGCTTTTCCTTCTTGATTTACTGTGTTGTAGAATTGGGCTTTCTGATTCCCTTAAAAAAAAACATATTGTGGTGGAAATGAACAAGTGCTGGTGATTGATGATCACAATCAAATTTCTTTTTTTGTACAAGAAGCTTGTTGCATGATTGCTTGGAAATACAAAGTGTGATTGAAGAAATACTTTCCTACTTGAGACATGCCAGACCTTTTTGTCCAGTACATATATTTTTAATTAACATTGACCTTCAAGGTCCAGCTACAATATAGTTCAGGGCTTTAGAGCTTGTATTCTGTAGTTTCCTCCTTACTGGCCTGTAGAACATCAGAACATAACACAAAACTTGGTTTATTCCATCTGGTCTCATCTTAGAACGATACACATAAGTTGATAGGGTTAATTTTCTGGTGAGACATTATGTATCCGAATTTATCTAGTCCAGGTTGCATGAGGGTGCATGTGACTTCAAGTTCACACACTATAATGTTGTTATTTATGGTGTAAAGCACCATCATTATCTGAAACTATACAAGAATTTTAAATATCTTCATAATATTAAGTAGGTGGGGATGATGAAACTTTTCTGAGGTTTCAAATTTACTTTCGATAAAATGTCTGAAACACCAGTGCTCATGAAAAAACATCCTGTCGGTTCTTTAAGGCATAGTTATAGTTCAAGACCATCAATGTTTTTGAAATTATAGCAGGGGATTCCTCCTTGTAAAAGATCTTCTGGACTTCGCCATGCCTTTTAGAACAAATTGTATCCCCTGGGCTTTTATCTGCTTGCTGCGTCCTGTCTGTTAGTGGTTAATTTTGATAAATCCTCGTAGGGTGCTTTAGGCCACTAGTTCCAATCTTATGTTATGCTTCAAAATGATAAATCATACACTAACTACCCGTGTAATCCTCTCTGTTGGTCGAAGATCTAGATAGGAAAGCCCTCTCCAATTGATTAATTAAGAAAAAAACATAATTTCAATTAGGATTTATTCCTCCCAAGTTCTTAACCAATTTGTGATAAACAAGTGGAACACTAAATACAAGAGATGATTTACATGTCCCTTGTATGTTTGCATGAATATGAGCATAATTGTATGGGTGAAAAATCCATCAATAGTATTTTTTCTTACTTGTCTAGACTTGCTTATCCTATATCCACAGTGCAATAGTCTAGGTGCTCAAAAGGTGTATTTCTGTGCAGGAGTTGGTATTGTCTTAACTCTCGAGTCATCATACCATAGTGATTCAGATTTGGTCTTCAATTTCGTTGTTTTCGGTTTTGGGTTAAGACTGGTGGCTTTGAACCTAGTTTAAGTTCACAGATGCAGTTTTGATCCCTATTTTTCTAAAATTAAATTTGATTATGGATTCAAGTTTAGTTGTTATCCATTTATTCAAATACAAAATATGCAAAATTGAATGTAAGGGTATTGTATTAAAGGACAAAGCCCTAGGGTATTTTAGAAATCAACTAAATTGGTACATCATTCAATCAATAGAATAATCACAAAGAGCGTTGCATCAACATCTATGCTCATAAGAATAAATATTAAAGTATTTGCATTTTGTTTGGTATATCTTCAAACTTGATCAAGTACCAATGAATTGATACATAGGATTTGACTGCCATCAAAACAACTTGATAGTAGGGTTTTTTAATGCTTTTAAGCACCATCCATTTTGGGTACACAAAAGCCATAAGATTTTTGAAAACTAGTATTCAATTCAAAGTTGCAAATCCAAGTTCAAGGCTGTGATTTTTTAGATTAGGGTTGCACATATGGTTGTAAACCTTGAGAGAGCATAGATCATTTTTTAGGTTATTGAAGCTTTACTACAATAGATTTTCAATTCAAAATTTTGAATTGAATTATAAATCACACGTTACAACAAGACATATATAACTAAACACCTCTTTTCCTCGTTGATTTCAATTTTTTTTTTCATGTGAATAGTTTTTCAAAGACATTTTCATAATGACATTGGTCATAAGGTGTATTTAAATATAATTTATTCTAGTAAGCTTATCTTGACTCTACTAAGAGACCATTGAACTCTAAAAACCTCTTTTCCTCATTGATTTCGATTTTTGTTTCATGTTAAAATAGTTTTTTAAAGATATTTTCATAATGATATTAGTTTTAAGGTGTATTTAAATAGAATTTATTCTAGTAAGCTTAGCTTGACTACTAAGAGACCATTGAACTCTTTACTTAGAGGCTTAATCCAATTATTGCCATTGACAAAATTTCCATAGATTTGAATTCTAAATTCCTTAAGGTCATGAGACTCTATCAACAAATTTGAAGGCCTAAAGCAACATTTATTGAAAAGGAATTGAACTAGGTTTTCGTAACAAGTTATAGAGTAGGTGATATTTTTTGCAATGTGTTAAATTATATCATGTTTTATTAAGATTCAATTACATAATTTTTTGAGTCAAACTCATTGATTCATATTTTATGAGTAGTGTTTCACAAGAACCTATCACTCGTAAGTATGAATGGTCCACTAAGCACTTATTATATCTAATGATGCTTATAGAGATGAATCATCAAGATTTTCTACGAAGTTAAATGGGCTTGATTTTGGGGAAACTCCATGGTTGAATGCACTTGAATTGAAATAGTACTAGTAGGAGAGACTTCTTAAGGAGTCTCAATGCTTCATCCACATGGGTATCACTAGATACAATGAGTATTGAGTGGACCATTCATGCTCATGAGAGATGGGTTCTTATGAATATTATCCAATAGAATCATGTTAAAACATCTCATATATATGTGTTAGGGATGTAATGAAACCATCCTAAATTAACATCATTCCATAGACTTGAAGTAAAAATCTATCCTTACTATATAGATTCCATCCACAAGTATGGCCATTTGTCTCTAATTTGACAACTTTAGCTTGGTACGATTTTTCTACAATCCATGTTGAATTATAGAAATTGCTTCTAAATTTGTTGTGAATGTATTTTTGATTGACATTTCATATTACACTTAGAGAACCATCATCAAGAAGAGGAAAGTGAAGCACGAGTATGCAAACATGGTCTTAAAAAGAAGCATGGGGGAAGAAGGGGCAAAAGAACAATGAACCAGACTTGAAAATATTAAATAAAAAGAAATAAAAAGAAAAAGAAAGTGAGAAGAATAAATTATAATAGTAATTAATATTGTAATATTTAATAATTAGAAGACAAATTATCTCTATCAGTATTTATTACCTTCTTCTCTTTTCATTTTTTTACTAAGTCAATTAAGGTTTGTTCTTGAACTTCTATTATAACATATAGAGATAATTTGTCTTATAATTATTAAACAATTACTAATATTATGCTTTATTCTTCTTCTTTATTCTTTTTTTTTTTTTCTTTCTATTTAATATTTTGAGGTTTGGTTTTGTGTTCTCTAGTCCCTACTTCCCCACGCTTCCTTTTAAGACCATGTCTACATTTTTATCCTTCACTTTCCTCTTCTTGTTGATGGATCACTAAGTGTGATCCAAAATGTCGATCACAACAAATTCAAAAGCAATCTATATTATTTAACTTTAACTTAGATTGAATGTTAAAATTTTAAAAAACTAATTATAAAGTTACATATAAAATAATAGACGAGGAAGTAGAGAACTTATAATTTAATTAAAGATAGTTTAAAATACTATTTCTTTCAAATTAAATAATATTATGTTTACATTTAGATTTTAATTAATTATAAGATAATTTTTTAATCTTTGATATTAAAATTATATTGATTAAATTATTTAAGTTGGATCAGAAACACATCTTTTCCATTTAAAATAAAATTTTCCGTTCCTACGGTTAAACATAGACAAGACCACTAGAGCATAAACAAGAGTTGTGGGGCAGTGAAGTTCTTGCCAAAGACTGGCAAAACAATTTTGGACTAGGAAAAATGTTAGAAATGTTAGGATTACAATTTTGTGGACTTGGAAAGGAGACATGCAATTTGCATGTTACAAGAAGGGATGCCAAATCCACAAGTTAATGCTTAGCTATAATATCGATTAATAATTCAATTTTCAAATACCACAAAGATAACCTCAAATAATGAACTCTCAAGCATGCAAAGATAAGATGCACATACAATGACAAAGAAGCAATGACATGTCAATAGCACTGGATGAAACCTGAAAGATAAACTCAATTTAAGAAGGGAGATTCAAATGATTTCAAGGGTGGATGAGTTGACCTTTCTAAGGCAAAACATATTGCCATCTTCTAATACCAACTGCTCCTAACATGGGAGAGGTTGATGCTAGACCCTTGAATCAATCAAAACAACCCTTAGGTTATTTGGAGAGAGTATTTACCCATTTCAAAGATCTAACAAATATGCAACATATAGATTTGTCCAACTACAATTTCAGTCTTCTTTCTTAGTGCAAGTTGTTGCAACCAAAAACATTTAAAATAACCAACAAATAATTTGGAGGACTTATTGCCAAACACAACATATACATTTCATTTCACTACCAAACGATTGTTTTGTAGCTTTACCAAAGCAAATTTTCTCATTTGGAAGGAAAAAGAGCACAACCAAAATATCTAAAAAGTTAACTGACTCTTCATTGTTAATAAATCTATTTCATAGTCTCAATGCTTTAAAAAATATTATGTATCCTTCAATGTATGAATGAGTGTTATACATGGTAAATATATAAAGAATGGAATTTGTCCCTCAAAAGTAAGTATAAGACAATTGACCATAACAGGCCATCTTGTGCAGATTCTCTGTGCTGACATGCTTGAAAACATTGCTCTTAATCTTAGTGAAGTTATTCGATACAAGTAATGCCATCAAGGCATTGTTATGGGATATTATTGCAGCTGACAGAGTAATTGCTTGAGCTAAAATAATGAAAGAATGCACAAGGAAAAGCAGTTAAGGACATTACTACAATGCAATCGGCAATGAAAATGTACACCTAACTGGAAAGTGAAAGGAGATTATAGATGGACATTTTGTGTCACTGCACACATTAAAACATAAAATTGATCTTGGAAAGCATATTGAAGGCAACAACAACAATAGCTTGGTACAAAATAAAGCGCACAGTTTCCATTGGCATATGCTCCTTCAAACTATTTGCAACTCCTACCGCTGAATTGAAAAGTACTTGAAGTAATCCCCTCCAAATGATTGGCGCAGTTTATCAAATATCTGTTTCTGATGGCATATGTTTTACTTAGCACACCACAAACCAAGAAGGCTATAGAAAATCAAGACTAGCCTTAAATGAGTTTCAAATCCTTGGAAAAAAATTGCATGTGCTCCATAAAGCTTAACATCTTACCCCACCTCTGAGACATTGTACACCACATAAAGTTTGATTGTTGCCTGTCCTCGGATAAAATGGTAAATTAGGCTAATATCTATGATTTTGGAAAAACAAAAGATAAGTCTAAGTGAAACATAGAAATTACAAGTATTACCGTCATGCTTTTCCAAATACTACTTCTGAAATAGGGATGGAACATTCCTCATAGCAGTTGATATTGATACCTTTGTTTTGTTTCACTAGCCTGTGTTGAGGCTGCAAGACGGGATGTGATTGAGAATTTTAATAAATATTGTTTTTCCAAAAAAATAGTTCAGTAAATATTGATTTGGGTTTGTTTGATCCTAAAAGTGAAGAGTTTGTGAGTTGTTTGTTAATTTTCAAACTTAATTGATATTTGTCTTCCATTCAATTAGAACAAGATGAGACAAAGAATAGAGGTCCACATGTAATATACATGTAGGGTGAATATTAATTACTGCTAATATGTTGTTAGCCATAAACTATATGCTTTCAACATAACTGTTTGGCACTTGTTTTAGGCTTTTAGTTTTAGCCATAGCAGCAAGGCAGTGAACTCTTTGATAAAATCTTTGGTAGACATGTATGAAAATTGTGGTAGCATAGACAACATAGTGAATTGTTTGCAAAAATGCCTCCACCACTATGAGACCACATTTCTTTGAGGCATTTTCTCATTGCTTGTCATGGCATTCTATCACCATGAGACCGCATTTGTTTGAGGAATTCTTCAAACAGTTCACTGCCTTGTCTATGGCTTGTCATGGCATCCCATCATCATGAGACTCACATTTCTTTGAGGCTAAGTTATCAGGTTCTTCTGAAAAATGCTGGGTTTCGGTTCTGGTTCACATCAGGTTCGAATCCTGGTTCGGTTCCTCTGCGGGTTCGGCTAGGGTTCGTGTTTTCTTGATCTTGTTCGCCCATGCAGAACCCGGGCGAACCTAGAGCAAACCTGGGCAAACCCAAGGAGAACCTGCATCATAAGGCAACCAAAAAGTGATTTTTTTGAGAAAAAAAGTAATTTTTATTAAACACGGTAGTTGCTTTTCATTCAACTACAATATTGAAATATTGTCTGAAAGGATTCATAAGTAAAATTTCAAGTAACTCAACTATCAACAATAGACATAATGTATGTACAAAAAATCTCAGGAGCTAAATTCATCTCATAACTACATTAGGAATGTAAAATGAAACTTGGTAAAAGGAAATAAGAAAACAAGTTCCTTCTCAAATCATAGCCCATAAACAGGTGTACAAGTGAAACAACAATCAGAAATTTGGTTATTTGCTTGTGAACTACCATGATGACTTTTTACCATATTAAACTCAGGCAGCGAACATCAGTTATTTAATCCCAACATTGGCTAATGAAAATTTTAAAAAACCTTTAAAAAATCTCATTTTTCTAATACAAGGACATACTGGCATTTCGTAGATTACAAGATACGTGCACCTCATCACCACTTGGCAAGCATAGACATCCTCAAATGTCCCCACACTGCAACCAAACCCACAAGGTGTAACAATACCAACACTTGCGTGACTCTATTACTTATAATTGAAAAGTATTTTATCAACTGCCATGAAACATGACATACAGAAATCTAACCTAATGACAATCGTAGGATGTAACCATGAAGCAAGAGACTTTTATCATGCATGTTTTAAATGATATTCAAGCTTATGGTGGTTTTGTTGTTTATATGATGTTATGTGATATTCTAATCCTAATTCATGCTTCTAGGCTGTATATATTTATATGTTGTTTATATGATGTTATGTGATATTCTAATCCTAATTCATGTTTCTAGACTGCATATATATTTATATTTACATTTTTTTTGTACTAATGAACCTAAAATGAACTGAACCCACCCCAAAGAGTTTAGCTGAACCGACAAACCGACGAACCGAACCCAAACCTGAACCCAAACCCGAACCAGTACTGGTACTGGCAACTTAGCTTTGAGGCATTTTCCGAACAGTTCGCTGCCTTGCTGCAATGGCTAAAAGCCTAAAATAAATGCTTTTGAACAAGCTGTGGATGCTTGGAAAAAATCTATCAAAGCATAAAAGTAAGCAAATTGAATGTGAAGGCACGTGTGGCTTTGAACAAAGTCTGACAGAGGAAGGAACAAATTCGTTGCAAATGACATGGAGATTGTTAATGTTGTAGTTCATGTACAAAGAACCAGATAAAAATTCATCTATCCATTTGACAAAAGCTGCCTTGAGTCATGGTTATGATGGAACACCCAATATAAACAAGAATACTCACCAGCCATCTTGGAGACTCGGGAATAAGAAAAAGGCCCGCAGCTAATAGTATGGCTGCTATAGTTCTTGTCAAAACAGAGCACCATGAAACTGATCGATTCTACAGTGCAGTTACTTATATCTGCTGCTAGGGTAATTGCACATGACATTGGTGTCTATATGGCCCATCATGACAAATGATTCTGGCAAGTAAGAAATAAAAAAGTTCTCCTAAACTACACATACTGTAATCATGATTGAGGCAGATTTCTTTACCAAAATAGATGTCAAACTTGAAATCAAATTTATATTAGTGTCAACTGACCAAAAGAAAATATAGAAGCCAACTGCAAACCAAAGAGAATGAAACGCTCAGAGAACATCTAAATTGAAAAATAATATGGATATGGAACACGAAGAATGGCACACTTCAAAGCAAACTGTACATCAACAAAAATTATTCCCATCGCCATCTCTAGACATGGAGAGACTCCTCTTTGCTCTGCACACAGAGCTCGTCTGTCGAGCAAGGCGAAATGCAGGATGGGGAAGAGTATTATGAGAGGGAGTGTTGCTAGGTTGCTTACGGCTACAGCCAACCCTGTCAAGGAACCTGTTTTCTGCCGAATTCGACTGGTATTGTTATTGAGATTGGCATTGTGGTGAAAGCAGCTCATCTCTCTTGATGGGAGTATTGTTGGAGTCAATGTCGGTACAGACCTGGCCCTTTTTGGGCAACCCACATCTCCCACATTTGTAACTTCCCCTCTTACTGCCTTTCTTGCTCATGCTCGCCTTGGAAACTTGCATGTATCTCTCTGCATGCACCCTAATTGCCAACTGCCATCAGAGGAGCCTACAACAGTTTTTAAATTTACGCGCTCCCTTGCCTCGTAATATCTGCAGAGCTTCTCACACCCAAATCCACCTCCAATCGGAAAGCGCCAAAATGATTTCAACAAAATATTTTCTATAAAAAATATGCAGCTTCACTGATGCAAGTAAGAAATATAAAATAATTGTGAGAAAAATTGAATGTTGATTGGTTGTTGGAGCAAACATTAATCACTGTTTACCGATTGAAGGCTCTCCTAATGATTTCAACCAATATTTTTTATAAAAAATATGCAGCTTCACTGATGCAAGTAAGAAATATAAAACGAATTGTGAGAAAAGTTGAATGTTGATTGGTTGTTGGAGCAAACATTAATCACTACCGATTGAAGGCTCCACTATAATTCCCCACAAGAACTAATAATGAAAGGTCAATAACATAGAGATTAGCATAGCATTACACAAGTATGCATATAGTGTAGGTAAGAATGATTAATACCTTAGATAATGTGGAGAGAAATATAAAATGAATTGTGAGAAAAGTTGAATGTTGATTGGTTGTTGGAGCAAACATTAATCACTACCGATTGAAGGCTCCACTATAGTTCCCCACAAGAACTAATAATGAAAGGTCAATAACATAGAGATTAGCATAGCATTACACAAGTATGCATATAGTGTAGGTAAGAATGATTAATACCTTAGATAATGTGGAGAAGAATGTGAAAACAAATGACCCTATTATTCTCTTATATAATAAGAAGATATTCAAAGCAAAATAAGATTCAATAGATGAAAAGCTTAAAATTTAGGATAGTGCAATAATTGAGATCATATATTTTGTTGTAATTTTTGTTTTTTTTTTTTAAATTCAATATAGTGTTTCTTTAGTGTGTTTTAGGATCCAATCTCATGTGCACTTGTTTTGCTTCTATTCATTCACTCTTAAAAATGTTTATTAAAGAGAATAGGTTGAAACTTTTGTTATTTGAGATTTTGCACATCAGGGTCTTTTTTCTCTCTTTTGTCGACTATTTATTATTGATATTTTTTGCCTCTTTTACTATAATTTTCTTTCCATCTATTTCTTTATCATTCTAACTTTAAAACCCCATTTCCACTTTTGCAAATCTACATACATCTAGCAATTAGCCCCTTTTGCCATCAAAGCCCTTTCACTTGTCATTGTGATCATCTATATTCTTCTTCTTTTCCATCATTATTATTGCATAGGGTTTTAGTTTGTTTATCCATCATTGTTACACTTTTCCATCCTTACCTAAGTTTGCATATATATGCTTTCCTACTATCATTGGAATTTTGCTGGAATTATCTACGAGGGGGATGATTGAGGCAGACTCTCCTTTAACACTTTCATTTTGCAGGGATTTTTTTAGTTTGCAAGAGTTTTGTTTAGATTCAAAATTGGTGACCAAAGAGAAGTAGCTAAATGACATAATAAAGCTTCACCAATTTTTTTAGGTCATTTCAAGAAGGTGCCAGACTCACCTCTAGGTATATTCATGTCCCTTAACATGCTCCCTAACACCATTTTCAACCTCCAATGCATCCCTTTGGTAGAGGATTAATCTTAGAGCTTCAAAACTTTCTCCAAAATTGTTCATAGTCATTCTTAGTCAATTTTAGCTCTTGAATCTAATTTGTGATGGGCATAGTTGTTCCCTTTTCTCTATTTCCTAAATGATTCCTATTGGAGTTGATTCTTCAACCCTACAGCTCCTAAATATCACCTAGAATCAAATATCTATCATGAAAAAGAAAAAAAAAAGATTTGCTATGAAAGCATGAGAATTTTATTGATCCAAAACCAATAAAATGAATAATACAATATATAATGAATTGCACTTGATAAAGGATACAAATACCCTAAGTGAAACCCTAGGTGAGGATTAAATTAAATCATGGCATGTCATAATCCTATGGCTTTAAGATAAAAAAAAGTGCATGGCCGAAGTAAGCTTAAGCATGCTAGTGTAAAAAGAGACCTAATAACCAATTAATTAGGTAATCATGTTCTTACTCTAACACTTCCCCTTAAGTGCAAATTAGGGAGAAGCTAAACTAATGCATAAAAAGAAAAAAATGGGTCCCAACAACTAGGCTTGATGAGATACCCATGTAAAAATAAAAAATAAAATCTCTAATAACAAGAGAAAAGGAAAAAACCCCTCTTCACAACCTACTCCTCAATAGGCCTAATGAGATACCCATGTACAAATGAAAAAAAAACTTTGACAATTGGAAAAAAAGGAAAAAAACTCCTCTTCTCAACCCGGTCCTCAATAGACAAATACTCTAAGGAGAGATGATCATCATGGATGAATTGTAAAATGAAGGGCATGTGTATCTCGATGTGCTTCATCTTTTGATGCTCAATTGGGTTGTGTGCAATGTGAATAACACTTTGGTTTTCACACCAAAGAAGTGTAGGACTAGCAAGTGGTAGATCATAATCTATCATAATCTATCAAAGCCACAAAACCTCCTAGCTAGCAAGAATTACACCTTGATACTCAACCTTAGTGGATGATAATGCAATTGTGGTTTTCTTCTTGCAAGACCAAGCAAATGGATTGAAACCAAGGAAAAAGAAAAACATAAAAGTGGACTTTCATGAGAACATCATCTACCCAATCTAAGTTAGTGAAGCCTACTATTTCTCAAGCTCTTGGTGTGTATTAAATCCCAAAAATGTGTAGCACCCCTAACATAAATCAAAATGCACTTGGCTATCTTCTAGTGACTCTCATGAGGATCATGGGAAAAATGAGAGACAAGCTCAACATTGAAGCTTATATAAGGACGTGTGTGTGCTAATTACAAGAGACTACCCATCATCTATCTATACAAAGCGATATCAACCTTAGTTGTGGTGCAAGTGTCAGTTAATGTGACACCTGATTGAAATGGTGTAAGATTTGGATTACAATCAACCATGCTTAAATGATGAAACATATAAATGGCATACTTCTACTGATAAACGAAGATACCCTCAAAAGACTGAAGAACTCAAAGGCCAAGAAAGAAGTTCAAAAGCTTGAGATATATCATGTCAAATTGTTTCAATAATGAATGTTGTATATCCTAAAGCATAGAGGAGGAGCAATTGGTGAAAATCATATCATATATGTATAAGACCAATGTCAAAAAATCAACTCTATGTCTCTATATATACATTGTGTGATTGAAGTGGCAACATGTGAAACTACATGCAAGCATGAAACCATGTCTTCTCATACCAAGCACACGTGGCTTGCTTGAGACCATGCAAATAATATCATTAAAGTGAAGAAAAAGTGAAACCCTAGGGATTCTTACCCTAGGATTTCAATGGTTTTGGACTTTTCCTAACATTTAATTTAGAGGGTTGAGGTAGCAGGGGTTTGATAGGTTTGGACAAGATATAAGATTGACTTACAACTTGAAAGGTGACTCAACCTTCCCTTGACCAAACTTGGAATGGAATTGGGAATGGTATGCAATATTTGACTAGGCAAATGATGCAAATAACTACTCTGATGCAAAAATAGTAATTCTGGAAAATCACAGACAAATTTAGACCTTGAAAACAGACTAAGTAGATTACCGTACACTTAGCATATGAATCTAAAGCTTATTTTTGAGGACCAAGTCACCTAGGGTGACTATGTCCTAGCTGAGCAATCTGGAATCTAATTTCACAGTCCTTTGGAGCCAGATCAGAGCTTTCTTTCCCCAATTGTTGCACTATTGGATCTTCATCGGGTGTCGAGATAACCGAGTTTCCGTATGTTGTCAAGGTGTAGGATTTGAATGCAATAATGAATAATTGGCCTTCAAACTTTCCCCAAGCTTAGGCTTAGGGTTTAGGGAAAATCACAGGAAAATGATGCAAACAAATTCTAGAAAGTCATCTAACGAAGGGAGTCAGGAAATTGGGTAAATTGTCTATCTCTCGACCTAAATTGATAGGGAGTTGAACTTATGCATGCAACTTGTGGCTCAGTGTGTTCTAATTATCTTGATAAAGTTCTTGTTTTGCTTCTTGAATGGTTGATAGTTGTTTTGAGGTATGGATTCAGATCGCTCAGTAGGAGTCAATGAAGATGTTTCTTCATACTGACTAACTGAATTTTGATAATCATGAAGAGCCTTACACAAGTGTGTAAAGGATGTATATTTCATTAACAATATCTTATCCCTAATTTTGGGTTGCAAGTTTCCTATGAACACTATTTGAACATCAACATCAAGAAGAGTGTAATTAATTTGTGAGTATAGTAATTGATATTGTCCTATCAAGTTTGTTACTTTTTCATGTTTTCCTTGTTTGCACTGCACTAAATCAGTTAATGGAATTTAAGGACCAATGTTTGCTTGGAAGTGTTGGAGGAATGCATCAACAAGTTCATTGAATGAATGTATCGAGTTATTTGGCAATGAGCAAAACCATTACATGGTCATGTCTTTCAATGAACTAGGAAAGAGTTTAGCTATGAGCTTATCTTCAAAGATAAAGTCACTACTCAATGTCGTATAAGCCGATATATGACTATTAGGATCTCCTTTTCCATTGTATTTCTCAAATCGTGGAATCTCTATGTTTTGTGGCATGGGTGTTTTCAAGATTTCAAGTGACAATGGGATCCTTTTAACATATTGTTGTGGTTTTCCATTTTGAGCTTGATTCAATGTGAAGATTTGTTGTTGAAGTGAGGTTACATTTTGAAAAAGTTGGTTTATGATTGAATTGTTGTTTGACATGTTTTGGGAATGTGGTTAATATGGTGGGATTGTGTCAGTGCTTGGTGGACTACTATGTTGCAAGTTTATAAGTGGGGATGAATATTGAGGTGTCACATGTGATGTCATGAAACTATAAGGGTTCCCACTAGAGAGCCCTAAGCTTGGATTTATAGCATTGGTTTGTTGTATCATTGAAGCTACAATTGGTAATGTGAATTTAGGAATATAGGTTATGGTTGTGGGGAGGGAGATTTGGCTTTCTCCTTGACTTTGATTATATCCTAATGCTTTAGCGCAACTAGCCATCGTAGGGATATTAGCATCAACTATATGGGCTAGACTATGCAAAACCTCTAATCCTTGAGCATCATTTATAAATTTCCTTAAGTTGTCTATTATAGGCACTATTTGTCCCACTTATGATTCAATGCTTAAATAGTCTTGCAATCCCTCTAAGTCTTTGTCTAATTATTTCAATTTTTCTTCGGGAACATGGGTAACAACAGTCTCAACATCCATAAAGGTGCTTGTTTGTGAAGTTGTCATGGGCATGGTAGGATTAGGGATAGAGTCCAAAATGGTATGGGTATTGATAATACCTTGGGTGAAAAAATTGGAGGACTCAAGATCCATAGCAGATGTAAGAACATCATGGGATGTCATAAGTCTACAACTGCATTTCACTGAAGTATTGGCAATAGGACACTAGGTCGTGAAGCTCATGCAAGTTTCAAAACACTAGGTGTACCTACTATGAAAAGTAAATTGTCAAACAATCATAGTAAAACACTCAAAAGTAAAAATCAGAAAGCAAAAGTAGACAAAAAACATAGAAACAGAGGTCTGACAAAAAATTGAGCCAAAAATAGTTAGGCCAAGTCACCTAGGGAAACTATGTCCTGTATAGGTTGGTATAGATTTCAAAGTTTGATTGTCTATTTTACTATTTAAGGTTCTTAGGTTTGTGTGTGTATAGGTTTGACAATGAATTGTTTTCCAAATTTTTCCCAATTTATGATTATGCAATTCAAGATGCAAGTGTGCAACAATTTGCAAAATGTTCAAGTAGTAAATGACAATTGTAAATGCAATTTCCAGATCAAATATGCAATAATTTATTGATTCTAATATGCCAAAATCTGAAAAAGATGATGTTGATGCCTTTTTGAAACAAAACAATATAATTTTTCACTTTTTGAGCTATATGCAAGATGCCTAAATGAATGCAATGAACACTTTCATATTTTTTTTCAGATTTAAATGACCTAATGCATATTTTAAAATGCAATTGGTGTTGGGTATTCCATCATTATCCATGTAGATAGGTAGTTTTAATATTTGTTATTGTATGTATTTGGATATGTGTGATTTTTGTTATCCATTGTGAACTGTGTGAGTGCTATTTCAAGCACTTTGTTCACATCATTGTATGTATATAATCTCATTGCATAATGAAATTGATTCATTCAATTTCTCTAGCAAATTATAATATGGTATCAGAGCATGCTCGATCTTGTGCCGTATTTGTTCAATCCATCGACTGGTTCTACTATATGTCGTGGTGATTGATAGTGGTGCTTTGACTTCTACAAAGAAGATCGACACTTCTTGAATTCATCAATGACTTGTGCAGGCCACCCTAAGTCTCATAGCTCACAGTTTTGATTGGCAAAAGGATAAGCATCGATTATTTATGTGGCTTAACCAACTGGGAAAGTCTCCAAAGGGAATAATACACTCGATCATAGCTATACGATCAATGTTGTGCAAGGATCGTACCTGTGAGATAGCCACAATTTCTTGCAACTCACATACCAGGTAGCCGTGATATCTGGATTGAGCATTTGATTGATCTAGTCATGCACAATGTGTTTTGCTTATCATTGAAGCCATCACTAGCAGTGTCGAGATAAGGGGGTTGTGCTTGAAGCTAACTCATCATTGTGTTCAACATGAGAGTTACCAAGGAGTTGGGTGTGTAGTTTGTCATTGCAACACATAGACTTTGAGGTCGAAGACTTGTTTTTGAGCGAAATAAGAGGGGTGTTTTGGTTGTTCCAGTTTGACACCAGAGGGTCTTTTGATAGCATTTCCTGCAACAGACTTATTTGCACATTTATGGTTTTCTTCGCAGTGGGTTGATCAATTGGCTGAGTGCTCAAGGTGTTTCTTTCTTGGACTCACATGGTGATGGTGAGTTGACATAGGGTTGATTCTCTTTGTCGACTTTTGACTCATGGTCGGTTGGTGATTGTCTTTCTTTTTATTTTGTCACATTATAGCTTTTGAAATAAGATATATGAAACATATATTGCACAAAAAGGTCTCTAGGTAGTGTTTTTTTTTAAGAATGAAATAATGATTCGAATAAGGGAGAATTCAAAAACAATAAATTATAAGTTACGTAATGAAACAAATTATGTAACTCTCAACTCTTTAAAGGGGATATTATTTTTCTTCCTTCTCTAACAACATGGCAGGAAGTTCTCCAAAAAATTTGCTTCCCGATTCTCAACTACTACTCAGAAATAATTATTCTGCATGGAAGAACAAACTCAAAAACCAACTAAAGTTTGAGGAAGTTTGGGATGTGGTCAATGGAACCACAATAAGACACAAAACAGATGTTGATGAGAAGAAAAAAATTGATCAAGCCGACAGGAAGGCAAGACTAATCATTTTGTTCAGTGTGTCTGATGATGTCCAACCCTTTATCTGTGATTCGTCCATAGCCAAAGATGCATGGGACAAACTGAAGATGGTGTATGAGGAAAAGAATCATAATCAGATCGTAAATTTGTAGGGTCAGTTACATGGCCTTAAAATGAAAAATGGAGAACAATTAGAATCCTTTCTAAAAAGGATTGTTGAGTTGAGGTCCTCCCTACAAGCATTTGGAGAAATAGTTGATGATGCAATTTTAGTGCCTATTGTTCTACGAGCACTACCATCTAGATACAAGGTCTTTGTGACAACTTTGAATGTCATCGAGACGACCCCCACTTTTGAGAAGTTAGTGAATCTTCTGCAGAAAGAAGAGTCTCTAAGGCAAGAACATGAGGAGGAGGATCATGCAATGACCACACATCATGAAGGAAAGAAGCCTATGCAACAATAAAGTAGATCTCCCAAACCAGGTAATACATCGAGACCTCAAAAGAAGTGTCCAATATGTGAGAGAGTTGGACATGATGTGAAAAATTGTTGGTATAACTCATTCAACAAAGGGTCTTCCAATAAACCACCTCTAAAGAAGTCATTTAAAAGTGACCAGACACAATGGGAGTAGAAGGACAAACATAAACAACAAAGCAATGTTGTTGAAGCAGAAGATTCTCCAGATGAGGAATACATGCTTTCTACTCACACTTTAGAAGATGGTTCACAATCAACCTCAACATGGTATGTGGACTCAGGTGCTACCAAGCACATGACTGGACAAAAGGAGTGGTTTGTCACATTGAAACCTCATCACGGTATAGTCACTCTTGGAGATGATACTGTCCACCACATCAAAGGTATTGGTGACATTTATTTGAAGTTTGGCATACATAGTTGCAGACTTACTAATGTTTTGTACGTGCTAGGACTTACCAAGAATCTTCTTTCTATTAATCAGTTTCTTGATCATAATCTTAGGATTGAGTTTGATACAAATCATGATAAAAATATATGTCTTATCAAAGACAAGTCTAAAAATTCAAAGATTATTGCTAGTGCTACTGAAGTTGGTAGAATGTTTAGGCTTGATACAATTACTAATAATCAAGCCTTAATGACTAAGGGCAATGATCTTTCAATGCTTTGGCATCGTAGATTCGGTCACTTGAGCACTAGTTACTTGTTGAAACTCAGTCAAAAAAGCATGGTCAAAGGGCTTGCCTCACTTGAGAAGTCAAGTGTTATTTGTTCTAGTTGTATTGCTAGAAAACACCATCAGGCACCATTCTATCCTAGTGAGCATTATGTCAGCCACCCCTTACAATTGGTGCATACCGATCTGTACAGTCCTATGCCCCCTAGTCACAATGGATACATGTACTTTCAAATTTTTGTTGATGATCATACAAGGAAAATGTGGGCCTATTGTTTGTAGCATAAAGATGAAGCTTATGCCTACTTCAAAGAGTTTCACACTCTTGTGGAGAAAGATACAAATCATCGTATTCGTGTCCTCCGCTTAGATCAAGGAGGGGGGGAATACACCAACACATAATTCTCCACATATTTGAAGGAAAATGGCATTCAATGTCAATTGACTGTAGCATACACACCTCAGAAAAATGGAGTTGTTGAAAGGAGAAACCACATCATTGTGGAGATGGTCCGTAGTATGTTGAAAGATTCTCAACTAGAGCGTGCATATTGGGCTGAAGTTGTTCACACTGTAGTTTATCTTTTGAATCATGCACCAAACAAAGCCCTTGATGGAATCACTCTAGAAGAAGCATGGACAGGTGTAAAGCCTTCTATCTCACATCTTCGTGTTTTTGGATGCATTTCCTATATGCATATTCCTAAACAAAAAAGGAAGAAGCTAGATGAAAAGTCAAGGCAATGTATTCTTCTTGGATATAGTAATGAATCCAAGGCATATCACCTCATGGATCCCAATACAAAGAAGATTTACATTAGTAGGGATGTAATTTTTTATGAAAAGAGTGAATCTAGTTCTCCTCCCACTTCATCATCTTCTACAGATAGTGCTCCTATCTTCAACATGGATGGTAAGAATGATGGGAATGTTGATAATCAATCAACACCCACCAATGTCACAAAACCTTTACCAAAGTGGTACACTAGTACCATTTGAGATGCAAAGCTAGATGGAGTTCCAGACACTTCCACTAGAGGTCCAAGGACTCGCAATATGGCTCACAATGAGGTAAAATTTGCACTAATGACTTCAGTTGTTGAAAATTTTGAGCCATCTAATGTTCAAGAAGCACTAGAATCAAATCCTTGGAAAGAGGATATGGATGCAAAGTATCAATCTCTAACAACACTTGGGAGCTTGTTGATCTACCACCTAGTAAGAAAGCAATTGGTTATAAATGGATTTTGAAAACTAAGTATAAAGTAGATGGTAGTATAGATAAGCATAAGGATATAATTGTAGCCAAGGGATATGCCCAGAAAGAAGGGATAGACTATGAAGAAACATTTTCTCCCACAACAAAAATTAAAACCATTAGAATTATTTTTTCTTTAGCTGCCCAATTTGGATGGAAATTGTATCAAATGGATGTAAAAAGTGCCTTTCTTAATGGAGAAATTAAAGAAGTCTATATGACCCAACCAGAGGGATATGTTGCACCTCGAAAAGA
The DNA here is from genome assembly GCA_007258455.2 of Sequoia sempervirens. Taxonomy (NCBI): domain Eukaryota; kingdom Viridiplantae; phylum Streptophyta; class Pinopsida; order Cupressales; family Cupressaceae; genus Sequoia; species Sequoia sempervirens. The sequence continues at coordinate 338,943,278 of VDFB02000008.1, forward strand.
AGAAAAGGTATGCAAACTTTTTAAATCCCTATATGGTCTCAAACAAGCTCCAAGACCCTGGTATATCAAAATTGATGAGCATTTGCTAAAACATGGTTTCACTAGGCATCCATATGATCCAAATATCTACCTCAAGGATCAAGGGGGGATATTGTGATAAATATTGTATATGTAGATGACTTGGTTATCATAGGAAACTCAGAAGCAATGGTTGAAGCATCCAAGAATGATCTCAAGAAGACTTTTGATATGACAGATCTCGGGCTACTGCACTATTGACTAGGCTTAGAGGTATGGAAAAAAGATCACCATATCTTTGTTTCACAAAGAAAGTATGCCAAGACTTTGCTTGTGAAATTCATAATGATGGATTCCAAACCCATGTCTACACCTATGGAATCAGGTTTTCAATTATCTACTTCTGATCAATCTCCTCACGTGAATGCCACTCTCTATCGTCAAATGATTGGAGGTTTGATTTACTTGACATATACTAGACCAGATATGAGTTTTGTTGTTAATTATATTTAATCATTCATGCAAGAACCAAATAAATGTCATTGGTTAGCAGCAAAAAGGGTCTTAAGATATATACATGGTACAATGGATAATGGTTTGGAATATAAAAGAAGTGATTAGTTCTTCTTGATAGGTTACACAGATGCTGATTACACAAGTTTAGTTGATGATAGGAAATCCACTTCTGGATTTTCTTTCTTCTTGGGTTCTGGTCCTATTTCTTGGGGAAGTAAGAAACAACCCACAGTTGCTCATTCTTCTACAGAAGCAAAGTATTGTGCAACAAGTGTAATAGTTTCTGAAGCGGTCTGGCTACGTCGCATGCTAGAAGGATTGGGGGTACCACAAAACCAACAGTCCTATATTGTGACAATCAAAGTGTTTTGAAGCTTGTTCGTAATCCATTGTTTCATGAATGGACCAAGCATCTTGAAGTTGATTGTCACTTCATACGAGAACATGTTAAAAAAAACAACATTTAGCTCCAGTTCTGCTCCACACAAGAACAACATGCTGATATCTTCACCAAGCCTATTGCACGTGTGAAGTTTGAAACATTTCAGGATTATCTCATTAGCACTTTAAAGAAATGATGTAATAAGGGGGGAATGTTGTGTATTCCATCATTATCCACGTAGATAGGTAGTTTTAATATTTTTTATTGTATGTATTTGGATATGTGTGATTTTTGTTATCCATTGTGAACTGCGTGAGTGCTATTTCAAGCACTTTGTTCACCATCATTGTATGTATTTAATCTCATTGCATAATGAAGTTGATTCATTTGATTGCTCTGCAAATTATAATAATTGCAATATTGTATGCAAATTTTTAATTTTTTATCCTTTTTATGATGCAAAAATGAATGCCTAAATGAACAATGCAAAACAATGTAATACTAAAACTAGATCTAGGATGAATTTCAAAAGGTTTATAATGCAGAAATTTTGGGTTCACCAGAATGAAATGAAAAAAAATTGAAACCCTAAGGATTCTTACCCTGGGATTTCAATGGTTTTTGGCTTTTCCTAACATTTCATTTAGAGGGTTGAGGTAGAAGGGGTTTGATAGGTTTGGACAAGATATAATACTAACTTACAACCTAAATGGTGAGTCAACCTACCCTTGACCAAAATTGGAATGGAATTGGGAATGATATGCAATGATTTGACTAGGAAAATGATGTAAATAACTACTTTGATGCAAAAACAATAATTCTGGAAAGTTACAGAAAAATTTAGACTTCGAAAATAAACTAACCAAAGTATTATGCACGTGATATATGAATTCAAAGTTGATCTATGAGGACCAAGTTGCCTAGGGTGACTATGTCCTAGTTGAGCAATGTAGAATCTGATTTCACAATCCTCTAGAGCCAGATTAGAGCTTTATTTCTCTAGTTGTCGCATTATCGGATCTTCTTCAGGTGTCGAGATAACTGAGTTTTTATATGTTGTCAAGTTGTAGGATTTGAATGCAATAATGAATAATTGACCTTCAAACTTCTCCCAATCTTCTTCAAATCTAAAACTTGCACATTCAAAGAGAGAGGAAGGGTTGTGCCATATAGGGATAGGGGCTTGCCTCAATCAAACCCCGTGTTGGTGTTTCCACCTCCATAATGGCAATGTCAATGAAATATAGCTAAATGATAAATGAATGATGAATCAATAATGAATTGCAATTCACCACTCAAAAATGGCTTCCTCAAAGGACTAAAGTCATGCATATCTCCTCAATGCTTGATTTTCTTGAATGCATACAAGGGTTAAATCTCACAAACAATATGATAACATAAACATGAACAAACTCACATACACTTTGATATGATCCTTTGATATTGAATTGCTACAATAAATCTACTCTTAACTACTCTTGACTTGCTTGATAATGCTCTTGATGAAAATTCTTGCTCATAAACTTCTCCAATTTTCTGAATAGATTTCAAATGATGAAATGACTAGGTATTTATATGCAATTATTCTAATTTCTCAAAAAATAAATCTCAATAGCTGACATCTAACATTTGAATTCAAAAAATAAAATTCCACCTCCAACATATTGAATTTTGAAGGAAAAATAGGGGGATCAAGTCGCTTAGGGTGACTTAGTCTTGGCCCTATTTTATGGGATCTAAGGTGTCAAGGACAAAATATTAAATGTATGCATTGGTTTTCAACATGGGTTTTATTGATAATTGTCAAAATGGGCTATAGAATGCATAATTTAGGAGATTAGGTGTACAATTAGGTCCATTCACTCAAGCAGGAGCAAAACACAGTGTGAAATTATCAGGAGTGACAATTTACAATGCTACAATCATAACTTGCAAACAAGGGAAGAGTCCTGCATGAATCTTGGAGGTTACTCCATGTAGACATCGTCACGAAGATCAATGTGTAAGAATGCACTCTACACATCCATTTGGTGAATAGGCCAACCTTTAGATGTAGTTAGAGAAATAACAAGATGAAAATAGTCCATCTTGGCTACAAAGTCAAATATCTTAGAGTAGTCAATACCCTCAACCCATGAAAAACTATTGAAAAAATGATGTGCTTTAGATTGTTCAATAGAACCATTCATAACATACTTGGTGTGATACACCCACTTGCATTGAACCATCTTTTTGCCTAAAGGAAGAGAAACTTAATCCCATGTGTAATTCTTCATTAATGAAGAAGACTCCACATCCATAGCCTAATCCCACTCTAGAATACTTGAAGCCTCTAAAAACCTCTATAGATCAATGGATATAACATGACTTAAAAAAGGTATGAGAAGACTAAGAGTGAGTGTGATGAGAAGCCATAGAATAATTAGCTAAAGATCTAGCCTCTTGAATAATTTTGTGGACCCACTTAGGTGAAACATAAGTGAGAGGAGACAAAAGTGGTGGTGTAGAGCTTGGTGGAACTAAACCATCATTTGAAGTTTTCTCCAACTCACATGTATCCTCATGAGATAAAGGACACATATAGTAGGTAGTGAGGAAGAAGAAGCAAATGTAGAATCCAATTATAGAAGAGACTTATCAAACTAGACATCTTTTTGAAAGTAGACATATCTCATGGTTAGATCAAACAACCAATAAGCCTTCACATCCTCAAAATAGCCAACAAAAATAAATGGTTGAATCTTCTCCATTATCATATATTGGCCATTTGATACAAATGCCTAAACCTCGCTCCCAATTGCCCCTAAGAATGAAACATTAGGCTTGATACTAGACCAAACCTCCTCTAGAGTGATATTCATAACCACCTTGTGGGGAATGTGGTTTTGAATATAACCAACATAATTGATGGTCTCAACCCAAAAGGATGGATCCATAGAGTGAGATTAAAGCATACAATTGGCCATCTAGCTGAGTAATATATTCTTGCATTCAGTAACACCATTCTACTGAGTATAGGGAATCATAAATTGATAATGAATTCCATGCTCAATGCAATAGTCCAAAAATTCCTAGTTCACATATTACCCCTATTATCTATGCATAGCTATTGAATAGAAGAACCTAATTTCTTCTCCATGAACAACCTGGATATCTTGAAAGTGGGAAAAATATCACTCATGTACTTCAAAACTTACACCCATGTGCGATGAGAGTAATCACCAATGAAGGTAAGCATGCACTTGGCTCCTAAAAATGGAGTGGGAAAGGACATAAGGTCACTATGTACTGACTCCAATAAGGTAGAATTATGATGAGACTTACCTTTGGTAAAGGGCTTCTGATGATGTTTTCCAAGAACACAGCCTCAACAAATGCCCTTTGTGCATGAAAAATTATAAATACCAATTACCATTTCCTATGTACTTAATTATTGTAGATAACCATACTTGACATGACCACAACACTCATGCCAAATTTTATTAAGGAAATTGCATGGGAAATGTGTGATGAACCACTAGATGACTTAAAAGCATGGAACCTATACAATTTGGACTAATGATCATCTTTACTTAAAACAATAACATCTCTAGATGGTGGAGATTATGAATTTGACATCATTGTGTGAATTCTCTGTTCTCTTACCCCCCAATGTGATAAATATGCTAAACGGAGATAAAATTGGTAAAGATATTAGTAACAAGAACATCCTCAATGTAACCATCGATCATCTATGTAATCCCTAAAGCCAAAAATAAAATTTGTGAAGAATTACTTAGTGCAATTTGAGTATTGATATTGGAAAGAGACTCAAGTCTATCAAATGAATGAGTCACATGATGCAAAGCTCTAGATTCTACAATCTAATTATGTGTTGAAGATGAAGCATGTGCTAAAAGTGCATGAACATTGTCTTTTATAGTGAAATAATATTTAGAGGGTGAAATGGTGTGCTATTGCATGGCCTCCTCTAATGCCTTTAGTCTCTTCCAATATTTGGTAACTACATGTCCCTCCTTGCCACAAAAATTCCAAGGATCCCCTAATTTTTTTTTCACCTTAAAGGAAGACTCACTAGGCTTAGAATATTTTGTGTCTTCTTTCCTTTTCCTTTGGATAACTATGAAACCAATGCATAAGTTTTGGAATTAGAAAGTGACTCCAGTTGTGTCAACTTAGTTTGTTTTCATGCCAAGCGATCACAAAAGACCTCAAATTATTAAAAGGTGAATGTATCTTCCAATCATAGAAGAGAACGCTTGAAAGGATCCTTGAATCTTAGATAGGATAAAAAATGCATGCCTTGCTATCTTTTTCCTTTCCACAACCCTTTAAAGTGATCTCAATGACTTAAATTTTATCAAAAATTCCTCATGGAGGGAAATGAATCAAGTGCTAGTGTAGTTAAATTTTCCTCAATTTTTAATGCTTGGAACTCATTTACTACACCAAATAACTCTTTTTATTTATCCCATATGCAGGAATCCTAAAATACTCTATGTGAAACAACAAGCTCTTTGAAATATGAATTGCAATTAGAAAAATGGATTCGTACATCCTATTTTTGTAGGAAAATATCTCATATTTCTAAGAAAACTTAAGTGCAATATATCATCCAATATAGACCATAGTCTATTGGACATGAGCAATGTAATCATTTGATGTTTCCAAGTGAGATAATTGTGTAGTGTAAGGTGCTCTACTAGAAGAGGATTTTCATGTTTGGTTTAGAGTTTTTCAAAGTGACTAAATAGTATTTTTTAGTGTTTTTTAATTCTTAAAGTTACTATAGGAAGAAATTTTACCCCCCCACGCACACAATAAGAAAAACTAAACCCTTTTGCATATTTGACAACAAAGAAGAAATAAATGAAAGTGTTCACTTCAATTTTGACCTCTATGTATTTGGTAATAAGTCTAGAAAATTTAGTCTAATAATTGTGTAGAGCACTAAACTAGCTTTCCAAAGCCACAAGAATCATGAAAAGAAAAGCTATGAACCAAAATTTATGAACCTAGAAGCGAAAACAAGTAGATTTAACTTCAATAGGAAATAAAACTCACCAACCAAAAAATATGAAAAAATACAAACACCACTAGAAAGTTCTTGGAATTAGCTTTCTAACTATATGTCATTAACAAAAATTTGACTCCATATGTCCATTAACAAAAATATAACTCCATATGCCCAAAGATAGACTCGATTTCATAAAATTGGTCCAAAAGGGAAAAAGAGGTAGTCAATAGGCTAAAAAAATTGGCTATTGGTCATTTGGGCACTAGTGGTTGGGCATTGGGAATTGGGTTTTAGCCCCTATTCATCAATGTGACAATGAGCAAGGAATATGGTTGGTTGAGAACTTGAGTACAAGTGGTGGTTAGACAAGTGGTAGTGGTAACAACAAACAAGAATTGGGAAATCATTAGGCAGTGGCCACAAAAATAGATGGCCTTTGCAAAAAGCTAAAACTCACCAATAAATTGAAAATCTCACAAATAAAGAAAAAAAACCACCAAAAAATTGTACAAGTGCATGAAAAATTATGCAAAAACCAAAAACATTCATAGACCTATGCAAAGGGCAGTACAATGTATGGCCACTATTCGACTTGGTAGAAATCTTTTCAACTATACAAATTCCATAAAATTGTATGGATTTTTACTACACAATTTTTTAAGATTAAAAATGCTTAAGTTTTTTTTGCTTAAAATTTAGCATTTAGATAAGCGATCTAAGGGTTTTTTGATGTTTTGGATGCAACAGTGAGGTTTGTTTTACTCCAGTATGCACCATTTAAACACTCAAGGCTGAATCTATATATATATATGCAAATAAATATAGATATAATTTTATGATACCATGTTGGAGTTGATTCTTCAACCCTATAAGTCCCAATGATCACCTACAATCAAACACATATCACAAAAGAGAAAAATAAAATAGATTTGTTATGAAATCCTAAGAGTTCTATTGATCCAAAAATGATGAAATGAATAATACAATATACAATGAATCACTCTTGATAAAGGATAAAGAAACCCTAGGCAAGGATTAAATTAGATTATGAAATGTGTCTTAATCCTATGACTCGAGACAAAAAAATGACCTAAGTAAGTTTAAGAATGCTAATATAAAAAGGGACCTAATAATCAATTAATAAATTAAGTAATTACCTTTTTACTCAAACAATTCCCTAGGCTTATTTGTGCGCTTTAATTGAATTTATTTATTTTTTTATCTACATCTATATTGAACAAGGTCAAAAGACAATTAGTTCTGAGTTCTTAGACATTACAAAAAGTATCTTTTAATTTTTTTTAAAGTTGCCACAGATCCAAACTCATGACCCAATGGTACATTTGTGCCTCCCGCTACATAGTTGGTAGGACATACCTACCCCTTGCATAGTTGAACTTGTCTCTCTATTAGAAAATGTCTCCTAGATGTCCCAAACTTTCCCAACAACTTTCTTTGGTCTTCAACAACCTTTTTTCACTCCCCAAATCTACTTTTGATAAGTGTGTGCATTTCTTCTTCTCATTTACATTTCAATAAACATTTGATTATATAGTTCTCTTGTCTTAGATTATTGTACTTCTCATAAATTATATATAAAATATTTATGTTTGAATGTAATATTTTCTAACTTAGAGCTAATTTTTACATTCAAAAGAATATTATTTTAACTTAATTCATAATGCTTAGGTCAAACTAGCTGCTTCTCCTTTGTAACCAAGATTTTTTCATGCATTTACCATTTAGGCTAAAAATATCATTCAATATAGTTCATGTTTTGGTGCTCTTGTACCAATTCAATGGGATTAGTTGTTTTCACATAGTCTTACTATTATTGCTTGGATTTGCACCCTTGTTGAACCTGGGGTTCAACAATCCAAAGATAGAATGAGAATGATCTCAAAATGTGAGACCTTGTTGAGATCAAACCTCCAAAGAAGGTTGGTTTCTTTATAAGCCTTGATTCAATGTGTTAATCAAACTCAACATAGATTAAAATTAAGATCTAATCCTATTCTAATGACTTGCAAAGGAAAAGGGAGAGGGTGTACCATAGAAAAATGGATCTTGGAAATTTTGATGGTCATTTAGGTCTTTTTCCTGTCATGCTTGGCTTATTTTGCTTTGATTTAATGTTGTAATGTAACTTATGCATTCACATTAGGTTCTAAATATTCAAATTATGATGTCTTGTGAAGGTATTGTGAAGTTTTGTAACACATTTCTACACTTTTCTAGAATCTTCCTATTATAATTCATCTAAAAATCACATTTTTATCCTTTATCAAGTCCTATTTCAAAGTGTTGTAAAGTCTTGTAACAAGATTTCACTCTTTTCTAGGCTTGTTATCACTATTTACACCTTTCTTATGCTTCATTTGACCCCTTTATATAATCATAAGCCTTAATTAAGTGTATTTTTGAATTCAAACCCGACAAACAACACTAAATGCAACTTAATTCCCGACACCCACTTACAAGCCTAGAGTGGGACCCATTCGCCATTGGTGGCGAATGAGTCCCTCTTGCCTCCAAATTCAAAATAATTCAAAATTTCTTTCGGGTTTTTATTCATTAAGACCTTATGTCAGTCTGTGATGTTGTATTATTGTGTAATTAGGGCATAAGTGTGTATAAATAAGTTTTTTTCCATCCATTTGAACCCCTAATTCATTCACTAGTTCATTCAAGCATTCAATTGAATTCAATCCATCAAATCATCATTTAATCAAGCAATTATCAAGCATCTTGGAGCATCCATTAACATATCTTTAGACTTACAAACAAGGGTTTGGTGAGTTCATGACATTTGCATGTTGTTTATTTATCATTCCTTGCTTATTTCATTTCATTTCTTTATCAAGGGTCTAATTACCAAAGTGGGATTTGACCAACGAAAATCCCTATACTCTAACCTTTAACCATTTTCCCCCTCTTTGCATGTGTGTTTGCAGGTCTTGTAGGTAGATTTGTCAAAGAGATAGGTGTTGAAAAGTGGTCAACGGGTGTGTGCAAGAAGTTGAGTCCACTTTTTGGCCAAAAAGTGGAAGTGTTTTCCCTGATTTTCAGTATTTGATACATTTGACCTTAAAATTTGAAGCACTTAGAGATGAAATCTTTAAAAAAGTCACTAATCATAAAATGTAGTGCTCGGAGTCTAGTTTCCAAATATATAATTTATTTCAATACCCAGATTGTACAAATTGAGTTTCAATAGGCATTTCAAAACCACCGCTTAAAAGTCATTTTTTTGTACCATACCATGCACGGTAATGACATCCATATTTTGACTTAAATTATCGTATTTTTCTAAATCCTTTTGGGAAAAGTTTTATGACTCACTAACCTTGCTCTTGATATTTTTTGTAATTTTTTATTGAATATATTTTTGGTTAATTTTTTTATTAGGCAAATATGTTGTTTTGAAAAATCATCATGTACCACATGCATAAGATGACCTAAACTTATCATTTTTTTTTTTTTTTTTTTAAATTGAAAAGAATTGTCTGAAGTTTGGTCTCGTGCAATCCGCTTGTCAAAATGTTATGTTGTTCAAAAGTTATTCAAATAGTAAAAAACTCTGATATTTAAAGTTTATGCACCAATTTTATTATAAATTAATTGAAAAATACAAATAATAATTCAATTGCAAAAAAAATTATATATTTAGAATCTTGCATTGTTTGATCTAAAATGGGTTTTCATTTTGTCAGAAAATTTTCAAAAAAAGGTCGTCAGCCATATGTCCAAAGTCGATATTTTGCTTTGACATTGTTAGGGCCTTCAATTTGCAGGTCAAACCAGGTTGAAGGCTTAGGTTCGGACTTCCAAAGCTTTTCCCGAACCGAAAAACCTTGGCAAAAACCCACCCACGATGCAAAACCAAATTCAAATTTCAAAAAACGGGATCCCAATTATAACACGGATCCCGTTTACTAATAAACAGGATCCCGTGTTATAATCGGGATCCCGTTTCGATTTCGACCGTTGTAAAGGTAACGGGATCCCGTTACCTTTACAACAGCTCACAAACTTATTTTAGTAAACGGGATCCCGATAATGAAGCGGGATCCCGTTTATTAGTAAACGGGATCCCGTTTGGTAATCGGGATCCCGTTTTATTAGAAACGGGATCGCGTTTTATAGACGGGATCCCATTTTATATTATTTAAAAACACTGTTGACAATTACTGTCAACTCTGCAACTTTGCAACTTGATATGTACGGCCGAGAGTACTGAAAATCAATTATTTTTCATAAGTTATTGTATTTACAAGTGGTCAATTTGATTTTTTGTTGATTTTATCAAAGGGAGCATCATCTACACCATTTTTGAAGTGAAATTTGTAATATGGATTGAATTTTTCTAAAGGAAGCATGAAGAAAACAATTTTTAAAGTGGAATTGTGGTAGTTTTCTATTTGTTTTGAGGAACACAAGAGGAAGAATTTTGCCGTAATAGGTATTCAACTTCCAATTTGGATTCAATATTTTGAAGTATTTCACTATTAACATTCATTTGTGCTTGAGAATTTTATAATTATGGGAGATAAATTTCGTAATAAGAGAAGAAAGACATTGACTCAAGAAGTTGAAGCAAATAAAGAAAAAGAGAGACAAAGACAAAGAGAAAGAAGAATGAGAATAAAATCAATGAACGATGGTGGAGCAACCAATTCAACAACTATTGAAGATGAAAACATTGAAGATACCTATAGTTGTAGATGAAGCTAATTTGCAAGGAGTCATTTATATGTTCCAGGCACATGTTATTTGAATGAAAATACAACTTGATATTGTATAATCTTGCAGGATCTTATTATTGTTAAATTTGGTTGGGCCTTGGGCAACTTTGATCACCAAATTTTAAGAACTTCTTTAATCCCCTTAAGAAATGTCATATTGTCAACCCCTTAAGAAAATTGAATTACGATTTAGGGTGACAGGATGGCTTAAGGGGATTTACGTCTAGTGAGGTCCTAGGAGAAAATGGCATGGCTCAAATGAATAAAATTTGATGAAGTTGTCAAGGCAACCAAATTTCATTAAGAGCCTTTAAAGAAAAAATGATGGCTTTAGGGTTTAGGGTTTAGACTTTAGAGTTTAGGGTTTAAGGTAATAGGATAGCTTAAGGGGATCTAGATCTACATGCTGTAAGATCCTAGGAAACAATTACATGGCATAAGGTACATTTGAAATTTGGTGGAGTTGCCTAAGACAACCAAATTTCATTAAGAGCCTAAGAAAAAAATATGGCTTTAGGGTTTACGGTTTAGACTTTAGAGTTTATTATTTAATTAGCTAAAATCCCCAAATCCTAACTTTTAATCAACCATTAAGGGGATAATCATGTCACATCCATAGCTTAAAATTAAAATAATTCCAAATCACCAATCCAAACTCAAACTAATGTAACTTACTTCCACTTCATCAAATCTAAAATGAAATTAATAATCTATCCTAGCCATCAAATCAATTAGACTAATCATAGCCATTCATTTCCAACTTAGACCTTCAATCCAAATTCAAATTAGCATTCAATTATTCCCATCTACCTAATCAAGTCAACACAAGCCCTCCATCAACCCAACCACCTACATTTAATTCTCTCTTCCCTCTCAAATTCAAATTCAAAAATTCACTCATGATTCTAGTCCTCGATTCCAAAAAAACCTAGTCCTCCATTCCTTTCCCCTCAACTCTATAAAATAATGACATCCCCAAATGTTTCCATATGATAAAATTTGTATGTATATGTTATCACATTAGAGAACCAAAGAGCAACTTCAACACATACATTTAGAGCCATAAAAGAATGTTATGGAACATATTATGCTTCTCTAATCTTTCATTATTTTATTTACCTTTCATTAGAAGTAGAGTATTGAGTTTGCACTTGCATTCTTGGTCTAGAATTTCTCTTCTACACTAAGTACAAAAATATAATATTGGATAGCTTAGTATATCTTTCTCTTCTAATATATATTCCCTAGTTCTCCTTATCCATATTTGAGTATCTTAGCATATGTGTAACACGACATGTTAATAATATATCTCATATAAATGTAGGGATGTGTCGCTAATGTCATCTTCAAACATATATAACCAATAGGAGATACTATAAGGTATCCAATATAACTATACAACCTATACAGGGATGACATATGGTGACCTTTGGCTTTTTTTGATATGTCAAGGGTAGTTTTGCAAATATTAGTTTCTAGTGCTTTTGTGAGTTTTCACCACTTGTAAGTTTATTAAGCTACACTTTTGGGTTTTCAACCTAATAGGGATAAACGTAGTAGATTTTTTAGCTTTCCAGCCTAATGGAGATAAATCAAACCACATTTTTTGGTTTTTAGTTGCACCTATCAAGTTATTTGTTAGCTATTAAATTTACAAACATTCTAGGATTATAAGTCTACTATAAAATTTGATGTAAAATAGATTACACATTGAGCCCTATAATTTAATTACAACAATGAATAAATATAGCAACATTTAGTAGACATAATGAAAATCAAGCCATGATAGTAATATAGAGATAATATACAATGTTTAATATAGATAAGTTAAAGAATCATTTTACAAATATATATCTATATATTCACATCATTTTTGATTTTTCTTTAGATTTCAAATATATCCACCAATCCTCCTTATCTTACATTAACATAAACTCAAAAAACATAGTGGACATGCACACACATATAAAACTACATTAAAATAGTGTTAGATCTTACAATTTTTCAAGGCTTAAATTTCATCCTCTTAGACGATCACTCTTACTAAATCATTGGCATAAATTAGATGCACACAATGGCACATTAAAGGTTTATTCCTCATGTTGGATTCCCTATTTTATATAACTATATCTTTATTATCTAATTTAAATATATCTAAGCACAAATTTCTTTTATGTAACACATTGATAATTTCAACTCATTATAAAAACCAAATACAAATTTAAAGGGGGTACACTATATTTATAAATAAGAATTTAAATACCATCCCTATCTCCATGGTGTGTCACTTGTTCACTAAAAATCCCTTACATAAATCATCTACTTAGGTCAATCTTATCTAGATTTTTCTTAAATATTAATATTCATAAAATATGGCACAAAGCATATTGATGCATTTCTATCCTTCCACATAAATCTATATAGTATCAAAATATAGGTAATTTTATGGTTAAATTGAATCTCTCTTAATTGCCAAATAATCCATTATGATTGAGGATGGGTGGATTATTATCTAGGATATATATGTATCTGGAAGTGTTTCCAATTGGAATTGCTATAATTATACTTTTATGGCATTCTAGATATTCAAAATAGTTTTCATAAATCTACCAAATAGACCCATTCTTGATATTGAACCTACATAATCTTAGGTATGTCCAATGAAAGATTAGGGTCTAGGGTTCATAAATTTCAAATGCTTTAGTATTATGGGTTTAGATTTTATAGTTTAGGGTCTAGGGTTTAGCAAACTTAGGGTTTTAACAAAAATTTTTGTTCCAATTCAATTTAGGGTTTCAGTTTTAAACAATTAGGGTTTTTAATGAATTTTTTCGTTTCAATTCAAACTAGGGTTTTCAAATTCAATTTTTTTCGTTTGATTTGAATTTAGGGTTTCAAAAAGCTCGATGTGGATTTGTAAATGCGATGTTTTATTTCATTTCGATATTTAGGGTTTTGAAATACAATTTTTTTTGTTTTGTTTCAATTAAGGTTTTCAAAATCAATTTTTTTGGGGTTTAATCAAACAATTTAAGATTTAAAAGTTAAAATTTGTTTCTAAAACACAATTCAAGGTTTTTTTTCTCAATTTTATTAAAAAACGTTTAAATTTCATTGCAAGTTTTCATCTAATTTGACAACTATTGAATTCTAATATAACGATTAAAAAAATAATTAAAACGTTACATAAATTGAAAAAAAACATGCTAAATTAACGTATTTCTTTTAAAATTTCAATTCAAACCAAAAAAAGGTGAAGAAGTGGGGTACCTGTACTTGGTGTTGAGGTCGCTGTCGCAAGCCACTCAGGGTCCCGTTCTCAGAAGTGAAAACTGTTGTTTTAAAAAAAATAATAATAATAGTAGGAAACGGGATCCTGATTCATATAACTCGGGATCCCATTATTTATAAATCAGGATCCTGTGTTTTACAAATCAGGATCCCATTTATTTAAAATCGGGATCCCGTTCCGTCTGCTTTGGTTCGGAGTCCGACAGGAAACGGGATCCCAATTTTTAAAAAGCGGGATCCTATTTGTCTGTGCCTCTAAGATCCCGGAATCCATAACAGATCCCGCTTTTAAAAATTGGGATCTCAAGCACATCCCGCTTTTATCGATGCCGATTTCAATTCTTTTGGCTAAGGCAAAACTTCCACGCTTGCACCCAACTGCACTTTCTACTCCCAACAAGTCATCAAGGATATTCAAGTCAACAACGACCTAATTCAAGCTTGGAGACATCATTCAACCCATTTTTTGAAGATTTGGATCCATCAATCTGACAAGAAGACAAGTATAGATTTGAACCCACAGATTTGACCCTTGAATTTGCATATTTTTGGAGGGAGACCCACCAACAAGTGGTGAATGAGTCCCACCTATTAATCGAAATTCGACGTTTCGTAATTCAATTCTCAACAAATTTAAAGCAATTTTAGGTCATTTTACTAGTAGGAGGGATTGATTTTCCATCAGTGGCAAATGAGTCCCACTAGTGATCAACAGTGATTTTTTCCAATTTCCAGAACCTTCCAAATTCAACATTCAACTTCTAGGTGCACTCTGTCAAACCTCATTCAATTATGTTTGCATTTGTTTATGTTTTAGTTCATTTTTGCATATCACACCGTGGTTTTCTCAAACATTGCAATATTCTCATTAGTTTTGCATTCATAATCAATCAATTTCATCAATTAGCGCATTTAGATCATTTCATTTAGTCATAATTACATCATACATTCCTTAGTTTGAGTGAACCACCACAATGTTTGGGTTCTATCTCTCTCCTCTTAGGTGAAAAATCCTAAGAGTGCAAGAGAAGCACATAGAACCCCTAAAATTGATGGTTCATTTTGATAAAATTTCATATTAAACACATTATCTTTCTGATTTGCATTTGCATCCTAGGATTTATAGCATTAGCTTTTGCATTGTTTTTGCATCCTAGGGTTTACAAATTTACATTAGTGAATATCTCATATAGATTTTATTCTTGCACTTAAAAACATTACGAAAATTGAAATTTTGCATCTGCATCTTCATTTGGCACCTGAAACACATCAAACTCATTTTAAATTTATGAAAAACATAAAAAAATCTCATCCCTGGACTCATTCGCCACCCTAGGCAAATTAGTCCAGCTGCACAATTTAAATTACATTTTCAGGCATTTTCTGGGTAATTTCTGCATTACAACTTTCTGTTATTACTTTTTGTCATACTTTCCAGGTTTTATGTTTTCTTCTATTTCTTTCATATTAGTTTACTTTTACTCATTGTCATCATGGATTTTTCCTTTAATAAGTTTAGGAATTCATTGAAATCCTTAGTGGACATGTCAAATTGTGCCTCTGGTTCTGATCCTAATGACCTTGAGCTTCCTCATGCTCCTTCAACTCCAAATGAATCTCCTCATGTTGTTGACATAATTGGAGAAGATGATGATAGCATGGACAAGTTCTTAAATTCCTGCCTTGACAATCTTGAAGCCAATGAAGCCTTTTACCCATCCATGAAGTCACAAGATCTTCCTACTGTTTCACCTCATGACATGTTTGGATACCTACATCCTAAAATCAATGAAGGACCTAAGTTCCCCTCAATAGATGGACCTAGTTCCTCTACACAACCACATCCTCAACCATTTTATGATAAAAAAGTTACAAACACACCAATCAATCTTGAAGAAACTTATGGCAAAGGCTTTACTATCTTAAGCAAACAAGGTTGTGACACAACAACTGAGCATGACATTCACCAACTTTTGGAACAAAGACCAACAAATGAAAACACAACAGGATTAGGATATCAAGATCCTCCTCATGACTTGAATGTCCTCCTCCCACGTGAACAACCATTACCTGATTCTTATGACAAGGATGCTAGGATCCCCATGGGTCCTCTTCCTCCTTCCATCCATGAAAAAGGTGAATCTATTAAACACAAAAAACCTTACAAATTGAAAAAATTAAAGTTTCCTCTCCATCCACCACCTGAATGTGAAAGGAAATTGCAAATTCTTTTAAATAGAGGTCTTATACTCTTACCACCTTTGAATAGGTTGGTAATCCATCCTAAAGATTCTAACATACCCTATTGCAAATATCATCATGTTCTTGACATCGAACTGATGAATTTCAAACATTGAAGGACATACTGAACAAGTATCACTTCATTGATACTGACTGTTACCCTATCATCCCATAATTCGTTAAACCCAATCCTCTCATCACGCCATAGTTGTAGAATTTCCTATTCTTGCCATTGCATGATCCTTTCCCATCACCCACCTCAGCTCATTCTTTCCTTACATTTAGTGAAGGCAAGAAGTTGCTAGTCTTGTCCTATTAATGCATTTGTCCTTGTATCTTAACTATGCTATTCCTCTTCTGCTTATATTAATTGAGATTGTGAAGCCAATAACTCAATTAATGGTTGAATTGCATTTGCATTACTAGCCCCTTTTACATTTTCCTTTTTATTTGGTGTGATTGTATGTGCATATTGCGTTCCCCCGTAATGTGTGTCTAATGTTCTCCTATCTTTGTCCATTTCCTCTATTTGTACCTCCATTCTTCTATATGTCATACAATTTACCTTTTTTGCTTTTGTTTTGTGTTTTCCTTTTAGGGATGACGCAAAGTATTGAGAGGTCCTATGTATCTTCCATGTTGACCTAAATGATCCCTCTTTCTTTTTACTTTGTCTTTTTCTTGTGTTTTTCCCTTTTGGGGATGACACAAGGCATTGAGACCGAAATGTCTCCTTCATGTTGACCCAAAAGCTTTTTCTTTTCGTGTTCCTTTTTGTTCTCTTTTCACTTATGTTTTCCTTTTGGGGACGATGCAAGGTGTTGAGACCACAATGTCTCTTCCATGTTGAACCAAAACAAACTTTATTTTTCCTTTGTTTTCACTCTCTTTGTGTCACTCTTCTAGTTCTATGTATTCAAGGAATGATGACATTTTTGAGCTCTTTAATCAAAAAAATGTAGCAATGAACATACTGACCCCAAATCTATAGATCCCTTATGTGTTTGGTGTGTTCCTTTCTAGGTGGCAACCTCCCTTTATTCTGTTTTCTTTTTTGTTTACATGAAGCAACCTTACTTGGAAACATATGACTTGGCATAGGGGCTTTCCCAATTGGCTCTCATGTCTTGTATCTTTTTTCATTTTTCCTTCACTACATTAAAGTAATTGCTCACAAAATGGTATGTAGCAATTCCTTTAAAGTGGGGGCATACATTGGCATTATTCATTTGCATTCTTGGTTCTTAGTGCAGCCTTGTCACTTTATATGATGCATTTGCCACTTTGTGGGTGACATTGAGTGTGATGTCCTTCATGAGCGTGATCTATCTTAGGATATTGCATTCCTCTTAGTGGCCTGATGTGACACACTGCATCCCCTAAGTTGTGAATATTCTATTCTTTGATTGGTCCTCTCTTGGAGACATTAGATACAATGTTCCCTAAGTGATAAACCTTGCATGAACTTAACAAGACTCCTTTGAACATTTCTTTTTCATTTTGCATTTTTGCATTCATATAGCCACCTTGCATAATGCAACTTGCATGCATGTGATACCATCCTATTTGTTCATGAGTTCTAAGCATACAAAGCTTTTCTTATCTCGTGAAGCATGAACCGACATTTTCCTTTGTGTCACCTTATTAAAGTTATCAGGAGGTATAATTTTGATATGGTTGAGTGGGAAGCCCATTCAGCAGCACAACTTTCCCCATAGCCACCTATGTGTTTGTGAGAACATACCAACTAAGCGTATGTTTCTCACTTTTTGGGCCTTCTCACCTAGTAGACTGCCATGAGTTATGTCACCCCAGAGTGAGTATGCATTTTTATTTTTTCAAACAAACAACCTAGATCTGATCCACAACTAGCTGGACAAACAATCGAAGCTTGATCCAATTTTTCCATTTCCTCTTCCTTCTCTCTTTCTCTTTCAAACTTGTGTGTTCCTTTGTTCTTATGTTTATTTTTCCATGGGATATTCATCCTGGGGGCTTGACCATCCCTCTTGATTGTTGTTATTCCATCTTGCTAGCATAAGTGCATTTGGATCCCTCTCGATATGCATGGCTGCTTTAGTGTGGGTTTGAAGCAAGTTCATCCTCTCACTAAAGTGGGGGCTAAATGTACCATAGAAAAATAGATCTTGGAAATTTTCATGGTCATTTAGGTCTTCTTCCTGTGATACTTGGCTTTTTTTTTTTTGATTTAATGTTGCAATGTAACTTATGCATTCACATTAGGTCCTAAATATTTAAATTATGATGTCTTGTGAAGGTGTTGTGAAGTGTTGTAACACATTTTGTACACTTTTCTAGACTCTTCCTATTATAATTCATCTAAAAATCACCTTTTTATTCTTCATCAAGTCCTATTTCAAAGTGTTGGAAAGTCTTGTAACAAGCTTTCACAGTTTTCATAGGCTTGTTATCACTATTTACACCTTTCTTATGCTTTATTTGACCCCTTTATGCACTCATAAGCCTTAATTAAGTGTATTTTTGAATTAAAACCCAACAAACAACATTAAATGCAACTTAATCCCCGACACCCACTTACAAGCCTAGAGTGGGACCCATTCTCCATGGGTGGCGAATGAGTCCCTCTTGCCTCCAAATTCAAAATAATTCAAAATTTCTTTTGGGTTTTTATTCATTAAGACCTTATGTTGGCCTATGATGTTGTATTGTTGGGTAATTAGGGCATAAGTGTGTATAAATAAGTGTTTTTCCATCCATTTGAACCCGTAATTCATTCACTAGTTCATTCAAGCATTCAATTGCATTCAATCAAGCAACTATCAAGCATCTTGGAGCAGCCATTGACATATCTTCAAACTTCTACAACAATTTTTTGGTGAGTTTAGGACACTTGCATGTTGTTTATTCATCATTCCTTTCTTATTTCATTTCATTTCTTTATCAAGGGTTTGACTACCAAAGTGGGATTTGACCAAGGAAAATCCCTATACTCTAACCCTTAACCATTTTCCCCCTCTTTGCATGTGTCTTTTCAGGTCTTGTAGGAATATTTGACAATGAAATAGGTGTTGGAAAGTGGTCAACAAGTCATCAAAGTGTTTCAAGTCAACTAAACCCTAATTCAAGCTTGGAGACAACATTCAGCCTATTTTCTATAGATTTGACTCTGTCAACCCAATAAGAAGACAAGTACAGATCTAGACAAGGTCTACAAATTTGACCCTTGAATTTTTAGATTTTTGGAGGAGGACTTATTCACCATTAGTGGCGAATGAGTCCCACCTGTAGGCTGGAAAAGTTGATTTTGTCAAAATTCAGTTCCTGATAGTCGAAAAGTAGTTTCAGGTCATTTTACCAGTAGAACTAATTCACCATCAGTGGCGAATGAGTCCCACTAGTCATCAACAATAATTTTTACCAGTTTCCAAAACCTTCTAGGATCAACATTCAATTTTCAGGTGCACTCTATTCAACCTCGTTCAATTTTGTTTGCATTTGTTTATGTTTTTAGTTCAATGTGTTTTCAAACATTGCATATTTCATTAGTTTTTCATTCATAATCAGTCAATTTCATCAATTAGCTACATTTAGATCATTGCATTTAGTCATAATTACATCATGCATTCCTTAGTTTGAGTGAACCATCACAATTTTTGGGTTCTATCTCTCTCCTTTTAGGTGAAAAATCCTAAGAGTGCAAGAGAAGCACATAGAACTGCTAAAATTGATGGTTCAGAGGGAAATGCAAAAAGGGAAAGGTGGTGATGTACCAAGACTTAGTGGGGTTTATTCCTTTCTCATAACAACATAAAAAACCAATAAAACTACCGAAGTTCACAAAATTCTCAATTTTGCATCTTTAACAAGTGTATATGAAGGTCAAGTTTTAGCTATTATTAAGAGGGAAGAGAGAATCCACAAATAGTTACTAAAAACAAGTAGTAAACTTCATACATCTCTTAAAAGTAGCAAAAATCATTCACATATGGAGGTAAGAAACTTATAGTTATAGAAAGGTAAGAAACATACACAAACTATATCACTAAGTTGAAGGATTACACATGTTCAAAGGGATAAGAGGTGAAAATAAAACAAATTTTATTAGTTTAGAGGCATTAGCCAATTACAAGAGAAGAAAAATTATTTTATTTTTTGGTTTTAAAATTGAGAAGGAACCTCCCAAAAATGAGGGCTCTAGGACTTTTATTCTTTTGAAGGGGAGCACACAAGTTGTTAGAGATGTGGAATATTGCAGAGAGCATGTCATACCCTAGGCCATCATTCCCACTAACACTCTACAAACAGGTTGTAAGGAAGCTAAGGTAGCAGAACAACTTCCTACACTAATCTTGAGAGGAGGATAATGCAAAACTTTATAGATGTTTTCAATAGTTACAAAAACTTAAACAAAAATAAACATAAATATCATGCATACCACAACATAGTGATTTACATGGGGAAAAACATTTTGGGAGAAAAATCCCACACTCCAAAATTCAACCAATATATTATTCAAAAATCATGAAGATTACAATATACTTGTAGAGCAAGCTTCTCACAGGAGTATCACCAACTAGAGATCCAAAGGCAACATGACTGCTATCAAACTTTCATAATACACAGTAATAATACAACACCCTTATAAAATAGGGTTTCCTTCTAGGGAAAGACAAGCCAAAAATATATATACTATCAAATCTTAGACCTGATGATGAATGGTCTAGATTTACAATATTAAAATATACATAAAATTTGGCTTTTGGGGGCATTTCCCTCGAGCCCCCACCGAGGTGCATGGCCCTCAAACCCCCCAACAAGGGGATGATCCCCTTGAAACCCCTTGTGGGGGGTAGCCTCCCTATGCATCCCCCCCCCCACGCTTACCTATCAAAACCTTATGTAATTACAAGGTTGAGGCACATTTTCCCAACATAGGTTTCCTATCAAATTCAATATGATCAAATGGGGGTAAAAGAACATTACTTTGTACCCATGCCATACCTCTACATTAATGATTCATAGGGTTGAGTGAAAAAGTCAAGAAAATTTCCCAAAAAATCATTGGAATCACTTTCTAGGTATGGTGTATCAATCATTAGGCTCTAAAACAATAACTGTGGTATGGCCCAGTACCACTTTTCTCCTTCTGGATATGTGCCAATCTGCATAAACAAATATTTATGGGAATCATTGAATCAAATTTTCTAGTAACAAGGAGTAGAGAATGCATTAATGGAATCCAAGAAAGGCAAGAGAGTAGGTGGGAGAATTATCTTTGTATTTTGGATGTTCTTTTTCCTTTGCAATATTTTTCTCCTAAACCAATTTTGTAGACTTTTGAATTGCAATAGTACTTGCGAAGAAGTTTCCCCAAATGGACTTACAAAGAAAACCTAGTTCAAATGGAAAGTTTTGATGATGATATTAGTAAAAGAACAAGGTGATGTCAACATGATGTAAGTGTGACATCATCATGGACTATGGTTGCTTGGGATGGAGGATGTTGGAAAAGTGGGATCATGGGAGCATGTAGCTAGACTAGATAGGTGAGGAATTCTAACTAAACCAGATAAGAGGGAAACTTTGAAAGGTTTGGTTCAGATGGAAAAATAAAGTCCAAAAAAGGCTAATGAGGTTAGCATGAAATATTTGTGATGTAAGCATGGGGAAAATTATAGGAAAAAGCAGCAAGATTGATTGAGAAAGGAACTTTGAAAGGTCTAATTCAATTGGCCAAGGAAACTCTGGAGATGATGTCATCAATGAAAGGCTTGTGAAAAATGCAATTGAACTAATTAGGAATGAAAATTTGGAAAGATCTAGTTCAATTGACTAGGGAACCTTTATAGATTGGGTCAACAAGGCATGTTGAGTTTTTTAAGTGAACCTGATTGATAGAAAAATTTAATGATCCAATTCAAATGGACCTCAAACTTCTACAACACATTAAATTGGCTTTATAAATGGTTGAACATGGAAAAACTAAGTGAACTAGGAAATTTTATTTTATTAGGTTTAGTTCAAATGGAGGCCAAATTCCTACAAAAGACTCAAACAAAAAAAAAAATTTGAGGTGGATTTCAAAAAAAGGTTAAGCGAATTAGATTTACGAGAAAATCCAATTGAAATATATTGAACTTTTGAAAGGGGAAGTTTAGATAGAACTCAGGTTCTTGCACGCTTTGAACTTCTGCAAAATTTTAAATTTGACCTATGAGTTACCATGTGTAAGGAAAGTTAAGTGAAAAATTCTTTAAATACTTTCATTAAGTGTAGACTAACTTTCTACGAATAAGGACTTTTGTAATATTTTGACATTGAACCAAATGTGAAAAAAATGAGGCCAGATCTTCAGATTTCAAAAGGTGCACTTCATTTAAACACCAACTTTCCATTAAAACTAACTTTTGTGAGATCTTGTACCTAAACTTGGCCTTCCAAAAATAATTGCAAGAACTAGCATTTTAATTGGTTGGAGGGAAAAAACCTACAAGAAATTATATTCTTTGCCTTAGAAAATCTAGGGAATCTTTCAAAAGGACCAAGGACTAATTTTGGACTCTTTATCCACCTATGATGAAATTTTAGCATAGGGTCACCAAAATTTAACACCTTCTAAAAATACACATGGATGTTTGAGTCCTGAACTCAAACAAGTCAACACTTATTAATCATCAAAATCTAACTCTTTTCCTTTGATATTTTTGGTTTTCGATGTGGAGATTTTTGAGGTTTCTAAATATTTATTATTTGAAGGAATAAGGAATAAGAATGAGTAGTTTAAAGCCATTTGATATTTCCCAAGATCAATACTACATATCATATTGATGTTGGTAACTTCTACCATCTAAATATCAATGTATCATTGACTAGTATTAACATATTGTCATAAGTGGACCCTTTCATTCAAAAAAATGAAAGCTAAGGAATGGTGACATTAGATTAACCATACAATAGGTTTTCAAACTTGTAAAATATTTTCATCCTATCAATAAAACATCATTGTATGATTGGTCAATGTGTACATGCTATCATTAGTGAGACCCTTCACTCTCTAACTCCATTTTGATGCACCATTTGTTGAGGAAATCCAAGTTGGAATTTTAGTGGGGGCCTTTTTTTTCTCCACAAATTCTACAAGGAAATAAATTACATTGTATCCCCATGCATCTCTAAATTATTCTCAGAATGAATGTGTGCTATCATTAATAGAAGAAGTATAAATATTGGGCCCACCATTCAACAACCTACACCGCCTAACATTCTACAAAAGATTAGAATCTAATGTTTGTCACATTCTCAAAGAAAAAATATTCCTATAAGAGGATGACAATGTGCCATTGGTCCAATGCATCTGCTCTCTCTGGAAGGGAATATCATGTTGAGTTTTCAACACTAGATTTTTAGGGGCCTAATAATTTTAAATCAAGTCAAAGCACAAGTATATGACAATACTCAATGATTAACAATATTCTTTCTCTACATGGTTTTTGTTCTTTTTCAATCTTTTTCTAGGTTTATTTTGTATAAATAAGATCTCTATGCCCAGGTGTAATAAAGGTACTAGGGATATTCACACCAGAAGTGTTCTACATGTTATTTTTATTAAAAATATTTTTTAATTATAGTAGCCTTTATGTATTTAGACTTATTTCAATGAAGTGATTTATTACTATTCAAATTTTGTAGCTAACAAATGTTAGATCTCAACTAGTGAATGGTTTCTAATTTTTCACTTAGATTAGGTTTAGTTTCTATATTTTCTTTAGTATCATTCTCATATTTCATATAAATTGGTTTGAAAGAGCTTAATAAAAATTTAAATAAGAGTCAACTTCTAAAATATTAGAAATTGTTATGCAAATTGCATCCCACATGTTCGCTTAAGAGTGTAAATCTTTTAGATTTAGCACGATTAGTGGGGACCCAATGAACTATAATAGCTTGACTTATATATTATTTTATGGGAAAGATCCCCACAGCCAAATCTATAATATTTTTTAATCCTTGAATCCTAGTTCAACAAATAGTTATCACTCCTAGAAGGATAGTTGTTCATATAACTCCACTTCCACCACCTCCTCCAATGGTAACTCAACGACAAATCACTAGGAACTTTGTTAATTGGAATGGAAATAGTACATTCATTCCTTGTATTGCGCTTACTACTTGGGACCTCATTCCTACCAATGTTCTTCAATCCCTTTCTAAGGTCACTAGGGAAGAATTCAAAACTCTAATGGAGAATTTACAATATGTAGAAAATATATGCACAATACATTTTTTTATAGAAAAAAATATA
The DNA here is from genome assembly GCA_007258455.2 of Sequoia sempervirens. NCBI lineage: Eukaryota > Viridiplantae > Streptophyta > Pinopsida > Cupressales > Cupressaceae > Sequoia > Sequoia sempervirens. The sequence goes on from VDFB02000008.1 coordinate 338,967,772, forward strand.
GCATTGAAGTTACTTGTAGCTTCATTGAAAGATAAGGATCTAGATTAGTTTCAGTCACTCACTCCCAATTCCATTGATACATAAGATTAGTTGGGTAATGCATTCTTTGTAAGATTAAAGAAAAAGGGAGACAAGTATTCCTTATTACAACAACTAATTACCATAATAAGGATGCCTCAATAAGATATGAATGACTTCAACACTAGGTTCAATAAGACTTGGAAAAGATACCTCCCTCCATAGGGTCTCTATCCAAAATGATATTTGTGTTCTACCTCAAAGCTTTCAACTCAGACATTTCAATGATGATCCAACCACTAGGATAATTCTTACCTACAACATATGATTTAGTAGTTTGATCAAAGAAAAATCTAATATATGTGGGAAGGCTACCACAAATATTTCCCTTACCTATGTTCCTTAAAGCCTCACTTCTAAAATAGATTGATTCTCCAAGCTCAAACCTTCGTTTCACAAACACTTCTCAAGCTCTTCAATCTATGTAGTTTACCTATCCAATCCTACATCTACACTCAAACTTCTCTTGAGATAGATGATATTAGAGCATACTTAGAAGTTTCTAAAATGAGATTATTAATTTGAAAAGGAAACAAGAAGCATACCTTAGGACAACCTACCAAATTAATTAAGACCCGAGACCTCAATATTAGCCAAATACATACCAAAACCAACCTCACTTTCATAACTAAGTGTAGGTATAAAATCAACCCTAGGTATGATTATAAAATAAAATTATCCCTATGGACATGCAATTGTAAAAAATACTACATAATCTTATAACAAATCTCATCCTGAGATAGAATAACTTCATAGTAGATATTGGTATGTGTTGGTTTGCTTGTAATGCTACTCACACATAGAAAACTTGTTTAAGGAACAATTGACAACAAAAAATGTTACATGAAGACAAGATTCTACTAAGAAAGGAGTTCAACCACCAAAATCCTTGATTCGATATTTAGGAATACAAAGCATATTTCTTATGACCCAAATGCAAGGGATGTTCTTGGAACAATAATAAGAGATTGTCTTGAAAAATGCATTATTTTCTGAATGGAAGAAGAAGAATCAATATTTTGAAATATTGCTTCTACTTCCGTAACTCCTCCAATACAATCTAAATATTTTAGTAGATCTAAAAGGAGGAGGATAGAAGGAAAAATAAAGATCCAAAACCTAAATTTATGACCCAAAAGTAAACTACCATCTTAAATTGCAATAATCCTACAATACAAACTTGGGACACTAGAAATGTAGATAAGCAATCTAGAATAGCTCAAGAACATGTTCCACCAAGGGTTATCAATGCTTTATTTAAAAGAAAAATATATCAAGTGAATCCAAGAAACTTAGCCAGAGCACAACCTATTGCCCCATTTAATGTGGTAGAGAAATTGAAAAATAATAACTAAGAATGTCTCTCTTTGGGATGTTTTGTCTATCATTAAATAAATAATTTTGCTTTAAAAAGTTATGAAGACACATAAGAATCCAAGTGAGGTGAAAATCCAAGTTGTTCAAGCTATAAGGAATGTAATAAATCAACTCAAAGCCACCCCATCCAATCAACTCATTACTTCCCATAATGCTAATGCAAGGGTAATTGAGCCCAAGCCCACACTGTTTTATTTAATTGTAGTAATAAAAAGTTGTTACATAATTCAATGATAGGATCTAGTGCAAGCACTACAATCGTGCCTAAGAGCATTTTTTATGGTAAGAAAGTCCAAACATAAGGATTCTTAAGAATTTTCCCCTCACCTTGTCTGCTTTCTCGACTATCCTCATCCCTTAGGATGCCATTTTTGTCAATATTCCCCCTATACGTTGTCATTTCTATCAATAGATTTAACAATACAAAAGGGTATCTATCTCTATATTGGTCCCATCTAGTCTTTAATACCAAATATGGATTAATGATGAAGATATTATCAAATTATATCTCTAAGTAACACATCACATATGAAGTGCTAGTCAACTTCAAACCCACTCATATCATGTTCTCTTAATAGAAGTCAAATTTGGATCTGATAGAAGATAAAGAGGCCCAATCCATGTATGTGATAAATACATGGACAATGTAGAGTACAAAATGGGACCCATTGGGTAATTATGACTCCACTACCCTTAAAACTTATGTCATTTATGAGGAAGATAAAACTATCCCTAAAGTGCATGTCTTGAATATATCAGACTTGTAGAAGGAGAAAAATACTTTGGATTTATGTAAGTTATAATTTGATGGTGCTAGATGCAATAATGGTTCATGAACTAGTGTTTGTTTGATCTCGCCAAAAGGGAATAAAAATATTCATGCATCCACTTCCAACTCACTTATACAAATAATGAGGCTAAGTATGAGTCACTAGTACTTGGACTCTCTCTTTTAGAGAGAATGCATGTATAAGATAATCATAAGTGGTTAAAGACTCTAAACTTTTCATTAACTAGGTCAAAGGATTTTTATCTACCAAGAATTTTCAAATGAGGTATTAGTGACACAAAGTATGCGATCTCTTGGAGAGATTTGAAGCTTCAATTTTTTATCTATGAGAACCCAAATACAAAAGCAAACCAAATGGATATTATTGGATTTCAATTTGGTTTGATAAAATATATCGTATATAATAAAGACCATGTAATACTGATCATTCAAGCTACAATACCTCACAATAGAGATCACTGGAAATTATTTGAAATCGATACAAAAAGAGCATTATTTTTTTCTTATAATCAAGCAAATTTGTATACTAAATATAGTGACGGATAGAGGACGCATATGGAGACCAAATCCTCTAGTTAAAATTAAACAAGCTTTCGAAAGGAATGATTGCTATCAAAACATGTTTAGCTTGAATCCTACAAAGAGGAAAAAAAAGTAAATTTACTATTGAAAGAGGATTATGGAGAAGTGGAGGAAGTACTAAGAATAATAATAAAATTTGCAAGGTTTGTACACAAAAATAAGTAGATATGTTGGTTTATTTTGTGTTAAGTATGATAAATCTATTCCCATAGATTTGAGGAGAGTTTATATAATCATGCAAAATATTATACACAAAATAAATATTCAATCTATTCTCCATTCTTTATTCAATAAGACATTACAAATATATAGGAATGACAACTCCAATATTATAGGCAAACCTCCTATGAAAACTCCTCTATATAGATGAGTTATTTTAACAACTCATAAAACAAACAAACAAACCTCAACAAATAATTATTCACATCTAGAATAGATGTTAAATTATACAAGTGAAAACCAAGCTAGGATCTGATGTCGGTCATACATCACATACTCTTGAATTGACAAATGATTAAATCTCAAAATAGAGGAATGAAGATAGAATCCTAACAGATTAAATAGAGACAATTGCAAGACAATTTTTATAATACTTGAGCACGTTACTCTCACTGAACTAGTTGATGTGAGAGGAGAGTGTTGTATATACATAGAAAAAAATGGGCATATACATCCAAGAGGTTTATTAACTCCAACTACCCATAATGGGTGGGAGGTTTTACCCACTTGATAAATGTGAAAACATGTGGCATAAACTACTCAAATAGAGACAAAATAATGGTTATGAGAGGTGGCATAAAAATCTAAAAGAGGGTGTGCAACTTAACTACCCATGTGTGGGAGAGAGTGACACATGTAGCTAATGGATTACGCTATGAGATCTCATATTAACAAAGTCTAATAAATGTAAGAAAGCTTAAATATATGTATTGGAAAAAAGAAATATCCCCTAAGGAAAATAAAAAACCTACACTAATACCCCCCTTAAGCGTAGCTTAGGTGGGTGAGAAGATGAGTCCTAGCAAATGAAGTTTGATGAGGTACCCATGTACAAAGAGATCCCCCCAATAAGAGGAATAGCCCCTCCAAATAGAGAGAAAATACCCCCTAAAGTAGACACCTTTTGCACCCCTAGCAATGCTTGAAAATGAAGGAACTTGCTTTTAGTGAAGTTCTTTTGAAGATGTCTATAATTTTCTCTAATGTAGGACGTTACTTAAGATCAATGATGTTTTATTAAATCAACTCTCGAATGTAGTGCATATGAATCTCAATGTGTTTAGTCCTTTGATGATGAAATAAATTCCTTTAGATTTGTATCACACTTTGATTATCATAAAAAAATGATTGTTGGATTTGTAAATGAAATTTTGAACTCAACAAGAATAGTCTAAGGCCAAAGAGCTTCAATGGTGGCATTAACCACCCCTTGATACTCAGCCTCTATAGATGAAAGAGAATTTTAAACTACTTCTTTCTCAACCAACAAACCACACAAGAACTTGTAGTGTCAAAAATTGTATTCCCTTGTAGGTGATAGTATAATTTCATGCTTATTTTGGACCTTTCTTAGTGACCCTTGCATTTATGCGTTTTCAACACCTCCTAACTAGGCCCTAATCTCCTAAATTATGCATTTTGAGGCTTATTTTATCATTTTTCGACAAATTGCAACCATTGAACAAATGCATCTAGTTGTTATTTTTCCCCTAATACTTAATGTCTTGGAAAATAGGGCAAGGACCCATTCTCCCTAGGGTTTATAAGTCCTATTCTATCAAGGACCAATTTTTGATATGTTGGTGTCAACATCATAACATTCAAAATTCAAATTGTAAATGTCAGCTTTCAGGATCTAATTTTTAAGAAATTAGAGAAATGCCTATAAATACCTAGCCTTTTCACCATTTTAAACTAGAAAGCAATAAGAGAAGAAAAGAAAAGAAAGAGATCATTCTACCACATTTGAATTTATAGGTTTTCAAGCTCATTTTTAAATTTTGATCAAGCCTCATGTCATGATTGAAGATTGATGACAATAGAAGAGTCTAATGGATTCTAGGTTTGGGAGATGCATTTGGCCATTTCCTTCAACCTAATGACTTGGTTCCTAGTGTTCTCATCTTCAAGCTTCATCCTATTTGTAATCTAAAGCAAGGTATCAATATATTTCAAATTTCCTAAGGGTGTTTTGAATTCCTCTTAGGTGGATCTTGTCATTTTCATATAGGAATCCTCCTCTAACACCCTCGAGTAGGGTTTTATGCATTTTTAGCTCATAACAACCTTAGACACAGTTAATGTTAGGGCACACACTTTTATCAATCAATTTTACTAGCTATTGTGGAGGTAGAAATACCAAAATAGGGGCTTGACTAAGGAAAACTCCTATATAGCCACCCCCATCTCTTTTGCAAATTAATTATAGGTCCAGATCCAAAGATGGTTTTCAGGGTAGACATCAGAGTGCAGACAAAGAGCTATAGGATCAAATTTGAAGTTTCAGAAAAGGCCTACAAGGACCCATTCGCCGTAGGGTGAGCTTGTCCCCTATTTCATGCCAAATCCAACTTTTGGTGATAGGTACACATCATTCAATACTTCCCAGATCTTCCTACAAGTTGTTGTTTTAGTCTATTAATCATTTGTTTATTGCATTTTTCATATTAGGGTACATAATTGAGTTTGGTTAATCATAGAAAATCAGTTCATTCCATTTATAAGGCTCAAAAAGGATCAAATCCAGGTCTGATTGACTCACCTTTATGGTTGAAAGTTAATCAAAACACCTTATAGATTTGCATCCTAATGCACCTTTGAAAAAGGAGCAAAAAAAATCCTAGGTTTAGACATTAAACCTAGGGTTCCATTTTTCTTATGTTACATTTTGGTGAACCTAACATTTTGGCATCATAAACCTTCTAAAAATTTCACTCATTCAACCCTAGATCTAGGTTTTGCATTGCATGGTTTTGCATTTCTCATTTATGGTTTCATTTTTGCATTATAAAAAGTCACAAAATTTAAAAAATTGCATCATAGGTTGCAAAAGGGTTAGTTTCAATCATATAAATCAGATTTACATTCAAAGGTGCATTCATAATAGTCATTTCTTGTTCAAACATTTGTATTTGAGTTACATTATCTTCAATTGAGAAAATTCTAGAAAAACAATCATTGTCAAACGAGTTTGCAGATAGAAACAACATCCTTAAACAACAACCTAAACATTCAATTTTTCATTTTTTTGAACCTCTATCAGGGACTCAAACACCCTAAGGCATGGTGCAAGAGCACCCCAACCCTTAATGACAAATTTGAACTTTTGAAGTTGCATCTAGACTAGCCTACAATAGGTTTATGTCAAGTTTTGGATTTCTTGTATTATTTTATCCTAAATAAGGTCAATTAAGACCATTCATAATGTAATAAGGTGGTTTGGGATCATATAGGTCTAAGTGTCATAAGTTGCACAACAATGTGTTAAGTGTAATAATAAAGTTGTTTAAAAGAGTAGATAAAGGGTTATGAAAGATTAGCATTTTGAGGGATAGTTGAGGAAGTTAGTCGTTAGATTTTGATTCAAAAATGTACTTAAGGCCTCAAGAAGGCTTGAATGAAGGTTGACAAGAATTTTTATTGAAGATTGAATGAATAAAACCATGTTTACTCTGCTAATTCTTGGTGTTTTCTGAGTTTTTTGAACATTATCAACTTTGTACAGACCCGTACAGTCCTTAAATGCTCTGATTTTCATTTTGGCTAGTAGACAATTGGATTAGCTTTATTTGCATCAATTTTGAGAGCTTTTCACTAACTTAGAGGAAGATATCTTATATTCTTTGTAACTGCCTGATAAAAACAAAGAGAACCCTATTTTGAAGGCAAAATGATAATCTAGTCATCCCACCTACTGTATGAACCTGTACTTCAGTGGGATTATTATGGTAGGTTAGATGTCTAAAATGTTTTGTAGGATTGGGAAGTCAAAATACCCAATTTGGAATGAGGCCCTAGGCTGGGCAATGAAGTGTTTTATGTGAAAATGATGGTTTCAAGATGGGATTTTGTGAATTACTAATGGATTTGAGTGTGTGATGGTTTAGAACACTTTTAAAAACCCTAATAAAGTTTCTTGATGCATTGGGTAAGTTTGGGAAGCCTCGATATTGTGAAACACAAGAAACCCTAGGTTTTTTATGTGAATTTGAGTGTTTGTTGGAACAACAATAAAGAAGCCTTGAATCTGGAAAAAAATCATGAAATATGGTGTTTTGATATATGAATTTTGACTATTTGTTATGTTTTTGTGAAGAACAGGTGTTTGAGAGGTAATTCATTTGTAAAATAGGGCTAATCTAGTAGCCTTTTGAGGAGGGCAACCTATAGAAACTCGATGATGAGCCAAATAAACCTTGTGTTATTGGTTGGGGTATTGTATTTGGGGTCTGAGTGGATGCTTAATTGATGTTGATTTGGTCTTTTGTGGCCCTCTTTAAAAGATAAGTCCATTGGTTGTGTTTGGAAGGCTAGAAGCCTAGTGTAGTTGTTTTGGGTCAGTTTGAGGGAGTGGTATTTGAAGGTTGTTTCCTTGTGTGAATTGGATCAAATTGAGTTGGGTATTGCATTTCTCCACCTTGTTTGCATCAAGGCACCTATGTCATGCTATAGGTGGCTCATAATACTTTTGCATAGGTCTCAGTCTTTGTATTCTATATCTAATTCTACTTATAAATGTCTGATTTAAAATTTTGGAAAAGTGTTAATCTTAAATAAAGTTGTCATTTTGCTTCATTTGTTGCAAATTTATGAAAAAAATTTGCATTTCACTATTGAAGATTATCAAATATGTAGGAAAATTGTTTATATTTTCTAAAGCATTGTATAATTTGGGTAGACTAGTTTCTTTTTTGAAAAGATTCAAAACCCTAGGTTGTTACAACACATTGCATAATCAGAAACTTACAAAACAACACTAGAATCAATTCAAAATTTGAGCTTTCACACTATCACATAGTCAATTTTTTTCACTAGTGCCTTTGAAATTGAAATTTCAGAAAAAGCCCTGCTAAGACACAGATGCCCTAAAGTGTCCCAATCCTTCATAAACCTACATAAAATTTCCATAACAAACTGATGCCTATTGTTCATTTGCTAATCTAGAACCTAGTTTCCAGATCTGTACTTGCATTAGGTGTATAAATCTATTTTCCATCCTTGTTAGTTTTAAATCGTATAAACATAAACTGAAATTGAAGTTTAATGATTAATCTTGGAGAAAGCATAGTCATCTGATCATGTTAGATATCTTTCTACAAGTGCATTGTATACCTATCAAGCCCTTTAGTTGTGACGAATTCAACATGTTAGATGAAGCCCTCAAGGACTTCATATCACTAATTTCATCCACTAAGGCTTGCAACATTCCCACACAACAAAGAAAAATCAATTCAATCACACCTCAACTTATCATCTATCCACCTACACAACATCCAAAAGTTTAAACCAAACACATATTGGTCATAGGACCACCTCAAAACAAACCCAAACCTCATGGTCATATCTTAAACTTTTCAAAAAACTCACTAGTAACCATGTATCATAGCAACCAATTTACCACACAGTTGCTCATACATATAATAGAAGGAATAACAAGAAACCAAGACAAAAATAAACCATTCCTCCATCGATCCCATTCCCACAACCTATTTTACCTAGTGCCCCTCGTCTACCTCAACACAATGGAAAGGAGTATGATCTTTTGGAACAACTTCGTAATACTCCTACGAAGATTTCTTTGTGGGACTTAATTTAAACCTCATCAACTTACCATGACATGCTTCAAAATTCCTTGTAAAAAGTGGTGGTCCCTCCTAATGTTCAACCAAATGAAGTAGCAACCTTAATTGAGGGTATGAATTCAGTTAATGTGAGTATTGTCTTCCATCAAAGTGAAATACCTCCTCTTGAAATGTAAAAAAAAAATGATGCTTTGATGATATTGGTTGTTATCAACAAGGTGGGGATTAGGTGTACTCTTATTGACAATGGTTTGGGACTTAATGTTTGTAGTGTAAATATTTTAGATAGAATTGGGGTGGATAAGACTAAAATTCAACCAGATAATTTGTCCATCTGTGGTTTTTATAATGTGGGCAAACAACCACTTGGTGTAATAACATTACCTGTCAAATTTGGTAAGGTTACATTACAAACTCCTATCCATGTCATGCCCCATGATCTTTCATATAATCTTCTCTTGGGTAGACCATGGATTCATGAAATGGAGTGCCTTCAATGCTTCATCAACTAATGAAGTACACTTACAATAACAAGGTTTACATAATAAAATCTTATCCAATTTTTGAAAACTGTTTGCAAATTGGGAAAGGAATGAAAAACCCTCTAAGAACATTGACACTAACTACAAAAGTGGAACCTCTACAACTTGAAGATAAAGAGGAATGTCTTTCATCAATGACAAAGTTGTTGGAGGATGATTGGGGTTCACTATACTTCACACCTACCTTCATGGGGGAGTATAAGATTATGCAATCAAAACTAGAAAAAGAGAAAGAAAAAGAAGTTGTGGTGGTATCAACACAATCTGACATTGAAATATCCAAGACACAAGAATCCATAAATCTTGGTACTAACAAAAACATAAATTACACATCTAACTATGATGACAGTGATTATAAAAAACCACCTTCCTCAAAAGAAATGGAAGCCATTTATGGAAGAGGGTACCAACTTTTGAAACAATTTGGCTATAATGGAAAAGGATGTGGAGTGAAAGAAAAATGCATTTGTGTTCCTATAGAGCTTAATACGCAAGAGACAACAAGAGGTATTGTTTATTTCCCTTAAAAAGAAATGAAAGCATCAAAGATACCTTCACTCAATGTCAATGTAATCACACAAGATTCCCCTAAGACAACTCTAAACTTGGTGCATCCTAAAATGGTAGATACCACAAGCAATGATATGTCATTAAACATCTTTCAAAATGATGAATACCTAGCATAAATTTTGGGAATTATGAAAATTTTCCAAGTCACCATAATAATAAAAGATTTACCTATTGTTTGAATGCTAAGGGAAACTTTGGAGAAGAAACTAAACGATGTAATGAAGAACAAGATAAATCTCAAACAATTCCTGATATTCCAAACTGTAATTCATTACTTGTTGGAGACCCCCTAGATGTTCCAATGGACCCCTCTAATGAGGATAAAATGCTTCAAATTGGAAAGTGTCTTGATGATGATGAAAAAGAAGATCACACAAATTTATTACATGATTTTCCTAAAATATTTGCTTGAAATTATTTAGATATCTCAAGTATTGACCCTAAGATAGTCACACATTGTTCTTGAGAAAGACGCTAAACCCATGAGAAAAAAAGATATGCAAGATGAATCCTAAGATAACTTTATTAGTTAAGGTTGAGATTGAAAAGCTATTACAAGCTGGTTTCATCTACCCTATTGATTATTCACCTTGGATATCTAATATTATGGTAGTGGAAAAACCTGATAATAACATTAGGATGTGTATGAATTTATGTGATCTTAATAAAGCATCTCTAAAGGATGATTTTCCCTTTCCTAATATTAACATGATAGTGGATTCAACCGCGATACATGCCCTATTATCATTTATGGATGGTTTTTCAATATATAATCAAATTTTCATCAACCCTCAAGATCAATATAAAACATCTTTCACTACACCTTGGGGAACATTTTGTTGGGATGTTATGCTATTTGGATTGAAAAATTTCAAAGTAACATATTGAAGAGCTATGATGTTAATATTTCATGATTTCATACATAACATCTTGGAAGATTATGTTGATGATATTTTGGCCATATCTATAACACGTTGAGATCATGTCAAAATCCTTCATAATTTTTTTGAAAAATTTCATTAGTATAACATGAGGCTGAACCCGAAGAAATACATCCTTGGTGTGGATAGTTGAAAACTATTGGGATTTATCATATCAAATAGAGGCATTGAGGTGAACACAAAAAACATTGATGTTATAATAAGCATGCCACCTCCTAAGAATATTTCCCAGTTGTGTAGCTTGCAAGGAAAGGTTTGGGCTATTCATCATTTTGTTGCACCATTGGTGGATCAGATTATTTCTTTTAGCCAACTCATTAAGAAAGAATTAAAATTTAGATGGAGTGAGGATTGTTAAAAAGATTTTGAAAATTTGAAACAATACTTAGCTAATCCTCCCATTTTACAACTAGCCATACAAGGAAAACCTTTTATCCTAAACATCTCATCTTCAACCCATGCTCTTGCTATATTATTGGCACAACAAGATGAGAATGGTAAAGAGCATCCTTTGTATTACATTAGTCAAACTTTAATTGATTATGAAAGATGTTACCCAATTATAGAAAACCAATGTTTGGCTCTTGTGTTCGCTACCAATAAACTGACACTATTTATTAAATGTCGAGGTGTAAGTTATTACGAAGTTTGACCCCTTAAAACACCTCTTTGCTAAGAATGACTTATCATTTCACTTAGCTAAATGGGTTATGTTGTTAACTGAGTTTGACCTTAAGTTCATTTCTCAAAAAGCAATAAAAGGGAAAGCATTAACCGACCATTTAGCTGAGGCACCTTCACCATTAGCATTACCAAATCATGACTCATTCCTAAATGAAAATGTGTTAAAATTTGACAATAATGAAACATGGGAACTATATTTTGATGGCTCTAAGTGTTGAATTGGCTTTGGAGTAGGGGTTATTTGAATACCACCTTCAGGTAATCCAATTCCATTATCTTACCATCTAAATTTCCTATGTACAAACAACACTATTGAGTATGAAGCTCTTATTACAGGATTATGTGTAGCCTTATCCTTGGGTGTTCAACATATTCACATATTTGGAGACTCTCAATTGATCATTAAAAAAATTAATGGGTCCTATCAAACAAAACATAATAAGTTATCCAAATATAGAGACCTCACATTAACAATTTTGGAACATTTCATATCATACACTATTGACAATGTTTCATGAAAGGATAATCGACACGCAAATGCAATGGAAAGCATTGATTCCCTTGTTTCTCTTGAGGATTATTCCATGGATTTCACATTTTTTGTCCATACTCTCATAACACCATCATTAGATGAAAAGATGAAGGAAACATTGGTTGCTAATATTGAAACCTCTAGTGAATGGTACATATCGATATTCAAACATCTAAAAGAAGGTACCTTTCCTAAACCAACCATTAAGAACACTAGAGCTCGTATTCGAAAACTTGCAGCTTGATACATAATCCTAGAAAATGTGCTTTATATGAGGTCATTCAATGGCCTTCTCCTTAGGTTCCTTAAACAGTCTGAAATCCCTATAGCCCTTAAGGAAGCTCATGTGGGTGCTTGCAGGGGCATTTCGAAGGAAAATCATTAGTTCAGAATTAATTCATATAGGATATTATTGGAAAAATATGGAACAATATTTCTTTGATCATGTTAAGAAATTTCCTAAATGTCAAGAACATAACAATTTGATTCACAGTACTCCTACTTTCAAACTTTGTGCTCAAGTTGCCATTTAGCCATTTTCAGTGTGGGGCTTGGATCTTATTGGAAATATTTCTCCTCCTTCAAGACATACGTTTGTAATCACTGTTATATCTATTATTTCACAAAGTGGGTAGAGGAAATTCCCTCCAGTCCACAACTATTGATGTAATATGTTTTTTTATCTTAGAAAACATCATCGCTTGATTTGGCTTACCTTCCACCTTGGTTTCAGATACTGGGACACCATTTAAGAACAAGGAGGTTAAGAAGTTTTTGGAAACATTTCACATTCAACATCACTTTTCTACACATTATTACCCACAATATAATGGTCAAGCAGAAGCAACAAACAAAACAATTGAAAAAATCTTTCGAAAAACAGTTAGCAAACATAATAAGGACTGGAATACTCAACTCTCTTATTTGTTATGGTCTTACCGCACAATCATTTGAACATCTACATTAAATACACCATATAACCTTTTTTACAGTGTTGATGCAATAATGCCATTAGAATTCGAAATTCCCTCTCTGAGAACCTCTCTTAGTGGTCATGTTGATGACAACAATTATAGAGAACAATGATTGTAACAACTTGAAATGCTCAATGAAAAATGTATAAATGCTCTTGAATATCTCCAATATTACTCCAAAAAAATACAATTTCAGTATAATGATAATGTTATTCCTCATTATTTCAATAAGGGAGATTTGGTCTTGTATGAAAATTAGCACAATGTTAATGCTACCCCTGATGAGAAAGGAAAGTTTAGCCCAAATTGGTTAGGACCCTATATCATTGATGAAGTGTATGGGTCTAGAGCATATAAACTTAAAGAAATGGATGGTGCACCTCTAAAATAACATAAATTTTGTGCATTTTCACAAATATTACACTTAGAAATATTTTGAATAGTATGTATGTTAAAGCATGTTGTTAGATTAATTAGATAGTTTTCTATTTTATCTCATGTTTCTTCATTATTGACAAACATTTTTGTGTGTGTCTTGAATTAACATGAGTAATTATTCATTTACTTGATTTATTACTTCATTTTGCATGCTATTCAATCATGTGTGTGTTGTGTTAAATTAGATCAATACATGTGTTTAATTTTAAAAATTAGATCATAAGGGCTTCTAATTTAACATTATTACACTTAAATAAAAAATGTAGCATCTAAAAAGACATAAGTGTTTAATTAGATCACATAACAATTAGATAATGGAGACATTTATTAAATAATCTCATCAAGATTGTTTAATATATCACATCAACATCTAATGTGTAGAAACAAAAACATGCACATATATATAGATTAGAGCTCCTCATAAGCAGTTCTCACCCACCTCTCTCTAGCTATAGCCTACTCCTCTCTAGCTCAAACCTCATTTTCATCTCTAACATCATCAATGGTCCTCATTGCATCATCATAGAATTTCCTCCATTGAGATAAGGGCTTGAAAAAATCAGCATGGCATCCCGTGCTCGGTGGTGACCTATGCTCAACATGTATCAGCTAGTGTGGGGGCATTGGTGGGACTATGTCTATAGTGACTCGACTGAAGAAGTTGAGAAAATCTTGTGTACCAACTGTAACAATGAAAACATGACATAAATTAGAATGATATATAATGCATAAACATATGTAAATCTAATCATATGAGAAAAAATATAAAAATAAACATATCATCACCTAGATCTCCAATGCACCAATCAGGCTCTCGATAAGACACTATGTGTGTTGTAGCAAGACTCCTCTAATGGGTTGGTGGTGTGGTAGGAGATGCATGGTCAATCCCTCCATGCTCGTGGGAGTGGATGCCCTCTATAGCTATAGGATGTGCTTAGCTAGCCTGAGGATGAGACATAGGTCTCTCCTCAGGGGCATCTGTGGCCTCTACAGGATCCTCGAGATCCTCTCCTACTAGTTGTGGATCCTCCTTCTCCTTCTAAAAATCCTCTACATCCTCATCATCATCGCCACATGTAGAATCCCCATCCATGTTCTTGTCCTCTCTCTCATCTCCTTGATGGTGTGGCCAAAACTCAAGATCACCTATGGGATGATCATCCAGGAAGATGTGACAAAGTTGTGGTGTCCTCCACCACCTATCATATGCAGTTGTTGTGTCAACATCATCCTCGTCAAATGTTGGATGTGCATCTTTCCCCTCATCCTTCAGTCACTATAGGTGACATCTGTGAGTGAGGGATAGAAGATGTCTTGTGGTCTAGAATCACTACATGTAGATTGATGAGACCAAATACTAGCTAGTTTTTTGTTGTTTAGTTCATACGTTTAGGCATTTCAAGATACTTATTTCATATACATTCCTAAACATTATCTATTTTTTCATATATTTCATGCAACTTGAACTTGGTTGATGTATGGAAATATGATCATAATAAGTTGTTAATTGCATGAGTAATTATGTGAGTGTATGAAATGCGGTATGGATCTATAGACATGTAAAATGTACCGATTGACATTGTGCATTTGATCCCGCCTACTAACATCATTTCATCCTGAATCATCCTTTGGTCTAACCATTTAATCAAATCCCCCTATCTGATTAAATTCATCAATATTTCTCTCTTAATTAAATAAACCAGTTATCTAATTAAGTCACCTCTTCTCGATAATTATATTAATCATCTTGATCTAATTATCCCATTTAATTAAATAATTATTATTTTTTGATTAAATCTCTAAAGTCTATCTATTAAATTAAATAAATTAAAACCTTATTTAATTTAATCTAACATCATCCCTTTTAATTAAATAAATCAAAAATCTTTATTTAATTAATCTCTTATCACATTCCTCTCATATTTGATTTAAATAAATCCACAAATCTAAGTCAAATTTGTCACATCAACTAATCTCTCATTAAATTAACTAACTTTGATTAATTTAATCTCTTTTCATGTCCCATCCTCTAGCTTTTACCACTTGCACATGAAAATAGATTTAATTGATTTATTAAATCTCTATTTTCCTCAACAAGGCATCTTTTTAGAATATTCTCCAAGTTTGAATTCAAAAATCCAAGTTGACATGTACATCCAACAAGGCATTTACTCCATCTTACATGTCCTTTTCCTTGAGCCAAGTGGCATTTAATGCATTTTTCCTTCCCTCTTGCATGTCATTTCAACAAATTCAAAATTCAAAAATAGGCATTTATTGGCACAATCCTCAAAACTTGCACATCCTCCATCCACTCATAGGTTGACAAGTGGCATCTTGCCATTGGATGAATGTTAGTCTCACATTGCTCCATTTTGGACATTCATCCATCAATCTCATCTATAAATAAGAGGTTTCATTCCTCATTTGATCATCCATAAATTATGCAAAGTTACCATGCTCAAATATCTATCAAATTCTATCCATCATCATTGAATCTTAGCTAGGTTATGCAGGTTTTTCCATTGGAGCACTCATCAAGCATCAACAAAGTGGATCACTCATCAACATTCATCAACATACATCAATCTTGCATCATAGGAATTGGGAAAGGGCCAATTTTCACATCAAATTGGCACCAATTCCCCCATGGGATCATGAGTTTGCTAGCTTAATTAGGATTCAATCTATTTTTATTGTTTTCTTATTATGTTCTTCATTACTTTTTTCCTAATTTAAGCTTTGTGAATGGATTTCATGGGGAATCATTGTCCTTGCTTGCATTCTCTAATCTAATGTTTTTGTTCTTATTGTTTTGCAGGTATTAGGATTGGGGTTCTCACATGATCTATGTTTAATTTATGGTTATTAATATTATGTATATGTCGGAAGAACTAAATCCTTGCAACCAAGGAGCTAAAGCAAGCAAACTATAGCTTGCAGCAACCAGGGAGCGTAGCCCACAACCAAAGGATTTTAGATAATGATGCAAGGGAGATTCCAAAATAAGAACACAACAATTGCAAAAATAGAGGTTTTCATTAATGAGGATGTGTAGAGGATGGGGACTGACTGCTCAAGACCCCAAGTCACGGGAGGGTCTAGAACAACAGGCAGCCCTAATCTACCTCAAGTTAATGGAATGTTTCAGGAGAGTTTAGAGTCTAAAGGCTAAAAGGAAGAGAAATCAAATTGCTATTGTCCTTTTACAAGCCCAAATGTTTCAGGAAGTTAGGTGAGTGATTTTCCAGGGTCTAGAGTGTCACTTAGACATCTCACTACCAAAGGACTACAATGTGAGACACAAACGACAACATGGCACACTAGCATCTCAGTGGGGCACTGGCATCCATACAGACAAAAAGTGCAAAGTTCAGTAAAAAAAACCAAGGAAAACCTACTAAAGACCTAATGGATACAATTCAATGTAATAATAGAAAGAGAAAGCAACAAAACAACATAATATCAAGAAGAGAACTAAGACTAAATCTAATTATGAAATGAATTAGAAGGGTGAGGAAAGTGCACCTTCCTACTCATGAGTTGATATCTTCAAGATCTTCACCTCAAGGAGAACCTGCACACAAAGGATGGGAAAATGTTGAGGTTATTTTTAGAGGATTGTCGCAGTCATTCCCCTGCTTTGGTGTCTCAAGCTCCATAGACAACAATAGGAGAAAGATGATAAAGGAAATATATTGAAAGAGAAATACCAAGCAATATGTTGAACAATATGCTATGATATTAAAACAATAATGCAAATTAAAATGAAGATGGAGTGATATCACCTTCAACCACGTTCACTCAAGTAAAATGGGAGGAGTGAGCTCGTAAGCTTTCAAAGGCCAACATTGTCGCAACAATAAAGAGAGTAAACCGACAAAGTATCAACTTGCACTTCAATGGAGATGATGGAGCTTGAAAATGTTGAGAAGAGTGAAGAGAGTGAAGAGAGTTTCACAAAGTGTGAAGATGATCAAGAAGAATGTCTAGAAGATGAGTTGAATGGAGAAGATAGACATTTGAAGGAAAAAATGGAGGTAAAGGAGTCGTTCGAAGTCAGTCCAAAGGGCCAGAGATGTTACACTTCACATTCAATGGAGGAGTGTAATGCCTGTACAGATTTCAGAGGCAAGAATCCTATTAGGACATAAGTACGTTGCACAGACGTTTGCATGTGGTGCTAGTGTCCTCGACAAAATATCCCCCATCAACACGTAAAACAACTACCAAGTGGATAGGGAAAGGTGTAACAAATATGAACTGCATTATAAGGTTTAATTCTCTAAGGTAGGAGGTAGCATAAACAAGGAATTTGCAAGGGGTGCAAATTCATGCCATTACATTTCCCCCCACTTTAGTGAGCATAATTATTAATGAATGCATGATAAATTAGAGAGAAAGTTGAGGAATGTATACCTAAACCATCAAGGAAGTAGACCACAATCTGGAAAACTTGGGTGCAAGAGAGAGAGAGAGAGAGATGACTCCATAGGTACTTGGTCCTATGGAGATTTGAAAAAAAGCATCAAAAGTGCTCGGTCTTGCGGCAGGTGAACAAAAGGCTCTACAAGTGCTCAGTCCTACAGAGTTGGTTCCACAGGTGCTCGGTCTCCCAAAAGATAATCAAAGGGTTCTACAAGTGCTTGGTCCTACAGAATGAAAATGCTTCACAGGTGCTCGATCCTAAAAAGGAGGTGCCATAGGTGCTCAATCCTAAGGGAGGCTAAATTTGAAAGGCTTCACAGAGTCTAATTGACCCTCACAGGTGCTTGATCCTACAAGGCAACATGTTAATCCACAAAAAACATGTTAGGAAAGAAAAAAGTCATGCAGACAGATAGACAATCATATCTCGAAACAAGCAATTGAAGGAGAAGCTTACAAAGGGGTCCCTTGGGAACCCTTCAAAAGAGGGGTTAGCTCAAGGGACACTCTGTTTGAAAAGTGATGACATTTTCACAAATGATCTTGTCATCAAGGAATTTGAAAAAGAAGAATGGCCTCCTCAAAGGCGAATTTTTAATTCTTTTTGCTATGAATTCGATTTCAAAAGAAAATTTTGTTAAGGGGATCATGATTGAAGGATGTAATTTTTGAAAAATGTAAATATTTTCAGGAAGGGATTCATTGGCCACCAAATACACCTTATTGGAAATCAGAGAGGTAGGGGCCCCCCTCAAGATGGATGTGGCATCCTAAGGAAAGGATGAGCATGTAGAGATGTCATGGCCCATGATACATGAGGAGATGTAGAAGTGGAAATGTTGTCACACACACAAGGGACAACACATAGGCACCAAAACATCAAGAAGCAAGCAAAGAAGAGAGAAAGATAAAAAAAGAAAGGACAAGAAAATACAAAGAAGTCAAGAGATAGGGGGATCTAATATTTTGGGGTCAGAACTACTCATAGATATAGATAGATAGATATAATATGGTATACATATGAACTATCATCAATCCTCTACTATATCAGATCATGAAGAAGAGTACGTGAAAAAAAAAAAATTAAAATGGGTCAACATGGAAGGGAGGCCTAATTCCCCCCAACACTTTGCATCGTCCCCAGTTGTTGAAAATCAAGTCACAAAAAATAGAATTTCACGAAATAAAACACTCCTATATCCAAGCACCTGCGAGGGTGACAAGGGTCCTCCAGGAACACATAAAACAAGCATGGGGGAAACACAACACACACACAAATTTAACCTACAGATAAAGAAGAGGTGATCTCATAGTCCTCATCAACCAAGAGGTCATCATTCTCCCAATCTAGATCATTATAAGGGGAGGGTGGAAAATCTTGCAAGGGAAAGATAGCAAGGGGAGCACCCTATGACTCTCCTATGATGAGAGCTAAGGAAGAGGGTTCCTCGAAGTCTTCTTTTCTCAACTCCTATGAGGTAAATGTCATTGATTTTGAAAAAATCATCAATAGAGCTGGGACATAATCCACTAAGTTGAACATACACTTGATGGGAGTGCCATGTGTCAACCAGGCGGGTGAAGGAGGATGTGCTCGAGATCCACTGCTGACCTCATAGAAAGACTCGAGGGCAATGACAAACTCGAGGGGCATCGTAGCTACCTTCATCACTAGGATGACGCAAACCAAAGTAAAACCCTCTCTTGAAGAGGGTGATCCTTTCTTTTGACCCCATTAGAAGCAAGCTCATCCTCCAACTTGCGCTTCATTGGGGGATACAAGATCCCCACAAAAGAAGTGGAAGGCGAGGAAGAAGAGGATAAAACCGCAATGGACACCAGTGAGGTATTTGACATATCCATGGGCTTAGGAAAAGGTGGTATGTACAAAAGGGACATCAGGAGAGGAGGCTCAACTGAGGGAGAGATGAACACTTGCACCATTTTAGGGCGAGGGTCATCTATGCTTGCAAGGGGAGTTGGAAGCAAGATCAAGGCGATAGGAACCAAAGTAGAAGGGGCAGAAGAGGAGGGCACAATAGGAGATACCAAAACAAGAATTGTTAGGTCCCCTTCTACCTTCTACAAGGCAACATGCTCAGTAGCCAGAGCCTTCCTCTGATGCTTACGCTCATGTGCAAGATGGTTTCTTTGGATCCAAGAGCTAGAAATTGCAGTTTGAGGAGTAGAAGGCTCTTGTTCTATCATGAAAGTGTCCATCACAGTCGTTGCAGGTGGAGGGAGTGACTCCTAGTCAAAAACAGGAGGAAGAGATGTAGGAACAGAGGCAACAACTGGTGGAGAAGCAGATTCAAGCACTCAACAGTAGGCCTCTTCCTATTTTCAACCCTAGGGGTAGGAACAGTAGGAGGCCATAGAGGCTGAGATGTAGAGGCAATTCCATGGGGACCCTTTCCCTTACCATAGACAACAACTTGAGGCATCGTGGGCAAGACAAGAAGGTTGAACACCTAACACTTACCCTTTCGCCAAGCGAGCACCATTGGACTCCCCATGAGACGCATGGAGGCTAAAGTCGAAGGCACCACAACATAGCAAGAGGTGGAAGTGGATAGAACAACAAAAGAAGAGGAAGGCTCTCGAGCACGAGTAGAATTCCCCTTCCCCTTTTGATGGGAGGAAGAGGTAGTGTGCTATTGCATGTTCATAGAAGCCTTAACTAAAATAGCATAAGGGGAAGGATGATAGGTCACTTTTGGCTATGCCCCCATTCTTGTGGTTTACATAAGTGTGATACAACAAGTCTGTCCTTGGAGGAAGCAGACAAATAGGGGTAGGCTAGAAGTGATCTAATGAATAGGCCCCACACAACATTATGGGTTTATATCCAGTGTCATGCACGACGTGCACTAAGCCCTCATGAGAAAACTTCAAACATTTATTGATCACCGAAGGAACTGCGTTCATGGAAGCCAACCATGGAATGTGCAGCTTCACTCTAAACAAGTCAGACTTTGGGATGATATCAAATATAGTTTTCATAGCCTTGGGTCCTACCAAGACTGATAGAGAGATAGAACCAAGAGGAGAAAGCGAGAGTCCATCATGGGTACGTATGGTTCTTTTTGTCTTCTCGTATTCCTCCTTATGAAGGAAATTCAAAAGTAACATCTCCTCTGTGATCACATTCATATAACTCGTGGGGTCCACTAGGATCTTAGTCACAACATTCCCATTGAGGAGAGCAAGAATGTACAAAGGAGAAGGCTTCCCATTCATGAGAACATCCTGTGATGTAAAGGTTAGATTTGGTGAACTAGTTGCAGGCTGAGTCGGGGGAATGCAAGTAAATTTGCAACTCACTATTAGCTTTTGGAACAAATTTATTCACATGATACTGAGCCATCTTTGGCCTAATGTTTTCTTGGAATTATCATAGAAATTGATTCACCAGTTGATTAAACAAGAATATGGAGTTATCAAGGAAGGAAAAGTACCACTCTAGTGATGTGTCCTTGAGATATCTAGGAAATAATTTGGCCATCAAGGCATCATGGTGAAATAATTTTGTACACATCGCGTTCAATGCCAACATGTGTGTTTTTAGGTCTACCTTACCACCATATTTCTCAAATTTAGGAATCTCCATTCCCTGGGGGAAGGGAATGTTCATAATCGCTATTGAAAGAGGGCTATGATGGAATAAAGGTTGAAAGATTAGCTAGGATGTGGCCTAGGAGAGGTTTCCCAATTGATTCTACATCTTTCCCATATTTTGTAGTAGAACATTTAGAACAAGATCAGATGATGAAACAGGACCAGTGGAACCACCACTAGAACCACCATTGGAACCACCAAATCCACGAGGACCGCCACCCTCCATTTTTCCAAGGCTTCCATCACCATAACTAGCATGGTCCCCAGGGTTGTCACTACCAAAATTAGAAGGGATAGCATTGAAATTGAGAGGGATTCTATTTACTTTGACGGTCAAAGGTGCCTTGGGTACAGAGGTGATGTTGATAGAAGGGCTTGATTCAACCATGTATACCGAGATAACAGACATTGAAACTTCTACCTGTTTTCCAAAGGTTTCAGGCCTAGAACCTTAGGTAACACCCAACCTAGGGTTGTATGAGAGGACATATGTTTCAACTATGTCGGTGATGCCACTAAGGAGCTCCAATCCCATCTGATCTTTGTATAGCATGTGTCTCATCTCATTGACAATCTTAGCAGCCCTAGCCATGTTTCATTCTTTCCCCAAATGATTTGTGAGATCCAATAGCCTCCTATCCAAATCCATGAGATGCTTTTTAGGAATAGCGAGAGCGTCATCATCATTCAAAGGTGGGGTCGTAAGAGAGATAGGAGGGATAGGGCACAAGTGGTTTCGTCAAAGAAACTCATCTCTTCCCTTGAGACCATATCTTGTGAAGTGAAGCCAGCACTGACCTTTGATAAATCCATTCCTAGATGTTGGTGTCATACACCCCTTTGTACAATGTACTCAAAAAATGTAGACTAAGTTGTAAATCTCATAAAGTTTCACAACCCTCAAGCCTACAACCCACATAAGGTATAGGAGGAGCCCCTGCACAAGGAAATGGATACTATGTTGTTCACATTAGGTTCACCAAAATGTAGAGGAGGGGGACCGACTACTCAGGATCCCAGGTCATGGGAGGGTCTAAAACAATAGGCTACCCTGATATACCTCAAGCTAATGGAATGTTTCTAGAGATTTTAGAATATAAAGGCTGAAAGGAAGAGAAACCAAGTTGCTTCTATCCTTTTACAAGCTTGAATGTTTCAGGAAGTCAAGTGAGCGAGTTTCCAAAGTCTAGACTATGACTTAGACAACTCACTGCCAAAGTACTATAGTGTAGGACACATACAACAGTGTGGCACACTGATTTCTTGGTGGCGTGTTGGCATTCATACAAGTAGAAAGCATAAAGTATAGTCAAAAACCAAGGAAAACCTACTAACAATCTAACATATATAGTTTGATGTAATAACAGAAATAGAAAGCAACAAAACAACAAAATATCGAGAAGATAACTAAGACTAAATCTAATTATGAAATGATGAAGAAGGGTGAGGAAAGAGCATCTTCCCACCCACAAGTTGATATCTTCAAGATCTTCACCTCAAGGAGAACCTACACATAGAGGATGGGAAAATGTGGGGTTGTGTTTAGAGGACCACTGCAGTCAGTCCCTCGCTTTGGTGTTTCCAACTCCATGGACAAACAAATAGCAACAATAGGATAAATATAATAAAGGAAAGATATTGAAAGAGTAATACCAATCAATACATTGAACAACAATATGCTACAATATTAAAATGATAATGTAAAATAAAAGGAAGATGGCATGATATCACATTCAACCATGTGCACTCAAGGAAAATGGGAGAAGGAGCAATCTCACAAGCTTTCAAAGGCCAACTTTGTTGCAACAATGAAGAGATTAAACCAACAAAGTATCAACTTGCAACTTCAATGGAGGTGATGGAGCTTGAAAATGCTAAGAAGAGTGAAGAGAGTGAAGAGAGGTTCCCAAAGTGTGAAGATGATCAAAAAGAATGTCTAGAAGATGAGTTGAATGGAGAAGATAGCCATTTGAAGGAAAAAATGGAGGCAAAGGAGCCATTCGAAGTCAGTCTAAAGGGTAGGAGATGTTATACTTCATATCTAATGGAGGACTGTAATGCCTCTATAGATTCCAGAGGTGGGAATTCTATTAGGACAGTAGCACATTGTGCTAGTGTCCTCGATAAAATATCCCCCATTGACATGTAAAACAACTGCCAAGTGGATAGGGAAAGGTGGTGGAAATATGAATTGCACTATTGGGTTTAATTCTCTAAGGTAGGAGGTAGTGTAAATGGGGAATTTGCAAGGGGGTGCAAATTCACGCCATTACAAGATGATTGTGAATCACCACGACATTTAATAAGACCACTAAAGGGGAAAGGAGTTTTCTCTAATTGGGAAGCTAAAGGGACTATTTCTACAGTCCACATTTTTGTTATGCCATTGAAACAAAGTTCCAATCCTAATTGTCTTCCTCCACCTTTTCAGTTATGCAGAATTTTTCGCTCTCTATTTCCTATGGGAGTGGTGATTTGCATTTAGTTTTCTATTTTGAGTCCTTGTTTCAATAAACCTCTCGCGAACCTATATAGTTGGCTCAATGGTCGAGGAGTAGATATAGCGTATGGATATGTTTAGATAGTGATTGTTTTTATTACATAGACAATACTTTGTTTTCTAGTTATGCAGTTATAAATAAGATATCTCTGAAGATTCTTATTAGATTATGAAATCTTGTTAAATGTAATGAGATGTTTTCAATTTATCATTATGATTAGTTGATTTAAGAGTTTAGATTTGAGTTTACTTCATGGATATAGTAACTTCAGAAAGGGCCGCTCAAAGTAACTATTCACCATTAATTTATGTTGCTACAGTAGATGCTTCTATGTATTGCATTCATCTTAATCAGATTCTTCATTTCTTGTATGAGAATGAAATCATGAATGAGATCTTGTTTTATACTCTTCTTTTGTCATTTCAATGCATTATCCTTTGAAGTGAGACAAGTGTTTACAAGTATTTAAGAGTGATTCAAGTCATTATAAGTCATAGTTAATAGTTTCAGTAGTTACAGAGTTCAAGTTTTAACAGTTAACTAGTCACAATGTTTAGTTGTAGGTACCCATAGCAATAGTTTCATAAATAATCTTTTCTTGTTTCACAATTTTATGTTTTTTCCACGTGTAAACACCCATACTAGATGATATAAGGAGTATAGAATCTATAGATGCACATACAGTGTCAACATCATCACAAGCTTACGTTAGCCCTGGTTGATAATTAAATAGAGTCTTTACAAGGGTTTAGTGGACTATTCAATTAGGAACCACCTCTGAATTGTGTGTTTATCACCAAGTTTGTTGAGCATTAGTTGGGCCTTACATTTTTGGCATTGTTTCCAGGGATGGTACTACTTTCAATATTCTTCTATGTTATTTCAAGATTTATTAGTTTAGAGTTTTTTTTTCCAACATTAGGATTATCAAGTTTTAATCCATCAATACCATAACATTTTACTAACATTGTGTAGTAGTGGGTGACAAAAAATTCATCTCTTGAATGTGGAGGAAACAAGACGCTTTGGGAAGATTTATCCCCTCAACACACAAAGCTAAAGAGGATATTGGTGATCATAGTGAAAAAAGCAAGGGTATTCCTAAAGAAGAACTTTCCCTTTCACCAACATCCACTATAAATACAAAGGATACCTTCCAAACCATGGTTGATGTAGCAATGGATGACCCATCAAAACATGTAACTTTTGAGTTCCCCATTGCCATAGGTGAAACTGCATTGAAGAACATACCTCCTTTAGCATTTCTAGTCTTCTATGTTTTGGTTACTGAGGATCCAAATACCTTCTTGTTTGATTTTTATGTGTTGTGTAGAATCTATGATTATACAACAGATGCACATAGGCTCAAACTATTTATAGCAACCCTGAAGGGTGTTGCGTTAAGATGGTTTATGGGTTTGGGAAGAGATATTGTTCCCAATTGGAATACTATGAAGACAATTCCTAGAGAACTACCAGGATTACTGTAGAGGAATTGATAGAAGAGATGCAATTTTCAAGATGTCTTAAAAAGAGGATGAATTTTTGGAAGACTACATGGAGATATTCCAATTTTTCCTTAAGAATTCCCACTAAAATAGGCTCTTTGATGAGTCACTCAAGCTAATATTCTTAAGGGGGATTAAAGAGAACTATATGGATGCACTTAATCTCATTGGAGTAGGAGATATTTCTCAATCACCATTTTAGGAGATTTGCAAGGCATGTAGGAACTACTCAAGGTCTTTCACAAAGAAGGTCAGGGGAGATAGAACATCTTCCATCAACTAGACATCAAATGGGGTCTCTAGAGTGGAGCTAAGTAACCTGGTGTCAAACATGAAAGAAGACATCATAATCCATTTGGATACAAAATTGGACACTCTACATGTGAAGAAGAAGCAAGAAGAGGCAGAGGCAATCCTTAATGAATACTTCCCTAACTATAGACAGAGAAAAGCTAATTGCAAGTGAAAAAGAGTAGTAAGTATTTCTAAGGACAGACCAGGAAAAATAGAATTTCAAGCACTAGAGGGTGAAAATGGACAAATTTTCTATGTTTCTCAAAGGAAACCATGGAAGCCAAGACAAGGTATGCCTCAAGATCCTTTGAATTATATGCCATTTCTAATTAGCAATAAAAATTTCTCTAGTTGGAACCTTCAGCCTTGGGCAAATACATAGAACCAATGGAAAAATCCTCAACCAAACTAGAATTAGTAGCAAGAGAATATGTGGCCACAAAAAATCTATCAAGGATCCAACTACAATCCCCAATTTCCACCAAAACAAAACCAATGGCAACCTCAATGGTAAAAAGGCCAGCAATGGCAAAACCAAAATATGAATTATCAACATCCACAATAGCCTTTACATCCATAGCAACAAGTCATCATGCCCACTCCAACAAATCCATCACCTCAACCACCTAGAGCACCTCAACTTTCAACCCAACCTACACCTAACCCAAATAATAAGCCTATACTAATGAGCCTATTAAATACCCTACTTATGGGGTAGTGGTGAGTGATTTCCACCTCAAATTAGGGAAACAATTGGCTGGACCTTCATCCTCTCAAATCATAGAGTTGGTTGATGAGGAACCTTCAGCAAATACATTGGACAACCAACCTAAGGGGGTTGATTCAAACCAGGACCACCCAACTAATACAAGTCCAGAGCCTCCTTTCCCTAAATTATTAGATGTGCAAAGACATCAAACCCAAGCTAAAACTAACCTATTGGGACAACTTAAGGATGTTTGTATAAAGATACCCCTCATCCAAGCCATCAAGGAGATTCCCATCTACACTAAAATAGTGAGAGAAATTTTCCTTAAAAAGCCAAGAAGAAAGAGAAAATACCCTCAAACTATACAAATATCTTAGGGAAACATGTTGACATTATGTTGGGAAACATAATTGTCCCTAAGTATGCAGATCCTGGGAGTCTTGTAGTAGATGTTAAGATAAATAGCTTTCTCATCAAGAATACCTTGATTGACTTGGGGAAGCTATTAATGTGATGACTAATGAAACAATGTAGATATTGCAGTTAATAAATCTTAGACCTACACCCATTGTTCTACAATTGGTAGATAGGTCAATAGTTAAACCTGAGGGCATCATTGAGAACTTGGTCATAGCATTAGATTCATCGGAGTACCCTGCAAATTTTATGGTATTGCAGCCAAAGGCTAACCTTGCAAGCTATCCCCTTATTCTAGGAAGACCATGGTTAGTAAGAGTAGATGCATTTATAGGTTGTAGGTTTGGAAACATGATTATCTCAAATGGAAACGTGACTAAAAATCTATTCCTTTATCCACCAACCCAACCTTATGTAGAGTTAGAGCAGACCATGTGGCCTACCCTAGATGAGGAAGACCAATACTCCTTGCAAACCCTCATGACTATTGAATGTATCCCTTTGTTAGGAAACTAAGATGAGTATAAATTGATAGAACACATCATTCAAAATAACTACAGTAGGGACCCGCAACAACAGGACTACTTGACATGTCTGTGAGATCCTCTACAGATTATTATACTTTCCAGTTCATCAAAGTCAATATCCCAAATTTTCCATTCTTTGCTACCACAAAAATGTGTCCCATACATAGTAGCACTTGGCCTTTCATATGTGAAAACAACATCCAAGACTTTGAAAATCACGCCAGGTAAAATGTTAAATGTTAGTAGTGAATTAACTATTGAACAACAAACTTCCTTGACCATTGTGTTGAAGGAACATGCAACAACCTTTGCATGGGATAGCCATGACATGAAGGGCATTGACCCAAACCTATGCATGCACAAGATATACATTAATTGTGGTTTCAAACCAATTAGGAAACCCTAGAGGAGAATGAGCCCTGCACTAAGAGACAGTCAAGACTGGATTACAAAAATTGCTTGATGCAGGTTTCATTTATCCCATTTTTGACAATCAATGGCTGTCACCTCTAGTTATTTTCCCAAATAAAAGGTAGAAGTGGAGAGTGTATGTGGATTATAGAGAATTAAATGCGGACACTAGAAAAGACCACTTTCCACTACCATTCATTGATCAAGTGTTTGACTCCCTAGCAAGTAAAAAGTACTTTTCCTTTCTAGATGGATTCAGTGGCTATAACCAAATTAGAATAGCTCTAGAGCACCAAGATAAAAAAAACCTTCGCATGCCCTTGGGGCACATATGCTTATTCTATTCTTCCCTTCGAGCTATGTAATTCTCTAGCCACTCTCCAAAGGGAAGTGTTGAGTATATTCTCAGATTTTTCACATGAATCCATGGAAATCTACATGGATGATTTCACAACTTATGGGGAAACATATGATGAAGCACTTAATAACCTAGAGAAAGTCTTAAAAAGGTGTCAAGAACACAACCTATCCCCGAGTCATGAGAAATGTTTCGTGATGATGACCCAAGGGATTGTGATAGGAAATTTTGTATCAAGGGATTCAAGTGGATCCAAAGAAAATTGAGATAATCTCCACACTCCTTGTGCCACAAAAGCAAAGAGATGTTAGGAGTTTTCTAGGAAATGTTGGCTACTATAGAAGATTTATTCAGGACTTTAACAAAATTGCAGCCCCTTTATTTTTGTTACTCACAAAGGATGTAGAATTTGAGTGGACCACAGAATGTCAACACTCTTTTGAAGCACTCAAGACAACATTGACCAAAGCACTTGTCTTGAGAGGACCAAACTGAACCTTTCCTTTTCACATACACACAAATTCTTTTGATTTTTCTATAGGAGTAGTGCTTGGACATAAGGAATGTAATAAAGAGTATGCTATCTATTAAATCAGTAAGAATTTACATGGAGCATAACTCAATTACACAGTAATAGAAAAAGAGATGTTGGCATTTGTCTATGCAATCAACAAGTTCAGACACTACATCACAAGATATCTAGTCTTCATCCACATTGATCACATTACAATAAGATATTTAATGAATAAACCTGTGGTTGGTGGTAGACTTGTCAAATGGTTGTTATTGCTTCAATAATTTGACGTTGCCATAGTGGATAAGCCTAGAAAAGAAAATGTAGTGGCAGATTTTCTATCTAGACTACCAACTCAATTAGTAGATGTTGTTGATGATTCTTTTCTAGATGATCATTTATTTTCTCTATCTCTGCACACACCATGGTTTACTAATATTATCAATTATCTAGTATTAGGATAGATATCACCTCATTTCTACCCTAGAGAAAAGAGACAATTGGTACACAAAAGTTTTCCCTACTCCTAGATAGCTAGTTATTTATTTTACATAGGTCCAGATAATATTACGAGGAGATGTATAAAGGAAGATGAGGTCTATGATATCCTCAAATCCTGTCATGTTGAACCCTTTAGGGGACACTTTGTAGCAAAGAAGAAAACACTCAAGATTCTCACCACTGGATATTACTAGCCAACTCTTCATAAGGATGCAATGAAATACACAAGGAGTTGTGATAGGTGTTAGAGGATGGGTAAACCAACTAAAATAAATGAGATTCGTTTGCAACCACAGTTAGAATTAACACCATTTGATAAATAGGGGGCTAGACTTTATTGGCCCAATACCACCAACATCAAACAAGCATTATATCTTAGTCTGCAAAGATTATCTAAAAAAGTGGGTAGAAGTTAAAGTATTGCAATTCACCAGGGATGGAAATGTGGCCAAATTTCTATATGAAGACATATTTACCAGTTATGGATTTCCAAGAGAAATTGTAATAGATCAAGGTCCCCAGTTAACATCAAAGTTGATCACCAAATTGGTCTAGGAATCTAAGATGAGACATAGAAAGTCAAAACCCTACCACCCTCAAGCCAATGGGTAAGTGGAGGAGATTGAAAACATTCTAACCAAAACAGTGCAGATTCATAAGAAAGATTGGGCAACCAAGTTTCCTGAGGCAATTTGGGCCTAAGGACTATAAAGGAAAATTACAAACAAGATTGTTAGGCCCATATGAGATACGACAAGTATTCCCAAATGGAGCAATACAAATGTGAACGATTGATGTAGTCAAATTTTTACTATGATTTAATGGTCATAAATTGAAACTTTATGAAAAGCCATTTTAAAAGGATGACTTCCTTCCTCCATTAATGCACCAATATGGACCAGACAATTATTCTAACAAATACAATGTACCATACATCATAGATACAACAAGTTCTCCAATTGAGTCAACAGATGAGCTACACAACTCACCTATTGATGTCAATCAAGTATAATTTTCTACCACATATCACATGCACACATAGCAAAGGTGAAAACAATAAAAAATTATTTTCAAGCACAATTCATGATGTAGTAGGGACATGTAGCTTCACACTTATAGGTGACAAAATTCAAATAGGACCTATTGATGCAGGCACCCATAGCACTTGCTTGTTAGAAATTTCAAAAAATTTATCACATTAATTGCATGACCATCCACAATACACTTTATTCCTTAGTACATGCCACCTCATAACTATCATTTCACTACATGCATCTTCATCCAACCCATCCCATGTACTATTCATATCACTTTTCTTGATATCCATGTGATATGTAGTTCATTTCACATCCCATCACCGTATATTTCACAACCTTTACAACCATCATTTTCCATGTGTCATTCAGTTACATCATTCATCACCCATTACAATTACAAATGGTCACTTCATATTTCACTGTGAGCAATTCAAATCAAATTCACATGAGCTAAGTTTTAGTTCACCACACTTCTACAGGTACACATACTAATTTTTCATAATTATCATAGATTTCAATTTTGTTTTTGCATGATGCTTTCATAAAGAATTTTTCATTCTTTGTATCATTTTCATTATTTCCAATACATCATTTTTCCTTCCACCAAAACAACTGCAAATAAGTGAGGACAATTATAACCTTTAGTTGGGGGGAAAGCAATACCTTTAATTTTCATTCTTGGTTTTCAAAAATCCAAATACTTTCTACAAAATCCTTTGCCATTATGTTTTTTTATTTTTCCCCATTCTGCAATACAACTTAGCTATAATTCAAATTCAAAAGGAAAGAGAAGGGGTAGAACATCTATATTTGGAATACAAGCACACAAGTAGAGTGATAAACAAAAAATTTAAGGGAATTTGAGCACAACAAAGCATATTTTCACCATGTGTGGTGATATAATCTGAAGAGAGCCATCTGTACACAATTAGTTGTTGGAAGACAAATTGGTGTCACCTATTTTCCAACATGTTGGATGGATGGACTATTTCTTGAAGTTGATAGAATACAATGAGGATATGATGGAGAAATTTGTAGATACACTACAACATGATGAAGTAGTAGTCAATGGTTTGAAGGTTGATGCTTTAGATTCTGCAATTGCAAAAGTGTCTAGTTTTCCAAGGGAAGGAGAGGAGTTTCTAGTTAGGGTGCAAATGTTGTTGCTAGCAGAGATGAAGTTAGAGAACATGGAGAAAATATGGACTCATCCTTCCAAGGTACCAAAATATTATCCTTTCCATGGGTTTGGGATTCTATTACTTCATATATCATTATCTTACATGTGATGGTAGGCATACCTTATTATATACAATTCATTTCAAATTCTTGAGTCATCTTCGTCATGATAAAAGAGTTAGTGTTCCAAATTTTCTCTACAATCTATTGGAAATAATGGGCTCTAAATACAACAAAAAAAGGAATAGCACTGCCTTGTCATATTATTGTTTGGTCACCCTATTGGTTAAAAGGAGTCTAATATTTCAACATCCACAAGTTTCATGGGAAAGCTTTATCAATTTTAACCACATTAATAGTATTTTAGAAGAACCTGCTATACCAGATAAAGTAGAAGAACCTATTGTGTCTAAAAGTGAAGGATCCCTTAACCCCCAACTTCACCTACCCGTAGTAGGGATGAGTCAGAAAAGAAGGGTATGCAGGATACTCTACCTGTAGCCATTATAGAACAACCCACATTAGAGTACAAGAAAGAAACCAATACCCCTAAGAAGACATCAAGAGCTAATAAAAGGAAATTTGGGCCTTCTTTTGGGCCTACATCAGGGAAGAAAAGACAGACAAGGTGGTCTCATCACTTAAGAGGAAAAGAGGCAATGAGGTGTACAAGTAGGAAACAAAAAGGTGTTGTAATTGAAACAAATTCAAAATCATAAGAAGTTCCCCTTGAGAATGTACAAACACTGATCAACCCATAATGGCATTTCTCAAGCACCTCTGAAGATGATATGGGAGAAGATAATCAATTTTTAGATAAAGATGAAGATTTGATTATTGAAGAGAGGAATGTTAAGAAATAATTGCAATAAGCACTTGACAAAATAAAGCAATTGGAAGA
This sequence comes from Sequoia sempervirens, assembly GCA_007258455.2. Taxonomy (NCBI): domain Eukaryota; kingdom Viridiplantae; phylum Streptophyta; class Pinopsida; order Cupressales; family Cupressaceae; genus Sequoia; species Sequoia sempervirens. The sequence goes on from VDFB02000008.1 coordinate 338,999,987, forward strand.
ATTGTTGTCAAGTTATCAGTTGAAGTAAAATGACAGGGACATGAAAATTAAAGAGTTGGAGGAGAAATCACATAAATTTGAACATGGGTATAAGTTGGATGTTCTTTCATAGCTTGCTCTTGTGGAAACAAGGAATAAAGAACATGTGACTAAAGGCAGACCTCCTCAAGCTAGAACTCCAACTAGTCCTATTGTTGTGTCCCTAGGATATAAATTATGGAAAATAACTAATGAATTCTCAGAGCAAAAAGAAGCATAGAAGAAGGAAAAAGCAAATATGACAGATAACCATGCTAGGAATCTTGAGAAAAAGGAAATTGAATTGAAAAAGATGACAGTCAGGATTGAGGAAATTGCAGACAAAGCTACACAAATCCTCAAATGTAGGCCACCCACTAGGGTGTATGCTTTGTTTTTACAAGAAAAATTGCTATGTTTTCAATTCAGTCAACTAATTCATAATCTACCAATTGCTTTGAGTAGGAAATTTGAGGTTTTAAATGATTCTACTAATTCTACACCGAATGTACAAGATCAACTATGTAAATTTTACTTGCATAATCTTGCTCTATCAAATGTGTATAAGAGTGAATTTGCACCCCATGTGCAATTCCCCTTTTTTCCTTTCTCCACCTTAGAAAACCAAGTTCGGAGGCTTAATTCCACCTAAACCCGCTTCTTGCATCACACTTGGCGCTTGTTTTGAGCGTCGATGGATGCGTTTCTATCAGGGACACTCGCGCAACGTGCAGACGTTTGCATGACGTGCTTACGTCCCTGACAAATTCTCGCATCTGGAGCCTACAGAGGCATAACACTTCCCATTGGGAGTCAATTTGTAATGCCCTCCTCGATCGACCGATCCAAATATGGTTGTTTCTCTTCATCTCCCCTTCAAATTCACTCCTTCCATATGCATTTTGGGGATCTTCTACCATCTTCTACACATCCCTTCACATCTTCTAAGAACTTATTCACTTCATTCACAAGCTTCACAATATCTCCACAAGCTCCAAGTAGCTTCTTCACCATCTCTTCAATCTCCAAACACTTTACACTTCACAGCAGCAACATCTTTAGTAGAGCAAGTGTAGAACAAAACACCATGGCAGTAGAGGCTTGAGTTCCTCTCATTTTCCCCCCATTATCCTTGAGCACTCTTGGTGGAGGTGGTAAGCTTTCACTCCTCTCCTCTATTACTTGGTTGAGTAGGATAACATTGTTTTGTAGTGCTTTAAGTGCTCTTTACTTCATATCTACTTTTCTCTCTATCTATTTGGCTGTTCGTGGAGGTGGGAACACCAAAATAAGGTCTGACTAAAGTAGGCCCCTATACAGATAGCCAACAATTTTTCTCTCCCTCTTGTGTGTAGGTATTGAATACACCCATGAGCTAGAAGCTTCATCACTCGCACGGTTGTAAGTATTCCCTTTCTTCTTCTTATCTTTGTCATCTCTACTTCTTTATTTCAGTTCTATCACTTTATGTTATTTCCCCATATTCTATGAGTTCTTAGCAATCAGATAGAAGCATTCACTTTGTTATTTTTTGAGACATTCTCATTCTCTGGTCTGTACGAGATGCCAACGCACTGCGCTGTCATTCATTTTTTGTGCTACCATCCTTTGGCCGAGAGCTTGTTAGTTTGTCCAGAAAATCTCTAACCTACTCTTTCAGATTTTGAAACTTTTGCATTGTTCCATTGAGGTAGTATAGGGCAGTTCACCCCGTGAGGCTCTCTAAGTGAAGAGAAATCATGAGTAGTGAATCCCCCTATATTAAATTTTGGTGAACCCGACGTGAAGAACAGTGTTCTTCAAAAAACTAGGAACCTATTTACCCCTACTTGGCAGGGTCATAACTTTTGACTTGGTGCTCGGATTTTAGAACCGTTTGCACTATTGGAAAGGTCTCCTAGAGAACTTGTTTAGTGCCTAAAATACTAGTACCCTCAATGGTCAAATTTTAAGGACCGACACAAGTTCTAACCTTAAATTTCACTCCGGAGACCTCTGAAAATGCAAGTTAGTAGAACATAGAAAATACCAAAAGAATTGTAATGGATTTAATATCTTCTTTTATTAGTTTTGTATCTAACTTTGTTCAAAATGTTAATGATATTCCATTTCATGCATGTGAAGGTGACTTGGCTTTGCCCATGTCACTTGGTATCTTTGATCCTTCTCATGAAATTCCTCTAGCTTTGGAGGATATTTTGTCGCAAGAAGAAGAAATCATTGGTACCTTTCTCAATGTTACTCTACCTTCTCTCCATTCCAATGCACTCTCTCCTAGAGATGACGCATTGGTGAATGGTGGAGCTCAACTTTGTCCTGATCTACTCTCTTATAGAGACGATGCATTTGTGAACAATGAACCTCCTTCTACATCTAATTCTCCCTGGATCGATGTTGAGAATGTTCCTTCAAATAATTATTCCACATTTGATCATGTTTGGATTGATGTTGAGAATATGTCTTCAAATAATTGTTCTACTAGTTGTGATGATTCTGTAAATGCAATCTATGTCTCTGCTGCCCCTCAAAGGCCTAAGAAACTGATCATTTACCTGACTCCAGCTAGTCCTTCTCCTAAAAGGATTTGTTCTATTGATGGTGTTCCACTTGATGGCGGTTCCCTTGATCCTTCTAAGGCTCCCTCTTATAGAGTGGTAGCCCATACTTATGAGAATAAAATGAACAAAAAATCTAGTCTTCCTTTAGCTCCTAAGCCTGCAACTAAAGCACCTAGTGACCATGATCTTATTGAGCAACCTCGGGTTCCTTCAGATAAGATCTCACTATGGGACTTGCTTCAGTCTACTCCTGTTTATCAAGGTATGCTTCAGGAAGCCTTGCAAAAGATCCTCTTGCCTTCTTCCGCTAGGCTGGTAGATTTTGATGTGTTAATGGTGTATATTCATGTGAATTCTTTGAATATTACGTTCTATCCGCAGGAGCTCTCGTCTCTAGAAGTACATAAGTAAGCATATCCTCTAATGATTATAGTTAATATTAATAAAATTGGCATTAGACGTACTCTCGTTGATGTTGGCTCGGCGCTCAATGTATGTAGCATTGATCTATTTCCTAAGATTAATATTGATTTGTCTTCTCTTAATGCTTCTTCTATTGTTATTCATGGGTTTGATAATGTTGTGTGACAAGCTCTAGGTACGATAGTATTACCTTTGCAGCTTGGACCTGTTGCCATACCTACCCTTGTATATGTTATGTCAAAAAAGTTACCATATAACCTTCTTCTTGGTAGACCATGGATTCACGCTATGGGTACACTCCCATCTACCTTACATAAATCAATTAAGTTCATTGCTAACGATGAAGTAGTCACAATCAAAGTTGACCCTGAGGCCATGCACTTATGTGAGATGGCAGCTGCTAGTCAAGCTTCGGTTGTGCCTACTCTTATTCCTTTGGTATCTTTTGGTGTGTCGATGTTTACTCCAGCCGTACCTTCTACAAAGGATACTCTTGAGATAAATGTCCCTAAAGAAGATCCTTCTAAAGCAAGAAATCCTAAGCCTACCACTTCTCAAAAGAATGCATGTCTTGGTGATGATTGGGGTTCCTTAGACTTTACAGATTCCTTCATTCAGGAATATAAAGTTGATCTGATCCACTAAGACCTTTCGATAACATCATCCACCCCCACTATCAAAGATGAATATTATTTTGTATCGCAGGATGGTGCAAGTGAAAATTGTAATGTTTTTGGTGTTGATCCTCCTTCTAAGGAAGACGATCACACTTATGTTAAGGAGGTTAATGTTGATAGTCCTATTAAGAAGGTTGATGGTGATCCCATAGAAGAGTATGATCCCCCTAGCTGGAATAATACTCTCCATGAGGATCCTCCATTGTCTTCCATCTTTGTCCCATCTTCGTCCCTTCTTCTTCTTCTTGTGAGAAGTCAAACCTTTCTCCACATGAGAAAGGGTTGCTTCCTACTCCTCATCCTTTATCTGAGCAAGAGCGTATTTTGTTGCGGCTTCTAAAAGCCCACTTAATCACTCTTCCTCCTCCCACACGTAAGAAACTTCATAAACATGATAAACATTATTTTTGTACATACCATCGAGTGCCTGGCCATTCCACTAGTGAATGTAAGGCCTTGAAGGACAAAATACAACAACTTCTTGATTCAGGTGCCATCAAACTCCCATATGATTAAGGCACCTGCCTTTCTTTCACATGACAAGTGATATCGAGGTTTACCTCTATCTTTCATGATCTAAGTATCTTACATGGCTCCCCTCCCTTGTATGGTGGGGGCAATAATAACTCATATTGGAGTTGTGTGTCCTTAAGGACCCCCTCTCTCTATATATATATCTTTCAAATGAAGCGTCCCTTGAGTGGAACCCCTTTTCTCTTTTGAAGGGTTCCCAAGGGACCTCTTTGAAAGCTTTCCTCTCGAATGAATTCATTGGCATCTAGCTCAGGGGTAGCCTGACTAGACCTATTTCATATCTTTGTGTCTAGCTTGGGGGCAACTTGACTAGACCTATTTCATACATTTGTGTCTAGCTTGGGGATAGCCCGACTAGAACTAATTCATATCTTCACGTCTAGCTTGGGGGCAACCTGACTAGACCTATTTCATACATTCGCGTCTAGCTTGGGGGAAGCCTGACTAGACCTATTTCATATCTTCACTCTAGCTTGGGGGCAGCCTAACTAGACTCGCTTTTCAAACAACGCATCCCTTGAGTGGACCCCTCTTCTTTTGAAGGGTTCTTGAGGGACCCTTTTGAAATTCTTCCAACTTGACGATGGTTTGCGTGACTATATGCTTACTTTCTCTACAGGACCGAGAACCTATAGAGCTCCTTTTTGGTGATATGGGTTCTCCTCCTCGAGTGGGGTTTGCTTTTATCACCTCTTTTGTGGTATGGGTTCTACTCTTGAGCGGATTTTACTTTCACCACACGCTTTTTGGTGATACGGGTTCTCCTCCTCGAGCGAGGTTTTCTTTTATCACCTCTTTTGTGTTGCAAGTTCTACTCTTGAGCGGGTTTTTCTTTCACCACACACTTTTTGGTGATATGGGTTCTCCTCCTCAAGCAAGGTTTTCTTTTATCATCTCTTTTGTGGTGTGGGTTCTACTCCTGAGTGGGTTTTTCTTTCACCATGTGCTTTTTGGTGATACAGATTCTCCTCCTCGAGTGGGGTTTGCTTTTATCACCTCTTTTGTGGTGCGGGTCTACTCCTGAGTGGGTTTTGCTTTCACCACGTGCTTTGATCACTTTACTTGGTGATACAAGTTCTCCTTCTCGAGTGGGGTTTGCTTTTATCACCTCTTTTGTGATACGGTTCATCCTCCTCTAGCGGGTTTTGCTTTCACCACATGATTTGTTCATTTCTATCTTCCTCTTCTCTCTTGTGTATATACAAGATCAAATATTTGCATCTTCTTCATCCTAAGTATATGCTCTTTCTTCAGCTTCATAGTTCCGTGAAATTATGAAGTCCTCTTTTGACCCTGCACTCTCAGGTTCACTAGATCGCAATTTGCTTCCTCGACGGTTGAGGTATACATTTCTAACCCTACTCTTTCTTGATCTACTTTACTGAGCACTCATTAGTGTTCGTGCTCGCTAAAGTGGGGGAAAAATGTATAAGAGCTAATTTGCACCCCATGTGCAATTCCCCTTTTTGCTTTTTTCCACCTTAGAAAACCAAGTTCGGAGGCTTAATTCCACCTAAGCCCGTTGCTTGCATCACACTTGGCACCTATTTTGAGCAACGGTGGAGGAGTTTTTGTCAAGGATTCCCATGCAACACATAGACATCCACGCAGTGCACTTATGTACCTGACATATTCCTGTGTCTGGAGCCTACAAAGGCGTTACACTTCCCATTGGGGGTCGATTTGTAACGCCCTCCTTGGCCGACCGACCCAAATATGGTTGTTTCTCTTCATCTCCCCTTCAAATTCACTCCTTCCATATGCATTTTGGGGATCTTCTACCATCTTATACACATCCCTTCACATCTTCTAAGAACTTATTCACTTCATTCACAAGCTTCACAATCTCTCCACAAGCTCCAAGTAGCTTCTTCACCATCTCTTCAATCTCCAAACACTTTACACTTCACAGCAGCAACATCAACACTCCACTTTAGTAGAGCAAGTGTAGAACAAAACACCATGGCAGCAGAGGCTTGAGTTCCTCTCATTTTCTCCCCCATTATCCTTGAGCACTCTTGGTGGAGGTGGTAAGCTTTCACTCCTCTCCTCTATTACTTGGTTGAGTAGCATAACATTGTTTTGTAGTGCTTTAAGTGCTCTTTACTTCATATCTACTTTTCTCTCTATCTATTTGGCTATTCGTGGAGGTGGGAACACCAAAACGAGGTCTGACTAAGGTAGGCCCCTATACAGACAGCCAACATTTTTTCTCTCCCTCTTCTGTACAGGTATTGAAGACACCCACAAGCTGGAAGCTTCATCACTTGCACGATTGTAAGTATTCCCTTTCTTCTCCTTATCTTTGTCATCTCTACTTCTTCAGTTCTATCACTTTATGTTATTTCCCCATATTATGAGTTCTTAGCAATCGGATAGAAGCATTCACTTTGCTATTTTCTAAGACATTCTCATTCTCTGGTTCGTATGAGATGCTAGCGTACTGCGTTGTCATCTGTTTTCTACATTGTTGTCCTTTGGCTAAGAGCTTGTCAGTTTGTCCAGAAAATCTATGTGACCTACTCTTTGAGATTTTGAAACTTCCACGTTGTTACATTGAGGTAGTATAGGGAATTTTTCCCGGTGAGGCTCTCTGAGTGAAGAGAACTCATGAGTAGTGAATCCCCCTATATTACAAAATGATACATAATGGAACCCATTGATGCTTGTGGGGGATTTATAGATTAGAGCACTAGCTTCTTACTTCAAGAATGAGCAGTAGAGAGGTGAAATAATGCAATATTATGTTGAGAGAGAGAAATATATTGCTCTCTAGATCAGGAAAGAGTCAAAGGACACCATTATAATCATAGAGAAATGGACAACTCTCCTAAAGCATAAGGGTGCAGGTAGAAGAATTATAAATGTTAGAGAGAATGATTATGTCAGGATGTAGCAACTAGTTGTAGGTATCATCCATAATGCTTTTAAGTTTGTGCAAGGAAGGTGGGAAGAACTAAATCCTGAATTGGAGAAAAAAGGAGCCTCACTCATTATACAATTTTATAGCCATGCTTGAAAGGTCTCGCAAGTGTATAGAGATTTCCAAGGAAAAATAACTCTCATGGGTACCTCTTACCTTCCATCCACCAATGCTCCTATATCCATTGCCACATTGGAAAAGGGAGTAGAATGTAGAAAGGGAAGAGGTAGAACATTTAAAATGGAAAATACTTTCATGTTATGGAGGCTACTACTTGAAATAGAGAACATGAACGAATTTCATTACAAACTTCAGGGAAATGACCTTGCAATACAACCTCTAGTCCTAAACCAATTGCTTGAGGACAAGCAATATCATAATTGGGGGAAATGATGAGACCAAATATTAGCTAGTTTTCTATTGTTTAATTCATACTTTTGGGAATTTCTAGATATTTATTTTATATACATTCCTAAACATTATCTATCTTTTTATATCTTTCATGCAACTTGAACTTGGTTTTTATGTATGGGAATATGACCATAATATGTTGTTAATTGCATGATTAATTGTGTGACTGTTTATGAAATGCAGTATGGATTTATGTTCAATTATGGTTATTATTATTGTATATATGTTGGAAGAACTAACTCCTTATAGCTGAGAAGCTAGAGCAAGCAGGCTGTAGCCCACAACAACTAGGGAGCGCAACCCATAGCCAAAGGATTGTAGACAATGATGCAAGGGATATTCCAGAATAAGAAGAAATCAATAGTTGTAGAAATAGATGCATTCATTAATGAGGATGATTGTGAATCACCGTGTCATTTAATAAGACCACCGAAGGGAGGAGTTTGCTCTAATTAGGAAGCTAACATGACTATTTCTATAGTCCAGGTTTTTGTTATGTCATTGAAAAAGAGTTCCAGTCCTAATCATTTTCCTCCACCTTTTCAGTTATGTTTTCAATTATGTAGGCTCACTCTATATTTCATAGGGGAGTGGTGATCTACATTTAGTTTTCTATTTTGAGTCCTTGTTTCAATAAACCTCCCCTGAACCTATATAGTTGGCTCAGTGGTCTAGGAGTAGATATAGTGTATGGATATGTTCAAATAGTGATAGTTTTTATTACACAAATACTTTGTTTTCAAGTTATGTAGTTATGAATAAGATGTCTCTAAAGATTCTTATCAGATTATGAATTCTTGTTACATGCAATGAGATGTTTTTAGTTTATCGTTATGATCTATTGATTTAAGAGTTTAGATTTGAGATTACTCTGTGGATATAGTAACTTGAGCAAGGGCCACTCAAGGTAACAATTCTCCACCATTAATTTATGTTGTTATAGTAGATGCTTCTATTTATTGCATTCATCTTAATTAGATTCTTTATTTCTTGTGTGAGAATGAAACCATGAATGAGATTGTGTTTTATACTTTATGTTTTGTTTGTCTCAATGCATTATCCTCCAAAGTGAGACAAGCATTTACAAGTATTTAGGAGTGATTCAAATCATTAGAAGTCATAGTTAACAGTTTTAGTAGCTACAGAGTTTAAGTTTTAATAGTTAACTAGTCATAGTCTTTAGTTGTAGGTACCCGTAGCAATAGTTCCAAAATTAATCTTTTTCTTGTTTCATAATTTTATTTGTTTTCCACATGTGTAAAAACCTATACTAGATGATATAGGCAATATAGAATATTTGGATGCACATATAGTTCCAGCATCATTACAAGCTTACGTTAGCCCTAGTTGATAATTAAATAGTCTTTACAAGGGTTCAGTGGACTGTTTAGTTAGGAACCACCTCTGAATTGTGTTTTTATTACCAAATTTACTAAGCATTAGTTGGGCCTTACATAGATCTCAGATATATAGGTCACAAGCTAGGTGTTGTCTAGGGCTAACCAAACTGTCCCATCACAAGATCATAGTAAAATGGCATGATGATATCATCATGACACCAAACCAATAACCTATCTCATTGCATCCTAGCTAACTATTGTGTAAGACCTAGGCACTGTTGTAGAGTCTATATGGTCTCCATATGATGTCATCATCATCCAAACAATCAAATCTAACTCTCTAGTATAACAGATCTCCACACTACCAGGGTCGCCTGAGAGTGTAAAAAAATCCCCATGGATAACTATAAGGTGTAAGATCAAGAAATCTGGTACGCCTAGTACATGTGATATGGTCAAATGCTCACACCTAAAGAAGAGTACAAAAAAAGATACTGTGAACCTCCTGATAGAAAAAGAAACCAAGATCATAATACAAATGTGCTAACATGCTCCATCCCCAAGCATAGACTATGCGATACTCCTCCATCACTCCATCCCTAGGCATAGACTATTTGATACTCCTCCATCACTTGTATAGTATGAACTAGGCCCCTTCAAGGTGTGTGCCTCATCTATTGGGTGCAAGGACTAAGGTGACAATAACACACATGATTCGATGAACCAATGGAACATTAGTGTGAAGGACCCACTTAAGCTCAATGTGAGCTCTAGGTTCAGTGCGAGATATGTGGTAGCTAATATAATATCATATATCATCTCTCATTTACCGAGGAATCTAAAAATTATCAAAATGAACAACCTCACCTTTTACAGGAAATATGAAGATATAGTGTATGTCCTTGAGCATAACTGTCATCTCCCCTGTTAGGAGATGAAAGGTGGAAGTATCTACATTCCATCGCTCAACAAGTTCCATCAGCATAGCATCATGATATCTCATCAGTGGCATGAGACATATCCAAAACAGTCCAATAGTGTGTAAAGTCTACTCCTCTAATGATAGTCAGGTAACCTACTCTCAAAGTAGCATAAACAAATTTCCTCCTAAATGTTATTGAGTGCATGGAGGGCCTGTAACAAACAAGGGAAATCATCAATCATAGGATAAAGTGAGTAATAAGGTAGTCAAAATTAAAGCAACTATAAAGTAGGGCATAGGTTCCATTTTGGGACAGAGGTGCCATCCTGGGACAAGGGTGCCACTTTGGGACTAGGATTCCTAAAGTGGACACTATCACCCATTTTGGACAGTGGCACCATGCTTTATGAGAAAACCTTGAAAAAAAATTAAAATAATGAAATAAACTATAGATAAAAGGAATTGAAAACTCATCACTGGTGCCACTATGCCTTGTGTAGCCTTCGCTCATAGGACCTCAAGCCTCGAGGGTTGGTATGGTTGTCAACTCAGTATCCTTGCTCCTTGGTGCAATGTTATCTCTCTCTAAACCTTAAAAGAGTAAAAGTGAAAATGATATCCAAAAATATCATTTTGCACTAACATATAGTAAAATTGTGTACTTGCATACCTCATTCAATTCACCATAGTAGGGGCTAGTGAACTTTGATTTTGATGTCGTCTATTGCATTGGGAAATGTTTGTTGATAATTGGTGTCGTATGACCCTACTGTGATAATTTCCATCACCAATCTTAGCAATTTGATGCAGTTAGATTTCTACCTTGATTCCACCTCTGTAAAGCAAGCAAAATCAGGGAGCATACATCTACCCTAGAATTTGGTTCTCCCTAGAAGTTGATTTTTTTTAAATGATTTTTGAATACCTAACAAGATTGATTTTGTAGGATGTTGTTCCTAATGTTGTGGTTTTTTAGATGACTACATTGGGGGCTTTGTTCTCCCATTCATGAATAATTCATAATTGTTGGAAACTGTGTCTCAACTTATTGGCTTAACATTGGCAAAACTGTGTTCTTCTCTCTCTTTGTCGGAAAGACAGTATATCATCACAAGGGCTTTGTTCATAGTCTCTTCAATGGACCAATAAGCTTTAATTTCTCACCTAGGTCTACATTGGCGAGACATTGTGTGGTCAATGAGACTTCACCCATTGTCTCCTTGACATACCGATATCCCTTGATGTGGCACCATGTTTACATTGTCAGCAAGACTAGCTCACTTCGATGGGAGTTTCTAAGATCTCTCTTCAACATTCTAAAACTCTAGTGGAGTATCTTGTCGGAAAGAGATTGCACTTTCACTGAGACATTGGGCAATGTCTCCTCGACATCCTGATGAGGCTTCGTATCAGAGAGACTCAGATGCTTCACTAAGACATTGTGAAATGTCTCTTTGACATGCCGATAGAAGTCTTGAACATTCTTGTCGATGTGACTTATGTTGTTCATCATGACTTTGGGAAATGTCTCTTCAATGATTTGGTGAACCTCTTGAGTGGTAAAGTGGACATCGATGAGACATTTGTGTAACAGTGAGAGAAGCTGAAATCTCTTATCGACATGGTGATGGACTTGGTCATCAATGTATCGTGAGAAGCATGTATCAATGTGACTCAAGTAGATCAGCGAGAGATTGGAATTTGTCTCTTTGACATGGCCCAGTATGGTAACTGTTGTGTGACGGTTGGTCTACTGTTATGACTGAATTGGTAAGTTTCTTGTATGGTTCTAGTGATTTAGGCTGATGGAATTCTCTCAGAAGGAAAATGCTATAATGTGTAATGCATTATAATAGTGCTAGAGAGTCGTGTTGTGAGTCCAAAGAGAGAGAATGAGATTGATCAGGAATTGTAATGTTGTTTGTATTAAAAGTGTGAATTGACATCTTTGGAAGAAACAAACTGTAACTCTGTATGTGGAATTTGTTCACAGTAATACAATGTGTTTTTGCTTGGTGTGGTGGGTTTTTCTCCTGAAAGGGTTTTCCCACGTTAAATCCAATGTCCATTTTGTGGTTGTGTTAAAAAAAAATTGTTCTATTTTTTGCTAAATGTGCATCTTTAATGAATTGTAATTTTAAATTGAGCCATATGTCTGCATTGTCTTCTTAGAATTAGCATTAGGAAAGTGTTTTCACACCTTTGATTTCCTTACAAGTGGTATCAAAGCCTAGCTAGTTATGTTATCCTTGTGGGTTGGAAGGGTTTTTTATTCCAATTCTAAGGTAGGAGTCTTGCAGAGGAATTAGGTAATCTCGATTGCAAATTAAGATGGCAAGCACATCAGGAAAGATAGAAATTGAAAAGTTCAATGGTGGTGATTTTGAGTTGTGGAAACTCAAAATGAAAGACCTATTGATAGATAGAGATATCTAGATTGTTGTTTCTAGAACTAAACCTTCAAGCATGAGCAATAAGATTGGGATCTCACAGATAGAAAAGCCAAAGGGTTGATAAGACTATGTCTTGCAGACTCTGTTCTCCTAAACGTTCATGAAGAGAAGTCTACATCTTCTTTGTGGAAGAAACTTGGTGACATTTATCAAGGAAAGTCCTTGGTGAATGAGTTATTCTTGAGGAATAAGTTGTACTCTTTGAAAATGGAGGAAGGGGCATCTATGGCTGATCATCTGAATATGTTCAATATGCTCATTGCTCAGCTAACATTTGTAGGTGTGAAGATAGATGATGAGGATCATTGTATGCTTCTATTATGTTATTTTCCTCACTCATGGGATCATTTAGTGATGGCTATTGGGAGTACGACAACCACTTTCAAGATGGAAGATGTGGTTGCTTCATTGTTGTCAAAAGAGATGTAAAGGAAATCTTCTGAGATGGAAAAGAAGGATCTTACTATTCGAGGCAGATCAAAGGAGAAAGTCAAGAATAAGGAGAAGAAGTCTAAATTGAAGTCTAAAGGGAGATCAAAGTCTCCTGGAAATAATTCCAAGATGAAATGTTGGAATTGTGGGCAGCCTGGTCATGTCTATAAGGATTGCAAAGAGGAGAAAAAGAAGAAGAAGAAAAATAATTATTTGGATAATGATTCTTCTCAAAGTGATGCAAATGCCTTCATTACAGCCTAGGTGACTCAGGCATTAGATGATGTCTAGTTGATTGAATTAGGTGCATCTTTTCACATGACATCTCATAGATATTATTTTATGAAGTACAAAAAGTATGCTGGTTGAAAGGTGTATTTGGCAAGTAACTCATATCTTGAATTTTTTGGTCATGGAAGAGTCAGAATTCAATTTCCTGACGGAAGAATCAAAGGAATTGATGGTGTAATGCATATACCAAGTATGGCTCAAAATTTACTTTCTTTTAGCAAGTTGAAGGATGTTGGCATGCAAGTTTCATTCTCAAATGGTGGTTGTAAGATGACTAGAGGCTTGATGGTGTTGGCTAGGGGTGCTCGAATTGGTACTTTGTATAATTTGGATGCACATGTTGTTCAATGCAACAGTGTCTCTGTGAAGTCAAGCAAGGCTACTCGTGTAGAGAACAATACTAAAGTTTCTTTGGGGGAAAACTCTTTGGAGGTGAAAATCCCTACAGAAAAGACCATGCTCTGGCATCAAAGGCTCGCCACATTGGTGAGAAAGGCTTAAAATCTTTGAAAAATAAAAACCTGGTTGAAGGGCTTGATGATTGTAACCTTGAGTTTTATTTTTGCGAACATTGTATATATGGAAAGCAACATAATGTTTCATTTTATTCTAGTCCTTGTAGATCTTCTGGTGTTCTAGATTATATTCACTCTGATGTTTTTGGTCCAGTAAATGTTCCTTCATTATTGAAATCAAGATGTTATGTTTATTTTATTGATGACTATTCGAGAAGGGAATTTGTGTATTTTTTAAAAAGTAAATCAGAAGTGTTTAGTCAATTTAAAGAGTTTAAAAACTTGGTTGAAAATCAAAAATGGAAGAAAAATTAAATGCTTGAGGACAGATAATGGTGGTGAGTTTTGTTCTACAGATTTTGAAAGGTATTGCAAAGACCATAGAATAAAAAGGCATAAAACTACACCTTACATTCCACACCAAAATGGAGTTGTTGAAAGGTTGAACAGGACGTTGTTGGAAAGGGTGAGAAGTATGTTGAGCAATGCTAGTCTGGAGCAGAATTTCTGGGTTGGGGCTATGGCTATAGCATGTTATTTAATAAATTGATCTCCCTCTTTGGAACTTGTTGGAGCAATAAATAATGGATGCAATATTCAAACTTCCATAAAATGAATCAAGCACAATTCATAAGCTAATAAACTATCATAGAATTGTGTGTAGATATAATGATCATGCTTGTTTATATAGGACAAGGAGGAAGTAGGAAGGTGAATCAGAAGGAATAACTAACCCTCCAATAGATGTGACACATGTAGAACACTTGAGACAAGTGTGAAGGCATGTTTCAAGTGTTTATGAGGTGAGACAACTAAACCACTAACTTAAGCTAGTGTGAATAGGACTACTAGGTGTGGGAAATTGATAAAAAGAAACTAGATGCATAATTATTCTTTTCACACTAACAGTTGACACTTTGCAGAATGTTGCAAATGCATTAATTAAGTTAGCCATCACAAAGAAATTTAGGTAGTATATTAAGTCTATGGTCTTCTTAGCTATTAATAGATATCTAATAATGTTGGTATTCCCTTTTATCTAGCAAGTTGTTTCCTAAGTTGGAGAATTTTAAGAAAAGTGTATCAACCTTGCATTCTAATGTTAAGAATTTTAAAAACCTAAAATTTAGGCTACAAAACATAATTACTTTTAGGGATTTATAGGTCAATTTTGCCCCCTGCCCCCCTAAAAAATGTCAAAACAGGTCTAAATTAGAGCAAGTGGGTCATGGCAATATGAGTCTTTTCAAGATCTTCAAGTTGAAAAATGAGGCTTAATTGACTTTCTAGATCAAAATTTATGGTCTTCAGAAGTCGAGCCTCTCGCATATAAAATAATTTATGATGCATAAGAAAAATATAAAGGAGTTATACTTGTTGACCAACTTATGAAGCATGGTATGACATGTTATACAACATTTTTGAATGGAGACAATAGAGAAAAAATGGAGTATCCAAGTTGGTGAGTGGATCATGATGAACATATGAGATTGTAAGGAATATCCTACCTTAGCCAATAGACTCATCTTGGGATTTGAGTTTTTGGACTTTGAACAGAGATTCAAGTACCACATTTTGGGTGGTTTTAGCTGATGTTTTTCTAATTAACTTTTGATGGTTTCATGAATTACTTCTATTTTTAGGGTACTTGAGATGAAATTTTTATAATGAATTTTGTATGTATTTTTGTGCTCTTAGTATTACTCCAGATATCTATTTGATGATACTCCTATAAAATCTTAAACTCTGCAAGTATATTGAAAATACATTGATTTGCTTTAGATTGTAAAGTTTTTCTCTCAAAAATATTCTTCTTATATAAATCATTAGATTATAATTAGCCAATAGGCTACATATTGTTTGATCTTTCAACCAGAAACCTATCTCATTCTTGTAAACAATTGTCAAGCTAGTATAGTACACAAATTTGCCACTTTCCTATAGCACAATTATCACTTACAGGAAAACTTTACATTAGGAAAATCAAATCTTATCGATGCATTTGATAGGCCAAACCAATTGGGAGAGTGGATGAAACCAAATGCATGGAACGTTTGGTCGAATAAATGCATAATTAATGTACAATATCATTCTCGGTAGATTTTGTTTGTTGCTAGCAATCCTTCCATGCTTTTTTTTTAATGTATTTTTTCAGCTAGCAATTACATTTATGCATTTTCACACTGCTTGAGACTATCCATGCTTTGTTTTTTTCATCACCTTAACTTATCTATAAATAGAATGCATGATGTAAGAAAAGAATACCAATAATTTGCTACAAATAACATATTGAAGAAGAAGAACAAATTGCCAAGAATTTGCAGCACATTCAAGAAGAACATCAAAGTATGTTTACTATTTACATTATGTTTACTATTTACATTTTGTTTACTATTTATATTTTGTTTACTATTTTACTTGTATATTATTTTATAGTAATAGTTAGTCATGACTACTATTTTAATTCTATTTACTATTTTAATTCTTCACATCTAAATTTCACTATACTATTTCACTTCTATTTCCTAAATTACCTTCTATGCATAATCTGTGGACAATTACCTATAATATATGCACATAAAATTATATCATTTTGTATATGAAAACAACCATAATTAATTTGTGTTAATGTACCTACAAATACTAAGAATTCAGACAATTTGAATCCTATAATATTAAATCCTCTAATAAATCCACGTAATTTAAAATATAATGGTTTACTATATTAATTTTAAAGGTCAGCAAGTTGAAGCTTCTAAAAGCAATTTGCTTCTATTTGCCAAGGGTTTGAATCCCTCTCATTAAGAATATCAAAATTACCCACCACAATTTTTTAACAAATGCAGTTAGTAGGGCTTAAATAACTAAACATAAATATAAATATAAATCATAAAAAATTATTTAAATTATTTACTTTTAACCATAAGCAACTATTTCTCTAGGTGAAGAAGAAATAAAAAAAATTGCCCCCTATAGTTTAGTACCAATTTGTGTGTATAAAATTTTCCAGTTTTAGAACAAATAGGACCACTCCTTACAATTTAATAATAGTGTGTGTGAGTACAAAATTGCTAGTTTTTTATTTTTGACATCCCACAACTGTTAACTTTTTCCTTTCTAATTAGCACTTGCAAGTTAATCTTATTCTTCAATATGGGCTATCATTTGTAACCTTTATTGATTTATACCATATTAAACTTAAATAGGGTGGCATACTTGGTACTTTCTAAGGATTGTTATTAACCTTCTATTGATTTATCCAATAAAAACTTTAAGAATTATGGCAAGAAAAATTGGACTTTCAAGTCTAATGCAAAAGTTTCCCATGCAACCCATTTTATATAAGATAAAATAAATGTCAATATTTGCGGTGTAAGTAAATAAATTACAACAAATTGCAAGGGATAAGTTGAAAAATGTATTAACTCCATTACAATTTTAGGAAAAAAAATTAACTTGCATCAACAATAAAATGCTCTAGAAAAGGATTGGAAATTGGGGTATAACCTTATTTCATTTATAAATCTATCTAAGTGTCTTAAACAGTCGATGGAACCAACCTCAAAACTATTAAAAAACATGCACTAGCTTCAATGATGCGAGAGAATCTAGGTGCACGGGCAATCCTGTACACCAAAAAAAAAAAATTGTTCTTTTTATTTTAGGCTTATTGGTTGTGTTTTGCAAACATGAATTTATTTTAATTTTAATATTCTCCCAGCTCCTTGAGTTTGAAGTCAATTGGAATGAATTTGGTGTTAGAGGTGTTGAAATCTTGTAATTAATGGAATTTGGGAGTTAACAAAAAAAAACCACACCCAAACTAATGGAGACTGTTTCTGGCATGTGTAACTCCAATCTACATTTTTAAAAATTGCATTAAAATTGCTTGTGGAGGAATCTTGGTGCTGGAAAAAAATGAGATAATGGAATGAGATTGTGGAAGGGAAAAATTAGAAGAAAAAAATGAATTTTTTGAAAGCATGTAAGGGGGAGATTTTCCCAACATCCAAGAGGGAAAAGAAATAATTATTGCAGCTTGGAAGTCAACTAAGACCAACGCCCAAATTGGAGAAGAGTTTTTGCATGAAAAAATTAAAAAAATCAGATGTTGCAAAGGTGAAAGGGGCCTATGAAGCCAAGGGGGGTGTACAAGAAGGGGATATGAGAGTTGGGGGTGATTTTTGCTACTGTTGGAGCTGATTTTTGGTGTCTTGTTGTAGATTTCCTAATGTTGAAGATAAATAACATCCCTGTAGATGCTTATTGTTACATTGTTTTGCTTTATTTGCTTATGTACTAGCTCTTGGAGAATGTATTGAATTAAATCAACATATTTCCATGAATTACTTGTCTTTATTAGTGTTGGAATATTATATTTGAACCCTCATAATATTTCTTGTATTTTCCAAAAGCCAAGTTTCTTGAAATCACAGTGTTCAAAAATGATTTTTCTAGCATTTTGGCTTGATTTCTAGTATGGTATCATGGATAGATAAATTTTGATCTGCCCATATTCTTGTAGGTGAAGGTTGGAAATTCAAATGTACAAGTTCTTAGATCAATTGGAAGATGTTTGCATATACAAATTAAACTCAAAAAGGTGGTCTGTCAACAATTTTCTATGCACTTCTAATTATGCTTAATGATTTGTAATTCAAAAAAATTTGGGTTTGTTTGAATAGATAAGAGTTTGGTGAGATGGCTGCAAAGATCAACACTCCAATTTTGGAGCTCTTAATCTTCGACTGTGTCAAATGGTATCGAAGCAGGAAGATTAGCTAGGAGGCATTGCAATAGTTGATTGGCTAAAAGAGTTGAAGTAATTTTCCAAGAAGACAAAGAAGAGGAAAGAGTGTCCAGATAAGTTTTTAATTTTTATCCTCCAAAAAAGGTTAAGGTTGGGTAGAAGATGCATGAGAGAGAGAGGTGTTTCTTCTAAAAACCATTTGTTGGGTAGAGGATATAAACAAGAGTGAGTTTGTTGTAGGGAGGACTTGTGATTGCAGAGGGTTGATACCCTAAAGAGATATTTTTTTGCAAGTACTTATAATTGTAGAGGTACTTGTGAGTCTCTAAATATATCTTTGAAGAAGAGGACAAGATGGGTCATGAAAAGGCCTATGAGGATGCTACCTATTGAAGAGTGGAAGGAAGAGAGGTTTATAAAATGACTTATTGGATAATGAAAGAAGATTGAGGCTTAATTGGATTTGATATAGATGGAGGAGAGGAGAGAACTTGAAGAGGCTAAAATAAAGTGTGAGCAAAGATTATGATGGCTAAAGAAAGGTGTAAAGTTGGAAAACATGAAGAGAAGGTGGAACGTTACCTAGAAGAAGGCAAAGAATTGGATATCTCTCATGAAATAGAGAGATTTGGTGAAGAGGGCGGTGAGAAGAAAGGTGAAAACATGCACTGCTACAATCATATGAAAGGATGGTTATGGAAAGAAGAACATGTGGGAGCAACCACATTTGTGACAAAAAGAAAGCAGGAAAACAAGAGAATAAAAGAGAAAGAAAGATGAAAAAACAATCACGGTAGGTTGTGGTAATTGTGAAAACTTGGTTTTATCTAATGGTTTGTTGATTGCAATTACTGGAGAGGACAAATAAAAGGTGGAAGATAAAGGCACGAAGGATGTGGAAGCAATAATTTACAAAGGAAGAGTCAAGGAAGCAGTAGAGAAGCAAGAAAACATACAGGTAAAACATCACTTCAGTGATATTTATGAAAAAGAGTTTGATGTTTTATTACTTGTAAATGAATTTAGTGAATTTTTGGATGTGGAAATGAGTGTAAAGGATGGTATTTTTGTAGAAGAGGGTAAAGTTGTAGAGAAATAAAATATTCAAGTTGCAATAGAGTTTGGTCTTAAAGAGGACAAGGAAATAATTCAAAATTTGGGACAGCAATGTGAAGAAGAATGCATGGAAAATATCTCAAGTGAAAGAGTTGAAGGGGTAGCATAGAATAATGCAGAAGAATAGATACTAATGCTAGTTGTATCAATTGAAAAGGGATGGTTAACATTGCCAGAAGGTGGAGTGAAAGCTACAATAGAAAATGAAGAGGTAAAAATTATTTTTTATGAATTATTTGTTGATGTTGATATGCATACAAATGACTTAGTTAAAGTGGAAGGATATGAGAAACTTGAAAATGGTGTTATAGCAGCAAATAAAGAGGGGCTTAGTGAGGTAATTGATAATTTTTCTAAATTTATTAATGATGATGTTGAAGCCAATACTTATTTGCAAGAAATCGAAGAAGAATTTGGAGAGGGAGGGGTGGTTTGGTGTATAAAAAACAAGTTACAAGCTAAGTTGCAGCAAGATCTTGATCATTGTGTTGGCCTATAGGAAGAAGGGGAAGAAGGAGAAATAGGTGAGAATGATGTACAAACTTGGTTCATTAATTTTTCATGAATTTGTTAGAGCCAATTCACATTCAGGTGATGAAGATGATGAGATAGAGTGGGAGGATGGATTATGGTATAGTGAGGTAAATTTCAAGTGAGGGAGAAAGAGAGGAAGGATGAAATAAGGGAGAGACATAAAGGTTCAAGGTAAGGTGAAAAAAAAATAGAAAGATAAAGAAGAATTGTGGATCCAAAACAAACACATGATCTTCAAATGATCATGAGTTTCAGCTCATGGAACATTTCTTCTACCCGGGTTGTTTGATGCAGGAGCATCCAGGTGCATGGGAAATTTTGCACACCAAAAAAATGTTTATTTTTGTTCCTTTGATTTTT
The DNA here is from genome assembly GCA_007258455.2 of Sequoia sempervirens. Taxonomy (NCBI): domain Eukaryota; kingdom Viridiplantae; phylum Streptophyta; class Pinopsida; order Cupressales; family Cupressaceae; genus Sequoia; species Sequoia sempervirens. The sequence continues at coordinate 339,020,244 of VDFB02000008.1, forward strand.
CGCTTACTGGTTAAGTTTTGCAGGCATGAATTTCTTTTTATTTTAATATTCTCCCATCTCCTTGAGTTTGAAGTCAATTGGAATGAATTTGTATTTGATTTGAATTTGGTGTCAAAGGTGTTGGAATCTTGTAATTAATGGAATGTGGGAGTTACAAAAAAACCCACATCTAGACTGATGGAGACCATTCCTAGCATGTGTAACTCCAATCTACATTTAAAAAATTTGTATTAAAATTGTTTGTGGAGGAATCTTGGTGCTAGAAAAAAATGAGATAGTGGAATGAAAAATTTAGAAAAAAGAATTGAATTTTCTAGGAGCATGTAAGGGGGAGATTTTCCCATTGTCCAAGAAGGAAAATAAATAGTTATTGTATTTTGGAAGTTGGCTAAGATCCACGCCCAGCTTGGAGAAGAGTTTTAGCATGAAAAAGATTAAAAAAATCAAAAGTTATAGAGGTGAAAGGGGCCTGTGAAGCCAAGGGGGACATACAGGAAGGGGTAATGAGAGTTGGGGGTGCTTGTTGCTGATTTTGGATCTTATTGTTAGTTTCTTGTTGTAGATTTCCTAATGTTGAAGAAAAATAACATTCTTGTAGATGCTTATTGTTGCATTTTTTATGTTATTTGCTTATGTACTAGCTCTTGGAGAATGTGTTTTATTAAATCAGCATACTTCCATGAATTACTTGCCTTTCTTAGTGTTGGAAGATTATATTTGAACCCTTATAATATTTCTTGCATTGTCCAAAAGCCATGTTTCTTGAAATCATAGTGTTCAAAAATGATTTTTCTAGTATTTTGGTTTGATTTCTAGTATGGGATCATGGGTAGGTAAATTTTGACCCACCCATATTCTTGTAGATGAAGGTAGGAACTTCAAACTTATAAGTTTTTAGAGAAATTAGAATATGTTTGCATCTACAAATTAAACTCCAAAAGGTGGTCTAACAACATTTTTCTATGCACTTATGATTATGCTTAATGATTTGCAATTCAAAAATTTATGGGGTTTTTTGTTTGCCCATGAGTATTCACCTAGTTGGTTGAAAAGATAAGAGTTTGGTGAGATGGTTGCGAAGATCAACACTCCAATTTTGGAGCTCTTGGTCTTTGACTACATCATTCATGGTAGGAATTTATGCTTCCTTTATTTTCCTATGATACTAAAACAAGTATCGCTACTTGTAGACTTTCTCAAGAGATCAGAAACTATAGTAACAGGTATTTGATGGGAAAAGGTGGGTTAATCAAAATGAATTGATCAATATGATAAACCACTAGACTTTTTCACCATAAAATATTTAATTATGAGAGCCACAATATGCAAATAATAATTAGAAACTAACCCTAACTATTATAGCAATGAAAAGGGAAGTTTTTAGAGGTCAGAATGATGTGTACCTTGTTGCAAGAAGGTTTTTTAGGGCACAAAGGACTCATTCGCATTTAGTGGAAAATGGGTCCCTGTTAGGGTTTCTGAAACTAAGATATGGGTTATGTTCTTTAATGTTTGTACTCTTAGATCCTCGGTTGTATCCTTCTTTTCATGTTCTTGAAAATACACATTCAAGAGGAGAAAAACTTGTTGATTGTTAGTGAATAGGGGTTTTCCTCAGTCAAACCCCTTTTAGGTAATTAAACCAAATGATGAAACAATGAAATTGAAGTATGAACATGATACTTGAAGTGATGTTGATACCTTGGAAGTTGTCTTGGAATGTAAATATGCAAACTAACATGTAGTGGCCATGAAGAATGTAGATCTTGATCTCAAATAGGATGTGAAACAATGCTTGCAAGTAGATCTTAAATGATACATCAACTATCTTAGCTCAACAACATGCATGAATGCACTATGCCTTAGACATGATGAAATGATCTTGAATTTTTGCAATAAATCTTCAATAATCTACCTTGAGATGCCTTTGAAATGCTCTTGAAGTGCTCTATAATGCTCTTGTAAATTATTAGGATGCTCCCTCAAAGTTGCTAGGAGAAACAATGTGAATTAACCCCATATTCATACTAAATCTAAGAATTAACACCGAAATTCAAATAATTCAAGCCGACCTCAGATCTAGGATTGAAAATCATTAAAATATTGCTAGAATTAAATTCAAAAAGGGGGGTCCTATTAAGGGAGGACGCATTTTCCACCTAGGGCGAATGGGTCCTAGCTCAACTTCCTAGGACCATGCCTCGGGGGATTGAAAGTACATCAAAAACCCATTTCAAAAATGCATAGAAAGGGGTGTCCTATTGGGAGAGGACCCATTCACCCTTAGGGTGAGTTGGTCCTAGCACCATTTTCTAGCAACTTGATTTTTCCAAATTAAATGTTATGTCATTTGATTTATGGGTGTCAAGATAGATCCTTCAGAAAATGCAATTAAGAGGGCTTGAATTTGAATTAAACGGGCCCATTAGGCTCAATTAACTAATGAAACCCTAGATAAGTGTGAAAGTGTACTATAACACTTTACAACACCCTAAATAAGGTACAATTTAAGTACATTGCATTAAAAAGGGCCCTAGATTAATGTGGATGTGTACAAAACATTACAACATTAAACCAATGCATTATTAAGTTAATGATGTATTAATTATTCCAAATTAAGTGAGGAAAAAGGAGCTACTTTTTCCATCACTACAATAGGAAATACATAAATTAGATTAATTTAACACTTCTATAACAAGAAAACTATACAAATTTTATTTTAGCACACAACATTTTCTTTATCAAATCCTTGAAAATCTAAGAATGCAGGGTTTGGTTTTCCTTCGATTATTGAATAATGAACAGTAGAAGATGGAGGATACTAAAAAGTTTGATTAACTGGAGGATAGGCACATAACTGACCTAGCTCATGCCTACTTGAGCTTCTCTACATATTAGGTAGATTTTGCATGTATGTGGTAATTGGTGAATAAGGATTCCCAAATACAAGTTGCCTCCAAGAATGATATTGTATGATGGATGGAGTCACTTGCTCTCTTTGTTGTAGGAAAAATATTGAGGCTTTTAGAGGAAAACACATCTTTTGAATTTAAAGATTTTATCGCCTTTGTTTCTTGAGTTGAAAAATCAGGGAAAGTCTGCATGGGGACATCTATGTGGCCACCACCCCTAATGCCACACAATTCACAGTAATCTTGGTGCCCCTCAATTCCTTTGCCAATATTTTAATTAGCTATTTAAAATATACTAGAATACTTTACCATTAAACTATCAAATCTCTTTAAAATAAACTTTTTAATAATTTTTTTATTACTATTTCTCTATGACCCATTTTCACCCTAATCTAATCCTTTTAAGCTTTTTTTTTCTAATTTAAATATAAATATAACAAACAGTATTGAATTTATGAGATTACGGAGAAAAATATTATACCACCAATAGTGTTTAAGCTCTTTGAATAGATTAAGTAAGAGAAATGGCTTCAAGATATATGTTATCAGTAGAAAAATTGAAACTTGGTTTGAAGTGTCTATTTGTCAAAGAAATTATATATGTAGGATAACCATTCTATGTTGTAATTTCCACTTACTAAGTAATCAATTTTAGTTATATACCACCATTATTACTAGTAGCAGCTATTGTTGCCAACACTTTGTTTTCTAATTTAGTTGAGGGAATTTATAGGGCACTTGGCCGAAATATTACTACAACAAAAAAATGAAAATGAAATAAACCAAAAATGATCTCCCAATAGTCATTGCTTCAATCTATTGACAGTAAACAATTTAAACCTAAATATAAGCACACATTTTAGAAATTTGTTGCTTCAATCTATTCACAATAAATGAAAACAAAATTAAAAATATCAAAGTTTTAGATCTACTAGATACTTTAGCTTGAAGCAATATTTTTGCAAACTTGTAAATTGAAATATTCTTTTTTGAGTTATAAGTTTTGTTTTCTGTGTGAGGCCAGGATGTTTCAACACATTTTTTTCTTGTGACACCTATAGTGTAAGTTGAACATGGCTGACATGCACCATAAACCATATTTTATGGTTACACAAACAACTAATAATCAAACTATTATGATTCTATTTTTACTTGTCTACATGTGTCTCTTTGTTTTCTCTATCATATTTGACAAGTATGCACATTAAGCAGTAGGCCCATCACATTGTACAAAGAATTTATTTTTTATGTTTTATAGAATAATTTAATATTACTCTGATAGTAAGCAGCCTACTTTGGCAATTATTTATTAGCTCTTATAGATGGAATTGAATGTATTAAATTTCTCTTGTAAAATGTAAAATTCAAAAATTTAGAGTGATAATCAGAGTTTTAGAAACGGGACAAAATATAACATTGTTTAGTTGAAATCTCATTAATCTAAAGAATATTATAATAAGACACTTGAATCATCCATTATAAAATGGTTGTATGCAGTCAATTTTAGAGAGACCCATGATTTCCCCATATGACTACTAGAAAGAGACACATTGACTAGAAATAATTTATTAAATAGAATATCACAACATGCTGACTTCAAATCAATTTAGAAACACTTATTTTGTCAAAGCTTACTTGTGAACTAAAAGTTTCTCCAACATCTACCTCAAATAATATTTTTTTATAAATAATATAGATAGAGCATTTTTTTACAAGTTATAAATTATGTCTATTATCTTGAATATATTTATCTACAAAATATCAAAAAATATTACTCTCAAATTATGATATAATTCATTGGTTATATAATATTTTTATTAATATCATATTATTTAACATCTAAAACTATTATATTTATAATGATTAATATATAATATTTATTTTAAAATGTAAAATAAAATAGAATAGAAAATTTGTAATATCCACAAGATCAAAGAAAGGCTATTATGTGTATTTATAAAAATAAAAAATAAAATCGTTAAAGATAATCTAATATATAATTTGAAAGAGAAAGAAAATGATTTAATTACATTAATGTCTACAATTGACTAGAAAATAAAAGAAACAAAATGTAGCTATAAAATTAGTTGGTCTTTAGCGTGTATATTTTTCCTCCAAAGTTAACTATCATTCCTTTAAATATATATACTTTATATTAGAATTGGTTAATTTTTCTTTCTTAATTATGTCAAGAGGCGTTCTACAATCACAATAAGGTGGGAAGAACCTCCATCAACAAAAATGAATCAACTTTAAATTGATGTGCATGTGGTTGTTCAAATTTGAACACACCAGACATATAACCGACTATAGGATGGTAGTGCGGTTGCACCTTTAAAAAGAAATAATAATTAGATATTGTTCATTCATACTCTGCAATCATGGTAGCTAAAAACTTGCCATGGCAATTGCTTCCCATTCTTACTACAATACAAACATAAAAGGAATACAGAGTGGATTGTGTTGTGATATTGTCAAGCAAGGCAACAAATTCAAAGCAATCTAAGTTGGAGCTTCTTCAAACTCTATGAATGCATAGAGGTGCAGATGATAAGTCATACTGTGTGGTGTTCCAAAAGGAGGATGAAGATGGTCGAGTGGGTATGTCGCTCTCCAAAGATCTCATCAGAGTGGCTAGTGAAGGTTTGGAGAGTGTAGTAGCTTCTATAGCCTTCCTTTCGTGGGACCACTGGTCTAGGCTTATTTAGTGAGATAACTTTTTTTAAGGAGCCAAAAAAGCTAATTGGTCTTAGCTTTATTTAAATCTATCAATTTACATTTTGATAGATACTACATTCAGGCAGGTTTGCATATCATGGAATTTTTAATGATAGAAATATGTTTAACAATTCAGATACCTTGTCTATGCTTCCAAATTTTTCATATCCTTCTGTCAAATAGTTTGCATGCCTTGTTTATACTTACACATTTTTCATACATATCTACTAGGGAAGTTGCAGCTACAACATCTGACAATGGATATTCATACCCCATTCCAAAGCTCCCATTTTCACACAGGCTGTGAGGATGTTGGTTAAGGTTGTGGAGTATAGATTTACACCTGCCAATCACATTTGGTTGAAAGTTTCTAAATGCTTTTCAATAAATGCATTTTGTGCATATCTTCTAATCATAACATTCGATGAGACCACATTTCTTTGAGGTATCTTGTCAAATAGTTCATGTGCCTCTTTCAAATAGTTTTATGCTTCTACATTTTGCATACATGTTTACTAGAGCATTTCACATGTACCCTGATCTCTATGGAATACACTCCAAATTTCGCATGCTAGCATTTTAGCAATACCAACTAATTAATCTAGCTAAGTTATGACAAATTGTAAAATATAAAACCCGACTCCATACTCACATCTCAAAAAGAATTTTATATTTAACATCTAAAAGAATGGTCTATAAACCAAAAGTTTCTTTTGTGTGTAAAGTGAGTTAAGGATTGGAAAAAGATAAGATAAAAAAGACACTCGAGTAAAAAATAAATTGTTTCTAATTTGATGTTGTATACGTCTAAAAATGGTCATGGTTAATCAAGCTTGTTAATTAATTAAATATAAATTATTTAATTAATCTTCTAAAGTCATTTACATATAAATAAATTTAATTATTTATTTATATTGTTCACTTTTATAATTCTTCTACCTTAATTAAATAAATAACTTTATTTAATTATTACCATCTTCCATATTCCTCTTAATTAAATTAAATAAATTTTATAATTTATTTATATTAATTATCATGTTATTCTAAATTTGAATATTTTCAAATAATGGAATATTCCTCCAAACACCCTCTTCATCTCATAGTTAAATTAAATATTATGAATATTTAATTTAATACCTTTTCACTCCACACATAATTAAATATTTTAAATATTTAATTACCTCCTAAATTCATCTCTCACACATAATTAAATATTACTTATTTAATTATACGAACTTCTAAATTCATCTCTCACACAATTAAATATTACTTATTTAATTATGTAAACTTCTAAATTCATCCTCACATATAATTAAATAAGTTTATTTATTTAATTATGAAATCCATTCTCAACTCATTCTTCAAATGGAAACCTTCTTTTAGTTCTGAATGAGAAAAATTGAAAAGGAGGAAACCTTCTATCTCTCTCTCAACTTTCAAAAGTCTCTCACCATTCATCCTGACAAGCTTGATCTGAACCGTTGATCACAACAGCCAATCAAGTTCTTTCAAAAACTCTTTAAATACATGTGCAAATCCAAGCATTGGTTACGAACACACACGTACGAACACATATACACAATTATGCTTACGCATTTTCATCTTTAGCATTTCAGCAATATTCATATCTTGGCAATAATAATCTTATCATAGCATAGCATAATCTTGCATTTTAGTTTAAATCTCATTCTCTAGTAGTCCATTTCGTTGAGCTTGGCATACTAAATCTGAGAGCAACTTGAACCAACGAAACGCTGGAGATAGAGAACAATAAAACGACTTCGAAGAAGCTACCATAAAGAGTTTGTTTATTTTTCTTTCAGTTTCTTTGATATAATGTTTTATTGAAGGTGTTTTGAATTCCTTTATAACAGGCATATTTTCATACACACATAAAATGGTGCCCACCGTGGGGCCCTGCCCTGATTTTGACCTTTTTTTATAGAGCATTCTGATAGGTTTCCGCGTTATGCAGTTTGGCTTTCAAAAAAAATCCACGTTTTAGCGCATCTGACACTTTCTACAACACATATGGGAATTTAATGTTTCGGTTTTGCAGGAATTTCAGCACATTTGAGGACTGTTTCGGTGCTTTTGAGGGCTAATTTAGCGCATCTGAGGGACAGAATAGTTCATATAGTCTCATTTCATTTAGATTTAAATCTGCATTTAATTAAAGTAGCACATTTAAGAACTGTTTTAGCACATTTAGGAGTTAAATTAGCGCATTTAAGGTAGATTTTAGAGTATTAACTGTTGTGTCAGAGATTTAAATCTGCATTTAATTAAAGTAGCACATTTAGGAATTGTTTTAGCGCATTTAGGATTTTTTGTGGCACATTTAAGGTCTGTTTCTACGCATCTGAATCTGTTTCGGCGCATATACTGTCTGTTTTAGCACATATACTGTATGTTTTGGCTCATCTGGATTGTAACACAAAAATAGGATTCTAAGTCTAACGCATTCCGCAGACAGAATCTTTTATGGTTTAAAATGAATCAATCTAGGATAGTCACCACACTATGATCATGCAGTTAAAATGAACCACATGTCGGTTGTGAAGCAATATCTTCACTTAGCTTAAATCATTGTGATTTGGTACATTAAAATGAATCTATTTACTCTGCTTGATTGTGCTTGAAAGTGGTAGGTGACTATGCTCTCACCCTATGCAAACTAGGTGATCAAAAAGAGAAATGATTATTGTCTCTAGAAATTGGGCCTGCTTAGGGATTTCATCACCCCAACGTGACTCAAACCAGAAATGGAGCTAAGGCCAAGCTACCCCCGACCGGTATACAAATGTGAATCTTAAGGAAAAACCTAATATTACGAGTGCGGATGTGTCATACGAACAGAGTAGTACTCCCATAAACCCTGTTGAGCTTAACATGTTCAGGCTGGAGTGCCACCTAAATTGGTGATTAATCTCTTTCCCCATGTATGGCCACTCGAACGAGGGTTCCGAATTAAACACCATTGTTTAGTAAACCAAAAACCTTCTATTTGCTAGCGCAGCACCAGCCGGTGTGAAGGCATCCACACTTTCGCAGTCTATAGTAGAGGTGATCAATCTGCCATGGGAGTTTCATGGGGTTGGAAGCTTGGTTGGCCTTAGAAGAGAGTGCACTATAAGGGGGAGCCCGTGCAGCCAAGCTTCTGAATTCACACACTACCGATATGCGGTTGGGGAAACCCGCATGGAATCTAGCGGATATTGTCCTAGCCTTACCATACGATGTGCTTGCTTTATTTGTGTTTGGTTACATTCCATTTAATTCAAAGTGTTTGTTGTGTTTTCATTTACATTAATTTAGATAAAAGATCATCTGAAATGAATATGAAAAAAATAGCAACTGAAATCATTCACACATCTGACTTTCTGACATCTGTTGTCCAATAACATTCAGATATTTTCTCTCATGATTAGAGAGTGGAAATCAACAAAATTTGTCAAGAAATTAGTTTCCAATAGGATCAAGAAACCCAAGAAACATTTAGGGTACAAGAAAACATTGCAAAGAAGAAAATTTATGTACAAAAGTCGACACATCTTGCTTCATTACCGCAGATTTCTTCATAGATACCAAGATTTTGTTAAGGGATTCACTGACAAGTATGTTGTAGAGCCTTTGGATTCTCGAGCTTATTATCAAATATTAGGTCTATCTCAACTACATAATCTTAATCAACCTCTTGAGTTTGATAATATACCACAACCTTCTATTGAATATCCTTCACATCCCAATCAAATCCTTCGGTGATCTTAAAATCTTTCTTCGAAAACAAAGATCAAATCTTTAAGAGTGCACCTTTCAAACAAATTTATGATTATTGATTCAACTTCCCCAACAGGATTTTGACATCCTTCATCATTGGAAGCCACAATCAAAAATTAGGAACATCTTTGATCATATCATAGGATTCACATCTTATCAGATCAAGATATCATCATTTTCACACTTATTAGAACTGTTATCTAAGTTTAGAAGAACTCTTCAAATCATATGCCTATCTCTACAAGATCTTAGTACAATAAATTGAAGGACAAAATCCAACAAGAAGGTCATACCCAAAACATTCAAGAAGAAGCTGAAAGCAGTAATCCTCTTTACAATATAAGTCGTAATCCACTTTTCAACAACGACATGGATAACAGAGAAGAAAATCCATTCCACAACTATAGAGACATGAGAAAAAACCATATAGATAGTGATGAGGAACAAGATGAAGAATGTCTTAGAGAGGCCGAGCAAGATCCTAAATTTCACAAAGCCATAGAAAAGATCTTGCAGCACGATAAAGAAAAATATTTCCTCTATCTAGCTAACCAAGGAGCTAAATTGCCTCATGACTTTGATACCAAGAATTTGAAAAGCAAACTTGAAGAAACACCCCTATCTAATCTTAGTGCTTTGACTCAACAAATTAAGGCACTTCAAGGACAAATTAAAGAGTTACAAGGGGGAACCACAACGAAGAAATATACTCTTGAGGAAATTTGTCCTTATCCTTTCGATGGAAGTCTCAACATGATTCCATTTCCCAAACATTGTGAAATTCCAAAATTTGATCGTTATAATGGGAAATTGGATCCAATCAATCATGTTAGAGACTTCCAAAACATGACTTTAGAGTTCGCTCATGAGGACACTTACCTAATGTGTTTGTTTCCTAGGAGTCTTGGAGGTCACTCTATGGAATGGCTATCAAAAATCACACCTCCTGTCAAGACATTTAAAGAATTAATCAATCTGTTTATATCACAATAATCCTACAACATCCAACACCAAATCACTATGATAAATCTTTGCAAAGTTGCGCAAAAACCTGGCGAACCTTTCATTACTTTTCTTCAGAGATGGAGAAGAATTTTTGCTAGATATCCATGTCCTGTTCCTAAAAAGGAAAAGATGGTAACCTTCATTAACAGCTTGAATTCAGAGATGAGCTATCGTTTGAACTTACATTGTCCTCCCTCTTTTGAGAAATTGATTGAAGATGCTATAAACATTGAAAGTGCTTTGGTCAAAAGAGGAATAATAAAACTTAACAAGGACAACCCTAGCTCATTCAATCATCATAACAATCAAGACAAGTCTAAATTTTGGACCCGCAACAAGAACGTGGTGAATGATGGTGTTGTTGATGCGAATCATGTCTCGACTAGGCCATTTGTTCTTAGTACTCCAAGTGCTCCTTGCAACAACAACTATAACAATGTCAACTCGGTTACAAATCAAGGAAATAATCCTCCTCCTCCGAGGAACAACATGAATCAACATTCTACTCCCAATCAAGGGACTACCAACAATCAAGGTTACCAAGGAACTACTAACAATAGCAACTCCTCAGGGAATACCTCGAACACAAATCCACAATGATTTTCATTCTTCTCTAATAGAAGAACTTACACTCCATTGGGTCAATCTTTGGAATCTGCATTCAAAGAGTTGATGGCTAAAAATTTCATTACCTTGCCACCTCAATGAAACTATGAACCCAGTGTGAAGCTTCCATCATGGAATGAGGCATACTATTGTGATTATCATAGGTGCAAAGGTCATCGCACAAATAACTGTCAAGCCCTAAAGAATGCCATTCAAGACTTAATCGAAAATGGCACCATCACAATAGAAGGACATCAACAATCAAATGAAGACCACCAAGCTTTTCGCAACCCTTTTCCCAACTATCAAAAAGGTGAGTCTTTTGGAAAAAGTGTGAATCATATTGAGGAGCCGATAATTAATCATATCTACACTGACGATGAATGGGTCAATGTTATTAAAGTCAACGAGAAGATGGAATATAGAGAAGTCAACGCAAAAACAAGGGCACAAGCTAAGGTTGTCTTAAAAGGTGCCTCTTCAAAACCCACTGGACCTCCACCTCAACATCAATATGATTTAGTCAACCAACTTCAGAAAACTCCTGCTCATATTTCTATCTTAGAACTCTTGAAGATTTCCCCAGCACATAAGGAAATTCTTGAAAAAGCCCTTGTTGAAACAACTATATCCACTGATTTGGATGTGGACCAATTTCAAGCCATGGTAGGACACTTGTCTTCACCCACATGCCTTTCATTCTCCAAAAAAGATGACGTTTCCATAACTCATCCCCATAATTCATCATTATATTTAGAAGTCATGGTTCACAAGTTTCATGTCAGACGAGTTCTAATAGATGGAGGTGCTAGTTTGAACATATGTACCATGAAGTTGGTTAAGGCTTTAGGGTTTTCTGAGGACTCCATTGATCTCAGAAGAAATATTACTATTAAAGCCTACGATGATGAGGAAATAGCATCCAAGGGTGTAATAATGTTGCCAATCAGAGTGGGACCTGTTATCAAACATACTTTCTGTCAAGTATTAGACCGTGATCTTGCATACAACATCTTGTTGGGTCGTCCTTGGATCCATGAAATGCAAGCTGTCCCATTCACATATCATCAATGTCTTAAGTTTCGTTATGATGGACAGGAAATCACAATACCAGCTGATAATTCAAATATTCAAACTTGTGCCAATATCAAATCTAGTCAAGACACTTTGGTTCCTAACAATCGAGAAGCTTGTGCTAGTACTTCCCTCAAGATCGATACACAAATCAGTCAAGTAACCAATAGTTTTGACAAGAAATTGAAATTCAAAGACCATGGAGTTGGGGAATATTCTTTTTGTCTTGCTAATTTACCTACATCACCTTAGTCACAGGGGCAACCTTCCATCACGCAACATCAAATATCAGCAGCGTCAACATCAACGCAACCACCAACAGAGCCAAGCACAAAGTTCAATGGACGATTCATCAAAGAAAAATTCCCCATGGAAGATCCTAAGGATAGAGAAATTATAAATTGGCTCTATAAAGATGAAGATGAAGCAGTTTTTAATGTCAAATTACCAATAGATAGATATGGAAAAGGATATTCAATCATGCAGAAAATGGGCTATGATAAGGGTCCTATCAAAAAAAGAAAAGGAGTAGTTGAGCCTATTCACCTCTGCAGATTCGCTGTGAAAGAGAAAACTGGATTAGGCTATGATACTAACTCAAAAGAAAGAACATCTAAACAACTGCATGACACTGTCTTCACATTGCAAGAATGTTCAAATTCAAGAGAAGCATGTTTGGCAACGATTCAGAATTTCGTGGATAATAACTCCGACACAGACTCTGCTAAATATGAATGGGACACAATTTACAGTGATGAGTTCTGGAGGGACAAAGAGGTTGATGTAATACACAAGTATACCCCAACTCTAATCGAAGGTGAAGGGTCAGGGTCCCAAACACGAGAATCTGAATTACAAAGTCACAATGATTCTCGTGATACTGAGTCAGATTTAAATGAACAAGATTATCATGAGAACAGTATCATCATTGATCCACCTCACACCTCGGATCCTACAGTCAACTCCGTTATGACCATAACCATAGCTGATTTTACACAACCCGATGACCCGCTATCTTTGATCCATCCCAATCTCATTGAGTGGGATTCATCTGAACCTCTTGATATACCTATGTTTCCAAGTGATGAATCTATCGTAAACTTCCTTTCCGCAGATGATGCAAATGATTGTTCCACTAGCAATTTTTGGCATAGAGTCTTTAATCAGGAGAGTGTCAAGTCTCCTAGCTGCAAAAGTAAAAATCAAAAAGAAATATCTAATGGTGAAAACTAGAATATGGCAGTATTAGATTAAACAAAAGATAAAATAAAGAGCACATCGAATGGTGAAAACCTTTTTAAGGCACCAGACGATGGGAATCTTGACACTCTCCTAGAGCACTACCATGAGCGATCACCTATTTTGATTGAGCCTACCAATGTTGTCAATCTTGAAACTTCAGACAAACCAAGGATTTTACAGTTAGTTGCATCAATGACAAAGAAAGAAATACCAGAATTCATGGAATTTCTAAGAGCAAATCAAGTCAACTTTGCTTGGTCTTATGTGGACATGCTAGGTCTTGATCCTGATCTTATCATGAATCACTTGTCTATTAAACCAGAGGTTAAGCCTGTGAAACAAAAACTCAGAAAGATGCACCCCCATGTGGCATTATTGGTTAAGGAAGAACTGAGAAAACTCCTTGATGTGGGCTTCATAAGATCAATCAACTACGCAGAATGGATCTCCAACATTGTTCTTATATCCAAGCCAGATAAAAGTGTCAGAGTGTGCACAGATTTTAGAGATCTTAATAAAGCATGTCCTAAGGATGACTTCCCACTTCCAAACATTGACACTATAGTTGATTTGACAATTGGCCATGCCATGTATTCATTAATGGATGGTTTTTCCGGTTACAACCAAATCAAGATTGCACCCGAAGACCAGGAGAAAACAGCTTTTACATGTCCATGGGGAACTTACTGTTGGAACGTCATGCCTTTCGGTCTAAATAATGTTGGAGCTACTTATCAAAGAGCCATGACTACAATCTTTCATGACATGATGCACACATTTATGGAAGATTATGTAGATGACATATTGGCTAAGTCATACACCAGAGAAGGACATCTAGAAATATTATCCAAAATATTTGCAAGATTGGAGAAATTCAAAGTTCACCTCAATCCAAAGAAATGTGTTTTTGGGGTCACATATGGAAAACTCTTAGGATACATAGTATCAAGAAAAGGAATTCAAGTGGATCCTACCAAAGTATAGGCAATCATGGAAATGCCTCCCCCAAGGAACATCAGTCAATTGAGATCATTACAGGGATGACTTTAATCTATACGAAGGTTCATTACACAACTAGCCGACAAAAGTCTACCTTTCACACATCTACTGCATAAGAATGTTCCTTTCAAGTGGGATGATAAGTGTGAATTGGCTTTTCAACAAATCAAACAGTACTTAATGACTCCACTAGTTCTAGTACCACCAAATCCAGACAAACCATTGATCTTGTATATTGTCGCAACAAAGACATCCTTGAGTGCATTGCTAGCACAAGAAGACCATACAGAGAAAGAACGTGCAATTTATTATATTAGCAGAATGCTAACAAGTAATGAACTCAACTACACTACCATCAAGAAGGCTTGTCTAGCAGTAGTCTTTGCTTCACAGAAATTTCGGTATTACATGTTAACTCATACAATCAATCTTGTTTCAAAGATTGATCCACTCAAGTATCCGTTAAGCAAAGTGTCATTGACAGGAAGGTTAGCAAAATGGGTAATGATTCTGAGTGAGTTTGACATCCATTATATTGATCACAAGGAAATCAAAGGAGAAGTTATTGCTGATCAGCTAATTGAGGCACCACTACAAGCAATTACCCCCTGCACATTGAATTTCCAAATGCTGATGTCTTTACTGTAGAATCTAAACAACCATGGTCCTTATATTTCAATGGTTCTTTCACTCAACATGGATCGAGGGCAGGCATACTTTTCATCACCCCCCAAGGACACACCATTCCTCGATCATATAAGCTGATGTTTCTATGCACCAACAACATAGTCAAATATGAAGCATTAATCATTGGACTTAAAATAGCATTGGAATGGAGGATTACAGAATTACAAGTGTATGGTGACTCACAGTTAGTCATTAATCAGATCAATGATGATTATCAAACCAAAGATGATAAACTATTGTCATATAAAAAGATGGTGGATGAATTCAAGAAGTACTTTGTGGACATCAAATTCACACAAATTTAAGGCTTGATAACAAAGCAGCTGATGTCATAGCTACGATCGCATCATTGATACAACTCTCAGAAAATCAGGTTTGCTATGAATTTCTGGTGGAACAATCATTTGCACCTACTTATGACACCCCTGAAATCCAAATCATTTGCCACTTGGTAGGATCCGATTCACCTTGGTATGGCAAGATTTATACCTATCTAAAAGATGACATCTTACCACCTGATTTATCCCGTAACCAAAAGTGAAATTTTATTCGCCAATCCTCTCACTACACTCTTATCGCGGACACCCTTTTATCACCGTGGTCTTGATGGTACTTTATTTCGATGTCTTGAACATGATGAATTTGACAAAGATTTACAAGAAGTTCACGGTGGCATTTGTGGTACTCATTCAACTGGACTGACCTTATCCAAGAAATTGATTAGAATGGGTTACTACTGGCCTACAATGGAGAGGGAATCATTCACTTTTGTGAAAACGTGCTCAAAATGCCAGATTCATGGGAATCTCATTCATGCTCCTGCACAAGAACTTCAACCATGTACACCAACCTGGCCATTCTCCCAATGGGGGTTAGATCTAGTAGGCAAGATTCATCCTTCATCATCAAATGGGCATAAATTCATCATCACAGCCACAGAGTATTTTACCAAGTGGATTGAGGCAGTACCTCTCACTAAAATCACTGGCAAACAGATCTCATCTTTTATGCTCAACTATCTCATTTTTCAGTATGGCATTCCCACCTCCATCATCACAGATAATGGACGACCATTCAAGAATCAAAATGTTGATGAACTTTGTGAGAGATTTCATATTCAACATAGATATTCAACACCTTACTATCCACAAGGGAATGGCCAAGCAGAGGCCTCGAATAAAACAATATTGAAAATTTTGAAGAAGACTATGAATGATGCAGGGAAAGATTGGCATGTTCAACTCAATCCCGCCTTATGGGCCTATAGAACTAGTATTCGCACGCCAACAGGAGCAACACCATTTGCTCTTATCTATGGAGTAGAAGCCATCCTACCTCTAGAAGTTGAAATCTCATCACTCAGAGTATCACTGAAGGGCCTCACAACAGATGATGAATACAGAGTTTCCCAGCTACAAGAGTTAGAACTCCTAGATGAAAAGAGACAAAGAGCAGTTGACCATTTGAAAGCATACCAACAGATGATGTCTTGCAGCTATAACCACAAATTAAAGCCACGTACCTTTCAAGTAGGTGATTTGATTTTAAAAGAAAATCCACAGAATCAGCAAGACAGAAAAGAAAGGAAAGTTTGAACCAAATTGGCTAGGTCCTTATGTGGTTATCGCAATCTATGGTTCAGAAGCATACAAGCTGTCAACGCCAAAAGGGGGCCTATTTGATGAACCCATCAACAGAATGCACCTGAAGAAATATTATGTTTAAGTCAGTTATAATTATCCATAAAAGCCCTGAAAAATTCCAAAAAACAACAGAAAAAGTCCTGAAAAAAATCCAAAAAAAATAGCAGAAAAAGTCTTGAAGAAATCCGAAAATAGCAGAAAAAGTCCTGAAAAAATGGTTACCCTGGTGAAAACCTGGCAAACAGGCATCTCGGTAACAACAAAAAAAAATCCAAAAAAAAAACAGCAGAAAAAGTCATGAAGAAATCCAAAAAAATCAGATAAAAGTCTTGGAGAAATCTGAAAACAGCAGAAAAAGGTTTGAAAAAATGGTTACCCTGGTGAAAACCTAGCAAACAGGCATCTCGGTAACGACAAAAAAAAATCGTCATAGGGTGAAAACCTGGCGACAGGCAATCTATTGACAAGAAAAATGCAATAAAAACAAATAGTGAAAATCTGGCAAACAGACATTATTTGTAGCTCTCCATCTATTAGTTCATGTTCTGCACTTGGCTTCTGAGCCTTCATTTCATGCATCTTTTCATCATCTTAGGGCCATACCAACATCATGATGTCATCATTTGCCTAGAACAATAACATCTCACCATGGCTTGATTATTGTACATATTCATTTCAGCAAGTTGTGTCAATACTGGGGGAAAACGTTGACATACTGGGGGCAACCAACTTTCAAGTTTTACCGAAATAACTAGACAATGGCATAAGATCCAATCATGAGAACAAACAAATCGAATCATATGAACAACTATCCAATCATTGATCCAAAGCACAACAATTTTCAACTAAGTACCATATCATGACTCATATCTGGATGATCTATAAATCTAAATAATGATTGGAATATTAGTTTTACATTTTGAACAATGGTTGTTTAATTTTTGATATCATCTCTCTGGAGCACACTCGATGATGTACCGAACTAGAGTGGCGAGGAAAGAGAATGACTTTTCTTTGTCTGTTGTCTTGAGGTTAACTATTGATTTGGTGCAAATATGTCAAGAGACATGATTCCCAATGAATATCATTAAATGACAGTTCCATGTTTGCATCAGAAAGCTGGTTAATCTTTGTTTGTTCATGCAAGAAATGCTCAGGTCATCTCGGTTCAATTATACCTCGATGCTTGTGTTCACTTGCTATATCAAAAATCATGAAAGTGGTACTCGGGTCATCATTGGTGCTAATTTACCCTCTGATGCTTGTACACACTTCCAACATTTTAAAACGCTCTATGATGATTCAGGAAAAATGGAAAAAAGCTCAACAAATGGTTCGTTTCATTTAATTGCATTTCATTTTAGATCATTGTACATATCTGCATACTGGATTTGCATCAATTTTTTTGAAAGGCTAACAAGAACATCAACAGCTGCCATGTCTCTTTGGACTATTTGTGGAGGACATTCGAACATTTGTTTCATCATCACCTTTCATCTTCATTATCATTTCATTTAGGTCCTTTCATTTATTATTTATCATTCATTTGCATATCATTTAGATTCTCTGTAGTCTTCATATCATTATCACTTATCATATCATTTATCATTTCATTTATCATCCCATTTATCATTCATTTCATATCATTATCACTTATCATTTCATTTATCATTTCACATATCATTATCATTTATCATTTCATTTGTCATTTCATTCATTTCATATCATTATCACTTATCATTTCACTTATCATTCCACTTATCATTTCACTTATCATTTCATTTATCATCTCATTATTATTCATTTCATTTCATTTATCATCTCATTATTATTCATTTCATATCATTTCATTTATCATTTTTCATTATCGTTCATTTTATTTCATTTCACTTATCATTCATCATTTTCATTATCGTACATTTCATTTCATTTCACTTATCATTCATCATTATCGTTCATTAGTAATCATTTCATTTCATTATCATTACAAGTCATTACATTTCATCACGTATCATTTATCATCTTATCATACATCACATTATTATTAACCATTTCATTTCACATCATTATTTATATCATCTGTCACATTACATTCATATCATATCATTAATCATCCTATCATTTTCCATATCAATTCATATTACAAATTCATGATGCATATCCTAACCACAACATTCATTTTCCATCATATTATCATCATTCACTTGCATTTGAAAATCCAAAAACAAACATTCCATACATACATTTTCATATCATTTTCAAACAAACATTTTCATAAAACATATCAAATATCCCATGACATATTTTCATAATCACCTCATAAGTCATCCACCTACATGACATCATTAGTACACATCATCAATCATTTTTCATCACCATCATAAATACATCATATCAATTCATCCTGCATATCATGTTAGTCACCATATCATTAAAATGCATACCAAAATCCATAACATATAGAAATAAATGCATATCACATCATCATCTCATACATGCACATCACATCATCCAAAATCATCGCCGCTGCATATCATCGCTCATCATAAATAATACAAATGTCCAATGTCCAAGGAAACTAAAAATTCCAGAGAGAGATACATGGGATATGATCAAAAATCAAAAATACATGCTCTAAAAAAAATGGTATACAGGTGTGAAATATATCTATATCACAGCATCCTAAATTAACTAGTCGATGCCCCTGACGGAGCTGGTCCAAAAGGAGGTGGTCTGCCACTGGTACCTACATCTAGATCCTGTCGAGGCCTGATAACCCCTAGGCTCTGTGTACGTGTCTGTGACCTGCTCCTAGTCCTAGTGTGGGACCGTGGGAATGACTCTCTGTGCTCAGGAGGGCATAACTCCTCATATCGGACTCTATAGTACTCCGCCTCACTAGCCATCTCCATGCCCTTTGCAATAGCCTCCCGCAAGGATGCCCTTTGTACGGTACCCATCAGCCTCTATGCAAAACCCTCCGCCTCAGTGCATCCCTCTCTGTCATCACCTAGGCTAACTGTGGGTCTGGGGCAGGAGCCTGTGCCTGTGCCTATGACTATGCAGTTGTGCCTATAGCTGTGCAACCAATCCATGTGCTTGCACCAACTAACTCTACAACTGCACCTGTTGTCCTTGCAGTGTCTACACCTGGGCCTGCAGGGTGGCTAGCTGTCCCTGTTGTGATGAGGATCCAACCCTGATCACTATTCGCCGCCCAATCCCAGTCCTCGGTCGCCTCATGATATGTACACCACTGAGAAAATTTGGCCCCGGCCTCCCAGGCACCTACCCCTCATCCCCGCTGTCATCCCCATTAGAGATATCCTCCTCTCTACTCTCCTCCTCATCTCCCCTAATCGTTGTTGCCTCCCCACCTACCACATCCTCTTGTCTCACTGCCCCTGGCTGTGGTACTACCAAAATGGGC
Source organism: Sequoia sempervirens (assembly GCA_007258455.2). Classification (NCBI taxonomy): domain Eukaryota; kingdom Viridiplantae; phylum Streptophyta; class Pinopsida; order Cupressales; family Cupressaceae; genus Sequoia; species Sequoia sempervirens. The sequence continues at coordinate 339,040,340 of VDFB02000008.1, forward strand.
GCTAGCTCATCAAGACAAGTATAACATGGAAAGGGATGTGTATGATAATAAACTGAATACTCGTCTAACATATCAGCATCAATAATGTCTCATCTATCATCCCATGCATCGGGAGCTAATGCCATGAACCTGTATATGCTATCTGATAGGAGATACATGGCCCCCATCCAGCCTCATCTCTGCTTCGTGCATAGTTTGCAACCCCCTGTGGCATCCCCTATGTGAAACCATACTATCGCTGCACCCACAATGCCAAAAATTGATAGATGATGAAAGGGGTCCTCCCTATCAAAAACTGTGGAATACCTACAAATGACATCTCCAGGTGATCTGTATCCCAGGGCTCACAATAAGGTATGGTTGCCATACCACTGCATCCATATCGTCTAGGCACCGTCTCCAGTAATCCACCTTGCCCAGCTTGGGCTGGACAAGGAACATAGCATAAGCATACACATACAGCCTACCTGGTGGCCTCACTCTGGGGCATGCTGGTCTCGTCACAGCAAGATGCTCCCATGCCCAGATTTTTAGTAGTGTCACACCGCACGACAAACTAGAAGCACCCCTGTATACTACTTGATGTAAATCATGGTATAAGTGAGCTAACATACAGCTCCCCCATGCATATCTCTGTGGTTGTAGCAACATCTATTCCAGAATCCTCCCCCATCCCACTGATAGTCCCTTAGACTAGCGATCTGGACAAAGGAGACCTCCAGTAAACGCACCCAAAACTACAGGCAAGGCTGGATATCCTCGGAAGTTAGCCCATGGCACCCAGTACCCTGCTATGTGTGCATCACCATATACCCTCCTTAGAGCATATGTACCCCCAAGCTCCTTGTGATCATAGAACACAAGGGCACCAACCACTGGGATACCTAATATCTTGTACATGTCCTCCGGAGTCACGGTCACCTCACTAGTCGACAAATGAAAGGTGTTGTGCTCTGAATGCCACCTCTCTGCTAGTGCGGTCAATAGTCCCCTCTTGACTTGAATCGGCGGCATAGCCAATAAGGGTCTCAATCCACATATATCTATCAACACTACATCAGCAAGTGTCAGCTCGGGTATCCTATCCCACCCTGCCAAGTGCCGCTCCCTTATCTGGAGGTTTTTGAAAACCTCCTATTTTTGGGTTATCACAACAACAATCAATCAGAACCATCAAACATCATCAATCTAACTCATATCTATCAAGTGATCCATATCAATGCACAATCTATCTATCATAATGCAATCAATCATCTACTATTTGTTTTCTATCGCAGAAAGCAAATTTATCAAAATGCAATCAATCATCTACTATTTGTTTTCTATCGCAGGAAGCAAATTTATCAGAAAGTAGTCAAACCTCTACTATTTGTTTTCTATCACAGACAACAAATTTATCAAGCACTTTATCAATCATCTACTCTTTGTTTTCATACAAGTAAAACAAAGTTATCAGCTATCTACTCTTTGATTTCTATTTTGAAAACAAAGTTATCAATGCAGTATCAGATTTCTATCTAATCACACATTCTATTTTTTTACCAGATGCGCTAATCTGTGGTCTCTATGCGCTAAAACCCATATGCACTATTTTGTATTCTGGATGCGCTAAAACCCATATGCACCGTTCTTTTCCCTGGATGCGCTCAAACAGTTTCCATATGCACTATTTCCCTATATGCACTACAACTCTACACCTAAGCGCTATTTTATTCCCGGGATGCGCTATTTCCCTATATGCGCTACTATTTTTCCTAAATGTGCTATACTCCTAAATTTCTTATGGCACCTTATATGCGCTATTGTTTTCATCGAAAGTGCTACACTGGGTTCATGCTAAACATGCAAAATCTAACCTATATGTGCTATTGTTTTCATCGTAAGCACTAAAACATTCATTGAAAGCGCCAAAACTTTCCTAAAAGCGCTAAAATGCCATTTTCAAACCCAAAATCTATAGAAAAATAGTAAATTTTGATTCAAAATGTAAAAAATTTGAAAGCACAAGCGGTTAGATCGACTCACCGGTGGTCCATACGCAGCTGGCCTCTGGTATCAGCGAGATCTCTCAAATCGGTGACGATGATATGAAATCTCCATGTCGTGAGGTCACTATTAGAGCTACAGCATTCAAAAAGACAAAAAGTGCAAATGACTTGTCTTTTTCTACCTTTTTACCTTTTAAAGGTCAACCGAAGGTAAGTTTTGTGACATTTTTATCCTTTTTTTTTCAAAATTTGACTTTATTTTCACACTGGAGCATCTTTTACATCACTTATCGGGAGCTAAATCACTGACTCCCCAGCAGAATATCATCATCCATGTTTTACCTCTCCAGGGGGCATCATCAGCATCAACATCAAAAACATATCAAGGGCAAAAATTTTATTTTCTTTGAAGCAACGCGTTTCACACATCACTTCAAAGAGGGGCAAAATGTATACATCTAAAAATGGTCATGGTTAATCAAGCTTGTTAATTAATTAAATATAAATTATTTAATTAATCTTCTAAAGTCATCTACATATAATTTAATTTAATTATTTATTTATATTGTTCACTTTTATAATTCTTCTACCTTAATTAAATAAATAACTTTATTTAATTATTACCATCTTCCATATTCCTCTTAATTAAATTAAATTAATTTTATAATTTATTTATATTAATTATCATGTTATTCTAAATTTGAATATTTTCAAATAATGGAATATTCCTCCAAACACCCTCTTCATCTCATAGTTAAATTAAATATTATAAATATTTAATTTAATACATTTTCTCACTCTACACATAATAAATTCATCTTTCACACATAATTAAATATTACTTATTTAATTATGTAAACTTCTAAATTCATCCTCACATATAATTAAATAAGTTTATTTATTTAATTATGAAATTCATTCTCAACTCATTCTTCAAATGGAAACCTTCTTTTATTTTGGATGAGAAAAATTGAAAAGGAGGAAACCTTCTATCTCTCTCTCAACTTTCAAAAGTCTCTCACCGTTCATCCCGACAAGCTTGATCTGAACCGTTGATCACAACAGCCAATCAGGTTCTTTCAAAAACTCTTTAAATACATGTACAAATCCAAGCATTGGTTACAAACACACATGTACGAACACATATACGCAATTACGCTTACGCATTTTCATCCTTAGCATTTCAGCAATATTCATATCTTGGCAATAATAATCTTATCATAGCATAGCATAATCTTGCATTTTAGTTTAAATCTCATTCTCTAGTAGTCCATTTCGTTGAGCTTGGCATACTAAATCTGAGAGCAACTTGAACCAACGAAACGCTGGGGATAGAGAACAATAAAACGACTTCGAAAAAGCTGCCATAAAGAGTTTGTTTATTTTTCTTTCAATTTCTTTGATATAATGTTTTATTGAAGGTTTTTTGAATTCCTTTATAAGGCATATTTTCATACACATAGATGTTACTATTATTTTCTTAATTATTTTCTTCTCAAGAGAGAGAGGAGTTGGGATTCAAGTTTTCTATATACATTTATTTCTTGATTTTGCTATTATTTTTAAATGTTATAAGAAAAGATGAATTAAAAGTAACATTTTAATTAGTGTGAATTTACAATTATAAAAGAAACATATTTATGTATAAAATGGTTGTGACTTCTTTTGCACTCAAAAAAATAATTATTTATAAAGATAAATTTTAAAACAAATATGTTAAATTATTAGACATAAAAAGAAGTTTCTAAAAGTTAGAAAATCAAGTACAAAAGAATATTCTAAATTTATTATTTCATATAAAAGTAGTTTCTAAACTAATATACTTAAAATTAAAAAATATTCAAGATTTTTTTAAAAAGAATTACATAGATTTATTTAAGTAATCTTTTTCAATAAAAATAATAATAATTAATAAAGATAAGATATAAAAAATATATGTTAAATTACTACACATAAAAATAAGTTTAAAAATTTAGAAAAATAAGTATGAAAAAACTTTCTCATATTTACTATTGCATATGAAAGTAAGTTTCTAAATTAATATAATTAAAATTAAAAAATGTTTTTTAATATCATTGTAAAATGTTTCTTCTAGTAATAGAATAGAAATAAATTATAAAGGAATAAAAATATTATTATTATTATTTTAATTCTAAATTAATGTATTTAAAACTAGAAAATTAAATAAAAAGAAAATATCATAAATTTATTATTACATACAAAAATATGTTTCTAAATTAATATATTTAAACCATTAAAAGTATTCAATATTTTTTAAACAATTGAAAACATTTCAAAAAGGAAAAATCATTCATAATCTGTTTTAATATATATGTAAATAAATATTGTAAATTTAAGGTTTTACTAAAGATATTATTGTACAAAAATATAGCAACTCAAATAAGCAGTCTAATATAAAGGATTTTCATAATAATTTCACATTTAAAATTAGAGTTAGGGTTGAATTGAGGTTAGGATTCAATAAGGGTTCAATTAGGGTTAGAGTTAAGGTTAAGGTTCAATTAGAGTTAGGATTAGAGTTAGCATGCAGTTAGGGTAAGGGTTAGTGTTAAGATTAGGGTTAGGATTCAATTAGGGTTAAAGATTAGGATTAGGGTTGGGGTTGAAATAGTGTTAAAGGCTGAGGGTTAGGATTGGTATTGGGTTTAATTAGGGAAAGGATTAGTGTTATTGTTAGGGTTAAGGTTCAATTAGAGTTATGATTCAACTAGGGTTCAATTAAGATTGGGGTTCAAATAGTGTTAAAGGGCGAGGGTTAGGATTGGTGTTAGGGATTAATTAGGGTAAGGATTAGGGTTAGGGTTAGGGTTAAGATTCAATTAGATTTATGATTCAATTGGTGTTTAGGTTTAGGCTTATAGTAAAATTAGGGTTAGAGTAAAATTATAGTTATAATTTAATTAGGGCTAGGGTTTAATTAATATTCAATTAGGGAAGGGTTCAATTTGAATTAAATTAGGGTTAGGGTTCACCTAGAGTTAGGGTTAGGGCTATGGTTTGGGTTTAATTAATGTTATGGTTAGGACTAGGGTTCATTTAGGGCTATGGGTTATGGTTCAATTAGGGTTATGGGTTAGGGTTCATTTAGGGTTATGGGTTGGGGTTTAATAAGGGTGCAAGCATCAAAGTGGATGAAGAATCACATTCAATCTTAGTGTTGATAGAAGGGTATGAATCTAATGAACCCCTTTAGAGAGAATAAGAAGAAGAAGAAGAAGAGATGCTAGTGGAAGAGGAAGAAGCTTTGCAAAAGAACCCTAAGACTCCTGAGTATGTGCAAAAAAATCACTTTGAAGATCAAATAATTGGAGATGAGAGAAAAGGTGCGTTGACAAGAAGAAAATTTTCTATGGCAGAGGAACATGTAAATTTTTGTTAACTCTCTAGAATAAACCCTAAAACAATTACTAAAGCATGCAGGGATGAAAATTGGATCAACGCTATCAAAGAAGAACTTAGGCAGATTGAGAAGAATCAGACATGGGAACTGGTCCCAAGACCAACAAACAAGAATGTGAAAAGAACTAAATGGATTTTTAGTAACAAGTTGAATGAGATTGGATAAGTTATTAGAAACAAGGTTAGGCTTGTGTGTAAAGGCTACTCATAAGTGGAAGGAATAGATTTTGAAGAGACCTTTCCTCCAGTAGCAAGAATGGAGGCTATTAGGATGTTTTTGGCTTTTGTGACACATAAAGACTTCAAGTTATATCAAATGGATGTAAAGTCTACATTTTTGAATGGTGAGTTAGAAGAAGTGTACATTGAACAACCGAAAGGTTTTCAACCATCAAAAGATCTTGATATGGTTTGCAAGTTGAAGAAAGCATTATATGGGCTCAAACAAGCTCCTAAAGCTTTGAATGCAAGATTAAATAGATACTTATTATAGTAGGGATTCAAAAAGGGTACCATAAACAACAACCTTTACTTCAAAATTGAGAAAGATCAAATCTTGATTATGGTTGTGTATGTTGATGACATAATCATTAGAGGAAATGAGAACATATGTAAAAATTTTGCAGAGGAGATGCAAAATGAGATTGAAATGCTAATGCTTGGGGAGATGAATTTCTTCCTTGGCCTACAAATTAGTCAATCAAAAAAATGTATATTCATTTCACAATTAAAATATGTAAAGGAAATGTTAAAGAAGTTTGGGATAGAGGATATAAACCAATATGTACTCCCATGGTTACTGGTTGTAAATTAAGCAAAAATGATGAATCTCTTAAGATAGATCAGACTAAGTATAGATCCATGACTCAAGTGGATTAATATATCTAATTACAACTAGACCTAATATTATGCATGTAATATATCTTGTGACGAGATTTCAAGAAGATCCTAGAGAATCACATGTGGTAGCAGTTAAACTAAATTCTAACCATAACCCTAACCCTAACACTAACACTAACACTAGCACTATTTTCTAACTCTAAAACTATCTCTAATCCTAAACTTGACCTTGAATCTAATCCTAATTCTATCTCTAAGTGTTACCTTGACCTTAACCCTAATTATATCTCTATCCCTAACCCTAACCCTAACCTTAACCCTAATTCTAACTCTAACTCTAACCCTAACCCTCATTTTATCTTTATCTCTAACACTAACCCTAACCCTAATCCTAATCCTAACCCTAACTCTAATTCTAATCTTAATGCTAATCATAACCCTAATTCTATCTCTAATCATAATCCTCACCCTAATCCTAACCCTAAACCTAACCTTAACTATAACCCTAACCATAACCTTAAAATTAACCCTAACCCTAACCTTAATTATAATCATAACATTAACTCTAATGATAACTGTAACCCGAACCCTAATTCTATCTCTAACCCTAACTGTAATCTTAATCTTAAACCTAATACTACCCCTAACCTCAACCCTAACCATAATCCTAACACTAATTCTAACCCTAATCCTATCTCTAACCTAACCCTAACCCTACTCTTAACCCAAAACCAAACACAAACCCTAACCTTAACCTTAACACTAAACCTAACCCTAACCATAGTCATAATTGTAACCTAACCCTAATTCTATCTCTAACACTAACTCTATCCCTAACTTTAACCCCCACTCTAATTATATCCTTAATACTAATGGTAACCCTAATTCTATCTCTAATCATAATCCTCATCCTAATCCTAACCTTAACCCTAACCCTAATTATAACCATAAAATTAACTCTAACCCTAACCCTAACCCTTACATTAACCTAACCATAATTCTAACCTTAATTTTATCTCACTAACTCTAACCCTACCTTAACCCTAACTATATGCTTGACCCTAAACCTAACTATAACCATAGCCATAACCCTAACCCTAACCTTAATTTTATCAATAATTATAACCCTAACCCTAATATTAACCATAACTATAATATTAACACTAATCTTAACCCTAAATCAAACCCTAACCATAACCATAATTGTAGCCTTAACCCTAATTCTATCTCTAATTGTAACCCAAACCTTAATCCTAAAGCTAACCCTAACCCTAACCTTAACCCTGATTATAATATTTACCCTAAACTTAACCCTAATTCTATCTCTAATCATACCCTACTCTTATTCCTAATGTTATCTCTAACTCTAACCCTAACCTTATTCCTAATGTTATCTCTAACCCTAAACCTAACCCTAACCCTAACCTTAACTATAACCCTTACCCTAATCCTTATCCTAGCCTAACTATAATTGTAACCCTACCCCTAACCCTATCCTTAATCCTAACCTTAACCATAACCCTAAACCTAACCCTAATCATAACCCTACCCCTAAACCTAACCTTAACCCTAACACTACCTCTAACTATAACCTGAACCCTTATTCTAACCCTAACCCTAACCTTGACCATGACCTTAAGCCTGATTCTATCTCTAACTATAACCTTGAACCCAACCCTAATTATATCTTTATCCCTAAGCCTAACCCTAATCTTAACCCTAACCCTAATATTAACCATAACCCTACTCATCCTGATCCTAATCCTAATCCTAACCCCAACCCTAATTTTATCCCTAACCCTAACCCTACCCCTAATCCTAATTATATCTCTAATCTTAACCCTAACCTTAATCTTAATGCTAACCCCAATCCTAACCCTAAACTTAACCCTAATCCTAACACTAACCCCAACCATAATCTTAATTCTATCTCTAGCCCTAACCTTAATCTTAATACTTATACTAACCTCAACCCTAATCCTAATTCTATCCCTATCCCTAACCCTAACCCTAATTCTACCCTTAACCCTAACCCTACTCTTGATCATAATTGTATCTCTAATCCTAACCCTAACCCCGATCATGATACTAACCCCAACCCTAACCATAACCCTAAACCTAATCCTAACACTAACCCCAACCCTAATCCTAATTATATCTCCAACCCTAACCCTAGCCCTAATCCTAATACTAACATTAACTCCAACCCTAATCCTAATTCTATCTCTAACCTAAACCATAACCCTAATTCTGATCTAAATTATAGCCCTAACCTAACCCTAACCCTAATTTACCTCTAATCCTTACCCTACTCATGATCCTAATTGTATCTATAATCCTAATCCTAACTCTAATCTTGATGCTAACCCCAACCCTAATCATAACCCTAAGACTAATCTTAATGCTAACTCCAACCCTAATCATAATTTTATCTCTAACCCTAACCCTAATCCTTAATACTAACACTAACTCTAACCCTAATCCTTCTGTCTCTAACCATAACCATAACCCTTAACCTGATCCTAATCCTAACCCTAACCCTAATCCTACCCCTAACCCTAATTATATCCCTAATACTAACCCTAACCTTAATCCTAATGCTAACCCCAATCCTAACCCTAACCCTAACCCTTATCCTAACATTAACCCCAACCCTATCCTAATTCTATCTCTAACCCTAACCCTAACCCTAATCTTAATACTAACACTAACCCCAACCCTAATCCTAATTCTATCTCTAATGCTAATTATAATCCTAATCCCGATCCTAATCCTAATCCTAACCCTAACCCTAATTCTATCTCTAACCCTAACCCTAACCTTAATTAATTTAGTGTCTTCCATGTTGTGTTGTGAATGCTACTAGTAAATATATTTATTAATAATTTATATAAAATACACTGAGAGATATCCTTCTCGAGGCACCTATTTTTTTATCAATTCCTCACATAAAAGTGTAATAGGCGCCTTAAGAAGGATATCTCTCTAGACATATTTTATATATTTTATTAATATATATATATATATATGCTAGTTAGATATGATATTTTAAACATTGATAATTGTTCCAAATGTGTACAAAAGTATGTATGCTAACTTAAACTTTTTTTTTACTTTATGAACAAAATATTTATCTTTCAAAAGGGAAGTTAAAGATAGTTCATAAATCATTACACAATTAGTATATTGTTTACCATTTTTTAAAATTTATTTCATTTAGGAATGGAAAATTCTCATCAACCTAAATATGTTATTGAGATCTCAAGTAGCAACAGTTCCCCCATTCTACCAACCAACTCATCTCCACCAATCAATTGGAATGGTATTCCTACAAGTATCATATAGGATTTTACGAGTAACATTTCGGTTAGTTGCCTTGACTTGCTACAAGCAAAAACCATTGTTCCAAACGTGCAAAGTGTGAAGGACTATGAAATTCAATTGATGAAAATAACATTACATGAGTTCCATGCAACTTGTGAGAAGTTGGATTCCTTTTGCACTTTCCTTCGTGAACAAGAAGTTGATGGGTACAATGAACAAGGCAATGTTGTCTACATTAAAAAAGTGTTTCAAAACTACTTAAGTGATGTCTAATAGACTTTTTCTCTAAAAATATGTATATAGTATGTGATGCAAAAATCTAACTATGACCTCTAGCAACTTATGCATAATTGGTTTTTTTTTATTCCCTACAAGAAATGTAAGCTCATAAATACTACAAATGAGGCAATTTGCCTTGCATCAAAGTTACATTTTCAGAACTACTTGAATACCATATAATACACTTTTGTTTCAAAACTATATATATACTATGTGTTATTGTAATAATATTGCAACATTGTTATTAACTTTTACTTTTACATTTGTTCTCTTTACTTACCTCATATGTTACATTTCTATTACTTGCTCTCTAACAATAAATGACATGTATTTCTATATAATTAAAATTAGTACTATCTCTCAGATGTATCACAATCCTTCTCATATTTTATTTGAATTAACTATAATCTAACAAATTTTCTCACATCATATAAGTTATAATTATTGTTTTAAATATACTGATAATGAATGTTATATGTCTCCTTCAATAATTGTTTTTTTTATACCTACATTCCTTACAATTTGTTAAGTTAGTAGAAGTATAATCTCTTCCTCAACACCAAACCCTTTTCACTAAATCGGTAATTTAAACAAACTTCCATATTTAAAAATATACCACATTAATCTTATATTAAATAAACATAAAAAAACATATAAAAATACAACACATCTTCCCATATGAAGTTTCACTCAAAATATAAATTTAACAACATATATATAACTTGTATCTACAAAGAGGAGGTACAAAGTATCTCAATCTTCATGATGGGTACTGTTGTCACCTAGAAATGCACCCTATGCAAAGTTTACAAAACTGAGCTTTCTAGAGCAACATGGGATCATTTCAAGGCTATGGGTCACCTATAGTTGAAATGAACCTCTGGAGAAGGCCGGCTTCCTTTGGTGTCACCTAACTACTTATTGTTGTGGGGAAAAGGGAGAAGGAATACATAAGATGAAGATAAAAAAAAACTAAGGTGATACACCAAAATTATGAGGAATCCTGAAACAGACATAGGAAGAACATACACTTGAAATCTTATTTGCTATTGTTTCACATACTCAGAACAACTTCTTTTAAACTTATGCATCAATCTTAACAGGTTCGATCTACATACACCTCTCAGGAAGGAAAGATTAATTTCACAGCTCTAAGATATAAGTGCAGAATTGTAAAAACACAGTTAAAGACTTGCATATTTGAAAGAAAGATACAGAAATGGGAATCAATACAAACATGAACACAAGCTTCCAAGGTAAACTCTGTGTTGTATTCAGGATTCCAGTTGAGTTACAGAAACATACATTAATTGAGAAAAAGGATTCATAAAAAATCACTAGCTCCCCTGAATGCATAATTCCAAGTATTTACAAAAAGGAAAAAAATGCCTTATATACAGACTGTGACGGCCCCCCTAGGGCTTACAAAATATCGGGCCCAGAAAGATCAATCCTCTGATCTTTTGATTGAAATTAATTTTGAAGCATGCGTGTCCCCACTGTGTGTGTCGGTGAAGAGCTACCCTCATAGAAGCCTTCTGATATTTCGCAACTACTGCATTCATTGATCCATCGTGTCCTGTTTAGCTACTTCGGCTGCATCTTGAATGCCCTGAGCTTGCAACAAATACACGTCACTTGTTATCCTGTTGAAGTTCTTTAGACTATCATTATTTATGTTTAGATCTCTCTGATTGGTTGAGTAAATTCTGCGCAGCCTCTTCAGGTGGTCAAAACTCTTCCTGCAGAATCGCATCTCGGCGAGACACTGAAAGCGTCTCACTGATGCAATTATGCCCTCCTAAAGCTATCGGTGTAACATGGAGCTATCGCTGAGAGCTTATGGCGAGCTCATTTCATTTACCTCGAGCTTGCTTTTCTCCTCCGGTCTCGAGCTCCTTCGGCAAGACACTATCGAGTCGGGAAGACATCTTAGCGAGGCTTGTCATTTTGTTGATGCTCTTCTTTCGCTGAGACCTTGGCCTGTCGGCTAGACTTCATACCAAGCGTCTTTTGTCATATCGACATCTGCTTTTGTCACTGAGACATACTCCATTCACCAAGACTCAATATCAAAGTCTCCCTGCTTTGCCGAAAGTTAACTTTGAGTTCCGAGAGAGCTACTTGGTCGGCAAGACATCCTACCAACCCCACCTCATTTTGTCTGAGCTCTTCTTTTCCTTCACTGATACTCCCGTCGGTCGGGAAGAGCTCATGGCGACTTCATTTACCTTTGCCGAGAGCCTTCATTCTTGTCAGGGAGACATTTCCACTTCGGCATGACACTACGTCGATGCCAAACGTTCTCAGTGAAGTCCTTCATGGTTGGCGAGACTCTTGACAAAGGCAAACATACCGAGGCCCTCTTTCATCCTTCGGTGAGACATCCTTCGCTCGCCGAGACCTCTTGTTGAACCCCTGCTTTTGTCGAAAGTTAACTTTGAGTTCGGAGAGAGCTTGCTTGGTCGGAAAGACATCCTGCCAACCCCACCCTCATTCTATCTGAGCTCTTCCTTTCCTTCGCTGAGACTCCCATCAGTTGGGAAGAGCTCATGGTGAACTCCAAATGTTATGCCGAAGGCCCCTCGTTTCAGGGAGACCTCTTATAGTCACCGAGACATTTTGGCGAATGCCCTTAGTAGTGCCGAGGGCCCTTTCTCTTTTACGTTGAGGAGATTTTTCCTATCGGCCTGACCTTATGGCGATAGCCTCCATCCTGCCTGGTGATGTGTTTGCTTTCCCTTGGTGTCAGCATAACCTCCTCATCTCAGAAAAATATTTTTCCAAGACCTCTATCCTTTGGCTGAAACCCCTTTCATTTGGAAGCTCCACTGTCAGTGAGACCTTTACCGATAACACTTTCCATGTCACCAAGACTTCCCAGTATCGGCAGGACCTCAGGGCGATATCTTCAACTGTTGGCGAGCCCTTTCATGCTTTGGTGAGGCCTCCCCCGAAGTCTCCTCGACCTTGATATTACAAACCATATCGGCAAGAGTCTGCCGATGTCACCCTGACGCATTTTGGTCTACTGAGCCTTGCATTCTTTATTTTATTCATAATCATTATGACCTTGTGACATTGGGAAGACCTCACATAGACTACAGAGTTATACCGAAAGATTTAATGCATTATGAGTCACTATGACACATGCTTTATCTTGTCGACAAGTCCATCCATTTTCCATCACTGTGACATTCCACTATCGGCAAGACATCATATAGAATGCACCCTGTTATTCAAAAATACCTCAACCACTCTTGGGTCACTGAGACATAATGTATCTCCCACCAATGAGTCTACCTATCCCAAGTGTGTCGCTGTAGCTTCCATTTGTCAGGGAGACCTCACATAGACTGCATTTGCTACACCGAAAGGTCTCAATGCATTCTGAGTCGCCGAGACAAGGCAATTGCTACGCCGACAAGGATCCTTCATTATTTTCCATCGGTGAGACCGAAGGTCACTCGCCAAGACCTTACGGTGATCGCCCCAACCTACACCAATGCTTCTGCCACCGATCGATGAGACAAAAGTGAACTCATGCCAAAAGAAAACCATTTTACACACTGTCAGCAAGACCAAGAGAACTCACTATGACCATATACCGACGCTGCAACTCATGCCGAAGGGAACCTGTGTGAAGTCGATAAGACATATGGAGATCGTCATGACATCCCCATGAAAACATTAACTCATGCCGATACGATGCACTCTATTTCTCTAGTCGGCGAGACAAGAAAACCTCGCTGAGACATAATGTCGATATCGCCTAGCTCCGCCGATGAACCACCATATACATAGTCGGGGAGACATGTTGAGATTGGTAAGATGCAACCCCAACAACTAAGACATATGCCGATAGAAGTCTCCACAATCGCCAAAACAATAGAAACATCTTGTCGAATGAAGAATGCAAAAGACCTATGATCTTCGTGACATCGGATGAGTCTTACCGATAGGTAACACAGACTCATGCAAGTAGAAAACGTAACATGAGTCGGGGAAACAGTCACGGACCTACGCCAATAGGAACCAAAAACAAAAAATGCAAGACCCAAGGGAACATATGATGCAACATAGTAAAATATGGGCAGAAAGTGTTCAAGAGGGCACTTATTTGGAAAATTATGAATGAAAACATATGTAAAAAACATCAGATTTTTTACAGCTCCAACAAGATGCATGAAATAATCCTCAATGGAGAAATCCCATTTGGCCCTTATGAACACCTGCAACATAGATGCCTTGCCTGATTGAGCCTGAGGGTGAAAATTTGGCAACATTTTTGGCGACCTCTGTTGGATGTTTGCTTGCTAAACATGAGAACCAGTGACTGGGTCTATCCATTGGGCATGGAGTCGTCGGGAGAAACCGAAAACAAATAAAATGTCAATTTTGCACATGGCCGCAATTCCCTTGAGATTCTCAGGACACAACAAGTTGTCAAAACGATACAAGGAGAACTAAAATGAAAACAACTACTGCGCTAAAAAGCACTTAGGGAAGGGAGAAAAATAGAAAACAAACAAGCTATAATGCAAAAGGACTTATTGAAAACGTAAAAACCTAACTAAATATGTACAAAAGGGGAACCCCATCAAATTTGAAAGCAGGGCTTGAGGTGTATCCCATTGACTGGGATAGGAAGCACTTCCCCGTCCGTTATAGCCAGCTGATAAGCATTGTGCTCCTTCTCTGACAAGGAATGGGCCCATCCACATGTTGTCAAACTTGGTGTGATGGCCTGGCCTGCTTTTCATAACGTCCCATTTGAGCACGAGGTCTCCTACCTTGAAAACCTTTTTTGTAGCCTTCTTGTCAAAAGTTCTTTTCGTTTGGAGTTGATGATACTCCAAAGCTTTCATTGCTCTGTCCCTTGATTTTTTGAGTTCCATGAGCTCTGCATACCTCACAGACATGGGGTCTTGCTCCTCAAACATCTCCAGCTGGCGAACAATATCAAGAGCCGGAAGCTCTACAGACAAAGGCAATCTTGTCTCTCTACCATAGACTAACATGTATGGTGAGTTAGCAATAGACCTCTTAGGAGTCACCCTGTCTGCCCACAGTGCATACTTTAGTTTGATGTGCCAGGGTTTTTGATTATCCTCCATTGTTCTCTTGATAATCCTGATGAGATTCTTATTAGTACTCTCAGCTAAACCATTACCCTGAGGGTAATAATTTGAGGACGTGTTCAAATGAATGCCATGTTTAACGACCTAATCAGTTACTCTTAGACCCATGAATGCCAGAGCATTATCAAATATGATGGAGTCAGGAACTCCAAATCTCATGACTATATCTTCATAGAAGTTCAAAACTGAAGATTATTTTGCTTCCTTCAATGCAACTGCTTATGTCCACCTTGTAAAATAGTCAGTGGTTGTAAGTACCCATTTGTGACCAGCACTGGAAGGTGGATTTATTGGTCTAATAAAATCAATGCCCCATCTCATGAAGGGCTGCTCTACTTGAATTGGATGCAGGGGCATAGCAGGCAGCTTTTCCTTTCCTGAAAACGGAGCACATTTGATGCACTTTCTTGACCAGGCATATGCATCCTTGAACAAGCTGGGCCAGTAGTAACCAACTCTCATGACCTTCTAGGCAGTAGTTCTGGGAGCAAAGTGACCTCCTGCAGCTCCATCATGAAACTCATGAAGCACTTTTTCAATTTGGTCACTGTGAATGCATCTTAACAGGACACCATTCATATCTTTTTTAAAAAGAACATTGCCCATCAGCATATATGGTATGGACTATAGTCTGAAGTATCTTCTTTTAGCCCTGTTTAAACCTGGTGGACACTCACCAGTCTGAAAAAACTGGGTCATATCTTGAACCCAATTAGTTACCCCCATAAGTACATCGTCTTGAACATTCTGAAGTCCATCTGTATTAGCAAGCACGACATCCTTTTCTAATTCAGTTTTACTGCTCGACCCTGAAGCAAGCTGCTCACAAAGACCTTTACCTCTAACTAGTTTGGTGATCTTATTATCTACATCGTACTCCATGACCTTAGTGATCCACCCTGCTCTTTTTTCATTCAAATCCTTATTCAACAGAAACTCCTTCACACTTGAGTTTGCAACCAGAATATGAACGTTATTGTTTGAAAGCAAAGGTTTAAACTTCTTCAGACTTCTAATCATAGAGAGAACGTGCTTTTCAACAAATGTATACCTTTCTTCGTAATCAGCAAGTATTTGGCTAAAGAAGGCTATGGGTTGTTCCAAATTGTCACTATTCTTCTGAACCAGCATAGCAGAGATTGAACCACTACTACCAAAAGCATATAAAAAGAAGTCTTTAGAGAATTCTGGGTTTACCAATGTCAGAGCAGATGCTAATGCCTCCTTAATTTCTCCAAAACTATGCTTTGCCTCCTTTGTCCAATTGAAGACTGCATTCTTCTTTAACATGGTTGTTAGAGGTTGTAGCAGGTTTGCCACATCTGGGATGAACCTTCTCAGAAAGTTGATATGTCCCAGAAAGCTCTGTAGACCCTTCTTGTGATTAGGCAGCGACAACTCAAGTATGGCTCTACCTCTTTCAGGGTCAATAGTGATTCCCTGCTTTGACACTATGTGTCCTAATAGTTTCCCTTCGTGGACAGCAAAGATACTCTTCTTTGGATTGAGGGAGATACCAAACTCTCTGCATTTTTCAAACACTTGCCTAAGATGTAACAGATGTTCATCAACATTCTTGGAATAAACTATAATGTCATCCAAATAAATCAGTATAATCTTGTTGATCAAGCCTTGAAACGCCATGTCCATAGCCCTCTGAAATGTGGCACCAGCATTGGATAAACCAAAAGGCATCCTTTTGTATGCCATGGTGCCCCACTTAGTTGTGAAAATAGTTTTAAATTGGTCTTCCTCTTTAACCAGTACTTGATTATAGCCCAAAAAACCATCCAATAAGGAAAATCTTTCAGAGCTAGCAACTTCTTGTAAGATTTGTTCCATGGAGGGTAGTGGGTAGTGGTCTTTTAAAGAGGATCGATTAAGATCCCTAAAGTCTACACAGAGCCTTATCTCACCACTTTTCTTTCTAACCGGTACAAGATTAGAAACCCGTGAAGTGTGCTTGATAGGGAAGACAATACCCCCCTCAACTAGTTTAGTCAGCTCTTTAATCATTAGGGGCTCAAGTTTAGGATTCAAGGGCCTTTGTTTCTGTCTTACTGGCTTAGCATCAGGCTCTAACTCAATTGTGTGCTGAGCAATGTGGGGATCAAACCCTTTCAAATCTGAATATTCCCAAGCAAAGACATCATAGAATTCTTGACATAAAGCAACAAAAGCTTGTTTATCTTTAGGTGAACAAATTTTTCCTATCATAAGGAGCTTACCTTTGAAAATCTCTAGCTCTTCATAGTGTTATTGTTTGATCTGCAAGCCAACTTTACCCTTTTTAAGCTGATCATCAGTACTGAAAATTGACTCTAAGGTAACAAGGCCTTTGGGTAGTTTATTTGTCTTTAGCTGTATGACTTGATCACCATACTGCTGCTTGAGTTTTGCTTGATTCACCATGGAGAAATGATCTTCTTCAAGCAAGAAAGAAAGGATCTGCTCATCACTGTCAAAAACTTGCCAGTGAATGTTGTTGTTAGGAATTGATGGTTTGACTACAACCTTTACATACTGCTACACCTTCTCTTTTCTAACGTCACCTGGAATATCAAATTGTGCCCCAATGGCTGCAATCCTATCAGCATGCTTGTTCTGATTCCTTGGAATAGATACTAAATTAAAGGCATCAAATTCCTCAAGCATGTTCCACACTTTGTTTCTATAAGACTTTAGTGTGTCATTTTTAGCCACATTCAGGCCCCTTACTTGATTAACAACTAACTCGCTGTCTCCATGCACTTTCAAGTGGGTTATTCCTCTCTTCCTTGCCCACTCGAGACCTTGAACCAGTCCCTCATATTCAACAGTGTTGTTGGAGCATGCAAAATCAAAACGAAAAGCAACGTAGTACTTATCACCTTGCGGAGATACAAGCATTGCACCTCCTCCAGCGCCATTTTTACTTCTTGAACCATCAAAATACATTTCCCATAATTCATTTTGCTGCTCGAACTGACCTTCTGCACTCTTCTCAAGTTGGCATTTCTGTCTCAGCTTCATGTAATATATAATTGCCCAGGCTTGCATCCTGAATAAGCTCATTTGGATTATCAACCACGTTCTCAACTACCCCTTCATTCAGGAGCACCTCAGGTACACTCTCAACTTGTAACTCTTGTGCCGCAGCAAGTTCAGCATCCTCTAAAATAATAGAGTTAACAATTATAGCAGATGGCTCGTAGGGTTCGATGTGATCCTTGGCAAGGGACTCAGAAGTTGTGGTTACCTTAGTACCATATCTGGTCCTAAAAAGCATATGGGACCAATCTGAAGATAAATACCCTCCAATTTTAGCTGTCAAGTCTCTAGATAGGTATAAAGCAAAAAATGGTGGCAAATCTATGACAAACACATCCTGTGGGATTGAAAAGTTGGGATAGGCATGTAGTGTGAGATTCAAATTTTTAATAACACCTATAGTGTTTACTGTTGTTCCATCTAATTGAAGTACTCCCTTTTCTAATGGCTAGTATTGCAAACCTAGCTGGTATGCAATCTTTTTTGGCATTACTGAACTGCTAGCCCCGCTATCAACCATGCAATTATGCACTAATTTATTCCCCACTATTAAGGAAACATAGAAAGGAGGGGGCTTGACACCATCACTTTTTTGTGGGGTACTATCCAAAGGTGCATTGGTTAAGACTGACTTTGTTTGGCCTAAAGAATCTTTATTTGGAGGATTCAAACTAACTGGACTTGATAAGGCTGACTGTAACAAATTGATCTGACCAGGGATTGCTAAAGAATTCCACATCGAAATTGAAACATTCATTTTTTTCATACTTTCAACAATGTTGAAAGGTGCAGATATGTTTACCTTTGGCTGCATCTTTGCAACAACATGGTCAAGTTGCACTTGACTTGAGGATGTAGCATGCAAAGATTGCTCCTTACTAGTGTCGAGACCTCGCTGCAAAGTGTGTGGCACTTGCTGATTTGACAAATCAGCAGCTCCTTTATCCTTATTCGCTGCTTGTTCAACCCCAAAAGCCCTCTTCTTAGCTCTAGTATTAACAACAATAGATGTGTCGTTCTGGTTTACTCCACAGAATTCTTCTCTTTGCCAATTCAGGAGGGTTGAATCATCTCCAGGCTGATCCTGTTGTTGTAGATAACCCTCCTTAGGCAAATCTTGCGCGCCTACAACATTTTGCACCATCAGAGCTTGATTGATGACACCATTAAAGCATGTAGCTTAATTATGTGGCTGATTACATGGATAACACCATTCATAATCAATAGCCAGATTGTTTTGAATAGGGACGAGCTCTTTGACAGCACTAATCAAAACTGGATTATAGGCCTGAAAAGGCCTTGTGTTCACATTTTATCTTCTGCCTTGATAGTTGCCTTGATATTGTTGTCTATTCCCCTAGAATTGTTGTTGTTGACCTTGAAAAGGCTGGCTTGAGGCTTGATTCTACTGTTGATAAGGCCTAGAATAGGTATGTTATTTTTCCAAGTTCACCAACTTGTTGCCAAAAGTCTGTAAAATACTTTTGATCTCTTGTAGCTCCTGTGATGAGCCTGAAGCAGCGCTCTCTTGTCTATCAACGGCTGGAACAGCAGCTAACAGAGATGGTACAGCTAGTAGAGGTGTGAAGGGAGGTATTTGCAAATGAATGTTTGCATGAATTTTTGGAAATATTGGCATTGGTGGCCTAGGAGCGAGTTTGCCTGCTTGTATCAAGTTGTTTTTAGCCCTGATAGCTGTTTCAAAGGCATCTGGTAGAGAGACCCCTCCCATTGACTGTATCATAACAGTTATGTTGTTGTTAAGAGCTCTTAAGAAATATAAAAATGCGTATTCTGGAGGTGGCCTCATCGTTGCAGGGATTCTATCCCAAGTTCTTTGAAATCTGAAGTTGAAGTCATTCATCTGCTCTTGTGGAGACCTCTTTATGGTGGTCAATTACTCCAATAGAGACAAGTTGTCAGACCTGTCTTGAAATTGCTTATGCAACTTGTCTCCAAATTCGTCCCATGTCACAATTGAACTAACTGGTAGGCTCCTATACCATTGCACAACTCTTCCTTTCAGTGAAGCAGCTAGTAATCTCACCGCTACGTCCTCCTAGGTTATGTGATGGACTCCACATAGCGAAGCCACATCTCGCATGTGTTCAATTGGAGTAGTTTGATCTTCTCCCGTGAAAGTTGGAAAACTCTTCAAGGCTGCCATTGGGATATCATTGTGTTGTGCCAGATTCAAGGGACTCCCTCTATTGAAAGCAACGAAGGGTTGATTCCTTGGAGCGGCCATTGGAGGTATCTGAAGTGGATTTATAGGTGGAGCAAGATGAGACCCTACAGATGGAGGAGTGGACTGAGTTCTTCTAGAATAGATAACTGTTTTTCCTCTCTTTTCTGTTGCTCTGCCTTTTCTTCTTGGTGGTGATAGCTACAAATATTTGAAGGGACCTGAGCTGCCTCTTGTCTGAACTTTTTTCATAAACTGTAGAAGGCATTGATTTTTGGGGTTATTCTTCCTTATGGAGTCACCAAGTATGCCAAAGGACCTCTATAAGGTCTAAAATTCACTGGTTGCATACTAAACCAGTAGTTTAATCTAGTTCACAGTCCCACCAGGTGTGCCAAAAACTATTGTCACCTAGAAATGCACCCTATGCAAAGTTTACAAAACTAAGCTTTCTAGAGCAACATGGGATCATTTCAAGGTTGTGGGTCACCTATAGTTGAAATGAACCTTCGAAGAAGGCCAGCTTCCTTTGGTGTCACCTAACTACTTATTGTTGTGGGGAAAAGGGAGAAGGAATACATAAGATGAAGATAAAAAAAAACTAAGGTGATACACCAAAATTATGAGGAATCCTAAAACGGACACAAAAAGAACATACACTTGAAAGCTTATTTGCTATTGTTTCACATACTCAGAACAACTTCTTTTAAACTTATGCATCAATCTTAATAGGTTCGATCTACATACACCTCTCAAGAAGGAAAGATTAATTTCACAGCTCTAAGATATAAGTGCAGAATTGTAAAAACACAGTTCAAGACTTGCATATTTGAAAGAAAGATACAGAAATGGGAATCAATACAAACATGAACACAAGCTTCCAAGGTAAGATTTGTGTTGTAATCAGGATTCCAGTTGAGTTACAGAAACATACATTAATTGAGAAAAAGGATTCATAAAAAATCACTAGATCCCTTGAATGCATAATTCCAACTATTTACAAAAAGGAAAAAAATGCCTTATATACAGACTATGACGGCCCCCCTAGGGCTTACAAAATATCAGGCCCAGAAAGATCAATCCTCTAATCTTTTGATTGAAATTAATGTTGAAGCGTGCGTGTCCCCACTGTGTGTGTCGGTGAAGAGCTACCCTCATAGAAGCCTTCTGATATTTCGCAGCTACCGCATTCATTGATCCATTGTGTCCTGTTTAGCTACTTCGGCTCCATCTTGAATGCCCTGAGCTTGCAATAGATACACGTCGCTTGTTATCCTGTTGAAGTTCTTTAGACTATCATTGTTTACCTTCAGATCTCTCTGATTGGTTGAGTAAATTCCACGCAGCCTCTTCGGGTGGTCAAAACTCTTCCTGCAGAATCGCATCTTGGTGAGACACTAAAAGCATCTCACCGATGCAATTATGCCCTCCTAAAGCTATCAGTGTAACATGGAGCTATCGCTGAGAGCTTATGGCGATCTCATTTCATTTACCTCGAGCTTTCTTTTCTCCTCTAGGCTCGAGCTCCTTCGGCAAGACACTATCGAGTCGGGAAGACATCTTAGCAAGGCTTGTCATTTTGCTGATGCTCTTCTTTTGCTAAGACCTTGGCCTATCGGCTAGACTTCATACCAAGCGTCTTCTGTCATATCGGCATCTGCTTTTGTCACCGAGACATACTCCATTCGCCAAGACTCTATATCAAAGTCTCCCTGCTTTGCCGAAAGTTCACTTTGAGTTCAAAGAGAGCTGCTTGGTCGGCAAGACATCCTGCCAACCCCACCTCATTTTGTTCGAGCTCTTCTTTTCCTTCGCTAAGACTACCACCGGTTGGGAAGATCTCATGGCGACTTCATTTACCTTTTTTAAGAGCCTTCATTCTTGTTGGGGAGACATTTCCACTTCAGCGTGACACTATGTCGATGCCAAACATTCTCGGTGAAGTCCTTCATGGTCGGCGAGACTCCTGCCGAAGGCAAACATACTGAGGCCCCCTTTCATCCTTCGGTGAGACATCCTTCGCTCACCGAGACCTCTTGTCGAACCCCTACTTTTGTCAAAAGTTCACTTTGAGTTCGGAGAGAGCTTGCTTGGTCGGCAAGACATCCTGCCAACCCCACCCTCATTTTGTCCGAGCTCTTCTTTTCCTTCGCTGAGACTTCCGCCGGTCGGGAAGAGCTCATGGCGAACTCCAAATGTTATGCCGAAGGCCCCTCATTTTAGGGAGACCTCTTATAGTCGCTGAGACATCTCGGTGAATGCCCTTAGTTGTGTCAAGGGCCCTTTCTCTTTTGCGTCGAGGAGATTTTTCCTGTCAGCCAGACCTTATGGCGATAGCCTCCATCCTGCCCACTAATGCGTTTGCTTTCCCTTGGTGTTGGCATAACCTCCTCATCTTAGAAAAATATTTCACCGAGACCTCTATCCTTTGGCCGAAACCCCTTTCATTTGGAAGCTCCACTGTCGGTGAGACCTTTGCCGATAACACTTTCCATGTAGCCAAGACTTCCCAGTATTGGCAGGACCTCAGGGCAATATCTTCAACTGTTGGCGAGCCCTTTCATGCTTTGGTGGGGCCTCCCCGAAAGTATCCTCGACCTTGATATTACAAACCATATCGGCAAGAGTCTGCCGATGTCACCTCGACGCATTTTGGTCTATCGAGCCCTACATTCTTTGTTTTATTCACAATCGCTATGACCTTGTGACATCGGGAAGACCTCACATAGACTGCAGAGTTATATCGAAAGCTTTAATGCATTATGAGTCACCGTGACACATGCTTTATCTTGCCGACGAGTCCATCCATTTTCTATCACTGTGACATTCCACTATCGGCAAGACATCATATAGAATGCACCCTATTATTCAGAAAGACCTCAACCACTCTCGAGTCGCTAAGACATAATGTATCTCCCACCGATGAGTCTACCTATCCCAAGTGTGTCGTTGTAGCTTCCATCCATCGGGGGGACCTCACATAGACTGCATTTGCTACCTCGAAAGGTCTCAATGCATTCTGAGTCGCCGAGACAAGGCAATTGTTACGCCGACAAGGATCCTTCATTATTTTCCATCGGCGAGACCAAAGGTCACTCGCCGAGACCTTACGGCGATCGCCCCAACCTACACTGATTAGCACATCCTTCCACCATCGATTGATGAGACAAAAATGAACTCATGCCAAAAGAAAACCATTTTGCACACTGTCGATAAGACCAAGAGAACTCGCTATGACCATATACCGAGGCCACAACTCATGCCGAAGGGAACCTGTGTGAAGTCGGTAAGACATATGGAGATCACCATGACATCCCCACGAAAACATTAACTCATGCCGATACGATGCACTCTGTTTCTCTAGTCGGCGAGACAAGAAAACCTCGCTGAGACATAATGTCGATATTGCCTAGCTCCGCTGATGAACCACCATATACATAGTCGAGGAGACATGTTGAGATCGGTAAGATGCAACCCCGACAACTAAGACATATGCCGATAGAAGTCTCCACAGTTTCCAAAACAATAGAAATATCCTGCCGAATGAAGAATACAGAAGACCTGTGATTGCCGTGACATCGGATGAGTCTTGTCGATAGGAAACACAGACTCATGCAAGCAGAAAACATAACATGAGTCGAGGAAACAGTCAAGGACCTACGCCAATAGGATCTAGAAAACAAAAAATGCAAGACCCAAGGGAACATATGATGCAACATAGTAAAATATGGGCAGAAAGTGTTCAAGAGGGCACTTATTTGGAAAATTATGAATGAAAACATATGTAAAAAACATCAGATTTTTTACAGTTCCAACAAGATGCATGAAATAATCCTCAATGGAGAAATCCCATTTGGCCCTTATGAACACCTGCAACATAGATGCCTTGCCTGATTTAGCCTAAGGGTGAAAATTTGGCAACAGGTACATAATTTATATCTACTCAATGACATTATTTTTTAAATTATTAGCCTTTACTTCCTTAACCAAGACACAATCCAACAGTAACTTACTTTCTCCTATGTAGGATGAACTTGCATGGTTCAATTACTTACACTTCTCTTTGTTATTGTTTCGACATTTCTACTACAATTAACATCGTAAAAGTTAGCTTTACTATTTTCAATGCACCAAAAATCATTGACACATTTGCCCGTCAATAACTGTTATATGTTTTATGTACGTTCCTTACAAGTTGTTACCTTGTTAATAATGCAATAATCTTATATTCACTATTTATAATCCACTTTTTCACTTATGCTTAGAAAACCGAATGCATTTTCCAACTTATGCGCTGCTTTCAATTTACTTACAATAATTTTTAATTTCATATATTCTTTTTGCTCACTACCTTTTCTTCTTCTTGTTCTTAAATATGCAACGAGTTAACTTTTGAAAGCCACTATTTTTCTATAAAAACCTAAATAAAATCACATTGACAAGTATTCTTCAAAATTTATTTCTATCCTATCTAAAAGTACTATACTTTTTCTTTTTACCTCCTGTTTACATGATTTGAATAAACTAAATCATGTCTTTAACATTTATTAAAAATATAGTCAACTACATGATGGGTTCAATTAATGGCTAGTTTCCTTTACTGTTTTGAGCTTTTATGCTTTCATCTACTAAGTTTCATAGACATTACCAAGACTTTATATATATTTTATACGCCTTTCATACACTTTTAAGCAATTTCAAGTATGTGGAAATAGAAATAAGTTATGTTGATATATGCATGTATGAATGCATGAATTTCTATGAGATTTAGTATGGTTATATGTTTAATTACACTTGTTAATAATGTGGATGCCTTAGGAATGAAACTAACATCTTGCAGCAAGAAAGACTATTAACCCGCAACATAAGGATTGTGGATGGTTGTAGGGGAGAGGTCAAAACAGCCAAAGTGCAACACTTCTATAAAAGAATGAAGGTGATCATTTAATGATCAACTAGAAGTCAACACATCATACTTTTTCTCACCTAATAAGACCACCAAGAGGAGGATTATATTCTTAGCGGGATTAATTTATGGCGTGACTATTCTTAGGAACACATCTCTAACATAATAGTTAACCGTTAGGCATAGAGTTCTTAATTAGTTTCTCTACTCTTCCTTCACAATTATTGTTTTATTTTATTAGACTAAGTCCTATGCCCATCTTTGAGGGAGAGTGGGTGACTACTTTGTGAGGTTGTTTTCAATCCTAGATGAATAAAACTCCTCACAGACCCTATGGGATCTGTTGTCAAGGAGTAAATCGAGTTGCTAGTAGTAGTTCTAGTTGTTAATTTTATCAAGTTGATAAGTTAGTTTTTATTTGTTACCAATTACAACAATATATAAGTGTTATTGAATAAGAAATATTCAACAAATTCTTGTTGGATTGTATGTAAGAGTTCAGAGTTTATATGCAATAAAGAGAATTAGTTTGATATCATGAATTGTTGAGTAAGTAAGTAGGTGTTGACAACTTGTATGGAAGCAACAAATCAAGCAAGGAAAACTTGAGGTACCGCTAATCCACTTCATTTTATGTTGTTAGATTAAATGAAGCATTCTTGAAATTAGTTAAGTAGTTCCTAGTTATATGCATGTGTATTTATGAAAGAAATTTTGTAGTTTTGTATTGAATTTTGTAGCTTCATGTTGGTTTCATACTCTAGAGGAATTAGCTAAGAATTAGTTTTTAACAGTTGACAGTTACAGTCTTGAGTGTTAGGTACCCGTAGCATAAGGTAGAAATTTATATTTATTTCTCCTATTTTGTGAATTAGCATTTCATTTCATTTTCTTGCTTTGGTAGTCTTTTGAACATGTGTAATTGCCTATACTCCATTGATGTAGGATGCGTCTAGAGTCCATGAATGCATATATTGTGCCAACATTGTCTAAAGTTTACAAGTCCCTAGTTGATAATTACATTAGCCTCTTGTGAAATATGAACCATTCAATTAAGAGTTTGTCCTCTAAGCTATGTGTATACTTAGTAGCACCAAGTTGATTAGACATTAGATAGGCTCTATATTTTTTTGTTGTTATCGAGAATGGTTTTATGTTCAAGATTCTCTTGGTTATTTCCAATTCCTTTTTCTAGTGTAGAAAAAAATCCCCTTTTCACACTTAATTTAGGAATAATCAATAATAAAATGAGCCTAAATATGCCTTGATTTAGTGTTGTAATGTGTTTCACACATTCACATTAAGTTTAGGGCCCTTTTAAATTAAATGGACTTAATGTTGCCTTATTTAGGGTGTTGTAAAGTGTATCTTTACACTTTCACACTAATCTAGGGATTTATTGATTAATTGAGGTTAATTTTGGCCCCTTTAATTCAAATCCAACCTTAATTAATTATATATTTTGAGGGATAAAACCTAACATTCATAAATTATATTACACAACACCTAATTTTACATATCATTTCACAATCCACAGAGTGTGTTCTAACTAAGTATGCTAGGACCCATTCACCACATGGAAAATGGGTCCTCACTTAACCCTATGACCCCCCTTGGAATATGTTTTTAGTGGTATTTTAAGGATTTCAAATCCTAGATCTAATGTTGGCTTGTGTTATTTGGATTTTGGGGATTAATTGTAAGATATATATAAATATAAGGTTATTTCACTATGTTTCATAACGAAGACTTTCATGCAATCAAGCAATTTTCACAAGAGAATTACAAATTATTCAAGAGCATTCAAGAAGGCATTCAAAGGTAGATTATTGAAGTTTATTATAGAAATAAAGATATCAATCATCATGTCAAAGTCATTCATGTTGTTGAGCTAATTTGATGATGTGGCATTGGTGATCAAGTTCAAGTGTTCAAATCCATTATCTTATGTCAAGTTCATGATCAAGATCTACACTCATTGAGGCCATTTCATGCTAAGTTTCAGATTTACAATCCAAGGTTTCAACAAGGTTTGGTGAGTTGTTACATTACATGTTGTTCATTCATCATTCCTTTATGCATTGTTTCATTTTAAGGTTTAATTACCAAAACGACGTTTGACCAAGAAAAACCCCTATTCTCTAACAAAACATGTTTCTTCTCCTTTGATGTGTGATTGTAGGTTTTAGGTTGAAGATCCATTGGAGAGCAAAAGTTGTCAAAGTTGCAAAGTTGTCACCTTTCTTGCAAGATCATGGAAATTGAGCTACAAAATTTATTTCGAGGTTTATGACAGTCTCTAACTAGGATTTGAAAGTGCAGGCATTGAAGAACAAAACCCATAAATTGATTTTCCAGAACGCTAGCCAAGACCCATTCGCCACTGAGCAAATGAGTCCTCAATGAGGCCTGAAAAAAAACACTTTTTGCAATAGGTACACAACATTTGACCCTCTTAAAACATACCTTTTGATTACTATATTGGTTAGGTTTGATTTCTGATATTCATTTATGCATTATACCCCTCGTAATTGAGAAAAACACATAGCAAAATTAGGTGCATCATAAATTTTTAATCCATTTTGGTGAACCTGGCACTTTTGAACATTGTAGTTTTCTAATTTTAGGAGTCCTTTCATCCTAGATTTAGATCTTACATTCATTAGCATTCATGTGCATTGAATTAGATCTCATTTAGGGTGTCTATTTTGCATTCAAAATTGCATCTCATCTAGGGTTTTTAAGATTGCATTGTTTACATTCTTTAGATCTGAAAAATACAAAAAAAATCAGTCATCTTGCATATCATATACATCACATTAAATTTCATTTGAAAATTGAAACAAAATTGCATATCAAACTAGGTGTTTTAGGTTATTATTTTGTCACATTTTGAACTTGCATTTCACATTGCATTTACAAAAAAATAAAACTAAAATTTATTGTAGCAAACCTAAATTGAAAACCACTGGAAAACACCTAAAAATCTATAAAAATTAGTTTCAAAACCCTAATCTATGACCCATTCGCCATAGGATGAATGAGTCCCTATTAGGGTTACAAAGGCAACAAGTTTTTATAGTTCCTAAGCTTCAATATCAGATTCAGAGTTTCCCAGAAAAGCATGAGTCCATTGAGGCCTACAAAAACCAATTTTTCTGAGCTTTTTTTGTGGTTCTTTACACTTCCTAGGCCTGCTGGTAACCTACTGTATCAATCTAAAAAGTTTCAGTATTAAAAATCTTCAAATCTGTAGGAAAATTGTCGACATTTCATAAGCATTGCATAATTTAGATAACTTACTTTTTCATGTTAGCATGTTTCCTGTTCAACCATTTAATGTTCATAGAGTATCGAACGACTTGTATGATTCTATTTTCCCTACTCATGGGCATAATCTAGGAAAATAAAATAACACCTTTGACAAGCATGTTGGCTACCCTCCTAATATCTATCAAATTTGCAAGAATGTCATAACACAAGAGGATGCAAGCATAGACAATCATACAAATCATAATTTTTCTTCTCCCAATACCTTTCCTATTAGTGACAAAGGTATCTTGGTGAAAGAAGATACAATCATTGAGAATCATGGAAGTCTTTTTTGTCCCTCTCCTCCCCCCCCCCTGGGAAGACATTATGACACAAGAAGATGAGATCATTGACACTAATTTACCTAGTCTCCATTTATCTCCCAACACTTCCCCTACTTGTGATAATGCTTTAATGAAAGAGGATGTAATCATAGACAATCATGGAAATCACATTTGTGAATAGGCTATGTTGGTGTTAAGAGATCCAATGATTGAAAGATATAGCATTATTTCTCTCTTTCCTAATGTCCCTAACATTTGGAAAGGTCTATTTGAACAAAAGGATCCAATCATTGGTAAGCTTGAAACTCATAGTTTTTCTTCTCTTGATGCCTCCTTTATTTGTGATGAAGTTACTATACAAAATATAACCATGGACCGTGGTGAACCTCTTGTTTACTCCTCTCCTAAATGGGGTAGATAATATGGAACAAGAAAATGATACCTTAAAGAAAAAGAATGAAATCATGGACAACCACAACAATCATATTTGGCCCTCTCCTAATATCTCTCCTAGTTGTGAAGAAGATATTTTGGTGTTAGAAGATCAAACCAATGAAATTTATGAAAATCCTATTTGTCTCTCTTCTCCTATGGAAAACATTATTGAACAAGAGAATTCCATCATTGATAAGCATGAAAATCCAACCATTGATAACTCCCTTACTTGTGATGAAGTCATTTTAGAAGTAACCTTTGAATGTCATGAACATCTAGTTTGTTTCTCTTAAAAAATCTCATACTAGAGAAGATATCATGGTGCATGAAAATGAGAACATTGACACATGTATTTCCAAAAATAGTAATGTGGTTTCCTTAGATTAAGATGGTGAAGTGACAATAGACTCCCCTTCACTAATAGATCATGAAAATAAAGACAATACTTTTGGTGCTATGCACATTAGATATCCCTTGAAGCGGCATCCCAAGCATGAACTTATCATTCATCCACCCTCACAACAACCACAAGTTAAAAATGAACCTATGCTTATCTTAGAACCACCTAAAAGGCAACTTGATAATGGTTCCACAAAAACCATGTTACAATACCTTTGCTCATACATAAAATACTAGGAATAATCTGTAAACAAGACAAATAAATCCAACATCCCTCCAATTACCTCAACTTACAAACTTTAAAAACAAAGTATATACAATCAAAGCTGACCCTAAACCAGATAGTTTACTCATTGAGAAAAACTAGGAAAATCCTTTGAAAACATTGATACCAACTATACAAGTGGAACCTCTACAAGAGAAAGAAAAAGAAAAGCATATTGAAGAATTCACAAACTTATTAGAAGATGCTTGGGGTTCCTTTGATTTCATAACTACATTCATGGGAGAATACAAGATCATAACAAAGGAGTATGAAAAGGGAAAAGAAAAAGTGGTAATGTCAATACAAAATTTGAAAGCATCCACTTTAACCACTTTAGAAGAAAAGACAACATACACGACAAACTTTGATGAAGTTGATTATGAACAACCACCAAATTCAAAAGAAATGAAAAATATTTATGGAAGAGGTTATGAACTTATAAATCAACTTGGGTATAGTGGAAAAGGATGTGGTGCTAACATGCAAGAAATGACTAATGGTCTTGGTTATTGTCCCTCGAAAAGAATAAACAAGTCTTCAATCAATGTCAACACTCTTACAAAAGATTCTTCCAAGATGACTTTAACTTTGGTGCATCGTAAACTGATAGATATCTCATTATATATGAATCAAGTTGATACCTTGTTTACTCATCATAATCAATAACAACAGTTGTTGCTCCTTGTCATGTAATAGTTGTAGGATCGTAGCATACTCACTATTGCATGTTTTACATTCATTGCAAATCATTTCCTTTTTGCAAGGAGTGGCATATCATCACCTATCTCAGCTCATCCTTGTCCTATACTTAGTGGGGGTAAGAGGTTAGATGGCCTTGTCTTAGTTTCGACACTTTTTGTTCCTTTGGCTAGTTTTCTACCTTCTGTATATACTGATCAAGATTAGGATGTGGACGACCTGCTATAGGTTGACTTGCATGTGCCTTACTAGTCTTTTGCATTATTTCTTTTTCATGTTTCTTTATGTGATTTCATGTGCGTAATGTGATCCCCGTCTTGTTTTGTTTGATATATCTCTCTCTTTGTGAATTCCTTTATATGTATCTACATTATTCTATATGTTGTAAACATTTTATCATTTTTCATTTGTCTTGTGTTTTCCTTTTGGGGATAACGCAAGGTGTCAAGACATTTAGGTCTCTTCCATGTTGACCCAAAAGGATTTTTCTTTTTTTTTTGCTCTCTTTGTGTCATTCTTCCAGTTCTATGAGTATTTGGGGAATGATGACATTTTTGAGCTCTATGACAACATTGTAGCAAAGATATAATGACCTTGAATCCATAGATCCCTTATGTATTTCTAGGGGCAACCCTTGCCTCCTTTTTAATGGTGTAGCTTTATTTCAAAAACATATGACTTGGTAGAGGGTTTTCCAAGGAAGCTCTCATTCCTTAGGATTGAACATTGGATACTTTAAAGCAATTACTCACAATAATAGTGTTAGCAACCGCTTTAAAGTGGGGGCATACATTGATAATATCTTTCAACATTTTGCATGTTTCATGGTGTGCTTTTCTTTTTTCATGTGATGTGTCCTTTTCTTGGTGGTGTCATTGGGTTTGATGTCTTCCAAGAGTGTGATATCAGCATATGACTTTCTCTTAGTGGCTTAATGTGATGCGAGGCATCCCCTAAGTTGTAATCTATATTACTCTTGACTTGTCCTCTCTTGGAGACATTAGGCACAATGATCCCTGAGAAGAAGACTTTACATGAACAAAGAAAAATCCCTTTGAACAAAAACTTTTACTATGGCACAACACAACTTGCTAACCTTGTGAAGCTCAAAACCCTAGAATCAAGGCCACCTAGCATAACACACCCTGCTTGCTTGTGGAGCCTTGCCATGTGCATAGGTGCTTAGCATAACACAATTTGTCAAGCACAAAGCAGGAATGTGAGTGGCACCCTATCGGAGTTATTAGAGGGATAGCTTTGGTATGGTAAGTATAGTGAGAGTCAACACATAGGCATGACTTTCTCACCAAGCCACCTTCCTAGAGGGATTCTCACCTATTGGACGACCTGAGGTTCTACTACCCCAGAGTGAGCACAAAACTGATAGTCTAGATGTGTTCCACATCGCGTTGGACCATTTAGGCTTGACTCTTCTTGGTCTTTGATAGTGTATGATTGTGTATCTTTGTCATTGTTTCATACATAAGTGTCTTGAATGTCTACTTTAGTGTTCAAGTTTGGCATGGGGTCATACACTCACTAAAGTGGGGGCTAAATGTAGTGTAGAAAAGAGTATCCCTTTTTCACACTTAATTTGGAATAATTAATAATAAAATGAGCCTAATTATGCCTTGATTTAGTGTTGTAATGTGTTTCACACATTCACATTAATTTTAGGGCCCTTTTAAACTAAATGAACTTATGGTGCCTTATTTAGGGTGTTGTAAAGTGTATCTTTACACTTTCACACTAATCTAGGGATTTATTAATTAGTTGAGGTTAATTGGCCCCTTTAATTCAAATCCAAGACTAATTAATTGCAGATTCTAAGGGATAAAACCTTACATTCATAAATGATATTACACAACACTTAATTTTACAAGGTGTGTGTCCTAGGTTAGTGAACTAGGACCCATTCACCACCTAGCAAATGGGTCCTCACTATTGGCCTCCTCTAATGGTTCAATAACTAAGCCCTTAAAGTTGTAACTTAGAGATTAAATGTCTACACTAAGTAGTTATCTTGCTCATCATGAAGGTTCATTTCATTGTCAACCTAGGGACATGAACTTGAAATGGGTCAGCACTGTCTGTGCACTAGGACTCAACTGTAGTCATCCTTATCCTATAACTAGAAAAGGAATAGTACTAAAAACTAAATGCTTAAAAGGAATTAACATAAAAATTGAGCATGAATCAAAAACTAAACTGAGCATCAAGAACTAAACTGAAATGGATGACAGAAATAGAAATCTCAGCAAACAGATAGGAAGTTACTCTGTTTGCCTTGGTTGTAGGAACACACACAAAACAAAGTTCCAATGGCTGCAGGAATAGACAACTGTTGAGACTACAACTAATTACTGAATAGAAAAGTAACTATTAAACTAAATGGATGGGATTCTCACACCAAGTGGGCCCCCTTGAATGAGTCTTCCCTAAGCTAACTCAGATGCAGCAAATCAAAATATCATTTTATTCATTGAAAACATGATTACATCATATCAACAATATGACTGTATTACTTGAAATTGAAAATGCAAGTACAATCTCAGAACATCCAACCTTGTGAAAAGGGGCATTTGACCATTATTTATAGAGGAAGAGCTTCTAATTAACCCTAACTAACTAGGCAGTCGACTCCAACAAAATAGGAGGACACCATTTATTGAAAGCATGGAAAAGAGGGAGGAAGTTATGAATGCACCAGATTTAGTCAAATCAAACTTACCTCAAAGAGGATCCAGCACAAAAACACTTCCTAGATTTACTCAACTAATAGACATGATCATTTAAAAGGTAAGTTACAACTTCCACACGAGCTGGGAGTTTCCCTCTATTGGAAGTTTCCCTCCATTGAACTCTTTAATGACCATCTTTTTGACTTCTTTGGCAACCGACCAGCTGACATGAACTTCTTCCACTTTGCAAGCTTCATTTATATCTACGTCTTAATGTGAGCTTGCATAATGACATTAGCATGCACAAAACTATTGCATATCCATGATCACCTTAGAATAACATTCATTCAATCACGTGTAAAATTAATATAGATATATCACATAACAGGTTAATATTATCAAAAGTCACAAGGATAAGTTCATGCCCAAGGTTCATAAATTTAGGGAAATAACATAGAGAGTGTTAATAACCAGGTGCTAAAGTCCCATAGAAATAACAACAAACATATGTTAAACCCTATCAAAAATGAGTCATTATTTGGACTCATCACTCACTAGGTCCTAGGACCCTAATTTTACATGTCATTTCATAATCCTCGAAGTTTGTTCTAACTAAGTATGTTGGGACCCATTCACCACATGGCAAATGGATCCTCACTTAACCCTAGGACCCCCCCCTTGGAATATGTTTTTGGTGGTATTTTAATGATTTTAAATCCTAGATCTAATGTCGAATTGTGTTATTTGAATTTTGGGAATTAAGACTAAGATATGTATAAATATAAGGTTATTTCACTATGTTTCATAACTAATACTTTTATGCAATAAAAAAAAATCACAAGAGCATTCAAGAAGGCATTGAAAGGCAGATTATTGAAGTTTATTGCAATAATCAAGATATCAATCATCATGTCAAAATCGTGCATGTTGTTGAGCTAATGTGATGATGTATCATTAGTGATCAAGTTCAAGTGTTCAAATTCATTATCTTATGTCAAGTTCATGATCAATATCTACACTCATTGAGGCCATTTCATGCTAAGTTTATTTGCAATCCAAGTTTTCAACAAGGTTTGGTGAGTTGTTACACTACATGTTGTTCATTCATCATTCCTTTATGCATTGTTTCATTTAAAGGTTTAATTACCAAAACGGTGTTTGACCAAGGAAAACCCCTATTCTCTAACATTTTTCTTCTCCTTTGATGTGTGATTGCAGGTTTTAGGTTGAAGATCCATTGGAGAGAAAAAGTTATCAAAGTTGTCAATGCAAAGTTGTCAAAGTTGTCACCTTTCTTGCAAGATAACATAAATTGAGCTACAAATTTTATTTTCAGGTTTTTGACAGTCTCTGACTAGGATTTGGAAGTGCAAACATTGAAGAACAAAACCCATAAATTGATTTTCTAGAACCCTAGCCAGGACCCATTCACCACTGGGCGAATGAGTCCTTAGTGAGGTCCAAAAAAGCACCTTTTGCATCAGGTACACAACATTTGACCCTCTTAAAACCTACCTTTTGATTACTATATTGGTTAGGTTTGATTTTTTATATTCATTTATGTATTATACCCCTCACAATTGAGTGAAACACGTAGTAAAATTAGGTGCATCATTTTGTTAATCCATTTTGGTGCACCTCTTTTTCTTTGTTTCACTTTCAAGCTTTCATAGTTTAGCAATTTTGTTTTGAACATGAGGGTAAATAGTTTTTAGCTATCAAAAAACAACACAAGTTACTAACAATGTGCATGAACCACTGATTTGAAGTCACAACCATTATATGTAGAGGCAGTGAGATGCCCTAGGAAGATTTCTCCCCTCAGCACATGAAGCATTAGAAGATACTGGTAAACAATGTGAGAAAAACAAGGGAAGCCTTGAAGAAGAATCATCCCTTACACCAATACCTACT
The DNA here is from genome assembly GCA_007258455.2 of Sequoia sempervirens. Taxonomy (NCBI): domain Eukaryota; kingdom Viridiplantae; phylum Streptophyta; class Pinopsida; order Cupressales; family Cupressaceae; genus Sequoia; species Sequoia sempervirens. Next base: position 339,075,442 of record VDFB02000008.1, read on the forward strand.
CCAACCACATAGGAGACTTACCACATACTTACCACATACATATAAGCATCATGAGTGATGCAACAGAAGAAGATCCACCAGAGCATGTGACGTTTTAATTCCCTATTGCCAACTAAGAAAGGGTTGTTGCTTTGAAGAACATACCTCCTTCAATACTACCTGTCTTCTATGGGATGGTTATAGAGGATCCAAACACCTTTCTTTTTTAAGTTTGATGTGTTATTTCGAAGTTATGACTACACCATAGATGCTCATAGACTCAAATTATTTCCAGCCACACTGAAAGATGTTTCTTTAAGATGGTTCATGGGATTGGGAAGAGGTGTTGTTCCTAATTGGAATACAATGAAGAATTTTTTTTGGAGAAATACCAGGATTACTGTAGAGGCATAGATAGAAAGAGGGATGAAATCTTAAGGATTTCATAGAAATAACATGAATCGAGTTGGAAGATTATGTTGAGAGGTTGTATTTATTCCTCAAGAAATCCTATCAAAATAATCTTTCTAATGAATCCCTTAAACTAATATTCTTAAGGGGAGTTCACGAGGAATTATGGATGCCCTCAACCTCATTGGGGTAGGGGACATACCAAAATTTCCTTTTCATGAGATTTGTAAAGCATGTAGAAACTATTCTAGGTCTTTCATAAGATGACAAGGGGATACATGACCTCCTCTCCCAAAAATCATCCAATGTAGTCTCAAGGGTGGAGCTGAGCAATATTCTATAAAACATGAAGGAGTAAATCATCATCCATTTGGATACACAAATAGACACCCTCCATACCAAGAAAAAACAAGAAGTAAAGGCATCCCTCATAGAATACTATCTCCACTGTTGCTAAAAGAAGATTAATTGCAAGTGCAAGAAGCTAACTGGTATTTCTGAGGACAAGTAAGGGAAGCCAAAATTTCATGCCTTGGAAGATGAGGAAGGTCAAGTGTTTTATATCACTCAATGCAAACCATGGTAGCTAGGACAAGGTATGCCCTAGGATCCCTTGACCTATAATATGTCATTTCTAGGCAATAATGCAATCTTCCCAAATTGGAACCCTCGATCTTGGACCAAAGTGCAAAACTCATAATGTTCAATGCCCCAAGCTTCCAATTAGAATCAACAATAGTAGGGCATGTGGCCACCATAGAATTACCAAGGGCCAAATTATAATCCCCAATGGCCACCCCAACAAAACCAATGGACACCATAGTGGCAAAGAGGCCACTAGTGGCAAAATCTAAATCTAAATTATCAACACCCACAATAACAAGCCATAATGCCAAGTCTAACAATAGTTGCACCAAGACCACCAAGAGCACCTAAATTTCCAACACAGCCTACACCTAACCCAAATAATAAGCCTATCTAATAGGCTCATGCTAACAATACCATACAATACCCCACTTGTGGGGTTGAGGTGAGTGATATCCACCTCAGATCAAGGAAAATGCTAGTTGGGCCTTCATCTCCTTACATCATAGTGTTGACTCGTGAGGAACTCCCAACAAAACCTATGGACAAATAACCTAGGGAACCTAAATCAAATTAGGACAACCTAGCAAACATAAGTCCAAAACCCCTGTTCCTTGAGAGATTAACAATCCAAAAACATCATTCACAAGCTAAAACTAACCTATTAGGAAAACTCAAAGATGTTTGCATTAAGATACCCCTCATTCAGGAAATCACGGAAGTACCAATATACACCAAAATAATGAGAGAGTTATGCATCAAAAATCTAGGCCGGAAACATAAGGACCCTCAGACTGTACATATCTTAGGACAACTTGTAGACATTATGTTGGGAAACATAGTTGTCCCCAAGTATGCAGACCTTGGGAGCCCTATTGTGGGTTTCAAAATCAATGGCACTCTCATTAATAATACCTTAATTGGCGTTGGGGCAGCTATTAATGTAATGACTAAGGAAACTATGAATTTATTACAACTAATGGAGCTCAGACCTACACCTACTATGTTACAGTTTGCATATCTAGGTCTAGAGTCAAACTTGAGGTGATCATAGACTTGGTAATAACATTAGACTCATAGGAGTTACCCTACAAAATTGATGGTGTTGTAGCCTAAAGCTAATCTTAAAAGATACCCCCTAATCTTAGGGATACTTGGGTTGGCTACTACAAATTCCTTCATAGGTTGCAAGTCTAGTAACATGATCATTTCCAATCGAAATGTAACTAAGAAGCTAGTCCTTTACCCACTTGCCCAGCCACATGTAGATTTGGAGAAAACTATATAGTTTTCCCTAGACAATGAAGGTCAATACTCATTACAAATGTTATCGACTATTCAACACAGTCCCATGTTAGAAATCGAAGACAAAGATGAAATAATTGCAAACATCATGCAAAATAATTATGGTAGGGACCCACAAGAGTATGAGTGTTTAACATGCTTGTAGGATCCTCTGTAGAACATAATCCCTGCCAATACATCTAAGTCATTTCTCAAATTTTTCATACCTTATTACCACATAATTGTACTCCCAATATAACTTGTCTTTACATAGCATAGATATTAAAGCATCATCCTTGACTCTAGAAATTACACCGGGGAAGACATTAAATGTAAACAGTTAATTGACTACTGCACAACATTCTTCATTGTTGAATATGCTACAAGCACACACAACTGTATTTGCATGGTATTACCATGATATGAAGGGAATAGACCCAAACCTATGCATGCACCAAATTTATATCAATGATGGCTATAAAATGGGAAAGCAACCTCAAAGGAGAATGAACACAACAATTTGTGACATAGTTAAGGCAGAATTACAAAAGTTGTTGGATGCAAGATTCATCTATCTAATTTCTGACATTCAGTGGGTGTCTCCCTTATTAATTGTACCTAATAAGGGAGGGGAATGGAAAGTGTTGTATATTACCATGAGTTAAATGTAGCAACTATAAAAACCACTTTCCCCTTACATTCACTAATCAAGTACCGGATTCATTAGTAGGAAAGAAATACATTTCCTTCTTGGATGGGTTCAATGGATATAACCCGATCAAGATAGCCCTAGAAGACCAAGACAAGACAACCTTTACATGCCCTTGGGGTACATATTCTTACTCTGTCTTGCCATTTGGGCTATGCAACACACCTAACACCTTTCAAAGGGCAGTATTGAGCATATTTTTCGTATTTTTCTCATGATTCCATGGAGGTTCACATGGATGATTTTACAACTTATGAGAATACCTATGAAGAAGCACTTGTTAATTTGGAGGTGTTACAAAGATGTCAAGATCACCACTTATCCTTAAGTCATGAGAAATGCTCCATGATGATGACCGAGGGAGTAGTCTCGGGGCACTTTGTGTCTAATAAGGGAATCCAAGTAGACCCAAATAAAATAGAGATAATATCAACACTACTTGTACCTCGGAAAAAAAAAGATGTCAAAAGATTCCTTGACCATCTTGGATACTACAAAATATTTATACAAGATTTTAGTAAGATTGTAGCACCGTTGTTTGTTCTATTATCTAAAGATGTAGAGTTTGATTGGACACCTACTTGTCAACATTCCTTTGAATCTCTTTAAAAGGAAACACTTACAAAGACCTCAGGATTAAGAGGGCCAAATTGGGAATTGCCTTTTCATATGCATACTAATGCTTTTGATTTTGCAATTGGAGCTATATAAGGACAAAAGGAAGGGAATCTAGATTATGCCATGTATTATATCAATAAGAACCTCCAAGGGATAGAGCTAAACTACACAGTAACTAAAAAGGAGATGTTAGTAGTAGTCCATGCAATTAATAAATTCAAACTCTACATCATAGTATATTTTGTATTCATCCATACAAACCATACAATAATCAAGTACTTGATAAACAAACTAGTAGTTGGGGGGAAACTTGTGAGATGGTTGTTGCTACTCCAAGAGTTTTATATTACCATAGTAGACAAACCAAGAAAAGCAGATGTGGTAGCATACTTTCTCTCCAGATTGCCAACAAAGTCAAAAGAGGATATTGTAGATGATTCATTTCCATATGAGCACTTATTTTCCCTATCTCTACATACACCTTGGTATGCAGACGTAGCCAATTACCTAGTTATAGGAAAAACATCACCACATCTCTCACTAAGGGAGAAAAGGAATTTAATTAAAAAAAGTTTTCCTTACTCTTTGGTAGTTGGATATTTGTTTTACGTAGGGCCTAATAACATAATGAGAAGGTGCATTAGAGAATATGAAGTCCATGATATTATCAAGGTATGACATGATGAACCTTATGGAGGACATTTTACAACAAATAAGATAACTCTTAAGATTTTAACTACTGGTTATTATTGGCCAACACTTCATAAAGATGTAGTCAAATATACAAGGAGCTGTGATAGATGTCAAAGGATGGTACGACCTACAAAAATGGATGAAATTCCATTATAACTATAATTATTCATAACACCATTTGATAAATGATGGCTAGATTTTATTGGTCCTATACTCCAACATCTAACAACAAGGAATATATACTAGTTTGTACTGACTATCTTACAAAATGGGTGGAGGACAAAGCCTTGCAATTTGCAAGGGATAGAAATGCAAAATTTCTCTATGAGGATATCTTTATAAGATATGGTGTTCCTAGAGAAATAGTGATAAACCAAGGGCCACAATTTACCTCAAACCTAATTACCAAGTTAGTGCAAGAATATGAAATCAGGCATAGAAATTCTACACCTTATCACCCTCAAGCAAATGGCCAAGTGGAAGTGACTAATAGGGAAATAGAAATTTTTTTGACAAAAATAGTGCAAATACACAAAAAGGATTGGGAAAATAGGTTACCTAAAGAAGTTTGGGCTTATCGGACAACCTAGAAGGTAACAATAGGTTTTACATCATATGAATTGGTGTATGGTAAGAAGGTAGTGGTTCTAATTGAATTGAATACAAAACTTTGAGGATAGCACTAAAATTGGGCATAGATATATCAGCAACATAAAAGGAGAGATTACATAACCTCAATGCCTTGGACAAAATAAGAATGGAAGGAATACACCATACTAAGATCATCCAGAAGTAGAGGATGTATTGGCATGACTAGTTTATTAAGACAAAAGAGTTTAATGCAAGTGATTGGGCACTACTTTATGACTCAAGGTTCAAGGATTACAAAGGAAAACTACAAACTAGATGGCTTGGGCCATATGAAATCAAAATAGTTTTTTCCAAATGGACCAGTTCAGTTACAGACTATTGATGATGTTAAGTTTTCATTATTGGTTAATGGCCATTGGTTGAAACTCTATAAGAGGCCATTGAAGAAGGATGATTTTCTACTATCCTTGCAACATCAATTTGAGCCAGCAATACAAAATTTCACAATAGGCACATGTGGTTCATTCGAAATATCACCAGATGAGCTACATAGCTCACCTCCTACTATTTCATAGGTATAATCTTTAAAACACAAAATTCACATGCACACACTACACTGGTGACATTAAAAAATCTTCACTTTTGATAGACATCAACTTTTAAGGGACCTAAAGAAACATTCCCTGAGGCAAAATATTCAGAAGGAGCCTATTTCATTCATCAACCCATAGCACTTGCACATTCATCTTTTCAATCATGCCTATAGCATCCATAATTTACTTTCATTGCATGCAACTTCACTTTTCCATCACATGTAGCAATCAAATCACCTTCTTTTTTTCACACTTTGTACCATGTATTAACTTTCACCTTCCCCATCACATACTTTGTGCAACCTTTCATTCATCAATTCAAATTATTTTGCCATGTGTTCACCCCATGTTGAATTATACTTCATACCACAACTATCTACAATTCACAACCGTCACTTCATATCATTTCAAATTGTGCTACATGATAATACTTAGTAACTTCACATGTGCCATACATCATCTCATAGCATCTCAACAAGTACTCTTCGTATTAATTGTCATAATTAACAATAGAGGTTACTAATTTTGTATATTTTTATCATTTATGCATGCATATGAACTTAGCATTTAAAATTTCCACTCCTTATTAATTATCCCTCCTCCATTATGTACATGCTAAGTGAGGACACTTAGGAACTTTAGTTGGGGGGAGGGCCTCCATAGTCCTTAGTTTTATTCAACTTTTTTTCATTTCATTTTTTTCATTATCAAGAAACTAAAGAGTTCAGAAGAAAGAGAAAGGTGTTCAACAATAGAATTGAGTAATACAACATACAACATAGCAAAGAAGCAGTATAATTGGGTGATACAACAGAACAAAAATAGAGTAGAGCAGAACTAGTGAGAGTGACTGCAAATTGAGGCATTACAATGGGGGGTGACAATGAGAAGGGAACCATTAAACCATAATTTGCTACTAGAAGATGGGTAATGCATGCCTATCTTCTAGTAGGCTAGCTAGTTGGACTAGTTTTTGAGGCTCACATAATTCAACGAAGTTATGACCTAATAATTTATCGACACCCTACAAAATGATGAGGCAATTGTTAGGGGTTTGAGAGTAGATGCATCAGAAGTTATTGTAGTTGAAGTGTTAGGACTTCCAAGTGTGGGAGAAGAGTTTCTAATAAGATCAAATGTAATTACAACTAGAAATGAATTCTCCTTGCCAGGGGAGAACTTGGACTCTTCCTCGCATGGTATACTAAATGCTTATCTTTTCCTTGGATTTGGGCCTTTGTAGCTTCTCATATTATTAGGTACTTAACATGTGATGGAAGACAATTACTATTTTACGCAACTCATTTTAAATTACTTAGTCATTTACGCCACCAAAAGCATGCAAATGTTCCAAAATTTCTATAAAATTTGTTGAAAATAATATCCTCAAAGTACAAAAGAAAAATAAATCAGTTAGCACTATCACATTTTTGTTTAGTTACTTTACTAGTGAAAAGAAGCCTTAGGGTTCAATTTTCCAGTGTGTCTTGGGAAGATTTTCTGAATTGCAACAATATCAACAATGAAATTCAAATGCATAATGAAGAAAATAGGGGTCAAGAACAAGAAGCAAAAGAACCTATCGTGGTTTTTCCTAAGGGAGAAATGCCCTCTGTTTCCCCTGCTGCAACACCTACCCACATCAAAAAGGAACCAAAAGAGCATGGTTTGCAAGAAACACAACCTATAGCTTCTATTGAGCAGCTCATAGTCGAAGACAATTTGAAAAACCTTAGCTTCTATTGAGCAGCTCATAGTCGAAGACAATTTGAAAAACCTTAGCTTCTAGTAAGAGGCCACTGAAAGAAAATAAAAGAAAGAGTGAGGCTTCTACCTCTACACTTGAAAAGGGGCTGACGAAGGCCACACCATCAAGAAGCCAATCACATCATTTAAGAAAGAAGGGGCCCATGAGAGGAACAAATAAAAAGCAGAAAAAAGATGTTATAAAGATAGAAATAGACACAAACTCAAAGGGGAATGCCCCTAGTGATGAAATACAAACACCAATTATACAACCTTTGTATTTTACTAACACTTCTGACTCTAATTTAGAAGATATTTTTGTTTTCAAAAATATAAGAAGATATTTCAAGAGCCCTATCTTAGAAAGGGTTCAAGTATACAAAGGAGGTAGGAGAAGAACAATTTTTGGAGAAAGATGAGGAATTTTTCTTGGAAGAAAGGAATACAAATAGACAACTACAATAAGCCTTACAAAGAATCAAATAATTAGAAGCCTTATTGAAAAGATATTAGTAGAAAGACAGTGAGAGGGATGCAAGAATTGGGGAGTTGGAAGAAAGACTCCATAAATTTGAGCATGGGTCAAAACTATAAATATTGGCACAACTTCCCATGGTGGAAATAGATGGAAAAGATCTAGTTCCAAAGAGCTCAATTGGACCCATAAAGATCCCCACTAGACCGATTGTTGCATCATTAGGTATTGAATTATGGAAGAGAACACAAGAGTTCTACCAAAAAAGAAAATAATGGGAAAGGGAGAAAATTGAAATGATGTCTAATCATTCCAAGAAAGTTGAGAAGCAAGAAACATAGGTAAAGATATTAAAAGTAAGACTTTAGGAACTTGCAAATAAAATAGTGCCTTGTTTTTGTAAGAAAAGTTTTTATGTTTTCAATTTAGTCAGATGATTAGTCACCTACCTATTGTCATTAATGGGAAATTTTTGTTCTTGTACACTTTCCAGAAGTCCACACCATAATTACAAGGCCAATTGTGCGAATTTTACTTGCACACTTTGGTTCTTTCAGATGAAACTGCAAGGAACCCATTAATGTTTGTGGGACATCTTTAGATTAGGGCCTTGGCTTGTTATGTTATAAATTAGCACCAAAGGGGGAAGCTTCTACAAGAATATCATGATAAAGAGAAATCTCTCCCTCTATAGCTAAGAAAGTAGGTAGTGAACCCAAATGCAATGATAGATCAATGGTTGGACCTCCTAGAGCATAGGGGAGTTGGAACAAAGATAATGGAATGCAAAAAGTGGGATTACAAAAGAATGAAGGGACTAGCAGCAAAAGACATAATCAAAGAGACACTTAACTTTTCTCAAGGTAGATGGGGGGAGCTTATGCCAAAACTGAAGAGGAAGGAACCTCATTCCATTTATAATCATCTGTTAGCAATTGGTAGGTCACATAAGTACATTTTAATTGCCTACAAAAATGGAGTTGCTTGGTTTCCACTTACCTTCCATCCTCCTATCCTCCTGTTCCTTGTACCACACTAGATAGGGAAGGAAAAAGGGGAAGAAGTAGCTGCAAATAAAAGGTTGGAAAAGCTCTCAAATCAAAAAGGTTACTACTTGAAGTAGGACAAAGGAGTGGACTCTGTGGTGAATTTCAAAGAGACGGCCCTGCAATATAACCTTCAACCCTAAAGTTTCTTGAGGACAAGCAATAGCTTAGTTGGGGAAAAATTATGGGTTCAATTAATGGCTAGTTTCCTTTACTATTTTATGCTTTTATGCTTTCATTTGCTAAATTTTGAGGACATTACCAAGACTTTATATTTTTTTATATGCCTTTCATACACTTTTAATCAATTTCAAGTATGTGGAAATAGAAATGAGTTATGTCGATATATGCATGTATGAATGCATGGATTTCTATGGGATTTAGTATGATTCTATGTTTAATTATTATTGCTAATAATGTGGATGCCTTATGAACGAAACTAACATCTTGCAACAAGAAACACTGTTAACCCCCAACAACACGATTTCTAGCCTGCAACATAAGGATTATGGATGGTTATAGGGGAGGTCAAAATAGCAAAGTGCAACACTTCAAGAAGAGAATGAAGGTGATCATTTAATGATCATTCATGAGTCACCGCATCATACTTTTGCTCACCGAATAAGACCACCAGGAGGAGGAGTCTATTCTTTGCAAGATTAATTTATGATACGACTATTCTCAGGAACACGTCTTTGTCATAACAGTTAATTGTTAGGCATAGAGTTCTAAATTAGTTTCTCTACTCTTACTTCATAGTTATTACTTTATGTTATTAGACTAAGTCCTCTTCCTATCTTTTAGGGAGAGTGGACGACTACGAGGTTGTTTTTAGTCCTAGAGGAATAAAACTCCTCACTGACCCTATATAGCAAGATTTGTTGTCAAGGAGTAAATGTAGTTGCTATTATTTGTTATAGTTGTTAAGTTGATCAAGTTGATAAGTTAGTTTTTATCTATTACCAATTACAATAATAGATATGTGTTATTGAATAAGAAATCTTCAGTAGATTCTTATTGGATTATATGTAAAAGTTATGAGTTTATATGCAATAAAGAGAATTGGTTTGGCATCATGAATTGTTGAATAATTAATTAGGCATTGACAATTTTTTTGGAAGCAACAACTCAAGCAAGTGTCACTTGAGGTACTGCTAATCCACTTCATTTCCTATTGTAAGATTAAATGATGTATTTTTGAAATTAGTTAAGTAATTTCCAGTTATATGCATGTGTAATTTATGAATGATATTATATAGTTTTGGGTTAAATTTTGTAGCTTCATGTTGGTTTCATACTCCAAATGAATTAGCTAAGAATTAGTTTATAACAATTGAAAATTATAGTCTTGAGTGTTAGGTACCTGTAGCATAATGTGGCAATTTATATTTGTTTCCCTTGTTTTGTGAATTAGCATTTCATTTCATTTTCTAGCTTTAATAGTCTTTTTAACATGTGTAATTGCCTATACTCCATTGATGTAGGATGTGTCTAGAGTCAATGAATGCATATATTGTGCCAACATTGTCTAAATTTTATGAGTCTTTAGTTGATAATTAAATTCATCCTTTTGTGAAAGATGAACTATTCAATTAGGAATTCATCCTCTGAGCTATGTGTATACCTAGTAGCACCAAGTTGATTAGGCATTAGAAAGGATCTACACTACATACTCAATTTCTACTTCATAAAGTATGCTTGTATAGTTTATGCTCATAAAATAATAGTTGTAATGTGCAATTTACTTTTTCTAAGACTAGTTTTTCTCTCGTGATAATGAATTCTTTAATTAAGAATGCAATTGAGATAATCAATGATGAAAACCTACACTTGTAACCATATTTACAAGCATTCAATATTTTAATATTTGGGAATGGCCTCAAATTGACCAATCACTATAGAGTAAAGCTCTCTAATGGGGTTCATAAGCAAAAGGCTACACTTCCAAAAAAATACAATAACTACATAGCTTCAAAAGAACTCTAGAAGGGATCTATACTTAAACTCATAAGATACATTTTGCCTTGTTATTTGCTATTCAAGGTGAGCCACCATGTTTCAATGCTTTTCTATGAAATGTCAATTGATATCTTATAGCTTAGCATTCTTGAACCCATTATGTCACATATTCTCCTATTCACAATACTTACTCCTTGTACCTTTATAGGTGGATTGTCATCTTCAAGATAGAAATCACATGTTTGCACCATGATATGATTGGTTAGGTTGCCTATATATTAAAAATAAACAAGCCCAACAACTACATGCTACAATCTCTTGAATGATCCATCTACAAGTTTGGATGAAAATGTTAGTGTAACACAAGGACATCCTCGAAGGGAAATTTTTGGAAAATTTTCATCCCTACAAGGGAAAGAGATTCCCTCCAATATTACTCCTATTAGAAATTTGAATGCACCAATTCAACACACAAAAGGGACAAGGGCAACTATTCTCATTTGATTTTATAGATTGTGAGCATAATGGAATACATGTAACTTGCTTTAATGAATTTGTAAACCTTCATTACATGAATGTTCAGGTTGGAGAAGTAGATACAATATTTGGTGGAACTATTAAGTCATCTAATAGGTTGTACAACAAACTTAATAACCAACTTGAAATTTGTTTAGTGGACGATTCTAGAATTTCTCTCTCTGAAGATGACCTTGCAATTCCAAAATATCAATTCTCTTTCACAACCTTTAAGGACATTATAGAAATCACCAATAATATCCTTGTTGATGTTATTGGAATAGTCATATGTGTGGACCCAATCTCAACCATAATGAGGAGGGACATGATTGAAGTTCTTCGAAGGAGTATCAAGTTGATTGATATATCTTCATCTACTATAAATATTACATTATGGGGTCCAATTACTAAAAAGGAAGGTAAATAAATCCAAGAGATGTATCACTTAAATCATGTTGTTGAGCTTGCAATAAAAATGGATGTGTCACTAAGTATAATGAAAAGGTCATAAGCACTTTGGCAAGTACCCACCTATTCATAAACTCAAGCATAGAGGAGACAAAACAACTAAAATCATAGTTTGAACATAATAGGAATGAATTTATGTCATAAAATACATAACCTTTGGATGTACCTCTACTAATTACAACAAAGACAATTGCTAATATTGAAGAAGAAACTATCAATGTGAAACAAACTGTTTAATGGATTCTAAAAGCAACAATGTAATTCATAAAAACAAATTCATTTTGCTATCCATCTTGTCCCCTTGAATTAGATGGAAAACAATGGGAAAACAAGCTATGCAAAATGATGATCAAACATGGCATTCTTAAAAGTGCATAGCTACATACTTCAACTAAAGCCAGAGTAGATCATATAGGAACATTATGGGCTATTACTTTTGAAGAACTACCCACCAAACTTATTGGAATGTTTGTAAATGATTTATGTAATGTAGAAAATTGTACTACCTTTTAGGTGATAGTACAATTCACACTTAGTTTGGACCTATTTTAGTGACCTTACATTTATGCACTTTTACCCTTAATAAATAGATCCCTAATTCCCTTTAGTATCCATCCCAATGCCTATTTTTAACATTTTCTGACATTAAAACATGCATTGAATAAATGCATTTAATTAATTAATGACCTTGAAACACAGTGGTCTTGGACTTTTAGGCCAGGACCCATTCACCCTTGGGTAAATGTGTCCCCTTTAAGTCCCAAAATCCAATTTTAAATATGTTTTTGGCGATATTTTAAAGTCTCAGATTCAAGTTTCAAATGTCAACTATCAAGATCTAATATTGGGGAAATTAGAGAAGAAACCTACAAAACCTAGTCCTTTCACTATTTCAAACTAGATTAGCAAGAGAGCAAGTTTGAGAGATCAAGGAGAAAGGAGAACTTTTGGAAAAAATTCAAGCAAGAAAAGTTGAAGTCTTGGAGTAGCATTTTTTTTGTATTTGCAAGTCTTCAAGCTCATTTTGTCAAAAATTTGATCAAGCATTGTTCATGATTGAAGGTTGATGCCTATGGTGGATCATGATGGATTCTAGGTTTGGGAATTACATTTGGCCATTTTCCCTAACCTAATGACTTGTTTCCCAGTGATCACATCTTCTATCTTCATTCTATGAAATATCCCTTGAAGATTTTGGCCTTAACTTGCTGATTCTAAACTTAAGGAATATTGTCAAACACTTTGTATGCAAAGTTGAAGCTTGTTGTTATGAGTTTTAGTTTGTTGTGTTTGCTCTTGGATTGAAATAAAAATGATGCAAATTCTTGGAAATGATGGCTATGAAGTCTAAGCAAATAATTAAGATGATATGCAAGTATTTTTTTGTATTTTCCAAATGCAATAGATGACTTAAACTAGTGGAAATCAACACCTATAGCCAATTGACATTTTGTCAAACACTTGGCATGCATACTATAATCATGAACATTATATCAAATACATGGCCTACAAATTAATGTCTATTACAATGCTAATATGGATGGCCAAGACTCTTGGCTTACAATGCAATGCAATCACTACAAGTTTGAATGCAAATGGCAGCTACTAAACAACACACTATATGCTGATATAAATGTTAGGGATCCAAATTTGCACCCCTTTGCCAAGTTGTGAAATAACTCAACAGATTTGGATGTAACATGGGACTGCTTTCAAGTTTTGGGTATCCTATTATGAAAGCAAACCTCTAGATTATGGGCTAGCTCCCCTTTTGATGTTGTCACCTAATATAATTATTGTCAGGGAAAGGAGGAGAAAGAAACATGAAAAGACAAACTAAACCCCTATGGTGATACACCTAATGATTTCTCAGACCTATACAACTGCTTTAACACACAATCTCATCAAAAAATCAGCTTAACTTAACACAACTCAAATATTTAACATATCAATGCATAGGTATTTTGTAAGGAGGCTTGGTTCTCTTAACATTTTTGAAGGAAAGGAAATATTTCACAACTAAAAAGACTATTTGAATCAGTGCACAACTTACAACCTACATAAATACATGCTTATTCTACCTAAAAGTGGTAAAATGAGACAAGCATTGAAGGAGTTATCAAAACCCACAATAACATTCATCAATCACCATGCTGCACTCAATAAAGTAGCTTCTAAGAAGGTAAAACGCTGAATTTCATTAACAAAATGGTGTTACATATTGTTGTATATGTATGAAACTGAGTCACAATGTTGTCCTCTTCCTGTGAAAAGCTCCAAAGTAAGCTACAATGCCCTGCAAAAAGAAAGAAAGAACTCCCTATAACTTCAATTTGAAGATACTTAAGCAATTATGAAACAGCTGCCCACACAAGTCCTTCTAGAAACCCTACCCAGATGTAGCATAAAAGGACAAAAAAGAACCTTCCAAAATCACCCCAAAAGGCCTCAAAAGTGCAGAAAAGTCAAGCTCAGACCATAGTCATACTTAAAATGTGACAAAAAGCTCAGACCATAGTCATACTTAAAATGTGACAAAACTATCTCCAAATAGTCCCATTTCCTCCAAAATCCTAGTCAAAGACAACTCTCACACTTTCCACATGTTGGTCAATATTACTCCAAATTGCTCACATGCCTCCAAACTATCTGACTCACACTTTTAGTGTGCAAACATGTTTTCAACTTGTTCCATTATGTTTGGAAGACATAAATCTCCAACTAAACTTCCAAAAGCATGTGTTGAAAGTTCAATGCATTTAATTTTGTATTAAAAGTAACATTTAGACTTAAGTGATTTATAAATTATCACTTAAGTTAAATGTTTCACATTTTTCATAATAAATACAAAATAATAACCACCTCAAACACCCTTAAATGCTTGCAAGAGGATCAAGAAATCAACTTAGACTCCCCTAAGGCATGATAAAGCCTAATTCACCATTATTCCTGCATTTAAAGATAATACTTGACTAAGTGATTTATAACCATCACTTAGTGAATCATTTCAGATTTCAAAATAGATGCAAAATCATAAGCAACAACTAAGCCTATGGAAGGTCAAAGTGCACACCTCTAAGTCTTGAAAGACTTTTGCAATTTTCAAAGACATGAAAACACTAAGGCATGGTCCTCAAATGGCAACAAGGCAAAAACACAAGACATAAGTCTTGACCACACAACTACACTCTAAGAACATTAATTGTGTTGCAATTTTTTTAAAAAAAGGTGAAAATCACCTTATGAGATCGACATAAGCTAGGGTATCAAACCCTAGCAAAACAATGGGAAAGATGCAAAAACACATCCATTCTTTCCAACGAGCTTTCTGGAAGCTCTCAGCTGTCGACCTGAGGTTTCATCAATGACTTCTCCTGTGGTATCATCATGGATTTTGAAGCCAAACAAAGGCATGTTTTGGCAGATCCTCAGCAAAACATCATGAGAAAGCTTTAATGTAAACTTTCTATAATTTTCTTCCTACATTTCATGTGGTTTCATCACATTTTTTGGAGGATAATTGGCTCAAATTCGAGCTCTCTTGCAACAACATGAATGTATTTAATATCTCGTGCTCTCTTCAGAAATTAATATGCATTTCTTTTAAGATTTCTTGCTTTCTAGGTCATGGCCATTCAATAATGCTCTTCATTTTTTTCAAAATGAATATACTTTCATTCTTGTTGTTTTCATTTCTCTGGAAATGATGGTAAATATTTTGTATTGGGTTCGATCTGTTGTGGATTTTTGAGTTTTCATTTATGGATGTCAAAATTATGCCCTTTCATTCACCATCCTGCACATTTACTTCCTTATAAAGAAGGCCATGGCTTAGCCCTTCACTCACAATCGCTAGGGTTTCATTTTTTCCCTGAAGATTTCAGGCATTTTCTTGTATAAAAATGGCATTTCCTATGTAAATTTCAAGTTCCTTACAAAAAATGATGTGGACTATCTTTGTTTCTTATAAAAGCTAATCTTGTATCTAGAAATTTTGATATTTAGTGCAATCACTGACACTCAATGAGACACAATATCAATTAATAACTCTATTAATAATTGCAAATTTTGCATACATGCCTCCTAGAGGTCTCACAACTGTAACAACTAATGGAATTCCTTTATTATTTGATGGATATTGGGCTTTTAATAAGCATAAAACCCCCATATTACAACTTTCACATATACTTTCTCTAGGTCAAAAAAGAAACATCCACAACATTGGATTCCTAGTCAATATGCATTTAATATCTGCTCAATGCTTTGTAAATCCTTCCTATGCATAAAATTGTTCTTCCCCTAGATCTTTAAAATGCTGACAGTATCAATATACAGGAAACTAGGCTAAAATTGCACATTGAAAACCTCTTTTTTGCATACAATCACCATTGAAACTTTGTGTGAAGAAACTCCTGCTGCTTACTAACACATTGTCTTACTTACCTGGCACCATTCTTCATTGCTCTTGGGCTCTATATTGGGTAGATATTAATGTTCCCTAATGTCACTATGGATGACCCACTGCAAACTGCGCCACTATGATAGTCATGACAATCCTCTTCAAACCATTGGCTACCTTCCAATGAAAAAACTCCAACAATAGTGATCTACCCCTACATACGCTCTTGGTTTCTTGCTCCTCACATTGTGAGACAGTCCCTTATGATTGTGGCATGCTTATTCTTACCACCATTTGCAAGTCTTGACATCATTTTCCTCCTTGAAGTATCCTCCTCAGTGATTGTCCATGTAGCTTGTTTTCATAGTCTATTCATTTTATTCTTGCATAGGCTACCACTACAGGGGTTTCTATGACAACACACTGTGAATGATTGCAAAATTATCTCTTGTCATTTAATGAGACTGCCTTGTAACAATGTGACTTGTCTTCAAAGGCAGTGCCATTGCTTTGTATAGCAAGGGCTGCCCTTATCAACATTCATTCATTGTATGCTTTATGACAGCTCTTCATGACTGTCCCATTTCATTTAGGTCCACCAATTGTTGCATGCTTCCTTAATGTTTCATAGGCCTATCCTTCTTCCTATATTCTGGGCACATTTCCTTCATTACATGTTAAGGCTTGAAAGTTCTCGCGGAATGAATCAAGTTTAATCATGGAATTACAAATTGTTGTTAGTATAGGAACAACAACCTTTAATTCTATCTATTGACATAAAATTTTGTATGATGAAAGTCATGGAGTAGTGAACAAAAATGAAACTTCTCCCCTATTGATGGGTGTACATTGCATATGGAACTATCCTTCATTCTCAGACAAGCTTATCACTACATCAAATTGTGGATGCTCTGCTTTTCTATGACATTGATATTCATATATGCCTCTGTTGTCCTAAATGTTTCTCATCTCAAACAAGGATTTTCACTGTTCAACTTTGTTCATGATTACCTAATGTGTTATCTTTTACTTAGGCATCCTTGTGTCACTTAGTCATTTATTATACATAAGTTAAGTTTAGGTTGTCTTCAGATCAACCCTTTCTAGAATATTCATGGTGAAATAACATATGAAGATTGTCCTAAGATACTGACCATCAACCTCTATTGTAATAACCAAGATCAAAGGTTGGGGTCTTCATTCTAAACACAAATCATTTTCTTCCTCCTTGAAGCTTCATGTCTTCACTGTTTTCAACAAATGCAAAACTCTTAATACTAACATGTTATGTGACTGTAAGCTATTGTAGATGGCTGTCTCATTTGAATGTAATCTCAGACTTGCATGGACTACTATGGTGACTATGTTTTCAACTGATTGACATGTCAAGAATACGGGAGCACATCTTGTTGCATGTTTACTTCATTATAGTTTGAGTATTCAATGAACTATGCTTATGCATTCAATGATTTTCCCATGTATCAAAGTCACTGTCTTTTAATGTAAAGGCACATACTATATTTCACAAGTACAAAATAGATTGAATGCACTTACCTCCTCTTTAATTATTGTCATGTGACTCTTCATACCAATTTAGTCCATGTTACTTGATTGCATGCTTTAACTATCCATTTGAGGTTATCCATGCTCATTGTATTTTGGTAATGTTTGATAGTTCTTCTTGACACCAAGGAAGCTCCCCCTGCTGCCCTGTAGCATGCACACATTGTTGTTGTTCTTTTAATGTAGATCATTGTGAAGTGATTTTCTTCCATTTTGTTCATTGTATTCTAAAATACATTGTCTTTTGGATCTTGTTGTCCTGAAGCATCAAGTGGTTGTTTCATGCCTCCACTGAGTGAATGATCATTGATTTGTTCAATGTGAACAGTG
The DNA here is from genome assembly GCA_007258455.2 of Sequoia sempervirens. Classification (NCBI taxonomy): domain Eukaryota; kingdom Viridiplantae; phylum Streptophyta; class Pinopsida; order Cupressales; family Cupressaceae; genus Sequoia; species Sequoia sempervirens. Next base: position 339,093,407 of record VDFB02000008.1, read on the forward strand.
TATAGTTCTTTGAGTTCATGTAGACTTGTTGTATCTTAACACCATGTTCTTTTTCTTTACTTTGACATTGACTCTTACCACACAAAGAGTTGCCCATTGATTCCTATTGTCCCATATGCTTCTTTGATTGTTGTTGTCCCGTAGCATGCATTTTTCCTTTAGTACTTCCCCAATCTTCAAGGTTTCCCTCACAACTGCTTGTTGCCCCCAAAGGTTTTTACTTGGTCTTCACAAACATCTAAGTCCTTTTGATCTTCCCCAACAAACAAACACCATCTCCTCACTTTAATCTTAGTGGGCAAACATATGTCACTTATGTTGGTGACATGAAAGCTCACCATCCTAGGTGATGTGTGGTTTCCCAATAGAATTGAGGTGAGATGAGTTGGACAATGTCTTTCATGAAACAATGCATGATTATCTTTGTTCCTTCTTACTGCCCCATATGCCTCATGATATTTTTAGGCATGACTTTAAGTCTTCTTCATTACTTTAATAGATGCATAGTTGAATTTGATGCATATATAATTAAACTTGATGCATTATTGAAATCATTTACTTCTTTTAATAAAATGGACCTTGGATCCACTTAAGAAGATTAAAAGACATATCTAGCAAAGTACAACTTCATTTTGACATGATGGCAACATATTGATTGATTCATTGTGAAAAGATGAAGTGTGAATTTCTTGACAACTCACATTATGTGTTGCATCTTTTGAATCTTATAATGAAAGTTGATCAACTAGTGTGATTCCATATTGATTTAATGCATCAATAGCATGTTTATCATTGATTTGATCAAGTTGCTCAATTTCCTATCCTTCTTAAAACATAAAAGGGAAGCATGTTGAGCTCTACCCTCATGGGAGCCACATTTTTCCCCACATGTTGTAATTAGCTGAATTAGAACAGTAACAAGACTTGTCCTAAATCTACACAAGGAACAAACCAATTAGATAAACAAAGCATATCATAGGTGTGTTTGATTACTCCTTTCTTGTTTTCATGGACACTTATGGTATGCTGCTATTTTAATTCTTGTAGACATCAGATTACACGTTTATGGATGTTTTGCATATATTTTGATTAGGGACCTTTCATTGCTTTAAAAACACTATTTTATCCAATGCAAGAAACCTAGGAGCAGTGAGGAGGGTGTCAAACAGAAGTAGAGTAGCGGGAAGGAATGAGATGATGCGAGACCAAACCAACGAGATTCGTCATTCCACCAGGCAATGATGGGTCCCTTTTCATTTTATATGCAAATTCTTTTCTATTATCTGTAGGCGTATAATCTTTTCTTTATAAGCATTAGAATAGCTAGTCCCTTGGCTTGTGAGGGACATTATATGCTCATGACTATCAATAAAGATTACATTTGCAACACATATTGGTTCTCTTTCTTATTTGTCTGTAATTGCAAAATTGGAATAAATGCAATTTGTTTTGACAATCTCCTTTATGCACATTAATGAACTTAGCAAAATATGATGTATCTTTTAATGTTTAAATGAAAACACAAAAGAATAAACAATAAGTTACCTGATTTTAGCTAAAAGCGAAAATCAGGTAACATTTTTGGCGACATCTGCTATATGTTTTCCTACAAAACATCTCGACCAATTTCCTAAAGCTTATACAATGGGCACTGAGTCATCTAAAAGTTGACACGACTTTAAAACAACATTGAATGTTGTTGTAACTCATCAGAACAATGTATGACACCAACAAACTTATTCAAAACACACCAGAACACCAAGCAAACTAACTGTGCAAAATAACACTTAGGGGAAAGAAAGTTGCAACTAAAAGCCTATTCTAATCTACCCTAACTAGCAAATAATTTGGTCAAACAAAACCATTGACTAGATTTGCAAAATAACACCCCTTTTTAACTAGCAACTGATGCATTACGTGATTATGTATTGTTGAAAGAACATGAAACACATGCAAATATTCAATAGATTGTTTCAATGTTTCATGAAAAATGCAAATAAACTCACTTGCACCTTGATAACGATCATGCCTATTGCTATCCTGGATAGGACAAGTGAGTTGAATCTTATCACTTTTAGCTACAACTCCAAGATCAACTTCTTCTTCAATTGCATCTTCATACTTGGGTGCAAGCATGACCTCTAGTACTTTAGTGGCCTCCAAACTGGTTAAATGCCTGATAGGGCATACTCATGAAAGAATAACCTAAAAACCAATCTCACTAGGTCTACTTTGATCAGTTTCTTCTACAATCACAACCTCATGATGATTGGAATGAGTTACCTCATGTGATTCAAATGAAACTATGAGTGCTCTATCCACTTGGTTATGTTGCTCACACTCTTCAGATTCAGTCAATGATGTCTTGGCATCAAGATTTGAGAAAAACTCCTCTACTATGCTTGAAAAAATATCCTCTTCAAGTTCATGGTTAGCTCCCTCATGCATGACATGTCCTACGTCAACTTCATAACTTTATCCTTGAACATTTAAAGGAGTACTCATACCTTTCAAAACAAACCTCTATTGATCATGCTCCTCTTGATGGATATTCTCATAGGTACCAACCTTTTGACCTCTCAAGACCAGGCTACCCCCATCTTCCTCTTGATGAACCAACAACCTATCAAAGTGAATTTCATCTTCTTATTGTCCAAAATTTGATACTGGTGTTAGTACAAGCAGGGTGTCTCTGTCATCATTCACAAAACTAGGAAGTTAAACAAACAAATTTGTTATTATCTCATCACTTTGCTGCTCAAAACTGGGCATTGAGGTTAGTTCAATCAAGCATTGCTCATCTTCACCTATAAATTTTGGAAGTGCATCAAATAAACCAACATAAATCTAAACTTGAACATCCTTTTTTACTTCAATCACCTGTTGTCCCACCTTTTCCTCCTTAAAAGATGATTGTTTGATCTACAAATTCAAAACAAATGATTCTAAATCATCCCAAAAAAGGTCATCCTCATCGTCATTTTTTTTTTCAATGAAGGAAGACTGATTTTTACCTTATTACAACTCAACCGAGATGCCAAAACATCAAATTTTTAAGCCTCCTTTTATTGTACTACAGTTGATGTGGCTGTGATTTGAACTGCACTCTCTTGTTCATAAACAATGGCAATTCATCAAATGAAATAGTTAGAATATGAGAACCATCAATTATTTGTTGATCTACATCCTATTGCTCTTCATCTACAACCTCATTTGCCTCTTCTTTAGGCTATTCTAGAACATGTGGGGTTGGTTGAGCCTCCTTAATGGGCTCTCCACAAGGATGCACTTGTTCAATAATAGGTTCTTGAACAGAAGGAGGGCTCCTAAAACTTGGGAATGAAAATATTTTAGGCTCCTCAACAGGTTGAGCTTGCTCAAGGATAGATTCTTGAATTGAAATAGGGTTTCTAAAAATTGGAATCTCAAGACTAGCAGGCTTAAGAGGTTCGCCTTGTTTGAAGCTTGGAACATTGAACTTGGCAACCTCCTGTTTGACAAATTTTAGCCTCATTTTTGCATCCTTTGGAGCAAGCTATTGAGCAAGATTCTCCTCAAATTGCCTCTTTTGTGCCTCCCATTCCTGCTCATGGAGATGGGCTTGGTAAGCTTCCTGTTCCTACTACAAATCACATTCTTGTTGATATTCAAGGCTATAATCATGTGATCAATCATAGGCTGGACAAGCCAACCATTCTTGTTGCATATTCAATTCACTCTTTCTAAACTTCTCTTCAAGAAACATGCTTCTTATCTTCAACCTTAAATTTGGATTGTGAATTTGTTTGAGCTTATCCTCAAAAATTTGAAACTATTGAAGTTGATCATAGGGATTGATATGTTGATTGCTAGAAAAATGGTGGCCTTGCGATTGATCTTGAGCATATACTAGCTGCCATGATGGTTGAGTAGGGGTGGGAGGGTGGAAAACTTATGGAGAATATCGATAATCTCCTATAGCAAAGGAACTTGGACTGAAAACAACTGCATGCTCATTTTGACATGGCTGATAATTGGCTATATGAGTAGCATTTTCATGAAATGAAGGGTGATAGAACATGTCCTCACAAAATGTAGACATGTTGGAGCATTCATAGAAGTTGGAAATTCATTGAAATTTCTTGTAAAGTAAGAAAGACAAGTCTGATTTTTCTAAAATAAGTACATACTAGCACTTTGTCTGCTTGAAACCAATTGTTATTCTTCTGGAGTCGCCAGGTGTGTTGAAAAATTGCCTCCAAAAGGCTGAAACTACTGTTGTACACACCAAATAGCAATAAAAAATGCATGAAATGAATTGAGAAGTAGTTCACTATCCCACTAGGTGTGCCAAAACTATTAGGGATCCAAATTTGCACCCCTTTTCCAAGTTGTGAAAGAACTCAACAGATTTGGATGTAACATGGGACTGCTTTCAGGTTATGGGTATCCTATTGTGAAAGCAGACTTCTAGATTATGGGTTGGCTCCCCCTTTGATGGTGTCACCTAATCTAATAGTTGTTAGGGAAAGTGGCAGAAAGAAACATGAAAAGAAAAACTAAACCCCTATGGTGATGCACCTAATGATTTCACAGACCTATACAATTGCTTTAACACACAATCTCATAAAAAACTTAGCTTAACTTAACACAACTCAGATATTTAACATATCAATGCATAAGTATTTTGTAAGGAGGCTTGGTTCTCTGAACATTTCTGAAGGAAAGAAAATATTTCACAACTAAAAAGACTATTTGAACCAGTGCATAGCTTACAACCTACAGAAATACATGCTCATTCTACCTAAAGGTGTTGAAATGAGACAAGCATTGAAGGAGTTATCAAAACTCACAATAACATTCATCAATCACTACACTGCACTCAATAAAGTAGCTTCTAGGATGGTAAAACAATGAATTTCATTAACAAAATGGTGTTACATACTATTGTATATGTTTGATACTGAGTCACAATGTTGTCCTCTGCCTGAAAAAAGCTCCAAAGTAAGCTACAATGCCCTACAAAAAGAAAGAAAGAACTCCCTGAAACTTCCATTTGAAGATACTTAAGCAATTCTGAAACAACTGCCCACACAAGTCCTTCTAGAAACCCTACCCAGATGTAGCATAAAGGCCAAAAAATAACCTTCCAAAATCACCCCAAAATGCCTCAAAAGTGCTGAAAAGTCAAGCTCAAACCATAGTCATACTTAAAATGTGACAAAACTATCTCCAAATAGTCCCATTTCCTCCAAAAGCCCAGTCAAAGACAACTCTCACACTTTCCACATGTTGGTCAATATTAATCCAAATTTCTCACATGCCTCCAAACTATCTGACTCACACTTTTGGTGTGCAAACATGTTTTCAACTTGTTCCATTATGTTTGGAAGACATAAATCTCCAACTAAACCTCCAAAAGCATGTGTTGAAAGTTCAATGCATTTACTTTTGTATTAAAAGTAACATTTGGACTTAAGTGATTTATAAATTATCACTTAAGTTAAATGTTTCACATTTTTCATAATAAATACAAAATAATAACCACCTCAAACACCCTTAAATGCTTGCAAGAGGATCAAGAAATCAACTTAGACTCCCCTAAGGCATGATAAAGCCTAATTCACCATTATTCCTGCATTTAAAGATAATACTTGACTAAGTGATTTATAACCATCACTTAGTGAATCATTTCACATTTCAAAATAGATGCAAAATCATAAGCAACAACTAAGCCTATGGGAGGTCAAAGTGTACACCTCTAAGTCTTGAAAGACTTTTGCAATTTTCAAAGACATGAAAACACTAAGGCATAGTCCTCAAATGGCATCAAGGCAAAAACACAAGACATAAGACTTGACCATGCCACTACACTCTAAGCACATTAATTGTGTTGCATTTTTTAAAAACAAAGGTGAAAATAACCTTATGAGATTGGCATAAGCTAGGGTATCAAACCCTAAACAAAACAATGGGAAAGATGCAAAAACACATCCATTCTTTCCATTAAGTTTTTTTTAAGCTCTCAATCGTTGAATTGGGGTTTCATCGATGACTTCCCTTGTGGTCTCATCGTGGATTTCGAAGCCAAACAGAGGCATCTTCAGGCATATCCTCAACAAAAACCATTAGAAAGCTTTTAGGTAAACTTTTGTAATTTTCTTCCTGTATTTCCTATGGTTTCATCGCATTTTTTGGAGGAGAATCGGCTCAAATTCAAGCTCTCTTGAAGCAACATGAATGTATTTAATATCTTGTGCTCTCTTCAACAATTAACATGCATTTCTTTGAAGATTGCTTGCTTTCTAGGTCACAACCATTCAATAATGCTCTTTATGAATTTTCATTTTTGGATGTCAAAATTGTGCCCTTTCATTCACCATCCTGCACATTTACTTCCTTTTAAAGAAGGCCATGGCTTGGCCCTTCACTCATGGCTGCTAGGGTTTCATTTTTTCCTTGAAGATTTCATGCATTTTCTTGTATAAAAATGACATTTCATGTGTAAATTTCAAGTTCCTTGCAAAAAATGATGTGGTCTATCTTTGTTTCTTATAAAAGCTAATCTTGTATTTGAAATTTTGTATTTAGTGCAATCAATGACACTCAATGAGACACAATATCAGTTAAGAACTCTATTACTAATTGCAAATTTTGCATACATGCCTCCTAGAGGTCTCGCAACTACAACATCTGATAGAATTCCCTTATCATGCTTTGATGGATACTAGGCTTTTAATAAGCATAAAACCGCCATATTACAACTTGCACACATACTTGCTCTAGGTCTAAAAGAAATATCCACAACATTGGATTCCTCGTCAATATGTGCTTAATATCTGCTCAATGCTTTGTAAATCCTTCCTTTGCATAAAATTGTTCTTCCCCTAGATCTTTAAAATTCTGAGTGTATCAATATGCAGGAAACTAGGTTGAAACTGCACATTGAAAACCTCTTTTTTGCATACAATCACCATTGAAACTCCGTGTGAAGAAACTCCTATTGCTTATTAACACATTGTATTACTTACCTGACACCATTCTTTACTGCTTTTGGGCTCTGTATTGGGGAGATTTTAATGTTCCCTAATGTCACTATGGATTGCCCACTATAGACTGCCTCTTCCATTGTGATAGTCATGAAAATCCTCTTCAAACCATTGGCTACCTTCCAATGAAAGAACTCCAACAATAGTGATCTACCCCTGTATACATTCTTGGTTTCTTACTTATTCTTACCACCATTTGCAAGTCTTGACATCACTGTCCTCCTTGAAGTATCCTTCTTAGTAACTGTCCGTTTTATTCTTGAATAGGTTGCCACTACAGGGGTTTCTATGACTGCACTGTGCGAATGATTGCAAAATTATCTCTTGTCATTTAATGAGACTGCCTTGTAACAATGTGACTTGTCTTCAAAGGCAGTGCTATTGCTTTTTATAACAAGGGTTCTCCTTATCAACATTCATTCACTGTATGCTTTATGACAACTCTTCATGACTGTCCCATTTCATTTAGGTCCATCAATTGTTGCATGCTTCCTTCATGTTTCATAAGCTTGTCCTTCTTCTTGCATTCCAGGCACTTTCCTTCATTACATGTTAAGGCTTGGAAGTTGTTATAGAATGAATCAATTTTAATCATGGAATTGCAAATTGTTGTTGGTATAGGAACAACAACCTTTAATTCTATCTATTGACATAAAATTTTGTATGATGAAAGTCATGGAGTAGTGAACAAAAATGAAACTTCTCCCCTATTGATGAGTGTACATTGCATAGGGAACAGCCCTTCGTTCTCATACAAGCTTATCACTACATCAAATTGTGGATGCTCTGCTTTTCTATGACATTGATATTCATATATGCCTTTGTTGTCCTAAATGTTTCTCATCTCAAACAAGGCTTTCCACTATTCCACTTTGTTCACAATTGCTTAATGTGTTGTCTTTTACTTAGGCATCCTTGTGTCACTTAGTCCTTTCTCATACATAAGTTGAGTTTATGTTGTCTTCAGATCAACCCTTTCTATAATATTCATGGTGAAATAACATATGAAGACTGTCCTAAGTTACTGACCATCAGCCTCTATTGCAATAACCAAGATCAAAGGTTGGGGTCTTCATTCTAAACAAAAACCATTGTCTTCCTCCTTGAAGCTTCATTTCTTCACTATTTTCAACAAATGCAAAACTCTTAAGATTGACATGTTATGTGACTGTAAGCTATTGTAGATGGTTGTCTCATTTGAATGTAATCTCATACTTGCATGGACTACTATGGTGACTATGTTTTCAATTGATTGACATGTCAAGAATACGGGAGCACATCTTGTTGCATGTTTACTTCATTATAGTTTGAGTATTCAATGAACTATGCTTATGTATTCAATGATTTTCCCATGTATTGAAGTCACTGTCTTTTAATGTAAAGGCACATACTGTATTTCACAAGTACAAAATAGATTGAATGCACTTACCTCCTCTTTAATTTCTGTCATGTGACTCTTCATAGCAATTTAGTCTATGTTACTTGATTGCATGCTTTAACTATCCATTTGAGGTTATCCATGCTCATTGTATTTTGGAAATGTTTGATAGTTCTTCTTGAAACCAAGAAAGCTCCCCTTGTTTCCCTGTAGCATGCACTCATTGTTATTTTTCTTTTAATGTAGATCATTGTGAAGTGATTTGCTTCCATTTTGTTCATTGTATTCAGAAATACATTGTCTTCTGGACCTTGTTGTCCTAAAGCATCAAGTGGTTGTTTCATGCCTCTGTTGAGTGAATGATCATTGATTTGTTTAATGTGAACAGTGTATAGTTCTTTGAGTTCATGTAGACTTGTTGTATCTTAACACCATGTTCTTTTGCTTTACTTTGTCATTGACTCTTACCACACAAAGAGCTTCCCATTGATTCATGTTGTCCCATATGCTTCTTTGATTATTGTTGTCATGTAGCATGAAAGGTAGCATGCGTTTTTCCTTTAGGACTGCCCCAATCTTCATGGTTTCCCTAACAACTGCTTGTTGCTCCCAAAGGTTTGTTACTTGGTCTTCATAAACATCTAACTCCTTTTCATCTTGTGCAACAAATAGACACCATCTCCTCACTTTAATCTTAATGGGCAGACATATGTCACCTATGTTGGTGACTTGAAAGCTCACCATCCTAGGTGATGTGTGGCTACCCAATAGGATTGAGGTGAGATGAGTTGGACAGTGTCTTTCATGCAACAATGCATGATTATATTTGTTCCTTCTTGTTGGCCCATATGCCTCATGATGTTTTTAGGCATGACTTGATGTCTTCTTCATTGCTTTAATAGATGCATAATTGAACTTGATGCATCACTAAAATCATTTACTTCTTTTAATAAAATGGATCTTGGATCCACTTAAGAAGATTGAAAGACATATCTAGCAAAGTACACCTTCTATTTGACATGATGGCAGCGTATTGATTGATTCATTATGAAAAGATGAAGTGTGAATTTCTTAACAGCTCACATTATGTGTTGCATCTTTTGAATCTTATAATGAAAGTTGATCAACTGGTATGATTCCATATTGATTTAATGCATCAATAGCATTCTTATCATTGTTTGATCAAGTTGCTCAATTTCCTATCCTTCTTAAAACATCAAAGGAAGCATGCTAAGCTCTACCCTTGTGGGAACCACATTTTTTCCCAGATGTAGTAATTAGCTGAATCAGAATAGTAACAATACTTGTTCTAAATATGCACAAGGAACAAACTAGTTAGATAAACAAAGCACATCATAGGTGTGTTTGATTACTCCTTTCTTGTTTTCATGGATACTTATGGTATGCTACTATTTTAATTCTTGTAGACATCAGATTACACGTTTTATGGATGTTTTGCATATATATTGATCAGGGACCTTTCATTGCTCTAACAACACTGTTTTATCCAATGCAAGAAACCTAGGAGCAGTGGGTAGGGTGTCAAATAGAAGCAGAGCAATGAGAAGGATTGAGATGGTGTGAGGCCAAGCCAATGAGATTCGTCATTCTGCTAGGCAATGACGGGTTCCTTTTCATTTTATATGCAATTTCTTTTATGTTATCTGTAGGCATATAATCTTTTCTTTATAAGCATTAGAATAGCTATTCCCTTGGCTTGTGAGCGACATTATATGCTCGTGACTATCAATAAAGATTACATTTGCAATACATGTTGGTTCTCTTTATTATTTGTCTGTAATTGCAAAACTGGAATAAATGCAATCTGTTTTGACAATCTCCTTTATGAACATTAATGAACTTAGTAGAATATAATGTATCTTTTAATGTCTAAATGAAAACACAAAAGAATAAACAATAAGTTACCTAATTTCAACTGAAAGCCAAAATTAGGGAATAATAAATATGCAACTAATCAGGAAAGAACCTGATTACATGAGCACCCTTAAGAAGAGATGTTGTGGCAGCCTTTGCTAGCTTGAGATATGTCTTCAAATGGCCAAATCAACCCTTTAATGGAGTCACCCTTGTTGTTATCTGAATTTCCTCTCAAATAAATTAGAGACCAATTATAACTCCCAAAACAACCATCAAATATCATCGCCTCACTCCAAAGAATGCAACGACTCAATACCCATATGGAATTGACTCCTCAATAGCTTGCTATGAATGAAATTGTGGGTATTTAGTCTGCAACAATTTGACTGAAATGTAGTTACAACTATGATTCCAATCAATCCTCTTCTATGCAAAGTCATCTCCTTAATGAATGCAACTTAACAACACAAAATCTCCTTAACTCCTCAAATCGAATTTTCTCAATTTTGCATAATAAAACTATAGCAATACATTAGCTACTATAGACAACAAACCTTCAACAAAAGAAGTTGTAACAACTGTTGTAGCAAACTTCTCACAAGATACAATAATACTTCAACTATTGCACCCCAAATAATGTAGTATTTAGAATTGCAATAATACAACTATTGCAATGGTATTGTTTCCTCCAATGATGCCCAAGTAGAAACTCTGAATTAGATTTCGTCACTATCCAGCTAGGCTTGATATTTCACAAACAAAACTGGGACTCTAGAGTCTTCAAACCCTTGAGCCAATGAAAGGATTCAAACTCTCTTTCTACCACACAGGTATGTAAGAAGTAAAAACCCAAGTGTGCTTGAATGACTAGCAATGAGCTTCTTATATACTTTTTCTAACCCATCTCCAAGAAGCTTCTAGAAATAATATTATCTTATTATTTAAGTGACTTTATGATAAAATATTTATTTTAAGTCACTTCATTATTAAATTAATTAAATAATAAGTCATCCTTTTTGATATTATATTTTATTGGAATAACTTAATAAATAATTAATTTAATAATCTTCCAATTCAGGGACATGACATTCTACTAGCAACCTAAGGTAAGGTATTATCATATTTCAAATCTATTTGGGTGTTTTGATTTCTCCATAATTGGATCTTTATTAGTTATCATTGTCATATAGGAATCATGCTCTAAATGTAATTGAGTAGGGTTTTTGCATGTTAGCTTATAAAAACCTTAATGCACTTAATGTTAGGGCTTGCACACACTGCCATTTATTAGATAGATATATCATTCATCAAGGTTTAATTACCAAACTTGGGGTTTGACCGAGCCAAACCCCCATACACACAAAACAACATTTTCTTTTGTAGATTTGTTACATGTCTAGATCTGGAAGTCAAGATTTCCAAGTACAGGAGCAGAGTGCAGACCAAGGCTATAGATTTAGATTTTGAATTTTTAGAAGAGGACACAGGGACCTATTTTCCTTTGGGTGAATGAGTCTTGCTACAGAGCTCAAAATCTAATTTTTTAGGTGAAGTGCACACCATCATGCCCTCCTCAAATTTGCCTACAAATTATTGTTTCTATTTCTACTATCATAATATTGCGCATTTCAAGTGTTAGTTCATGTAATTTAGTTATTTAATGCATTTGAAATTATCTCCCAAAAGTGTAAATCAATCATTTTTGTCATAAGAAAACAACAAACCTTCTTAATAAGGTTGACTCACCTCAAGGTTGAAAGTCAATTCTATGCGTGGGAGATCTTTTTTTTTCTAATGAAATTAGGAAAAGGGAAGGTGTAAGCATGTTTAAACCTTTAGATCATTTCACATCCTACTTTATATCCCCTCCCTTTTCTTTCATTTCAATTTATATATGCTACAATTTAACCATGTAGAAGAATTTGATGTCGAGACCATAACCAAACGAGTTTTACTCAAGCAATTTCTCTTCACCGTCTCAAATTCATATGATTCAAGTGATGTTCAAGGATGGTTAAAATCAACAATCACAAAGGTTGACCAACTATATTTTGTTGGAGAAAACTCCTTGTTGGGCGGAGTCATTGATATGTGTAATCATAATAGTATCTAAATCTAGGTCGATTTCTTATGCAATGTACATACAATTTTGTAAAATTTTATATAGTATACTTTGTATACTTTTGTTTGAATGTATGTCAATTCAACGTAACATGTATACATACTTCCAAATATATTGTTATAACAAAAATAATGTGTTTGCTATCTTCCATCAAATTATTTCTTTATACGACATAATCATCATATCTCAAATAATTCTCAAATTAGAATGTTTGTAGAATTTGTTCAATACAATTGACTTTTTTTCCCACTCATGTTTATCTCCTTTAATTGTATGTTATTTTCTACTATACATGTGATAATGGTAGTTCCTATTTCCTTTACAGATGACGAGATCTAACCCTAAAAACCTAAAATCTCATAAAAGAAGTCACGACTACTATATTCAACATAAATAAGAAAAAAGTATTCATCATCATATGCAACACATAGAAAAACAAACAATCCAATCCATCAAACCGACCTCTATTTAGTCAAACCATCACAACAATGTAGCACATGAATCTACAACATGCCATACTAAACACCCTTATGCCCAATATTCATCAATGGGTTCACAACAAACACTACATAATCTCCATAATTAATCCTCATGTTTACCACACTCCAACAATAACTTTATAGCAACTTCTAGAAGATTTTTCTCTAGAATAGATGCATTATCAAACTTGCAAACATGCACAATTTGAAATGAATGCTACCTTGGAATGCACACCAATTCAACAAATAGTGGTCCAATTTATATTAGATGCTTTTGTGAGCAAGGTAGACATCATTTCTCATCATCTAACTTTATGGACCTAGGAATACAACCATACTAGTTAAAAATCTAACATAAGTGTAAGAAATGCTTATAGCACAAGTTAATCTGATAATATAAGTATCCCATGCTCGTGGAGGCCAATACAAATATAGTGGTCACACAATTAGTTTCCCACAAGATAATCAAAATAATAGCAAAATACCTACCACATAAAATTGTAAACTTGGATGTGTTGGTAGTTTGAAGATTCCATACAAAATATAACCATTACGACTGTTATGTAAGTAGAAGTCGTGTTTAGGCTACATTAAAATACAAAATCACATATGAACCATAATACAAAGATGTCGAGATAGATGTTGCATTTCTTGAACAACTCCCTGATACAAATACATATGTTTCAAACATGCTTCATACCATTAATGCTAACAATGAAAATATGGTAGCACCAAACATTGAATCTATGTTTTTTGAGGATCAACCTAACAGTGAAATAACTTATTCCTCATCATTTACGACTAAATTACCAAATGAACACCATGAGCTAGAAATCATCAAAGAAATAATGCAAGTTAGAGATGAACATGACATCATTATTCATTAGCCACAACTTGACTCTTCTCTAGTAAATGAATATAATACTGAGGGCCTTTTAGACATGGATTTTCCTACACTCTTTCCAAAGGGTGTTGCGCTACAATTGCAACCTCATTATAGACAAGTTGAAATGCATGAATATGTGTTGCACTTAATGAGGTTTCATGATAATCAATTTGGAAGCCATCCAAGATTTAGATATTTTGTTTTGAACCTTATCATGTGCTATCGAAGCCAAGGTGTTGCCTTTGTTTTTGTCAAGAAAAATTTAGACTACATACCAACCACCATTGACAATCTTTGTCTCCATATACAACACTTTCTTAACGCTTAAATAGTTGAACAATTGATGCATTTTGGATCTCCCCTAAGAGGTACCGGATCATATTGGAATAAGTGTCATGGTGAACTTTCAAACATGATCAACCAAATAGGATCCCCCACACTCTCTTCATATTAAGTGTTGCAAATACTAAATGGCCCGATTTACAACAATTATTTTTAAAGGGCACACATCAAGAATACAAACTAATAAATATCACATAGACAACATTATTAATAACACACATACCACATCCTTGTACTTGCATCAACAATTCACAATATTTCATGAAATAAGTCTTAGAGAATTTTTTTGTGCAAAAAATTATTGGTATAAATATGAATGACAACATCGAGGGTCCGCACATGTACATGGATTCATTTGGCTTGAAAATTTACCAAACATGGACAACCTTGACTAGGACAATCATGCAAATGTAGAAATAGTAAAATTGTTCTCTAACAAATATGTTAGTGCACAAGACCCTTGTATTCTAGCCGGAAAAAATAACACACAACATCGATCTTCACAAGATGATCCATTCTTACTAAAAACACCTGAAATCTTCTCTATACATATGCTTATTGACTATGAAGAGTTAATCAATCATGTTCAAATACACACCAAATGTGTTGAATCAACATTCCTTCACAAAAAGGGAAAAAAACTAAAGCGTTGTTATAGGGCTCCTTGGCTTAAATGTGTCACCTCATCCTTATCTCATGATGAATTTGGGAAAAAAACTTTTCCCCTGCATGAAATGATGATAGGTATACATAGTCCAAAAACAATTTCCATATGGAGAGCTAATAGGGATTGTCAACCCGTCGCTTCAAAAATGCTTGTTCTAAAATACATTGTCAACTATGCATCAAAGGTAGAAAGAAAATCCGAAAGTTGTATTGATATGTTGACACACATATGTAGAAATCAAGCATCAAAAGACCAAGCTCTCGTAGTATACATAAAATTCATGTATGAGATTATTGTAAACTATGATATAAGTGCACAAGGAACATGCCATGTGCTACAAAAGTTGCCACTTATTGTTTGCAATTATGAATTTATGATAGTAAATGTTGGTCGTGAAGTGTTCCATTGGATTAGAACAAACCCAAATGAAAATACTTTGTAGTCGAGTTATCTCCAATCGTACATACAATGCCCTCTTTAAATGTAAACAATAATGCTAATTAAATTTGCATGTGATTATTTTCATTTTCATCCAAATGTAAAGGTTGTAAGTGGAAAGAAATGAAACAAAAGGAAATTATCAATGTCTTTCCTTGATTTTATGCTATTCCAAAGGAGGATTCAAAACATTTTTTTGGAGTGACCAACTTCTATACAATCATTTTCATAACATTGTCACAAATATAGGTGCTGACAAAGAAAATATTGTTGCAAACTGGAAGGAAATGAATATACATAAATATTATGTGTGACATATTGACCACATAATTGATACAAAGGTTAACCATGAAGAGGAAGAGGAAATTTAAATAATATATATAGAAATACAATACAAATGAATGAATGGGAGTTGTTGTAAACGGGTCTTGCTAGTGGTGGAAATCTTAATTCCCTCGAAATGCTTGGGACATGACTTTGATAATATCAATGAGTGGGATGCACATACAATACCTCAAAATTTACACGATATTGCAAAACATTTTATAAGCACAAACGAGATGTCCCAAGAAGATGACCAAACCACATTTGAGTTTAACGATCCCCCATATTCACTCTCCCAAATAACAACTTGCTCTTACCATTGTTATACAACATTACAACGACAATTCATTCAATAAACCCTTGCACATGATCATACAAGGAACAAAAAGTATAGGAAAATCCTATTGTATTCATTGCACTAGACATTTACTCTACAACTCAGTATCAAAACAATATAACCCACTCCTTGTTGTTCCCCCTACAAGAATCACAACATTCAACATACATGCATTGACTATACATTCAACCCTTAAGATTCCAATAAAATAAATGCAACCATTGAAGGGTTAGTCACTTACAATTTTTCAACAAAACATGAGACATATAAAATACCTCCTTGTTGATGAGATGATCTTCATAGGACCAAAGTTACTCTTGAAAATAGATAGTAGACTGCGTGAAGCTTTCCCCCACCAATGACACATGTGCTTCGGTGGGACATCTATCATTCTTGTAGGTGATTTGGCACAACCACCCCTTGTTATGGACAAACCTATCTACACATCACATTCAAATTCCAAAGTCCTATGGGAACAATTCACTACAATTACTACATTAGAAATAATTTTTTGTCAAAAGGGTGACACTCAAAATCAAATTGACTTCAATTGAACTTTGCAAAACATTCATAATGTAGAACCAATTGAACAAGATTGAGAATTACTAATGAATCACATAGACACATTACTATCAAACAATAAAAAAATTCTTTTGAAGAATCAATGCACCTATTTTCTACCAATGATTTAGTTGGAACACACAACAAAAAAATCCTACAACTATTAAATCTTCCTATTACACTTAGTGTTGCAATAAAAACACACACAATCAAACATGGATAATGATGCTAACCAACATCCCCAAGAACTCTTGCTATGTAGAGGCCAACACATCATGTTAACTACAAAATTGTGGATTCAAACAAGCATTGTCAATGGGTCTCTTGGAGAGGTCCTAGATATTGTCTACGCAGTTGGCTCTAAACCACTAGATTTACCTTTGTACTTAGTAGTAAAATTTGATACTTACAATGGCCCACCTTGGAACCTAAATACCCCAACAACTATACCAATAAGACCTATCTCTCAAGTACTCATAGACAAACACCACTATGCATGGCATGGGCAATTACCATACATAAATCCCAAGGATTAACACTCAACAACGAAACAATCGATATAGGTAAAAAAGAAAGACAAGGCTTAACTTTTATAGCTATATCTAGAGTGAAATCAATATATGCCCTTAGGATAGATACACCATTTTTTTTCGATTGATATTCAAGAATGAAAAATAATCCATACCCAATTATTAGGAAAAAGGAAGAGTGCCGACTACATCTGCTCTCGTTATTATGAGTATAGGTACACATATGAATTCCACCCTTCTCTGCATAAACTTTCTTTGTTTTTTTCTTCTTATCATCTTCATATTAGACACATTTATATTTGTATATTTACACACAACTTCATCGCATGCAAGTGGATGTTTTAAATTCGTATACTTTTATAGCAAGTGCTTTGATCATACTACTGATCTTTTTTTTTTCTAGTCAACAACTACTTTCACTTTTAATGTAACTTTTACTATTTAGCTAAAACCAACTATACATTTATGATGTAAGTCCGCTAACTTTTTCTTTGACTATGTAGGAAAATAAAACATGAAAAGAAAAAAAGTATTTGCCGAATCATTCCATACTGACATATGAAATCATTAAATACAATATCATTACAATTGAAATAACTACAAATCTTTCATTCAATTTTCAATCTCCAAATATGTATTACAAACATTTTATATATTTTGCAAACAAGATTGTATATATTTTAAACTACACTTCCTTGCCATGTTTACTTCTATATATTTTTCTATCGAGATAACCATTACAACCCCCTAATGCAAGTGCTAGTATATTTTTTTAATTTTTTGTAATCATACAATCAATTTAAATTTTATACACACCTCCTCTCATAACTTAATATAAGAAGCATATTCCATATTTATCCTATCTTATTCCTTAAATTTAATTTCGTAACATAATATTTAATTGCTCAATTATGACTCCCATAGTAAACTAATTCATGCTAAAGTAGATATATAGATTTAATTTAATTAAATCCCAGGCCCTCCCAAAAAGGAAAATACTTCTTCCCTTTTGTCGCTTAGCTTTCTCCTCCATGAACATTTTAGTGGCTAAGAATGCCATACCAAGTCTAACAAAAATAAAATATTAAAAATAACACTAAAAAATATGTGTCCCTCTAGTTAAAGGGAAGCCGTACCCACCCTTCGGAAATAAAATATTTCTTGAGGGGGGCGGCAGGGTTTAGTGGTAAATAACATCAGTGCTTAGGAAAGAGAGTTCAAACCTCTTTTGCCTTTCCATCGCCATTATTACCAAACTGCGAAACGTGCACAACCCGTGGGGTCCACTCACCTATTATTTTATACAATAAAATAAATTGGAAACGAGAGGTTTTAACGGAAAAAAAAGAAAAATAGAAAAAGAGAGCGTATCGGATTTTGGCGAAAATATAGTGCAGGGACTTCACGGGACGCCATTTAAACGGTCGTTATGTTTAGCGGAGGAAGAAAGCAGAGCCGTTCTTTGCAGCGAATGGAAGGCTCTTGATTTTGTTTTTAAAAAGGTATATACGCACTGTATATATTGCATTACGTTCCCGGCTGTCATTTCACGCCCTGCTTTTCTATGTCCACTTCTCGGTTTTCTACATGTAGGTATGTGGTTATATATATTTTTCAGGCTGTCTGATATTTTTTCCTTTTCTTTGACTGTTATCGTGGGCTTTAGGGGAGAACATCTGCATGATTTCTCTCTGCAGGTAAGTTAGCATTTGACTCGAGTATTGCATATATTCTGTTTCGAGTTTTAATTAGGGTTTTATTTTTTCGACTGTTGGAAAGTGGAGCAGGTTCATTTGAAATATGCATTTCGGGTGATTTGCTTCAGAGTTTACGGAATGGTTTGTTAATGCAAGTTCAGTGAATATGATATGTTTTTTGTTTTGGAAAGAAAGAATATGGGCTTTTCAGTGCCATGGACAGTGAATTGTTTTTTGAAGCATTCGTTGCAGAAACAGTGTCCGGTTTTGAGCTCGAAGTGGGACTTCTGTAACGTAATTATTTAAGATATGTTAATACGGAGGCTATTTTCAGTGTAAAGGTGTTATGGTTAGTGTTTGTCTTATGTTTATACCAAAGAGTGTCTGATTTTGAGGTTCTATTAGATTTTGAGCTTGAATTGGGAGTTCTGCATCGTTATGTTTTATAGTTCAAGTTAGCAAGTTATATTGAAGGGATTTCGTATTAGGTTTCGTGGTTACTGTTTGAATATAACATTCGTGCAAAAACAGGGTCTATTTTGGGTTTTGCGCTTACATTGGGGTTTCTGTATCATTAGATTTATTGTTTATGTTTGTAAGTTATGTTATGTGGCGGGAATTTTCAGCGCTAAGGATTATGGTTACTGTTTGAATCTTACATGAAGATAGGGCTCTACTTGGATCTTGAGCTTCGATTGGGTTTCTAATGTCAAGACTTTTTTAGTTTCGGTTTATTAAGTTATGTTCCATAGTGGGGATTCCAGGGCTGGTGGATGGTGTCTGAATCGTACATTGATGCAAAAGCTATGTGTATTTTGTGTTTTGAGCTGCGATTGGGGTTTATGCATCATTAGATTCCTACATAGAGTGCTTAAGATATATTATGTTAAGGGAATGGATTCTGTTTGAATTTAGCACAATGCACAAACAGTGTCTGACAGGGTTCTGTGATTAAAGTGTGGTTTCTGTATCATTATTTTATAATCTAAGTTGTGACCAGTTTCAGTGCCAGGGATGACCTTTATTTAATATTATTTGAGTCTTACATTGATGCAAAAAACTATTCATGGTTTGTTTTTTGAGCTTAAATTGATGTTTCTGTATCACTAGATATATAGTATAAGTTTGCAAGGTATATTGAGTTGATTATTATACAAGGGCTTATGGTTATCATTTAAACCTTACATTACTATTTTGGGTTTTTAGATGAAATTGGGGTTTTCACATCATCATATTTCTAGTGCAAGTTTATAAGTTATGTTTAAACCTTTGGTCCTTTAGGAGTTTTTTGGTATAGGGGCTTATGGTGGCTTTTTGTATCATTTATTGATGCAAAAATAGGGTCTGGATTTGAGCGTAACTTGGGATTTTTTTTTTACTGTTTTTCAATTCTCTATTATAAGTTTTCAGGTTATATAATGTTGAAGGCATATTTGGCACTAGGGCTGATGGTCCCAATCTGAATTTAACAGTGATACAAAAAACAGTGTATTGTATAGGGTTTGAACTAAAATTGGGATTTCTGTATCATTTTGTTTGTAATTAATGTTTATAAGTTGCAGCATGTGAAGGGGATTGTCAGTGAGAGGACTGGTGGGTGATGTTTGAATTTTATGTTGTTATAACAACATTTTCTAGTTTGGGTTTTGTGCTTAAATTGTGTCTTCTTAATCATCAGCTTTGTAGTTTAAATGTGTAACTTGAGGGCATATTCGGTGCTAGGGCTGATGAGTGTTGTTTGAGTTTTACATTGGTACAGTAATTGTGTCCAAGGGGTGATGTTCATAATGTATTAAGTTTTTTAATATTTGCATATCCTTATGATGGGATTTTGTTCCACATTCATTCTCTTCTGCTTGTTATTAAATATTATGTTAGTGATTTTGAAAGTTGGGTTTTCTGTGTCATGGTCTTTCTTATTTTAGTCTGTAATTTGGTTTTTTGTGTTTACAGCACACATCTGTATAGTAGCATTATATAAGAGGCAAGGAATGTGCCATTGAGGTGTCGAATGTGTCCAGTTATGGCATGGACAGAATCCCAAATCAGTCAGCCCCAGACCCCAGTAGTGAATAGTGTAAGGGATCAGCAGGATCCAACTGGCAATAATGAGCCCTTGAAGAAAGTACCTGATGGAACAATGAGTCATTCAGTGAATTCTATTAGTTCTTCTTCTAATCTTGCCTCTCCTCTCCCTGCCGATTCTCCTCTTAGAAAGTTTCAAGGAAAGGACGCACTTTCATATGCCAATATTCTTCGATCGAGGAACAAGTTTATGGATGCATTGTCTCTATATGAAACTGTTTTGGAAACAGACACAGGTAATGTTGAGGCTCATATTGGAAAGGGAATTTGTCTGCAAATGCAAGGTTTGACTCAGCAAGCATTCCAAAGTTTTGCAGAAGCTATTGGATTGGATCCTCAGAATGCTTGTGCTTACACACATTGTGGGGTTTTGTACAAGGATGAAGGACACTTGTTACAGGCAGCAGAGGTATGTTGTGCTTCTAGCCTCTGAAAATAGCTTTTTTAAGAATAGCTAAGATATTTTGAACAATATATATAGGTGCATTTGCTTTGATGTGGAAGCTCAATGTATTAAATGCTCAGCTGATTTGCTCATCTTTCTTTTCTAGAATGAAATGACTTTTGTTGAGCATATTGTTAATGTAATTATTGTTGAGTGTGTTTTGGGGAGACCTAGGTTGTAACCATTTGGACATTTTACCCACCCAATTATTGCTGAAGAATTATTTATATATGTTGGCTCTATGATGAGCTGATTCCTTTTGAGCTGTTACTCCTCTAACCATATGTTTCTTCAGCATGTACAATTATAGAAGGAAAGCTTATTAGATGGTATATTTACAACTAAGCAACAAACTTCCTTATACTAATCTTATTAGAAGGAAAGCATATTAGATGGTATATTTATAACTAAGCAACAAACTTCCTTATACTGTTCTTATTAGAAGGAAAGCATATTAGATGGTATATTTACAACTAATCAACCAAACAGCAGAAATTGAAGCCTCTGAATTTTCTTTGAGATAACTAATAATTGATTCTCGATATGATCTCCAAGAACCAAATAGTAGAAATTGAACCCCAACAGCTTTATCCAACACAACTCTTAATGTAAGAGGGCTTCTCTCATCCACTGAATTTTGAATGGGTTGTATTTAAGATTTTTTTTTTTTTTTAATATTCTGTATTGAGAGGTAGTTAAGAAAATTTCTCAGATAAGATTTAAGAAACCTATGAAAGTTATCTTATACCTGTCTAAAATTCCTCATACAATGGTGTCGATAAATATAAAATTGTTAGAAGTGATTTTCAAAAGTAGTTATAACTTTTCTTGGATGAAATTCCCCAAATTAGGTGGGAAAAGCAGTAGTTAAGCCCAAAATATTTGGTAGGTCATTTTATCAAAATTTTGAAGGAGAATCAAATGAGGCTGAATAAGCTTAAATTTATTCAATGCTATGTTTGGCTGCCATAGACAAGCTTCATTGACGATAAGCATCATAATTGCAATCATGCTTACCATGCTTTAGACAATCCAGTATTGAAGTGCATATTGATATGTTATTTTTTATGACTGTTTTTGGGTAGTTTGCAATCATGCTCACCATCAATTGTGGATACTTGTTTGTGTTTTAATGACAAGTATTATAAGTTGGTAGATGTTGTTTTGTAATTTTCTTAAATTCTTCCAAGTTGGCAACATAAAAATCCAAAGTTGCATGGTTATGGATATGGATACGGTATTAGATACGGATATGGCCATTTTTTAAGACCCCAATATGGATACGGCTGGATATGACATTCATAAAAAACTTACACACATATATTTAACACAATTTTCTAAGTTATTAGAGGAGATTTTCATTACTTTAAAAGCAAATAAGTAAATATAAATTAAAATAATATTAAAATTAAAATATTAATAATTTAGTAAAGAATAAATAATTAAATATATATGAACAAAATCTTTTTATATTTAAGGAATAAATTTTAATTTTTAAAAAATATCTAACATTTAAACAACATAATATAAATATTAAATATAAATATAAAATTATAAACAATTAACTTTCTTAAATCTATAAAATTAAGACACCAAAAATAATAGTAGAGTTGCACTACAAGAAGACCCAGAAAAATGGTTCGCTGAAATAGAAAAACGTTTCATTTGTCTTCCTCATTTGGTGTAGGGTTTGTTTATGCAAAACAAAAAAAAATTGCACGATTGAATTTTTTTAAGATTAAGTTTAGGAGGATTCACGTCAATTTTTTTGAAAATCAAATCACATAGTATCTGGCACGGCTAGAAAATTAGAGTTTTTTGGGCACGTGTGGGTACGTTATCCAACGTGTATCCATGCTGTATCGTATCTGTATCTGTACAGGGATACAAGTGCCTGGGGGAGGGGTGTATACAACTACTTTGTAAAAATCTCTTGGTGTTTCCAATGCTGTAGGGCCCCAGTTAGTCCGGGTCCAACTAGAGGTCATTGTTTTAGAGGGGAAACACATGAAAAAATACCAAATGATAGCAGAGCATGATTACTATGGCATTAACAGGAGCATTGCTTGATTTTAAATCTTCAAATTTCCTGGCCTTTGTATGGGGCATGATGAATTTCCGTTCTGTCTGTGGCAATATCAGTGATTCCCTGGGTGTGAGCCTTGAAACCAACTGTCAAGTGGGCTTCTGCCATATCTCACTTGGACATGCAGAAGTACTGTAGTGTAAATGCAAAGATGACAACATAAACCCTTAGCAGATCCCAAATGCTTTGTAATATTGACAGCAAAGTTTGTCAATTTTAATATTTTCAACATTTAATTATTGACATATTCCAATATGATAGACATTGCCCACAGAAATAGATCATGTTAAGAGGCAGTTGTCTGTGACACTATACTCTGGTGACAGGCACTATTGGTGTTGGAGACTCTTGACAGTCATTGTTGCTAACAATATAAAACTAATCCTTGGTAATTGAAGTGTCAAATAATTGGTATTTCACAACGGTTACTGCAACTGCTATTTAATTGTATATAAGTGTACCTTTAATAGCTAATATTTTACCTCAATCTTGGCAAAGTGTTTGCCAAAATGTCTAACCAATATACTTGCAAGCCCATATTTCAGAAGCCACAAAATGCTTAAGAAGCCCTCTTGCTTACTACACTTCGGCAACCTATTTGAAAGAATGATTCTATTCGAAGCAAGCTTATTTTGAAATTTCTGATCTTATTAAGACTGAGATTTGTGGCATTTTGTAATTGGCACAAGGACATTTTGTTGCTAATTATGGTATGAGGTTGGTGCATCTTAAGAGGACATTAACATACCTAATCAATAGATATTTTTCATCAATTGCTATAAAACTAAATAAAATAATATAAAAGCGTAACCTAATATCTCAAAATCTGTCCATGGGATTTATGTACAAATTAACTACCCATTCTGTTATCACCTTTTTGACAATGAATATTTAGTATTTGCAGTTATTCCTCTCGGTACTTTTCCTTTACAAAGATAGTTTTCAAATTTGCTATGTAATATTTATGATGGAAATTTTATAACTTAAACTCTTCAATATTCATTAAACACTAGAGTTGAATTGAGAATTTGCACAAGTCGACATACAAAATAATGAAATTTTAATGTCAAATCATTTGAGTTTTCATTATCAATGTACATATAAACAAAATTTTAAATATAGGCATCTGAATATCTTATCTCAAATATTTATAATAAGCTAATTCAATAACAAAATAGTCACCTGCTAGTCATATTTAATCCTCAAATACTAACAGCCAAGCCATTTTTACACATTAAAACATGTGATTGGCAAACTAAAGCTGTCAGTTTACTGACATTGTTGTTCATCTTCTGGTGGAAGTTAAAATAAGGGGAATATGATATTAGTGGAAGGAACATGTTAGGGGATGAGAGACATCACATAAAAAGAAAATACAAATAAAAATATCAATTATGACTACCAGCTAAAGGCAATGGGACTCCTAACTTTGTGTGCTCCATTTGCCCATATGATCAATATGAAGGTTGTAGACTGGCGTCACTATGAAGTTGGGCCTTTCAAAGTGGAGTGTCCTTGGCCCCACTGCTATTCTCACTGCAGGAGGGGCAGAAACAATAACTTTGTACATTGAACTGGTTGTACCCATGTTTGTGATAGTCCTCATGTATTTCACATTAGAAGAAGACAATTTGAGAACTTTTTTTTTGTTTTTGTCTGACTTTTCTAGGCGGCCATCTGAATTCACTATTTTGCAGACATTTGAAAAGGTTTCTTGTCAGCAGAAGGGTTTAGGGGATTGCCCAAGTTCATTTTCGAGGCGTCCCTGCATCCACAGAATGTCCCCAATTTGGGGACACCTTAAAAAGGACAGGGGACATGTCCCTGGTTTCCTTGTTTAAAGTATATAAAAATACCCATAATTTGCACAAAATATACAAAATTGAATACATATTTGAGAGCACAGTTGATAATTGATAAGGCAATGCCAATTTTCAAATCATAAATGTTAAAGACAAATCAAAATGGTTTATACCATAGTAGCATTACATGCTGATTTGAAATTGACTTGGCAAACCAAAAGAGTAAATGGAATTCAGTTAATTGGGGTATAATTGGAAAAAAATTGAAAAACTCAACAAAACTATGCTTCTTTTCCATTTGGCACTGCCCAAGGCAACTTATATTTTTTGTGTTTTAGCCTTAGACCTGGGGTTTTGGGGCAGCAACTTTGTTGTGATATAGTGTGGGGTTGAGTGGCAGAGCTCCTGGCAGAAAGCCCAAATTAGGTTAGGCCTTTGAGGCCATAGGGACCTTAATAATTTTAACTTTTCAATCAAGTTCCAAATCCTCCAAATACTGCACTCTTCGGGTTCTTTAGGTTTTGTTATTTATATATTTTTTGTTTTTAAAAAAATTCAAAACAAAAAAAATCTGCCCTGTTAAAAACTCTTGTGGGTGATTGCTGGGTTTGCCCAGGAAGTGGCTCCCAGCCTGGCCATTTGGCCCTAGTATGTCTCATATGTACCCAAATCAAATGGTCAGCTCTGGGGCTGGACCCAAGCTGGATCCAGAACAGCACCAGAACCTGACCCATCAGCAGGGGTTCCTGGTGAACTTAGTATCATAGATGCTAATTAATCTGTGGTTATGAGTTGTTAGGCTTTGCCATTTAGCATGTGATGTATAAAATTCTTTGCTTGTGCAAGGTCATAAATAATTTGATTTTGCTTGCTATCTGTTTATCGGTTGCAGGCATATCAGAAAGCTATTGTTGTGGATCCTACATACAAGCCTGCTGCAGAATACCTAGCAATTGTCTTGACCGATATTGGGACCAGTTTGAAACTTGCTGGAAATGTCCATGAAGGGATTCAGAAATATTATGAAGCCCTGAAAGCTGATAGCCGCTATGCTGTAAGTTGGATATTTCAAATTCTCCTATTACCTAAAGTATTTTAATTTTGCCAAAAAGAGTTTGGTATTTTCATTTTTATCCTTTCTGTTCTCTTTATTGGAATTCTAGAGCATGATCAATATTCAATATAGAGTTATGTAATCTGTGCTGTCTATGTTTGGTAATACAGCCTGCTTATTACAATTTAGGGGTTGTGTACTCGGAAATGATGCAATATGATATGGCACTTAGTTGCTATGAAAAGGCTGCATTGCAAAGACCTATGTATGCTGAAGCATATTGCAACATGGGAGTCATATATAAGAATCGTGGTGATTTGGATGCTGCCATTGCATGCTACGAAAGGTAGAAATTTATGTGATTATTGTGTGTCATGTCATTTTGTGAAGATACTGTACCTGTGTTTGATCTAGAACTTCTTTTGATGTGCCAGAAATTTGTTTTTGACAGGTGTCTAGCTGTGTCACCAAACTTTGAAATTGCTAAAAACAACATGGCAATAGCTCTGACAGATCTTGGTACCAAGGCATGTTATGAAGCTTTCTGGGCTTTATTCCTTCTTGGTTATCCTTATTGTTAGATTCTTTTTTTTTTTTTTTTTTGTGTCAAATAGAATGCATTTTAGTCCAAATTTTTTAAGGAATATGAATTATGTGAAGGCTTTGAGTTGATTCTCTATGAGGGCTTACATTTCTGGCTTTGAGCACTTGAAGTATGTATAGTGGCAGATGCTTAAATTTTGTGCTTGAAGGGCCTGTATGTTTTTTCTCTTTCTTTGGAGAACTGTATGTCTGAACTGATTGCCATTTATCTCCTTTTTTCCCATATATATTTATATCACACTTTTGGTTCAAACTAATTATATGAAACTGATGGTTGCCTTATTGTTTATAATTTATTTTCACATCTTTAATAAAATAACCACTTTTTTGGTTTACATGCACAATGAAGCTATATCCATTGTTTTCTTTCCCCATCTGTTAGCAGAAATACTCTTAAAAGAATCTTACAATTGTATGTAAACAATATGCTTTTTGGCACTGTCTCTACAAAAAATGAGGAAACTATGAGTTTTTCCAATGGATGTTATGGAGTATAGTCTATCTGTAGATTTTTCAAAGCATTTGAAAGAGTAACAGGTGCTATAAGTCTAGAAATTGGATAGGATACAAAATAACTTAAAATCTAAGGAGATTTGAATCAAGCCATTTTACCAACTTGAAACCAAGTTGGGGAACAACAAAAAAGCCAACCACAGAATAAAGGGTCGCAACCTGCAATCTCAGTGTAGAACAAAGGATTTAACTTATGACATGTGTTATTCATAGGGACCAGGACATATTAGGTAGGTTTAAGAAATATCTTCAACCTTTGGAATCTGGATTATAATTTCTCACTCTGAGCTAGCATTCAGTAAACCAAGCAGAGGTTGTGTAAGGTCTACTGTTGTTTTGTTGATTTCAAAAAATCAATAGTTTTCATGCTATTTTTGATCCTAAAGCTCCCTAGGTTCCCATCACAAGATTTAATGGGACATACATACTATTTGGGGCATTTGGATTTTTCAACAAAACTATTGTGGCTTAAACAGGTTTGCATACTCTAGTACTTACTTTGTGTAATATATATTGATAATCTGTACTAATTTCAACAACATTCTCAAGGTCCCATTTTGAAATTGAGGTGGGTACCTATAGATAGTAGAGACCAAGTTGAT
The DNA here is from genome assembly GCA_007258455.2 of Sequoia sempervirens. Classification (NCBI taxonomy): domain Eukaryota; kingdom Viridiplantae; phylum Streptophyta; class Pinopsida; order Cupressales; family Cupressaceae; genus Sequoia; species Sequoia sempervirens. Next base: position 339,121,264 of record VDFB02000008.1, read on the forward strand.
GTACCAAGGTGGGCGAACATTACACCCTACCTCTCATAACACTTATTCAATATGGGTGTTCTTCATGGATGAACATCTAGGGTCATCTTCTGGGTTCATTCACCAGGGACACCTTTTTTACCACTTGGGTCATTTACTGTCCATCTGGCTGGATGGACCTCTCTCTACTAGTAGGTGGTGCCTTTGTTTGCTCTACCATTAATAAGCTAGGGTATTTCTTGAAGAGTAGATAGAGGGATTTGCTCTTTTTGTAATATATAATGCCCTTGTTGCCTATTCTATGGGATGAGACCAAATTCAAGTAGGGCATGGCCCTACTTTCGTAAGTACCCCATTGGTATGTGTTTGGGATGTACCCACAAGGTACTTGGGATGACAAGGTTGTGCCTTGAGGCTTACCCAAACTAGATCTAAAAAACATATAAAAATATAAGAATAACCTCTCTAGATCCTTCGTCATATACTTGGGATGACAAGGTTGTGCCTTGAGGCTTACCCAAAGTAGATCTAAAAAACATATAAAAATATAAGAATAACCTCTCTAGATCCTTCGTTATACCCATTTCCTCCCAACATTGATTGCCAATTTCCATGAGTTTTTTTTGTTTGTTTGGAGATACCCCCGAGGGGGTCCCCTTTAGCTTAGAGCCAAGGACTGAGGGGTATCCATTCTGCCAAAATCCGCCCAGGGCACAATCCCGGCTTCATCCCTTTTGTATCGAGGCTTTGCACTCAGCAAGACTTGATCCCTGGTGGGCTCATTCCGAACCTTTCAACTTCACTAGTAGACCAAGGGCCCATTGACTTCCATGAGTTTTTTTAAGAACAACGCCTTTGTCAAAATGCCATTTGTAATTTTGTCTCGCACTGTCTTCTGGCTGTCATAGAAGTGCATGAAAATTTTGTTTTTGGCACTCTACTCTTTGTGTGCACACCTTGCAACACTTTTGCCATTGTGCTTACCACTTCTATGCCATTGCTTATGTTAGGGCTTTGGTTGAAGTTGAGAAATTATTTTATTTTGGGTTTGGGATGTATTTTGTCCATGTTTGGTCCACATATTGTTTCAAAATCTCTATTTCCCACTTTCACATGCTCATATGTTTCTTAGGAGGGATGCTTATGTTCTTTTAATTTCTATGGTCTTTTGCTTGAAAAACTCTTGGCCCTTGTTTGGTAACTACTTCCTAGCCTTGGTGAGCATTGGATATTTTAGTATCACTAGGGGTTTTGGGGTGTTTCATTCTCCAATCCTTGGTATTGGAAAGTGTATGGACTTGACGTGCTAAGGCAGAGCTAATAGGTTGCTTGGTATGCTGGCTCGTTGGGTCGGTCCATGTTCTTGTACTAGGTGTTGGTGTTAGGGGATGTTTGACATATACATTTTTGCATGGTGCTTATTGGAGTTTCAAAATATTCCACACTCTCATCTTGGTTTGACGTGCAAGGAAGGTTCGATTTGAGTGAGAGGTCAATAGAGAAATAGTGAGGTGCCGGCTTTAGTTGGCGCCGAATGAAATGAGGCACTTGTGTTTGTTGGGGCCCGATGAAGAGTCTTTCTCGTGTTTGGCAATAAGTGGCAATAGACAAAGTGTCTAAATGGTAGGACAAATGGATGTGCGATGGGAACTTGAATTTAAAGCTAAATATTTAAATTGTTTCAAACATGGAGTGCTAGATGTAATGGCATGATTTCCTTTCACCCTATTTTAATGTCTATTTACATAAAGTCAATAAAAATATTTTGAATGAGAGAGAAAAGTAACTATGTTCTATGTTATCAAACAGTATCTCTTCGCAACCTTCTTCCTCTTGCTTACATGTAGAGGTTGTACGAAAATTGCTATCTTGCCTTTCAAATCCAACAATCACTTGCAGCTTCAAACTCAACTTTCCAAAAATTAAACACAATTTCAATGGCTCTATCAGATTGAGCACCTTACCAGAAAATTCATCAAAAAATTCTTTATCATCATAAACTTCAACATGCCTCCCTAGGCAATCTGACATTCAAAATCATCAAAACAGTTAGTTAAATTCTTCCCTAAAAGATATCTGTTGTCACATGAAATTGCACCCTGTTGAGAGGGAAGCTTAGCATTCCATTGACATAATGGAAACGACCTCAAGGTGTGGGACCTTTGCGCGTATGAGGTTGAATCTCCAGAGAAGGCCGACTTACTTTTTCAATCCCAGTGCAATGTGCTGGTCCAACCCAACACATGAAATCCTACCACTAACAACTCACAAGGAAAAGGGGAGAAGGAGAACATGAAAGGGAAATGGAGGTGATACACCAAGATGGAAAGGTTGTTTCTTCTTGACCAATATTGCACATTACATCGTTGAAGAGGGGCAAGGGGACTTTCACAACTCTCTGTTTGGTCGACTTTCAAAGGCATACAAGAAGGTTAGGGTTTGACAAGGTGCTAGAAGGAAAGCAAGGTTTCTCAAACCAGCAACTATAAATAATTTAACACAACATACATGCATGAAAAATACAAACAAACACCCAGATATGCAAGGTAATAAACTTACTCAAACACAAAAGAGCTTAGAAGAGGAAAGCTCGATCAATTTTATTAATGTAGAGGCAAAGGCCAATCTTTACAATGGCAGAGTGTAAAATACAGTGTTTGCAAAAGAAAAACCCCAGAGGAGCTAGAGGAAGAACCCTTGAAATGAATACATCTCTTGCCTTTAAAGATCAGGCATAACTTAGAAGCACTAGTCGAACCCTAACCCTAACTTGGGTTAGCAAAAAAAGACTATGCGTGCAATAATGGAACCATTCGGTGAAAATCGCGATTAGGGCATAGATCAGCCAAGGAAGTCAACAAAGAGCAATAAATGGGCATGGGCGCCCATGAAATCCACTTGCAGAAGTTGAGGGGAGTAATTAATGTCGTCCTTGAAGCCTAGGAACCAAGACAGGTCGGTCAAAAGTCAGATCGAGCATTAAAAACGTTGCCCAGAAAAAACACGCCAAAATCGGTTGAAAGGTTGGGGCGTCGGGCCTGAGAGGAAAGCTCTACAAGCATATGAATTAAATGGTTTGGAGTCCTGAAAATTCATTTGTCAGACATCGGCGATCAGGCGGTCGGAAGTCGGGTGTCGGCCTTATAGCTTACCTCATGCTGGGAAGAAGGAAAGAAGAAAGCACGAAGAAGAAAGGAAACATTAGGGGTAAGAGAGAAGGCTTACTTATCCTTGAAAGCCGAAAGTTTGACAGTTATTCAAATTTAGATAAAACCTTTGGGGAAAGGCCTAGCTTACCTCCGAAAATCGAAGGTAAAGGAGAAGGTTGAAGATGAAGATTGATGGGTGAAGATCGAAAGCCACATAAGTAAACCTTTAGAGGTCAGAGGTAATAGGTAAGAGGTAAGGGCGAAGGGTGAGGGGCGATAGAAGAAAAGCGCAAGGAGGGAAGAGGAAAGAGGGAAGGCCGACCCTTGAAGTCCGACAAACCAAGACTTAGACCAGTGTTACCCCAAGTTTCCGGGACGGGGATGATAGGGGATGGCGGAACGAGTCCCCAAGTCCTTGATTTTTCAAGCCAATTTTGGGGACGGGGATGACTATATAAAAGATAGGAAATTTTAAAATATATAGGGAAATTTTAAATATTCATATGAAAACATGGATAAAGCAGGCATATATACATTATAGAAACTTAACATATAACATTTGTGTTAAGAATTCATTGTCAATACTCAATATGCATTCAGAATTCAGAATTCATTGTCAAATATGCATGTGATATTAAACAATAACATACAAGTTATAAACGTATAACAAAATGCCCAAAGGCAAAATTGTTGACATAGTTTTTTTTTCAATTATGATATGAAAATCAAAATAAAAAATGCAAAGTACACTGCTGTCGTCCCCTGACTGTCCCTTGTCCTCGGGACGTTTTCGAGACGGGGACGGGGGGATTTAGACTAGGGGACGTGTCCCCGGGTAACACTAACTTAGACAAGTCGTTAAACTTAAACGAGCTTCGGTGGTCGGAGGTAAGGCCTGAGGCATAATCCTTTTTAGAAATCGGTAAAGGGTAAAGGGAAAGGCCGAAGGCTTAGAGGAGAGATGGGAAAGGAGAAGGAGCGATGGAGAAGGCATGAAGGAAGCGAGTAAGAGGCAGCCCGAAAACCCAAAATTCTGGGACTTAGCAAAATTTAGGAAACTTCAAGGAGAAAACATGCAAGATGGCCCATGGGGAATCTCTCAGATCGGTTATCAATGATGGGACATCAAAGGGGGGCATGAAATGTCAACAATATCCATGGACATTCATTGAAGTTCATAAAAAATAACCACTAAGTAACTGATCAAAATTTCTTTTTTCATCAATAAAAATATGACCAAGCAAGAAATTTCTCTAGGGCATAATCCTTTATAGAAAAGGGAGCACTAATTATTATTTCAGTCAAAGACCTTTATTTGAGGGAATTCTTCTATTTAGTAAAACCAGATCTACACTTATCTTCAGCACAACCTTCCTTAAAGTTTACTCCATTCTTCCCTCCTCTTTAATCCTGGCTTCAATTAATTCCTATCAGATCCAGAAACTCACCATTAGCCATGATAACATATTGAATTACATTAAATAAAAGAAAAAGTACAACATTATAAAGAAATACAAATTAAAGGTAATTTTAGTGATTTAGGAGTGCTATGTTTATGCATGCTTGATGTTGTAACTCTTACTATTATAAACCTAATATACACCATAAAACTAAATGGACATTACCATCTAAGATCACTTACTATGAGATTTTGATTTCCATGAAGCTTCAAGTCATTCTCCATAAAAGTTATTACCAAACAGCAAAGATGGGTATATTTGGTGAATCTGTCAACCTTGATCAGAATAATGTCTGATTTAGAAGCCTTGTGTTGAATTCCATGGATTTCTTGTCTCAGTTGTGGCCAGAATTGGCCAATGTTTGACAGATTTCTGGTGACTTATCTCTCTAATTTGAATTCTTGTCATTGATGATTTACTTATAATTTTCACGTTGTTATAATCTATGGATCATGTCATAGCTGTTTGTAGCCAGCTTTGTAGTCAATAGACAATATCTAGGATCCATCTTTCTTTTTAACCATGACTGTTGTGGCACAAAAAGCACTTACATCTGGGTGTTCCGTGATTATAGAGACAGAAAATAAATGCAGATGTCCCACATGGTCATATTGGTAGTGGTAAGGTTTGCTTTTGTGAGGCCCACTTCTTGGAATCAACTCTACAATATGGTCTTATCCTATTATTGGGGGCCAACCATATTCAGAAGTACTTGTTTCACCTTGTGAATTTTCGAGGAGTAAAATTGTGCCCCCCCTTTCATAGGAGTTTCACCTTGAGACTTCTTTCATAGGAGTTCCTTTATTTGATGAGAGCTAATCACCTGTTTAGAAGGGAGGCCTCTGATTTGATAAGCATTTCTTCTTTAGTTAAGGTAATAAACATGTCTTAAAGATTCATGAACAAGGAGCCTTCCCAGTTAAACCGCTGTACTTCCACAACAGCTGTTGAAGATTTAGTACATATTGCAATCAAGGAAATAATTGCCAATACGGGATTTGATTCTGATATTTATCTTCTCACTTGATAAAATATCTTCTGGCAAATCAGACTTAATTGTTGGTTAGAGGATAAGAAAATCATTTCATTATTGTTACTAGTTTTGTATCAATGAAATAAACTGAGCTTCCTGAATTCTAACACAACTACATTTTTCCTCTTGATGTATCCTTTAGGCTTGAGGTTTCATATCGGATGGTTTTCTCACCATGTATAGGGCCATCCCTTGAGATTTCTTGCAAAGTACTTATATGTATCACTTCTATGGCACAAGTTGCATGTAGAAGAAAGTGAGTCTCTTCAATGTTAGAAGTGATCTAGTGGAGTGCCAATACTGTTAATAGGATTTTATGTTACTGTCCTCAAAGCTTCAAGCTAGATTTTTGGAGGTTGTACTTGGGAACTTTTTTTGTTGGAGATTGAAAGCTGGCCACTCTTCTTAAGTTAAATTCATGCAACTGCCCAATTTGTAATTGAAATTCTGCCCTCCTATGAGAGATTTACCCTCTCCATTCCCAGAGTTGTGATGGAAACTTTTTCATGTGAAAGATGGATTGGCCTTTTCACTTTTGAGAGTTGGTTGCTTTCTTCTTGTTCTGGATCCCTTTATTTTGCATCTGTGTCCGTTATCTTCATAAACTTTTATTTTTATTTTTATTTACTTGGAATACCTTAAGGCAGTTGAACTCCAAAATTCCTTTCTGTATGAAAGAAAACTTTTTTTTTTGGGCTCTGGATGATTAATATGGACTTGAAAAGACAAATATGGTTGCAGCTAGCTGAACGATGTACTGGGGCAGAATATCACAAGGCCCAATACCATGAAGGGTAAAATAGACTGTAAACTATAGATGATAAATAATTTCAGATTAATTTACTAAGAACTTTTTTGCTGCTGTTGCTGTGTATCCTTGACTTTTTGCTTTGTGCTACATCTTTGTTAGCTAAATTGCTGTTTTGATGCAATTGGTGATGACATTTATATGTTACTGTTTATCGAAACAATGATCGTGAAATATAGTGGAATTTATCAAAATGAATCTAACATGATAGATGAAGGCAGAGTACCAAAATAATGATATGCAATGAAGTTATGAACCAATGGATTAATTTCAGTACTGATGATTCCAAATAAAGGCCTGTACTATATTTAAAGAGACATTATTAGGTTATTGCAAACTATAATCCTCTAATTTGGCTGTCTACCAATAATGAGAAAAACTAAGAAACTAATCAATGATTCTTGAAGGGTTATGCACAACTTTGTGGAGGTTGTTTTTAAATTAGAAAGGATTGATAGGCCTTTTAAGGAAATCACATTTATTGAGGAAAAATTAATATCAGCCAAATAAGGTTTTTAATACATGCTGATTATTATATTTGAAGTAGCTGCATCCAAAAAGGAAGGTTTGTTTTGATGTGTCTATGTTCAGTAGTCAATTACAGCTGGTAAGAGAATATGGGACATTACATAGAACGCCTAGGTGCGTGGGTTTCTTCATAAACATGGTATTTTTTTTGTTCTTCCCATGCCAATGTGTTGAACATTGTTTATTTGATGTGGTGTGGCGTGTTGCATCCAAGAAGGAAAGCTTACTTGTAAATGCAGGCTTTGTAGTGTTTGTCGCGGGTCTCTCAAAAATCAATTTTGATGATGTAATTGAATTGTATTGATATGGTTACTCTTTAAACGTTGTAGGAACAAACACTAAGTCATTCAGCTGCTTCTAGGACAATTTATTGTGCTTTTGAAGGGTGTATGTTCAACTAACTTCAATTGTGCTTGTTGTCACACAAGCATAGACCATCAACTCAAAACTTAGATATCCTTGATCCTCTTACCATATGCTAATAAGTAGAAAGTGTTGAATGAACAAGACAGGGGGGTGGGGCTGTGAATTAGTTGTATCAAATTAAAACATCAAAACCCTCAATAGTCATCAGATCCACATGCATTCATTAAACCCTTAATTTGTTATAATGTTTAAACATGAAATGGAGATAACAGAGACTGATACAACAATGCCATACTCAAGAGAACACCAGATTTACGTGGAAGACTCTAAAAGGGAAAAACCATGGTGAGAATTAGCTCACAATATAAGTAATTGCAAAAACTAGTACAAAGAGCCTCACTGCCAGAACATGACACACTGTCCAAAAAGGCTCATAGCCTAGGCTCACTGTCAGAATAGAAAGAAGATAGAATGTTACACAGAGAACATGATCTCAATGCAACCGAGAATCCCCCACAATAGCTTCGACAACACTCGCAGCCTTCAAGAGATCAAGACACCTCAACTCATTGCATTCAACAATCTTGCATTATAGCTCGCATTGCATTTCACAACTCTGCACTTAATTTCACATCACAACTCTCAACTCTATTCCACACACCATCTCGCATCAACCAACCTTGCATTTATACCATCCTAAACTTGAAAAGCATCTTCAAGTCGGCTATGATCACCTTACACTTTACAAATTCAGAATAGATTGGCACTAAGCATTCCTGTGGTGGATAGGAACGAAAGTGGACCAATAGAAAACTTAATTGGGACCCAAATCAACACTCATGCCACGCTACGCCTTCATTAACACTTAAACATCTTCGAATGTAGTGTAAACACTAGGTCGGTTGTTACCCGTGCAAACACCATTAAACCTTCAATTACATGATTCCTGAAATCCAAGGATGACTTGCGAACCACACACCACGCTTCATCACGAACTAGAATATTCCTCTATCATTCTGAAATCCATCAAACTCCTTCGCAACAACTCACACCTTCAAAATGCACACACCAAGTACACCCAAACTACATTGCCAAACATTGCAACTCTAAAATCCATCTTCTGGAGCGCCAAACCACAATTGACACAGGCAAGAGATCAACACCATGAACATACCTTCAGAATTGCAAGACCTTAAGAACAACTGCGGAGAAACGTGGAGCAAAAACATTTCTCCCAGACACCTCTGTAAGCAACACTACGAATCTAGTTCACACACTAGTGAACAAAACTTCTTCTGCACAACGATCTATAAATCCAAATTCTGGATGTAGAAACTCTGAACACCTCTAACCAACATATCAAACCACACAAGCAAATCTTCAATCCAGAAGAAATGCAGAGCAAAACCAGAACACCTTTGCAACACTCTGTTTCCTCTTTTTATTAATTGTTTCAATATCCTTGACATTTTTATCACTACCACAACCATAAACAAAAGCTTATCAAAGCAACACCAGAGGTTAACATCAACAACTTAACTGATGGCAACATAATGCAACTAATCAATCATCGTTCTTAGTAATAGAATTAACAGAATTATTGTACTTGTTATTGACAATTACTGAACTATTATGAATTAAATGAAATTATTAATCATTATTATGTATGTTTTATCAATAGAATTTTGGATAGAACAATAAAAAATAGTAAAACTTCATAATCTAGATTTATCTAGAAACAATGTTTTGCTTCCAGTGATACCATGCTTTTTGGTAAGTAGGCCTTTTGCTCTCTTGTTTGCTTGCAACTGATTTTTGATTTATTCTCTGGAGTGCATTATCTAGCTCTATCTTCTATATGCAACCAAAGAAGCATTCTAATATTTATTCATTAACATTGAAAGAATCTTAATTAAGGAATTCCCTGCTCAAGTACTAAGTTGCCAGTTTTGGTATGGGAATGGATATGGGTTAGGGATTTGCGTACGCCAGTATGACATTTTGTACAGCTGCATATATATATATATATATATATATATATATATATGCATAAAACCATGAAAGATATATTTTTTTAAGGATGTAAAGTTTGTACTATGCATCCATCATTAAATCAACTTTAAAGACATGATTAACTTATTAGTTAGAAGCTACCTTGATGACATACACAAGCATACAACGATCAAATGAGTACAAAAACTGACTTGAGATTGAGGAAACAATATTTTGAAGCTCACGTGGAGTCATGAACTATGGTAGAGAGGAGCTTGTATCACTTTGCCTAGCATCACTAGCCCTATGTGTTTGTATCCTGGACAAGTCTTCAAATGCTGCTACAGCCATAGGTGCATTAGTTAGGATAGGGATTGACTTGGCAAACCAAAAGTTCAAATGTAATTCAATTACTTGGGATTTAATTGGAAAAAAGTCAAAGAACAAAAAACATTGCTTTTCTATCTGACTTGACCTGAAATGATATTGTATTTTTCATAATTTTATTGCTTTTAACCAAGCTCCAAGAGTCCTCCAAATCCTTCAAATTTTAGCACATCTTTCTTAAATCACCAACATTTACTATGAATACAAAAGTTGCTACAAACACATGCTTTGTCACAAAATGGAGTATTTTAGGTTTTCAATCAAAGTTTTTGGGTTGGGAAATTCGTATTTAATTCTTTAAAAATGCGGATTTGACAGTTTGCGACATGTTTCAATATACCAGGCCCTGTTCCTGCTCCTGCTCCCGCTCCCGCAATTGTTCAATCCAGAAACCAGTCCAGTTCTGGACGTGTCTGGTAACATATCTCAAGTAGTATCCAGCTGCATGTAAAGGCTTGTCAATTTCATGCTGCTGCCTGTTGGCAATAGTGCCAAATGAAGGATAGTTAGCCCATAGGGGGTTTATTGCCATCTACTAGATGAAGTATCTTATCCAGAGGCCCTCACAATTGTATGATTGCCTTGTCTGTCCTCTGAAATGTCTCATGAAAAATATGCTCAAGATCATCATTTTTTTCCAAGCACTAGTGGAGGGAAGTTCTACATTCATAGGGGAGGAAATAACCTCTCAAGATTTGCTGTTTCACAAAGAGGTCCCTAAAGGAAATGAATTTCATTAGTAGCATGGAATGTAATACGTGTGTTGGTCTTGTCACAACCTGTCCTATAGAATCAAATCTATGCAGTAGGCTGCATGAAGAGACCGAGAGATATTAGGGGATCTCTCAATACTATTTTGCATGCCACCAGATAATTTGCAGGGTCATCCATGAATATTCAAACATTTTCTACATTGCCCTCCCACACAGCCTCTTCCAATATGCAACAAAGTGACTTAGTACTTTTTATTTTCTGTTAAAATGGCAACTAATTTAAGAATACAGTACTGCCTGTGTGAGAGATAAGAAAGTATAAGTGTTGTATTATTCTGTTGAGGTCTATTTGCCCCACTTTAACTGCAGATGTACATAGGACTTTCTAGTGAGTTGATCTTGTATGTAATTGTAGACAATTAAGATGATTTTTTACAGGATGAGTTGGAGCTTGTTTGAAATTATGAAAAATAGACGCTTATCATAAATTTATATCACCCTTTGTTGTAACTGCAGATGTAACAGCAAACCTTGATAGTGTTTCCTACTGAATATATATTTATTAATACATTAAGATTGATTCGTCTTTGTAAATGTCCACACAGATGTATTTCTGCTCTTGGATATCAACTGTTAGGGATGCTTGTAGGATTAATGTTGAGATTTTGAGAGGCCTAAAGTGTGATACAAAATGCAGGTGAAGCTTGAAGGAGATATACAACAGGGTATAACTCATTACAAGAAGGCATTGCTTTATAATTGGCATTATGCAGATGCAATGTATAATCTTGGGGTGGCATATGGTGAACTGCTGAAGTTTGACATGGTGAGTTTAAACAGAGTACCAAATATACTGAATCTGCCCATGCAAATCCCAAATCTGACAAATCTATAGTCTGTAACTAATTCATGCTCTGATGCTTCATAATTGTTTCTAATAGGTTTTGCTTAGTTGTTCTTTAGCTGTACATTTCTGTACTTTTTATGTGCATGTGGGATTCAAGAATGTGCTGCATTTATCTGCATTATGGATGTATTTATTTTTCACCTTCTTGAACATGAACATAGACATTTTTGCATGTTATGTGTTCTGTCTTCTAAATATTAGCATGGATAAAATGATTGTGTCTACTGAGTGTGTTTTTCATTGTTTGATGGTGTCTATTGAAGGCAATAGTGATGTATGAGCTTGCCTTGCACTTCAATCCACATTGTGCGGAAGCATGCAATAATTTAGGAGTCATTTACAAAGATAGGGATAATCTTGATAAAGCTGTTGAGTGCTACCAGGTGATTTGCCCATGAACCCATATTTGCTGTTTGTGGTTGTAATATCAAAGTCATTCTATGACAGTATTCAGCAAGATTGAGAATGTCATGGTTGACAGTTGATTGGATTTCTAAATTCATAATATCCTAATCCATCTCATGTATTTTAATTGGTATAGTCAAAATTGCATCCTGGGATTTTGATCTAATTTCCAAAGTCTGCCGATACTTCACAGATGGCTCTGTCAATCAAACCTTCATTTTCACAATCGCTTAATAATCTTGGTGTGGTTTACACTGTTCAGGTGTGCTTCCTTTTGATCTATTATTCTGGCATACCACTGTCGCATGTTCAATAATTCATTTGAAGTGAACATATTACATATTCATGAAACCTAGATCTGTTTGTAACATGCAGGGCAAAATGGATGCTGCTGCAAGCATGATTGAAAAGGCTATAATGGCAAATCCAACATATGCGGAAGCTTATAATAACCTAGGTGACCGTATGACAACTTTGTTTTTCTAGTAATTACTCAAATTTTCTGCTAATGAGTTAATTATCATTGCATGGTTGCTATGTGATGTGATGTTATTCTATGGCATTGACTAGTAATAAAGAAAATTTCTTATTAATACAAGAATCAAACATTGCCCTTCGTGAACATTGCCTTGGAATCAGTTGTTGCTTTGGTTTAGCAGTCACCTAAGTCTTAGCGAATGTCCATGCTATGAAAAGTTATGTTTATTTGAGGCAGTCATAAGTTTCCAACATTCTGTTTAGTTTCTGCTCAGAAACATTGTGATGGTTTAAGAATAATCCACTCCTAAAATTGTAATATCAACTCTGACGAATCTACCAGTGAGAAATCGATTGAAATTTATTTAATTATTTCAAGATCAAGTGGGATAATGCATTGAATTTGTAACAAAAGAAATTGAATGGGTATCACTGTCGGCTCTAATTGTGAAAGTTTTCATCTGATTTTTTAAATCACAAACAAAAATGAGTTTATGAGAATGCTAAAAGAATCATGATGTTCAATTTTTATCCTTAAATTACCTACATAAATATAGAAGTATTCTTGAAAAATAATCTTGAAAAATAAACTTTAAGTCTTGAAATAATCTTTTAACCGAAAAAGCTATCTATTGGCAAGTCTCTAGTAATTTACATCATAACTATGTAAGGCACTTGGAGAAAGAGAGAACAATCATATACACACATCCTAGTATGCTTATATAAGTTTCATATCACACATCATTGTATTCTTGACATTTTACATTTATTATATCTCCTATCAGCTTTGCTTTACTTATCATTTTGTTCTAGTTTTTCACACTTTATATGATCTCCAATTTCTTATCTTTCTCTATGATCCACCAGCACTCATTGTATGATGATCTACTTTGATTATTGGTATGCCAGTGTTTATGTTGCTTGGCTTTCCCACTTTAAATTCAATTGACATTCTCTTCCTAATGTCATGATGGAGTTTGAATTCTTTCCTTTCATCCTTTGACTTAGGTAGCTTGACTTCTATGTAATAGTGGTTCACTATTTGAAGTCATCTTGTCCTTGTGGTTCTTCCCCATGAATTGTAGCACCTTGTTCTATGGAAGACTCCAATGCTCTCTTGCTGTTCCATTGTTTACCAACAAAGTTCCATCCTGCGGTGACAGTCCTTATCCGTAAGCTACAACTAGAACAACATTGTTCAAGCCTCTAAGAGAAATGACTCTTTATCAAAGTGTCTACCATCTTATTAATCAACTTTTGTGATTCTCTAAGATTGAACAAAACAACAACTAACATTGAAAAGTTATCCAAATTGACCTCGTAGCAGTGGTTGGAGGCCATGAATTTGTCGTCTAAAACCCATTGGATTGCATGAAGGAGCAATCCACTCCTTGTTAAAAGCATTTTCAACCTCATCTTAGAAGTTTTGTCTAGGAAAGCCATATGTCGATCACAACCAAGCCTTACAGGTGTATCCATAGTGTTGTTTGAGATTTCCAAGGGTTTGAGTTGTTCAACGAACAAACCTTTGATTTAAGGATTACCTCACCACATTCGATAATAATTCCCATTGTCCTATGGATTTGGTTCAATTGGAGATATTCCTTGACTTGGCACATGCTAAATCTTATAGTTTTTTAAATGTTAAATCGCTCGCTCCAAATTCTTTCCGACATTGCTAGAAATGATTATCCTCCATAAATGCTTGATTGGCCTTGATTTACTTTAGTCATCTGCTTTCCCTAATCTCGACAAACACTTTGTTTTATGATTAAGATTTGGCCACTTTTCAACTTTGGAATTAATAATACATTCCTCCTTCATGTGTATTATAGAGTTCACAAGAATGTCAACCTCTTTGTTTATCTTCTGTAGACATGTTTAATAGTGTAATTTTCCAATGAATCCAAGCAAGGCCATAGGCCATGCACTTTGAAGAATGTTATTGATTTTCTAGTTGGCAACTTTCTCTTTTTGTTTGCATTGACAATTACCATTGAATGTCCCTCAATTTCAACTTTGTTGCATTTGTACTTGTTGCATATTTGCAAGTTGAGGATGAGGGCTTGGGCTTTAGTCTCATTATTGGTCCTCTCTTTGAGGGTATTTGATGCTGCTTCGATCATATTATTATTCTCGTCTCTTATGATACATTTGGCTTTCGATACACTTGTATTTCCTCGTGAGGCTCTATTGAAGTTCATGTTTGACCATTTGTGTGAAGGGGGACTCTATTGTAACCCTTCTTTGAGTTTTGGAGAGTTAGCTCGTTCATCCCCATTAATAGGGGGAATTTTGAGTTTTGACCATTTGCTCGTCCCTAGATGTGAATTTTTCCCTATGGTTGATTGCATCATAGTTTTGTTATTAACCACCCAGGCCACAATTGTCTCCAATTTGTTAAGAAAAGACGCCTCTAATAACACTTTATCTTGGAAGATTTTTTTGGTATTTTCTTTCTAAGCCTCCCAAATCATTATTGATAGGCTAATGATCCAATGTTGAAGATTGATTGCTTTTTTAGGATGGGCCATGACTAAATATATCATTCGACAATGTACTCACCCATCCAAGTCTAGCATATAACCATTGCCAACATTTTTATGAGAAATGTCAATTTAGTAGAAGGTGATCGATGGACTCCTCACTTTGCATACATAGTACACACCTTGAGGGATCACTAAAATGAAGTTTTTGAAACTTGCCTGCATTTAAGATTTTTCTTTTATAGGGCAGCCCAAGTGAAGGCTCCAACTTTAAGAAAGCACAGTTTGTTCCAGCATAGATGTATTGGAATGTTGGTTTCCACAGCTGTAGATTCTTCCACCATATTCCCCAGTCTTGGAGCAATTCCACCTAATTGAGTTCAATTCCACCTAATTGAGTCCTTAGGGCCTTCTATAAGCTAGATTTTCCTTTTACTCAAAATGATATTACTTGGATTTCTGGTAGTTCTAATCCTTCCAATCCTTTCCATTCCCATTCGTCTAACCCTTGTGTGATCACTAGGGTTACGTAGTCTAGTACTTTCGCCCCCCATACAATTGTGAGGATGGGTTTTATGGTATTGAAGTCCTAATTTTCTTCTACCAAAGGGAAATTATTCCATGAGTCTTCCCAAAATTAGCACTCCTACCATTCCTTATTTCCCATACGCTCAAGCCTTCAGGAGGATTTGAGATAGTCAAAATTTTGGAAGGGCATTGTGAATCCAAATATTTATTTTGCAATATTCTCACCCATTTCAAATTGGGCTTTGAGTAGATGTCCTAGACCAAGTTGGCACTCAAAGCCTTGTTTTGAATGGCCTAATTTTGGTGACATGCACCCTTGCTTGCTTTTGGCTTGTATATGGACTCCCATGCTATTAGGGGTATCTTCTTCTCTTTTGAGGTACCTTGCCAAAAGAAATTTGTTATGTTCTAGTCAAACTTATGGAAAGTTTTAAAAGGGAGTTAAGGCATGACATTAGAAAAGTTGGAATAGCAAAATTGATTGCTTTTAGCATGAGGATCCTTTCTACCTAGGATAGCCATCTAACTTTACATGTTGACATCCTCTTTGTACATGCTTCCATTATGGTATCTTAAAGCTTTCCTACCTAGGATAGCCTATGTCACAACATTCGGCGAATTTCAGGCAAGGAATTCAATTTTTTTTGAATTTCAAACATTTACATAAAATTCGTTAAAGTTTGGCAAAAAATTCGTACGAAAAAAGCGTGTGTTTTTTCATTAAAATATATTTTGGAAAAGTGTTATTTAAGGTTTTCCTAAACAATTTTTTGGGTTTTCAACCTATTTTTGATATAAATCATTGCTTGTGGATCGTTCTAAGCACACAGTCTGTATATGGTTTATATTCTATAAACCTGTCAATCTTTTTATGGCGAGTTCAAATCTATTTAGCAATGTTAAACTATTTTGATAATTTTGTGGATATATTACTTATATTTTAAAAAAATTATATAAGGCGAATTTACCTAGGATAGCCATCTACCTTTCCATGTTGACATCCTCTTCATACATGGTTCCATTAGGACATCCCAAAGCTTTTCCCAACAATAGCCATTGAAGAAGGGAATACCAAGATATTTGCTCGAAAGATTTTCAATTTTGAAGCCTAAAATTTCGTAATTTCCTTTGACAATTTTGGTTCTGTTTAAAAGAAAAAGATTTCTGATTTGGTATTATTTACATCTTGCATTGAAGCTCTCATGTAGTTGTTCAGGATGTAGTTGTTCAGGATTTCTTTAATTATTCTTGCCTCCTTTTTGGACATTCCAAATAACAAAGTATCATTCGCAAATTGTTGATGGTAGAGTGTGCTAAAAAACTTGGTGACTATGACTCCTTCCCATTCTCCTTCATTGCTAGCCTCTTGAATTGATCTTCCTAGTGCATCCACCATTATTACAAACGAGAAAGAGGAAATTGAGACTCCTTGGTGTACCTAGATGCCCCAAAGAAACCTTAAGGGCTCCCATTCACCAAAATCGAGTATCTCAAGTTGGTAATGAAGCTGAATATCTAGTTTAGCAAATGCTTGCAAAATCCTATGCTTTGCATTACATTCATCAAGAACCTATAGTCAACACTGTCATATACCTCCTTAATATCAAGTCTGGAAGTTGATTGACTTATCACTCTTTCGTCCAGCGAATTTACATCTTCGACTTATTGCACTTCTTTGTCAACTGCTTCTTCTATGTTTCCCTTATGATGCTTAAAGCCTTCTAATTTGTTTGGAACCATCCCATTTTCCACCTCCTTGATATTTGTTGCTGCTGGCCTCTTGTTACATCCTCTTATTGTAGAGAGTGATGCCTTACTTCATTTGTTATTCCAAGGATCTTTTAGGTCATATGAATGGGAATTGTTTCTTGGAAGTTACACAATTCTCATTTGTTTGGCACACTCCTATTGCTATTCTCCTTCCAAAGTTCCATTTGTACTTGGTTCTCATTATGTTTCTAAGGTGCTTGCTCTTTGTTTCTTGGTGAAGGTTTTTCATTTGACTAGAATTAGCTTCTTTCATGGACTATTTTGGGAATTGGTCTCTCAAATGTCCATATTTTGAGCAACTAGGGAAGAAAATTGTTGGTCCTTTGACTTATACATTTCGTCAATGGGTTTTAAAAATTGATTTCTCTCTTTCTGGATCTTAGGAAGGCACGTGACCTGCAATAGCCACATTTCCTAAGGCTATAGTATTAAAGGCCTAAACATATCATTGATACCGAAAAATATTAGGGATGTTTTGATTACATAAACATCTCTTAAGCAATATGCTCTACACATATTATTCATCCCATTCAAAAGTTAGGAGATAGTAGGAATATTTTAATTGTACCACATTTCTTAAACATTATACTGCAAAGATGGAGACAAGCTTTTTGAAGCATTGGGAAAGTTGTAATTTTAGAGTTAGGAGGAAGGGCTGCTTTAGGAGAGGCTTTCAAATTATTTATCACATTTTACTCTTCTTGCCATTAAGGTGGTTTGTCAATGGATTTTAGGAAAGCATTTGACATGTGACATTGGCTTTTACAAAGGCTATGGTATTGAAGAACTTTAATAGTACCATCTTGAGACGATTGTATCAAGATGTAAACTCTCAACCTCTTGCAGAGTAGTAGTGTTGTCAAATAGATATGGTCTTGTATAGGAGTGAATTTGCACCCCTCTTGCAAATTCCCCTTCCACACCCTCTACTTTAGAAAAATCAAACCTAACTAAGAAATTCCACATCACCTATCTGCAATACATCCACTTGGTGCTTGTCCTTTGTGTTGGTGGCGGAGTTTTTGTCGGGGACACGCGTGCAGTGTGCAGACGTCTATGCGGTGCGCTACTGTCCCTGACAGATTCTTGCCCCTGGAATCTGCAGAGACGTTATGTTCTCCATGGCGATGAAGCGTAACGCCTCTGCGCCTTCCAGGTGAGCTGAGAACGGCTCTTTCCCCCCCCTTTTCATCTTCAAATGGCTTTGTTTCACTAACTTCATCACTTTAGCATCTCTTGAGCAATTCAATCCATCTTCTACAGACTAGTTGAGTTCATACAAATCTTCTCTACATCTTGTTGCACTTTTGCCACCATTGGAATTGCAACTTGGTGTCCCGAGGGACTGCTTCTTCGTTGTTGTGGCAGCGTAGACCTTACCAAGCTTGCATCCTCCTCTACGTGCTTGAGGGCACCTCAACTGAGAAGGTGATATTGTTTGTTGATTTACGTACTATAATGTTATTGTTATTGTTTGGTATTCTTTCTATTGTTCTCTTTATCGCATTTCCTATCTCGTGGCTTTTCTGGCTGTCCGTGGAGGTGGAAACACCAAAGTGTGGGTTTGATTGCGGCAAACTATACAGCCCCAACATTTTTCCTCTCTTGGCTGTGTGTAGGCACGTGTTCGTGTGGAGCTTCTTCGTGAGTTAATCTTCATCACCTTTGCTTTTATCATCTTCTTTATCATCTTTTTAGTTACTTAGCTCATTTTGTTTATTATCATTCTAGTTAATATTTTAGACCTTAATTGTTAAGTAGTTAGTAGGTTCTTGTACCCTTCACTGTACTTTACACTTTTTGGTCGTACAGATGCTAGCGCCCCAGAGAGACGCTAGCGTGACACGCTGTTGTCCCTGACTTGCGTTGTTGTTTGAGGTACGGTTCGGGTTCCAAAAACTTGCTCACTTAGCCCCATCAAATCTCTCGGGTTAGTAGAGTGACAAAAGTACTTGAGAGTACTCTTCATTCTCTATCCTTCACCTAAAACACTTGCCTAGCTTGAGGTAGATTAGGGCAGCCCTCTGCTCTCGGCTCTTTGTGACCTGGAGCCTTGGTGTGGTTGGTCACCCTCTTCTACGGGTCTCTTTGGCAAAATCTTTGGAATACATACAATATTATGTTTTGGGTGCCAATTGCTTAATTGTTGATGATATTGCCCTTTTCTATGTGCTTGGTGGTTTGCATAAACAATGAGATACCCCTGCTCACTTTGTTTTAGTAGGGGTATGATTTTAGTACGTATCAGCTATTAGCTTCTCTTTCTAGATGTCAATTGTTTAAAGGAGAATTGATGGATCATGAAAACCTATTTTTTGTTGGTAGTCTAATTTATTGATACTGTATACATCTGTTAATTTGAAGATTGAAGCATGCCTAAATCTTTGTAGTGGACTGCTAGTACTTTCATAAAAATTTCAAGGATATCCCTCAAGAGATTCCATTCTTTATTGCTATGTATTGGGTATGCATTGAGGGTTCAGCTTGCTATGCTTCAGCTTATGAACCTTTTCAATTAGATTCATAATGAATTATCCACATCAAGTTTGTTGCCTGATGCTTTTGGAGAATGCCTTTATGATTTAACCTTTGGCCATGAAAGGTGCCCCTACTTGTTGATGTTGGATGTCAGTATTGTTGGTACAATGAAGATTGCGTCCTTGAGTCTGAAATTTGAATGGAATTGCTGTCTTCATTCAGATACTACTTGGTTGTTCCTCATCCAATAATTTGGTGTGAAGAGTTCCATGACCCATTTCGTAGTCCAAGATTGTTGTGGAACCCATTTGTTTGATAAACATCTACAGTCGTAACTATTTTCTTTATGTGTGTCATCTCTAAATAATTATATTTATGGCTAAGAGAGGCTTGCCTGCCAGGGTCTTGTTGGATGCTGATATGGTTGGGCTTTCCCCTTGGGAGTCTGGGAGCGTATTATTGGCTGCCTGCATTCAGTTGCTAACTGGTTGCTGCTTTGTTTAATGATCTGTTGCAAAGAGTTAAGCAGTGTCGAGAGTTCCAGAATGATTTGTTTCAGAGAGTTACACAGGGCATGAGCAGTGTGAAGAGTTCCATAATGATTTGTTGTATAGACACAGTGTATGGCCTATGTGGATCTGGGAATCTGGCACTTTGACCAGCTCATGATATAATGGCACTATATGTTGTGCCATGTTTTTCACCATTTGCTTTACCAAACTCCCAATAACATGTGAACATATTGCAAAGTTCTAAGCCCCCTTTGTTTATTCTGCATGGCTATGTGTGTTTTTAATTGCCTCCAGAAAGCAATAAAACTAAGTAAAAGAATCAATAAAACTAAGTAAAAGAATTATAGAAGTGGATGTGCTTCTTGTGATTGCCATGTTGTTCTTTCATTGTCCACACTTGTATATGTCTTAGATGGCATTTCTTAGCATCTATATGTCCCTTGGAAGTCTCTCTCAAGAATTGGTAAACTTCATAAATAATTTTTTAGATATATCAAATTACATTGTTTTCTTACAGGTGCTAATAATTTTTAGATATACCATATAATTAATGAAAATTTATGAGTTTTTCTGTAAAAGAAAATCTTCTAATCAAACCATAAAGCAGTACTCATAAAAATAGAAAACAGTAATGCGGCTTTGTCTATGGACACAGAGCTTTTATCAATTGATTGAGGGGTACTGTATGGCAGTAGCTTGTGCTAATAATCTATATGCTATAAATGTAACACTCAGCTCTAAAATTCTGAAATTTATTTATGGATAGCACTTATATATAGATTTATTTTTTATATATTTTCATCTCTGAGTACCAATATGATGTTTTACTGAAAATGGCACCCTGTTCAAATCCCTATCTCCTTTAGTCAAGTTGTCTTTCGTCTCAAAGTATCTATGGTTTTACTTTTTTGAGTCCTGTTGACCAATTTTGTCATTCATAATAGTAATATGCTTCTTTTGATCTGCAACTGTGGCCTTTTTTGTTTTTCTTTTGCTTTCTGAGAGAGTCAATCCATCTTGACTTGTCTTGGGCCACTCTCCACCTCTGTGGTAGATTTTTGATTGATTTGGAATCATTGAACTATGGGTCTCTAAGTTGGTAATTCTATGCTCTGCAGTTTACTTGAAAAATGGAATTCATTACCACAGTTTTCACCACACCAGGATTTACGAAGCTTGAGATTTTGTTGTCATTTATTTGAACTAAATTTCACCTTTTTGACTTCACTATAATTTTTTTTTTATTTAAGAATGTTCTTGATGAATGATTTAGTATTAGATAGTTCTTGTGAATGCTTATCTAGCAAACAAATAACTTCAATTTGTATTATTTTATTAGATTATATAGGGATTTATTTATTTAGTTGACATTCAAGTAATTGTAGTCTGCTTGCACTAGCAATATCATTTAAGGCATATGTTTGGATGGTAATAAGCTTTGGTGAGCAAAGAATTTTTTTTGTGACACGTTTCCTATGTTTTGAATCATTCATGTTCACTGAATGATCATGAAAAGTTATTTTTCTTATTTAATCTTTATTATTGTTGCAAGCATTGTTATATTTAGAGATGTTTTTTGACGTGTTCTTCAAACTAATTTCAAATTGTTTAACTCTGTGCATTTGTGGCTATGTGTTTATAGGGGTTTTGCACAGGGATGCAGGTAATATCACTCTTGCAATCGAGGCATATGAACAATGCTTGCAAATAGATCCCGACTCTCGAAATGCTGGTCAAGTATGTTTTTAGTTGGAATTGTTTGTTCATATATTGTAAATGTCAAACCTTTCAGTTTTGAAAGAATCCAAATATAATTGAACACACAATACCAAACCTCTCAGTGGCAAAAGAATCCAAATATAATTGAACACACGTCAAGATTTCTAATAAAATTAGTTCATTTGGTGTATAAAAAAAATGAACAAAATACACATATTAGTCAACACATATTATTATATTACTTGCTGTTTGAATATTCTTCTTATTCTGAATTTTCATGTGGTACTAAAGTGAGCGTCCATAGCCATTAATAGACGTGCTCATTTGGGCACAAGAAAACAGAACTAAAGTGCTTTAACTTTGGAGCCTTCTCGCATATTTTCATTGCTAAGAATCTCTACAAAAATATGACAAAAAAACTGCTTCTATGCCCAAAATAGAAAACTGGAAGAAAACAGAAATAGAACAAACAAAAAAATGTCAAAGAGTTGACCTGACACTTGCACCTAGATTTAGGAATGCTAACACTCAATTTAAACACCCATTTATAGCACAGCTTAATTTACACAAAAATGCTGCTTCTGTGCCCAAGATAAAAAACTGGGAAAACAGAAATAGAACAAACAAAAAAATTTCAAAGAGCTGATCTGACACTTGCACCTAGATTTAGGAATGCTAACACTAAATACAAACACCCATCTATTGCAGCTTAATTTACTAAATATAGGATATTTCTGTACCCAACTTTAAGACTATCTGCTGCTGTGTCAGCTGGAGAAGAACAGCAGCGGAGTGATAAAAAAACTTACATGTAGATTCTAGACATTGAAAAAAATCTGCAGCATGATAGCCGGGTTTTCATTCTATTAAATTTGAATTTTGGAAAATGAAAGAAAAAAGGAATAGAAAACAGAATAAATACCTGTCCAAATGCACTCCAGTTGCGGGTAAATCTTGCAAACCACACTTCCAATCAGTCAACAACCAATTCACATTGCTACAATCCACTATGTTACCGGATTCGTACCCACAGGCCTCGAACCCGGTTCGGGTACGCAGTACACACAGGGTGCGTGCCCAGCAAGGGTTCGTGGGTGCACGAACCCTGGCGACAGTGCTGGGCACGCATACCCAGCACGAACCCACATACCCAGCACGAACCCAGCGAACCCGGGCGAACCCATGGGCCAAGTCAAAAAAAAATGGGCCCAAACATGATTAAAAAACATTTTTTTTAAAAAAAATTTCCCCCTAACCCTAAAATGGCTAGTGGCTTTGCACAGAAGTAGTCTTTTGTGAGCGGTAGATTAATCTTGGTTTGCACAAAAAGTTTGGAGTGGCAGTATGAGGCTAGTGGCTTTGCACAGAAGTAGTCTTTTGTGATGTATAACACAGAGGGTGAATGAATACAGGAATTCTAATTTGCTAAGAGCTGCACAGAAGCTCTGTTTTTAGCATAAACAGAAGAGGAGGAGCATTCAAGCTGAAGCAGCCCTGGTTTGAAGATTTCTGTGGATGTTGTTCTAATGTCAAGTGCAAAAGTTCTGCATACAAATCCAAAGCAGAAGCTCACCTAAAAATTCTGAATAACAAGAGAATCTCTAGGCTCATTAGAGGTGAATCTAGTGGCATATTGACAGGGATAGATGAAACAGCATATATCTGATTAGTTAAAAAAATCAGAAATAAAGAGTGAGACATATCATGTTAATGCCTAAAGTAACCTTGAATTTTGACAGAATAAGTAGTGCAATAGAGAAGAACTAGGTTAAATGACCCTTAAATACCAATTCCAAAAATGATAATTTGACAAAATTTTCAGGAAGTTCAAATAAATATAGAAATTTGGAGAACCATGAAAAACAAAGAATGCTGAGAATCAAATATTCAAAATGTAATATCTTTTTTCTAAAAATACCTTTGGTTAAGAGACCTGAGACCTGGAAAACTTGTTGGCAAGATCTGTTAGAATTGGCATTTAATATTTATCTTTATTTGGCATTGATCAATGATCAAGTATCATACTATGAAATGATTTAGTTTACAATTCCTATACACTAATACATATATATAGATCATATACACACACGTCAACAACCAGATTCACATTGCTACAAGTCCTAATCACTAAAGACAAAAATGACAAAAATTCACCAAGTTACTTGCTAGAAACTTGGGTTTCTTTTTGGCAGACTTATCTCACAAGTTGCAGGCTAGTTACTCATCTACCAAAACAATTTGCTGGAAACTCCATCTGGGTCCAAAATCTTGTGATTATCACTAACCGTATCACTGAATCCGGAAAATGCTCCATCATCCGACTCAAGGAGTGGATTACTAGATGATATATCAGCACCCATCCCAAACAATGGGTTATCAGCAAAATGAAGATTATCTTCATTCCCAAGCTCAAACCAATCCTTTTGCTTATCTAGAATTCCATCTTATGATTTCTTGGAACAATGGACTAGATCGTAAATCTCCTGTAAGCTATCAAGTTCTTCACTCGCCTAATCTCCTTTGCTCTTTCCTCATTTTCTTGCTCTCTGAATTTTGTGACAGCAAGGAGTTCGTTTTTCAGTGTTCCATGGGGAGTTCGTTTGTGTGGCTTTGGAGGTCTTAATTTGGGCTTGGTGGTGGGGGCTCCGCCCCTCGACCCCCACAAGGGGTGCTGCCCCCAAACCCCTGCAAGTGGTGCTGCCCCTTGACCCCATTTGGGGCATTGCCCCCAAATTCCCATTGAATTCATTTGATTTGCCAATTGCCATGTACTCTCCAAGTCTTCATCTATGCTATCATCATGAATCCATGAGCATCCAATTGGACAATCTTCCTTGATGTTTACATTCGAGTTTGACTAATTGACATTCGAATGTTTTTTTATTTTTATGCTAGTTTTGTTAAGTAGTATTAATAGTATTATAGTGTTTAAGTATTTTAAATTCTAATTAGTAATTTGCCATTTTTTAATTTTTATGCTAGTTTTGTTAAGTAGTATTAATCTAAGTCACAAGATTCGCCGAATATTATCCATGAGATTCAAAATTTGGCGAATTTAAAAAAAATCCCAAAAATTCGTTTATGTTCGCCTTAAAATTCATCAGAAAAAAATGGGTCAGTTTTTTTTTTTTTTTTATCAAAATATGTGGAAAAAATGTGCTTCCTTTGAAGTGAGTGAGATGTCTCTGTGGTAAAACGAAGGGCGGGTTATAGAGATGCGACTGTATAAATTGCCCTCTGCCATTTTTTGCCCCTCTAACATGCCCATGGCGGCGCTGAGAGAATGCCTGGCAATCCACACGCTCTCACTTCCATGCTTGTGAATGCTTGCTTTGATGACATCCAGTGCGCAGTGAAGACGACTGCTTGTGTGGAGTTCGTTGGTGAGCACTGAGAATGTTGTCTAGTAGAAGCTCTGTGGCCATAGTCCTCGCTTTCGCAACCGTTATTCATTTAACATATTAAAAATATATGAACATTGTGCTTTATCCGTAGGTTTTATGTTTTTGTTCTTTACGCTTTATTCATTTTATTTTATAAAAATTAAGATATAAAAAATGTAAGAACATTGCTTTAACTTTTAATATGTTAAGATTTTAATATTTTAAAATATTTAATTTAGATTATTAATTATAAATATATTCAATTGAATATATTTAGTACTTATAGTTATAGTATTAAAATTAAAAAATTTAAATGTATTTATATTTTAATATTCTTAATTTATTTATATTTTATGTTTTGAATCATGTCCATTTGTTATTTAATTTATTTTTTTATTCATAATGTTAAAATTTAATATTTTAAAACAAATAAATTAAACTTTTATTATAATATATTTATTATTTAATATATAATTTAATTTATTTATTATTTATAGTTTTATTAATATATTTAAACATATTAATATATTAATATTATTTTTTTACTTATTTTAAGTTTATTATTTATATTTTAAAAAAATCAAAATTATATAAGGCGAATTTAATCCGAATTTTTTACTTTTCAAATTTTTTCCTTGTCGAACTTCATCCTAATTTCAATGTTGTTGAACTCGAATTCAAATTCGAACCTTGTGACTTAGGTATTAATAGTATTATAGTATTTAAGTATTTTAAATTCTAATTAGTAATTTGCCAAAGTTTCATTTGTAAATTCAACATTGTAATTCTTATACATCTTTTTATAACAAAATTTTCAAGTACTATATGTACATCATCACCGCCCCCTTGCCACTCCCCCGACGTTGTTCCATTGCTGTCCCCCCGTCGTCCCCAAACTTAGGCCCTTGGTCCCCTCGTCCCTGTCAGGAAAATCGTCCCTATCAGGAAACTCCGTGGAACACTGTCTTTTTTAGTTTTGAGTAATGCTATTTGAGTGCCTTTACAAGAATCTTTAGTTGTACTAAGATCAAAATTGAGCTCATCAACCTTAAACCTTTGGAGTTCGTTTGTGTGGCTTTGGAGGTCTTAATTTGGGCTTGGTGGTGGGGGTTCCGCCCCTCAACCCCCACAAGGGGTGCTGCCCTCAAACCTTTGCAAGTGGTGCTGCCCCTTGACCCCAATTGGGGCATTGCCCCCAAATTCCCATTGAATTCATTTGATTTGCCAATTGCCATGTACTCTCCAAGTTCAACTTTCCAAGTTTGCCTACAAGTCTTCATCTATGCTATCGTCATGAATCCATGATCATCCAATTGGACAATCTTCCTTGATGCTTACATTCGAGTTTGACTAATTGACATTCTAATGTTTTTTATTTTTATTTTAGTTTTGTTAAGTAGTATTAATAGTATTATAGTATTTAAGTATTTTAAATTCTAATTAGTAATTTGCCAAAGTTTCATTTTTAAATTCAACATTGTAATTCTTATACATCTTTTTATAACAAAATTTTCAAGTACTATATGAACATCATCACCGCCCCCTTGACACTCCCCCGCTGTTGTCCCCCTGTCATCCCCAAACTTAGGCCCTTGGTCCCCTCGTCCCCGAAACTCGTCCTTGTCAGGAAAATCGTCCCTATCAGGAAACTCCGTGGAACATTGTCTTTTTTAGTTTTGAGTAATGCTATTTGAGTGCCTTTAAAAGAATCTTTAGTTGTACTAAGATCAAAAGTGAGCTCATCAACCTTAACCTTTGTTTCCTTGAACATAGATAAGGCCTAATTTGCAAAGCTTGGTTGCCACATCTCTATCTTTGATCATAAGCAAGTAGGCTGATTTCATTTCTTCCATAGTGCTCTTAATCTTTTGCAAATCAGCAAGGGAAATAATATACTCAATACTGATTTCCTGTTGTTTTGTGGATGAATTTTTAAACAAGATTTTTTGTGTCGTCCGACCTAGATAATGTGTGCACTTCAATTTCAGCATACACCTATAATTGATTCTTCCATCTTCCCTCATGAATATCGAGATCATGCAAGTTAAATGAACTGCTGTTATAATGCATGCAAAAATCAGAACTTTCTTCGTACCTTTCGGCAGTGTCTCTATGGCTGTCCCAATTCTCATATGTCTCTCCTTTAGAACTTGTCTCATCTTCATTAGTCTTTGGAACTGTCCTTTCTTCTTTCATGAATGGGTAGATGATCCTTCAAACTGTGCGATTCATTAGGCCTTAGATCAAAATCAGCTCCTTGCATTAAAATTTCTGATTTGTCTTCAAGATCAAGCCTCTCAAAATCAGCTACCACAATGTCATCCCTTTTGCATAATTTAGGTTTCAAAGTTAAGACAACTCTTTGGTCAAAAGGAAATCCATCTCAAAACGATTTTTCATCATATTTAAGTGCCAACACACTCGAATCACATGGATCTATCAGCTGATGCTTTCTATCTTAAAGAGTATGCTCATTGTGTACCTCATGACTGGTTGATTCCCTGAGCAAATCACTCTCCAAATCAAAGAGACTAAAACTATCATGAACACTCCTCTTCATAGGCTCTGTTTGGAAATCAAACCAATACCCATCTAAACTATCATCATAAGAGTGAGATAAGAAACCATCATCATAGGCTAATTTGGAGACTTCAATGAATTTGCCTTCAACATGCTCTTCTTCTGAAAGTGCATTAGTGATCTCAACAATGTCATCATTTGCATCTACTCCACTAGTGTCATCAAGGAACCCGACAGTCACAAAAATCCCATTGGATTGGTCCAAACTTGCAACCAAGGCTGCTGTTTTGGTGTTTTCTCTCATGACTATCTTATCAACAATAGTTGCATGCATGTCTAAGAGGTCATCCTGGGGCTCTATCATACATTCCTCATGTGATAAGGCATTTTCTTCATCAAACATTTCTATTTTGATCCTTCTTCTTCATGCTTCTCATTTGCCAAGAGATGTTTCAGCTTCTTCTCACATTGAGCAATCACCATTTCAGCTAAGGCCTGCTCAACTGATAAGATTCCTTGATTACCCCTCCTCCTGTTAGCCGATAGGATAGAAAAAAGTGATTGAGGCACATCATCACTTTCGTTAATAACCATAATTTAAATAGTTTATATGATATTTTCTGATTGTAGCAGAGAAATGGTGAAACATTTGGTGAATCAAATCATCCAATCCCAAATCTAACACGATGTTTCCCAATCCGAGTTTTGCAAATGTTTCAAGAATGGTAACCTTTCTAGAAAAATGAGAACATATGATATCATCCATATCCTAGAAATTATCCACTAACAACTGAAGTATCCCTTTCATTGTGTTATCATTGTAAGAAGCTTTAGGTAGTGAAATTCTCATGATTTCGCTCAAACATGAAGTAACAATAAGTCTTACCTCATTATCTGTGTGTCTCACAAGTATTGGCTTAATGAAAGAAGTCATTAATGGCTTTATTGCCCAAAGCAATTTCTTTGAATCTGACTGATCTATCATAGACAAACTACTCTACACTACCTTCAACATACTGAGTAAAAAATCCTTTGATTGATGTAGAAACTCAAGATCCCTACCTGCTGTATATATCCTATCTCCAACATCCTTTTCATTGAGATGACTCAAGTCTGATTTTTTCTTAAAACTTTTGATTTCTTTGTTTTGGCATTTCATCAAACACTTGACATGGGGTTACTGCTTGAAGATTCTGAATGTGTTTGCTTTGGAAGTGTTTAGGTAAGTAATTGAATCATATAACATGCTCTTTGCAATTCATTCATATACAATTAACATTCATGATACTTGAAAGGCATTATAACAAACACTTGTCCTCCATTGCATTTGCAACAAAGAGGCAAAAACATAAAATATGCAGTGGCTGCTATAAGAACATATTGCAGAGATAAATTTAATTATTTTCTTGACCTCATACAATTTGCAATGAACTTATATATCTGCTGTCAATATTTAGTCGCCCAAGTTCACCAACCAAGAGTCTTCCATCCTCAACACCAACTCCAAACTTGCCTAGAAGCTGGTCTGAGACTGTGCTAGCAATAACAATGAAATTTCAAACTTCCCATGCACTCACATAACTGCAGATAACTCCAAAATAGACCCACGACTCCCTTAGGAAAGATGGCGGCCAGCACACACAACCCCAAATGCCTTAGTCACAAGTCCATACAACTCGTGGTATTCAAGGTGAAGGGCCTAGGAATGGAGGCTCCACAATTCCTCTAAAATCAACTCTTATGCCCAGCCATAACAATATTTATGCTCAACAATAATAACCTTTCCATGCTTAGCTTTTTACCAATGATTAGTGGCATTTCGCTTGCAAAAATCATCCTCAACAGAAAAAGACATTTCCATGCTTAGCTTTTTACCAATAATTGAGGTAAGATACTAGTTCCCATTCATTGCATGGCGTTAATAGTACTAATGAAGATGACAAAATGAGGTGGCAAAAGTTAATTTAGGTCTTGATGATAAATCCCAAGCATTTCGTAGCCACTTAGTTCCAGCAAAGATAATGAATTAGAGCTCATCAGGCAGCCCAAATCCTCTTACTGGTGTTGAACCTGAAAGCCTAATTCCTTGAATCTGTCGGGTGGTTAGAATTTATTAGTGGAAAATAATTTTTGATGAAGAATTTTTATTTATTATCCTCATTGTTTATTTCCCTCCAAGGTTTGGTATGCCTAGGCTTTCTCACATCCTTTAGAAGAGTGCGAAGCCTGCAGCCATCAATGGAACCTTTCACGAAAAGGAAAGAAGTATAATAGATATTCTTTACTATTGGGATTCTATTAGCAAGTGCTGGTTTCCTTACTTGATGGGAGAGGATTTTTACTCTAGCTTGGATGTTTAGTTTTCAAACACAGACATTATCTTTTGACATTGATTGATGATAGAGAACTGAATAGTAAAATGGATACACAAGTGGAATATCTTGCTTGCTTTGTAAGTTGTCGTTATGCCATATTAAAAAGTAATTTTTTTTTTTCACTTTATAGGCTACAAACCTTTTGACTGGCAGTGCTTGTTGCCTGTCACATTTCATTGCATCATGACAAGGCTTTGACTTGAATTCCTTGTTTTTTGACTTCAGATTTGAACTTTTTGTAGATCTTGACCACATACCTGTAGGATTCTGCCAGTGCCCTGAATTCTAGATTTTTTTAGATGTAGAAGCACAAACAACTATGGTGATTTCAAACTTTGTGCCTGACTGTCACAAATACCAATTGTTTTTCTAGATATAATAATGGGAGTTCTATACCGTGGTAGTGATGGACATGCAAACTAGAAAGCACACAGTCAATATCCCCACAAAATGTTAACAATACTCATAGTTCTCTCCACACATCATCAAATACATTAAGCGAATCCTCTCATTGTGATGGTGAAGGTGTTGAGCCTACACTCTCCATTTCAACTGCGTATCATAGACCCAGCCACCTGATTAATGTCAAGCACCAACATATCCTCACTAATCCGAAAGGAATAGTTTCGTAAGTCATCACCACACCTCTACATTAGGGAGATAGAAAGCCTAATTTGCAATGAAATCCTCCTTGACAATAATTTTGGAGTGGCAACTGTCTTGTATGCCACCTCACCCAAAATGGATTTCATAAACCCTAGCACAATCAAGTCTCTATAACAGAAAATACATTGTAGTCATCTATTTGAAATACCTCCTTGTGGTAGAACCATCCCATCATGATACATTGATGACAAGTCTTCCATTATCAGTCAATAGCCAAACCAAAAGCTACAAACATACAGCATTGAAGCCCTACAATTACCAACTCAACCCCATTTTCCAAAGCAACACCTTTCCATCCTATTTAAACTTAGAACTTGGTCGCCACTTTATCACATGGCATTATATGATTGTATAAAGATCAATCATAACTGATCTCGATGTATCTTGATAAACTAAAAGAGAAAGATATTTTGAGTTTCTTGGGATAGTATCATGAAAATATTAGAAATCCAAAAAACACTAAAAATGACAGAAAAGGAGAACTTAAGCTATTTTGAAATTTGAATTTTTCTTGTGAAGTTTGAATTTGTTATGTAGAGTATAGACCACATGGTGTTTTAATACATAATTCCACTTCAAATTTTGAACTCTCAACATATTTCAAACTATAAAATGACAAACTCCAAAGAAACACAAGGCAAACAAAGCCAATAAGGCTAGCTACTATGAAATAAAATCCACTAGGTTATAGTTCTTGATGAGAAAGCTCCAATAATATGCTCTCTCATAAGTTTATTCAAACCACTCTTCATCAAATACATTGGCCTTCCCAAAGATCTAAAGGCTTTCCTCATCAAGTGACTCTTCTTCATTAGCATGCCATTTCAAGTCAATATTATTCTCATTAGTGTCAATTGGTTGATCATCCTCGATACTCCCCATATAATTATTTCGAAACATTAGCTTGAAGCCTTATACAAAATAAGAATAATAATTGCTAATTGGAAGACAACAATAAATACAATTTACGAATTAAAACATAAATTTTCTTTACCTTGAAGTATTTTCATTTGAAGGCAAAGGTTATTGTGGACAAAAACCAAATCATCCATTTGCTTTTGAGTCAAATGATTGTGTTTAATGGTTATCTTATACGACACAAAAATTGGGAAAAATTCCCTTTCCTTGCTAGTATGTGGGTAACTTTGCCAAAGCTGCTTGTTGATGTTGTGATTCAGGGAAAAATCTCTTGATGCATTGGAATAGCAACTCATTTGCCTCTTCAACTTGATTGAAGTAGTCAACATAAAAGAATGCTTGATCGAGAAAGTATCTAGCAACATGGAGGGCGCAATGCATTTGTTGATGCCATCTCACATTAATGGCCTCCTATATCAACATGTACCAACTTGTCTCATGGTCCATCCTTGCCTTTTTAGCCTCTAGCTCTATCCATGTCCATAGAAGTAGTTCATTGGGGACTTTTCCCCATTGGCTAGCCACAATACTTGTAACTAAGGGCTTAGAAAATCTCACAATCAACTCTATAAAAATATGTCCTGCCATGTTCTGACTATCTGTATGATCAACATAACTAGATTGTGACCCACTCATTTGAAATAAACATTCATTTCAAATTCATCTTTTGGCGACAAAGAGACTACAACACTAGGAAGTATGTGGCAAATCTCGTAGCCCTATTTGTAGAAGTTCCTTCACATCTATGAAGGTGTGCATCATATGTAATACGCTTTTGACCTTCCGCAACATCTATATAATCCATTCAATTTTCTCAATGTCTTCTAGAACAAGACAATGAGTTGAACATGGACTCTAAAACAAACGAGGATGCTTGCCCATCAATAATTTCCTAGTAGCAACACAAGCAACAATATTGTTTGTAGTAAATTGGAGCATGTGCTATGGTCCCACCTCAACTACCACCTCATCAAGTAAAGTGAATAGTGCTTGCGCTGATTTCACTTTATCCAATGCATTGATTAATATCAAAAACATAGTGCTAAGCTTTGATGCAACACTCTATCTAACATTATTGTGCATCTTGTCCTAGCCCATTCCTTGTGATGATACATAAGAACATTGCTCAAATCCTGAACTGCATCTTTGTCAACATACTCTTCCCTAAGGTGTCATAGAAGGGTGCTTCGAAACCAAGAACTACAACTACTTTGGCATCCACCATGGATTGCATGCTAGAATAGTGCCATAAATGAGAAATGGCCTTTTTGGTCTGTTCATGCACAGTCTTCTTTCACCCCATATTGTTCAAAGTGTGTTGTGCTCCAAGTGTAGTATGTCATGCAAAGAATTTGTTAATGTTCTCCCCACTTGTTACATCTTTGTGATCTAGAAGATGGCATGAAAATTTGTTCATTTGTTGAAGTTTGTTTTGGTTGTGTTACCTCACCAAGTGATTGACAATAGGCTTCTTTGCCTTATTTTTTGAAAGGACTTCCATAGCATACTTGACGTCATGCCCTTACTGCTTTTTTAAAAGCCATTTGAAACAATTTGAAACAAAAAAATTCCTCCATTGTATTCTTTGAGGCAAAAATTGTACTTAACTTCATTCCTACCTTCGATCGAAATGTGATATGTCCATGCAAAGCTTTTCTCATGTGGCATGATGACCAAATCTTAAAAAAACCCTTACAATTAGCCTTTTAAATGTCTAAAACAAATCTAAACATTTCATCGTAAAATGTTTTTATGTTTTATAAAATAACATTTTAAATTTCATAGTTTAAAATATAAATAAAAAAAGACTAATTAAAAAAATTCAAAATAATATATTACAGTTTAAAAAATAATTGCTCCAACAAAAAAACTTAATATGTATCAATCTATTTAAAAGAATGAACGTGATCCCCATGATTTTTATTTACCTTTAATTAAAGCTTAAACTTATAAATAAGAATAAAAATGAATATATTACAATTCAAAAAAATTAATTAGGCAACCTAAAATACTAATATCTACATGTGTGTGTGTAATTTATGTACACTACAAAAATTAGAAAAATAAAAAAAATGGAACACAAAAACAAAAACCCTAAGCAAAATTCTAGAATCACAAACAGCTGCAGGAAACCATAAACAAAAATTGCAAAGCCTACAGAGAAAACCCTAAGTGAGATTATACAGAGTGCATTGAGGGAATTCATCATTGTATGTAATGAAAAATGGAATGTTGCAGAAAGCCAAAAATATTGGTTTAAAATCTTTAAACTTCAGCAAAGCTGAAAAAAGAAAAATATGATTGCTTGTCTTTAGCTCTAATATCGCACAATTTTCAACAAAAAATCAGGCATTAGGTTAAATCCTCGATTTTGCCTATCTTAAGCAGATAAAGCTTCTCCTACTGAGTGTTGGAAATAATGCACCAAATAAAATGCCTACATCACTTGGCGCCGCCCTCACGCTTGCCACACAAGTTAAGGCTGTAGCTCCAATCCCCTATGCAGTTCATAATATGCTTATGATTGCTTCTTAACTGATTAAAAACACATCCACCGACGAAACATAAACTAAAAGCATGTAGTTTTCACAGTCCATGATAATGAGTGTTTAGATTTCTGGTTTGTAACTGTGTGATTTTTAACATCGACGTTTCAGATCAAACTCCATGATCCACTCTTTTCTCTTTTTCTCTTTTTGCATCATCCTGATGATGGATCATGGAGTTTGATCCGAAACGTCGATGTTAAAAATCACACACAGTTACAAACCAGAAATCTAAACACTCAGAAACATAAACTTATAATATATATAGGATAAACATAAGCTTGCTGCATGTCTTCATTCGCTGGAAAGTCTGCCATGATGTTGAGATTCCTTTTGCAAAATCCCCTTCCAATGTTTATGTTTTACAACTTTGCCACACCCTAGCCCTGCTAACAAGGTTTCCCATTCTGCCTCATTGCTAGTGCATACACCCATAAATTGGAAGCCACCATAAATTAGCTCACTGTTCAAGTTGTGTAAATCAAACCTTGCTCCTGCCAGCCCAGGATTCCCTCTTGCCGCTTCATCAAAATTTACATTTCATCCAACTCCTACATAAAATTACCTCAAGATTTTGGATTCCTTATCCCTTGAATGTGCAGTCATGAATACCAATTTTTACTGACAAGGTGTGAAATATACTATTATAAAATTGCATTCTTATAACAAGTGTTGCAACTTATTTAATAGTTAAATGTTATTTTTAGAACCATAGCTACATAAACACTTTCGATCAGTCTATTTCCATGCAATCCAATAAGGGCCTGTTCCTTGAAGTCCGCATTACTATGTTTTTGAGCATAATGTAGTGGCCTATGCTTCCACAATTACCCCCAGTAAAAAAGACATTTCTTTGCATATCTTTTTATAGTGAAGATGTTAATATACTTCTTCCCACTCGTCACGTGGCCCAAATATTTCTAGTGGAGCTGTTAAACTGGAGAGGAAAAAGTTTGTTTAGCCCTTGATCAATACCAAGCATTGCATAACCCTCCTAACATCAGCGAAGATGATTAATTTCGGATTATTGGGCTGCTTAAATTCCCTTTAGTGGTGTTGAGCGTGCAAGTCTAATGCCTTTACATTGTCAGTTACATAATGTATTTCAAAGGAAACCTGAATTTCCTGAATCTGTTGGGTTGTAAGAATTCAGTGTTGGAGAAATTCTTTCCATGCAGTATCTGCAAATATTGTCCTTATTATTTATTAATTATTTTCCTTCAAGGACAGCAACAACAACTCCAATGTCTGGGATACCTTGATATTCTCTTATCCCTTGGAAGAGTGGATATTCCTGAAGCTAGCAAAGGAGGAACCTTTAGCCTCTAGAAAGCTTCTATAATCTTTCTGAGAAGAGAAAAGTAAGAAAGAATAATAGTCATTGTTTTGCTGCTGGGTTTCTGTTTAAAATTGCGATTTTTCTCTCTGGGTTGGATATGATTTAATCTTTGTTTTCCAATATGGACTCATCCATTGACATTAATTGATAATGGAGAGCTGAATAGAAGGGATATACGAGTAGAATATGATTTGACCTGTTTTATAAGTTTCCTTTTTTGTTATATCAAAATGGATGCTCATCTTGGCCTTTGAGAAACTCTCATTTTTCCAAAGGTCTATCAAGAACATTGATCCGTTAATTGATTGCTCAGTGATCTCAGGAGTTAGGTTGAATGTTTAGTTCCCATTAAAAAGATTTAATGTCCTCTGTACTGTAGCTAGCTACATCGCATTAATAACCAAGAGCTTCTAATATATTCGTATATATCAGAAGGAATTTTATTCATGTAGACATTATCCATTGGCATTGATCAATAATAGAGAGCCAAATACTAACAGGGATACACAAGTAGAATATGATCACACGTACTTTATAAGTTCTCGTTTTTTGTTGAACCAAAACAGAGACTCATCTTGGCCTATGAGAAAATCCTGCCTTTTCCCCTCTACAGCTTGTCAAACTTTTACTAATTGTCACACCGAGAGCGTAGATCATTTACTTGATTGCAGAGTCACTTCAGCAATTAAGGTTGAATCCTTACCTCCTAGTAAAAATAATACTTCAGTTTCACCTGTATTCTTGCCATATGACATAAATAACCAAGAGCATCTACTTAGTGACATAGGCTAAGGAGGAAATCTATTCAGGTATGGTAGAGGAGGGCACCTGTCTGAAGAGCACCAGGACCTAATGAAAGAAGGAAGTGATTTCAATTGTGTGGTGATTTTAAATATTCTTGTTCCATATTTATTATTTAGACAAGAATCTTTTGAGTTTAATAGCATAGTTTGTTTGCATCTGAGATTTAAACAAGCAAATTTGAAAATCTAGATGATATTTTACCAGCATCCAAATCTAAATGGGGAATTGATCTGTTGATAGTTAGAATTATGTTCTTTTTGGTTTAAAAAAGCATCAGTTATTCTAGATGTGTGGTTGCATTTAGAATTTTGAAGTACTGACTTTGATTGCCTTCTCTCTACTGGCACATGCATTGCTTAAGATGAAGTGATTCTTCCAATTGGCTGAGAATTTTATTTTTTGTGCTTGCAGAATCGTCTGTTAGCGATGAACTATATCTATGAGGGAGAAGATGATAAGCTTTACATTGCGCACAGGTTTCAATTCACATTTATTTTTCTCAGATGGGCATTGCTCGGAAATATGCAAAGACAACATTGCACAAGCATGCTCTCGCACATGAAGAAATCTTGCATTCACTTGTTTTTTCATATAGAAAATTACTTGAGATGATTGTTTTTACATTTTTGTCATATATTTAAGGTTCACTGTCTGAAATGTTTCTAGGTTTATTCTTTCAGAACTTGCAGGGAAAGAAGTTAGGACTTAGAACAATCATGTAGTAATTGTTCAGGAGGAGTAGCTGCAAAATGGATTTAAACAGTGCTTCATGGAGTCTCCATGATAGGGGGATGTGGAGACAGGGGATGAGTTTCAGGGATAGCAAATTTTTTCCAAAATTTGGGGATGACTTATAAAATAATAGATAAAAATTGATATTTGAAAAATTAATACAGAAAAATAGTAAAAAAGGGTTGCAATTTATCACTTATGTAAACAATGAGTAAAAGATTTTGAAATTTATATAAAGTTGTACCAATGTACAGCTTTTGAGTAGGAGATGGACTAGTATACATATAATTTTTGTTGGGTTTAGGAACCCCTTTTAGGTTCAGATTTTAGCTTTTGTGTTTTTTCATGATTTTTTAGTTATTGTTTTCAAGAGTAGGTGGGGATGCCCAGCCATCACTACACCCTCCTCCCTCTTCTCCCCTTTCTCTCCCTCCCTGTCATCTCCGTAGAGGGGAGCATCCCTATCCCTAGAAATAGAGTATTTTTTTCTTGTGAGGCGATACTAGGGAATACTTGATTTAATTTTTTTTATAATAGTGTTAAGTCATAGTAAATGGATGAACAAACAAATACATTCTTGAAGAAAGCATTTGAAATATGTTTAGAAAATATAATAGTGTTATAATGTCACGAAGGAGATTTTTCCTTTGTCAATTTAACTACTAACAGGTGCATAAAGTATATTATTGGTATGCCTCAAACCAATTAGTATTCAAAAGGGTTCACATACCATTGAATTGCTAGACGATGGATGTGGTTTTCAATAAGGGATAGGGAACCATACTAACAGTTGAAAAACTCAATGAGTTACTTGCTTGTTCTGGCAAGTACGAAAGTGATAGGTCGTAGAGTTTTTATGGTACAAGTGATATGATTTAAAATTAAGAGAATCTAGGCAATATTGGCAGGGTCTAACATCAAAAGAAAGCAAGAAGAAGAAAGATAAAAATTGAAGGCAATAAATGTGAGGAATAGATTTGTGCAATGAAAGCATTGTTTTTATTGATAACATGTAGGGTTACCCCAAGTTTCCGGGACGGGGACGACAGGGGACGGCAGGACGAGTCCCCAAGTTTCCAATTTTTGAGGCCAAAATTAGGGACAGCAGGGGACGGCTATATAAAAATATAGGGAAAATTTTAAAAATATAGGGAAATTTTAAATATTCATATGATAACATGGATAAGGCATGCATAATACACATTATAGAACATTAACATATAACATTTGTGTTCAACATTATGCCAATACTCAATACGCATTCAAAATTAACATACATGAATCATGAAACAACCTCCAAGTTATAATTTATAAACTTATATCAAAATGCCCAAAGGCTACATTGCTGCCATATAGTTTTAAAGTTTGCTATGAAAATCAAAATACAATATCGTATGCCAATAATGAATACAAAATAAACAAAGAGCATTGCTGCCCCTAATCATCTCTCATAATTGCATCAAAATCAGAGTCATCCTTTGAGTCACTGCCATTGTGATGCTCCTCCTCAACCAATGGAAGCCCAACCAAACCCTCAGCTGTCTCCTCCTCATCTACCTGGGCCACGTCCTCGGGATCAATATCGCACCGTAGAGTTGGAGTTTGTCAATACTCTGGAGTCTACCGATCCTGAAGCCGAAGAGCACTATGAACTGCCACTAGCTTCTTCGCTCGTCTAGAGGTAAGTCTATTCCTCTTGAGGGAGTGGATAAAGCTATAAGTGGACCAATTCCTCTTTGCAGCAGAGGAACTGGCAACTTGTGCAAGAAGGCGAGTAGCAAGTGTCTTCAATTGCGGTGTATCCCTCCCATGATAGGTCCACCATCCAATAGGGTTCGATTGAGCTAATATAGCTCTATCCAACCTCGCCTGTGGTTTACTCAAGTTTGGGCCATTAAGATTTGCAAAGTCTAGGAATTGTGACCGAAGTATTGAAGCTTGCTCTGCTAGATAAATCTTTTCAATGGCCCGTGTGAATCCATCTAAAACCTCAACATCATCACATGGAGGCACCTTACCAGCCCTTGGTGCATACCATTTTGGATTTAGAGCAAAAGCAGCCATATGAAGCGGAGTGTTCATTGTATTCCACCTCCGCGTCACAATGGGCCTAATGTGTTGCTCATATAAATCCAAAGTAGGGTCCTTTGCCGAAATAACTTGCCTGATCTTCCCAAGCATACTGTCAAATGTCTCGTAAATCTCTCCAAGACTAGGAGAGTCTGTATCAGCATATCTGATGACATCTACAATAGGCGAGATGAAGGAGCAAATATATCTGCAAAATGCAAAGAAAAAGTTCAAAATAATTAGTTGACAAGTTAATTGACATGTTAGAAACTTTAAAAGTTGGAACATTGGACAATAAAATTAAAATATTAAAATCAGAAATTTAACATGAAAATCAGCCATCTAATATGTCTTACCTCACATTGGCCCACCAATCGACATCGAGGATCTTTTGTTTGATAGTCTTTCCTTGAGCAGAACTTGCATTGGGCCATCTAGTCCACTTTGCATTGACCATCATCAATTGTAGAGGCTCATGCACCTCAAACATCCTCTCCAACAAGATGAAGTATGTGGCATATCTACATTCATTGATTCAATGATTTATTAAAATATAAAAATTTAAAATAAAATCAGATTATGAATACAAATTGAAAGTGAAACAAAATAAAGTAAATGGCATACCTTGTCTCAACAGGTTTGAGAAACTCCTTTGAAAATGTTCTAAAGAGAGCAAGTGAGGTGTGGTGATTGCAAATGAACGTTTGAATATCTCTAGCTTTTTCCACCATTTACTTCACCCAACCCAACTTCCCTATGTCTTTCAATGCATTGTTCAATGCATGGACACAACATGGGGTCCAAAATATGTGCCTGTAAGAACCCTCCACTATCAACCCAACCGATTTGCACACACGTGCTGAATCGGTGATCATCTGCACCACATTTGCAGCCCCAATCTCCTCTATGGCATCTCTCAAAATGGAAAATTGGAAGTTTGCATCCTTACGTCTCCGCGAACAATCTACGGCTTTAAGAAAATAAGAACCAGCAGGGCATGTGACTATGACATTGATGAGTGACCGATGTCTACAATCAGTCCACCCATCGATCACTATAGAGCACCCCGTCCTCATCCACGTTTGCCTCATCTCCTCCATTAACACATTAACTTTGGAGTACTCTTTGTCTAGGAGGGTGGTGTGTAGCTTATGATCTCCAGGGGGTACGAATGAAGGACCAACAATGGCTATGTCTTTCACCATTTGTTTGAAATAAGAGGAATGGGCCACATGAAATGGAATGGCATGGGCAAAAAATAATTTGGCAATGGAGGATTCAGTGGTTTCTCGTGCTTGGTTTTGAAATATGGACTCAATTGTGGCTGCCTTATCACTACCAATCACCTTCCTCGTTCCTCTTAAGACAACTCCACTACTACCAACCGTGGAAGGACTAGGAGTAGGCATAGATGATTGTGAACTTGGGAAAGAAGGAGACCCACCTTGAACCCTACCATCACACTCCATTTGAATTTTTTGGCACTCTAAAAATAGCTCATCTGTCAATGCAGGACACACTCTAACTCCATGGCCCACCTCACCCAAAAATTGAGACCTAACTCTTGTGTAGCTGCCCCTAAACTCCTTTTCACAAACATGGCAAAACCAAACCCTACTCCCCCCTGAATTTTTTTGTCTTTCACCCACGGCTGTCACATATTGAAGGAATGGTTTTTTTTGTCTAATGGGTGTCTTGCATAGTCTTTCATGGTTTTGGTATTGGTTGATGAAGGAGGGCTTTGGGTAGGGTTTCTTTGCTCTCTAGTTCTACTACCATCCCCACCACTTTCCCTTCTAGTTTTCATTTCAACTTCACTATCACTGCCACCCTCACTGCTGCTCATGTTTTTTATTTTTAGAATGAAAGTTTCAACTTTCAACTGAAAATGCAAAAAAAAATAAAAAATCAGACAATGTATGCTTCACGTTTTGCAAAAAAATGAAACTTCTTTGGTGGATTTGCACCCCCAACAACACTATTTCAACCTCCTCTCCTCCTTCAAACTGCTGCTCCTCCTTCAATGGCTGCAACTTCTTTTGCTCTCAAACCCTTGGCTGCTCAAACAAACAAAATGCATAAAATGAGGTTAGAGAGGCCCCTTTTTCTTCATAAAGGAGTCAAAATCAATTGGGCCCACACATGCCACATAGGCAGGGGCATTCTTTTTTATTTTATGTTTTTTTTTTCATGTTAAAAGCTTGCAAAATGTGAGGGACAGCCGACCGTCCTCGAGACGGTTGAGGGATGGCTCAACCGTCTCCTTGCCGTCCCCCATCGAGTCAACGGCATCCCCCGTTCCAGGGACGTTTCCTGGAAATTTTCAAAAAAGGGGGACGATCCCTTGCCGTCCCCATGCCGTGCCTCGGTACCCGGAATGTCCTGGGGACCGGGACGGGGCATTTTGGGGGAGAGGGGTGGGGGGGACGCGTCCCTGGGTTTCCCTAATAACATGTTCTAATACCCACTAAACTAATGATAGTGATGCATATGATAAAGACAAAGTATGGAGTAACAATAATGAGGTTTTTTATAAAATAAGAGTTCTCTCATTACACTGATGTGTATATCAAGATTACGAGTTTTCTAGGTCAATGCAAAATCTCATTCAAGGAGAATCCTTAACCTTGACAACAAGTTTTTCAAAAATGTATGCACAATAAATAATACATCATTTCCTTATGGTAAAATTCAAGTGAGTATGCTCTATCCTCTTACTTATAGTGATTTAAAATAGACTACTAATCACTATCAATAACACAATCATTGTAATTGCCATCCTCCACTTTGATGACGTCCAATTGTACCCCAGTTAAATCCAATTGCAAGGCTTCTTATCAATTGGTTAAGTGTCCTCTATGCTACACATATCGGTCCTTGCAGGAATTCCAGGTACTCTAGAATCCTCATGATAAATAGACAAAACTCAGTTGATTTACATTTACACTTACACAAAAGTCATGGCTTTTTAATTTCCTTACTGGAGCCGTGAAGGTACATTGTCTTGTCCTTTTGTTTCTAGGTTTATTTATCTATCACCATTTAAGGGTCTTTTAATTTATTGCTGCTGGAGTCCATGAAAATTTGAAATTCTGGTTCACTGTTGTTATCAAAGGGACTTTGGTTTGTTGTTCTCCTTGTACCCTGTTATTGACACTGGTTGCTGCTTCAAGTGCAAGTGAAATCAACAAAAGTAATAAAACTGAGATCTGCCTTTTCCCCTAGCAGTTGAGACATTGCACATACAAAGACATAATTTTCTGGAGGATTTTACAACCATCAGCGAAGGACTTGAAACTGTAGCCTGATTAGGGTCTCTGCTAGACAACAGACTTTTGGTTTTATGAGGGATCCAGGGAACTTGTTCTATTAGAAAATCAGAGAACTGTGAAATCAAAGTCAAAATTAAAGCTGAAATTGGTAAGTAAGTCAGTGTAAAACAGGAAGTATTCTCTGTTCGCATGATTTTGCAGTTTGTGGACTATTTGCAGTGTAATATCTTAAACTGTGTATAAGCATGAAGGATCTTTGAGTAAAAGAATCACAAATGTCAACAATCTTGATAGAAATAAGAGTTTAATGTATGTAAGGTCTGTACTTATGATGGTATTTCAGAATCTCTGCATGGTAATGTACTTTAGCTCTTACAAGCTAGATTCTTTTTATCCATAGCAACGAGTCATATGAAAACAAACTGATTAATGCACTTCTGGGTGCTATTTACTAAGAGTAAAGGCTTATTTTATTATAATATTTCCTTTTCTCAACTATATACATCTAGATAAGTACCCTGGTTAGCTCCAAGGACTTGAAGACGCATGCATAAATGGCAAGAGCTAGAGAGGGAAACGACTGGAACACAAGTCCCAACTCTTGATGGTTTATGATTAAAGTGTAGACACTCAAGTCTTAGAGAACTTTACACATGCCTTAGTGCAGACACAAGTCGCTGTGTCACTGTGTGCCACTGCACATGACTCAACATGCCTTCATGCACCATGTGGCAGTTGTTGCACATTCAAGTCATATGCACAGGGCATCCACATAAGGTTTCTTCTTCATGACGTGGGATTGCAACACCAACTTTCAAGGGAACAGAACAGCCAAGCAATTCAAAGGTCAAGTGGTTTGGCACACAAAGCGTTTCATCTTCACAACCTATTTTGTAACTATATTGTATATTTAGACATTTGATCCTCCGTGTGGAATGTTGGATAACTGAACAGTCTAAGAAAACCAATTTGATGTCTTCACTCTTTTTGTAGGTATTCTCATTCCTAGCCCAGTTATCTGAAAAAGTACAAATGTGCCCTAATTTTTTCTGTTTGAATTGGAAGTAGTACATTATTGTTAAAAATACTTTGTTTCATGTTTTCCTTTGCATAGTCTATAATGTTAACTTTTACTAAGATAAGGTTGACCCCTAGACTACCTAGGATCTAGATCATTGGTACTTGAGAAGTGTTTACACATTCCTATACAAACATGTGCACAATACGAGGAAGGATCCATGCTTGTTTCAACTTTGAGTATGCAGACAAATGTTGCAGCAAAAGTGAAATGGCTGACTTACAAAAGTGAACATCAGAGGTGTCTTGAAATGGTTGGAAGATGATCAATGACGCTCTCCAAGACATAGTGCCAAAAGCTCTTTGGATAGTTTTGTGAACTCACGTGCCAACTTGGACTAATGCTGCAAATTCCGTAGGCATGCTTGTTCCCACACAACATCAAAGCCCTTTTAGAGTACAAGTCAACCTAGACATCCCTATGTTTGAAGGTAAATTGATGCCATGGTGTTGGATGACCAGGTTTGGCAATTGGAGACATTTCTATCAATAATTTTAGTGACACAAAGAAGATTTCTTTTGCAGTGTTGAAGATGTCTACTTTGCTGTCCCAATGGTGGCAAACATTTAGTGTGCAACATAGAAGGGACATATATCCTTTTCGGACTTGAAATTCCTTTGTTAGCACTTTGTAGGATGGGTATTTACTCCTCATACATTATGAGGATGAGTACATGAAGGTTTATTAGTTGTTGTAGTGTAATTAGCAAGTTGTAGAGGAGTACACCATTGAATTCCATGATTGGTCTACATAATACATAAGCGGGTCGTCACCTTATATTTATGCTAAAATGAATAGCTTGACTTTAGACGCATTGGGACAAGCATTTTGCAATGCATCCAAAATTGAAGGCAAGGGAAAGCTCAAACAAAATCTGCATAGTGCATTTTGGTTTTTCATCAGTTTTGAGTAAATTGCATTGAAGCACCATGTTGACGCGTGTAAGGTATTGTAGATCAACGGTCATTGCAGCAACACATTTTTGGCCCGCTCTGACACAATAAAATTTGTGATGGTGCAAAATGGCGACAAATGTCATATTGCCATTGCAGTGCAAGGTCTCTTCAGAGCGCAATTCCATTCTACA
Source organism: Sequoia sempervirens (assembly GCA_007258455.2). Lineage (NCBI taxonomy): Eukaryota > Viridiplantae > Streptophyta > Pinopsida > Cupressales > Cupressaceae > Sequoia > Sequoia sempervirens. Next base: position 339,165,751 of record VDFB02000008.1, read on the forward strand.
ATGCAAAAGCAAGAACATGCTAAGCATTGGTGAATGAACTAAGACACATTGCATTTTCTCATTAGAGCGCATTGTTCCTTCACATCGTAATTTTGATTCATTTTGACAAGGTTATGTTTGCGCGGAAGCGATATGGCAATGCGTGTCCTAGATGATGTTTGCAAGTAGTAAAGGTAAGATCAATGGTTGATGTTTAAAGTGAGCAAATGACTATTTTCTGAAGATAAAATTTGACGGGCAGTTATAGAGAAGAAGCCGATTTGATTGCAATTTTGGAAAAATCATTCAAGTTATGATTTCAATGAAATGTGAAGTAGTTAGGGTTATGTGTAATGATGGAAACAATTATGCTCGTGATCTTGTTGAGTTAGTTTGTACGTGTATAGTGAAAAGATATAGATAGTGTGAATTTGATATTCAAAGTCGTGTGTTACGAGTATTTCAGTAAAAAGGGGGATTGTGTCAATGAGGACATAGTTTTTAATGGTTAATTGAAAGGGAGAAGAAGTTAGGTAGAGAAAGAGAGTTTAGTATATGAATTAAAAAGGTGCATTTCGGGTTAGAGAAGAACCAGTGTTTGCATATATGAATCTGTAATCGTTTAGAGGTTGGTGCATCAAAAAAATTGGGTTGGTGCTCAATTAGGTGTATATTGTACCTGAATGTTGGTGCCTCAAAACATTGTCTTGGGTGTCAATGTACCTACTTGTATGTTGGTGATTACAAAATGGTTGTAATACCTTTTAATTGTGAGGTTGGATTTGACTAGTAGACTTAAGCAACTTTTCTCACCGTGGTTTTTCCCTTTTAGGGTTTTCCACGTATATCTGGTGTCTTCTCATGTGTATAATGCTTATGTGTGCTTTTGCTTCTTGTTTGCTAGTTTAAATTGTTAAAATTAATATACACTGATTCACCTCCCGTCCTCATTGTATTAGTGTTCTTTCAACATGGACAGCTAGCACATGTCATAATTGATAACAACCACGAAAATATCATTGTGCAAAACATAGTCAACTACTTGTGTCTTCCCATTGGCACGCACTTGTGACCATACATCTTGAGATGGTTGCAAGGTTGCAACAAGGTAAGGGCATTTAGGTAAAATACTAATATACTTTCAAGTATATGCTTAACCATGCAAGACACATTCACTTTTGACATTAAATCCTTGGAAGTTTGCTCCATACTACTTGGGAGGTTGTATGTGTACAAGGATGGTGTCTATAGGCAAAGTTGTACTATTGGATAGTGCATGCGAACAATCACTATTTCAACCTGCTTGACTCTTCATGGAAGACTAAGGTGGCCTTGATCTTTGCCAAACAATGTTGCAAGATCATTTTGCACTTAGAAGTTCATGCTTCTCATGGTTCATACATAAGTGCTTGCATAAGAAAGTAAATGCACAATGGCAACACACAAGTTTGTGGAAACACCTGTCTTAACAACAACAAGATATTGCAACAATACGACGATGCTTTTAAGGAGTGCAAAGGCCTTGCCACAAACCATGTAGTATGATACATGTTTGTTTTTGGTTCTCGAATCCCATCTTTGAAATAGCCCTTTTGTATTGCAGATCTGTTTCAGAGAATGATGTTTAGTATTGAATTCAAGAGTTGATTGTTTAGGGAAAGGTCAAACCCAACTCTTCTCCATGTGGTAATGGAATAGTCCTTGTGCCAAAGAAACATGGCACATGGCACCTTTGCCTCAACTATTGTGGGCTCAATAAGATCACAATGTTAATCAACAAACCCTTGGACCAACTTTGCGGTACACAATACTTCAACAATATCAACCTCAAGTCAACATATAACTAGCTACCAATTCATACTTAAGACATTTGTAAAACAACATTCAAAACCAAGGAGGGACTAGATGAATAGATGGTAATGCATTTTGGCCTAATCAATGAACCAATATTCTTGTGCTTGGTGAAACATTATTGGACTTGCAAACTTCAATTATGGATTTGTTCTTGGATTTTCATGCATCTTGTGGCTACTCAATCACATCATTTATACACCAAAGTAGAATTCATTTGGACACTTGCATAATAATGTGCCTTAAAGGAGCTCGAGCATTGCCTTTGCATATTATGTGTTTTGACAATGCTTGCTCACCCCTTTGAGATTTAGACTGATGCATTTGACAATGCACTCAATGCAGTACTCACAAGACATGACATTGACTCTAACAAGCTCTACAATAGATGCATCCAATTTGGTGCACTTAAGGGTTATATCTCAATTCTTCATTGCCTTTCCTTGTGGTCAACTCCCTTATGTGATAGGAGACGCAAGTTGAAGTGATAGACCAAGTCTTTTGCTTTTTTTTGGTAGCGAGCTGGTTATGCTTCAGTGAGTGGATGAGTGACGATGTACTCAATTTCCATTCAATTGAAGAACTTGCAACTTGTTGAAATTGGAGAGAAAGTCAATACAAGTTAAAACTAAAAAAGGCAAAAGAACGGTAAGCACTAAGAATAGTACTCCAATTCTGTTCACCCGAAGAACTTGCAACTTTTTGAAATTGGAGAGAAAGTCAATACAAGTTAAAACGAAAAAAGACAAAAGAATGGTAAGTACTAAGAATATTAATAAATAAAAAATGCTTACATGTGACAAAATTTTGATTGCAAGAAATTGGAGGAACAAATAATTTTGCCTGTGGGGGTAACACTATAGCTTGATTGCAAGAAATTGGAGGAACAAATAATTTTGCCTGTGGAGGTAACACTATAGCATCTTCCTTGTATTGGCCTCAAAGAGCACTGACTATGATCTTGTCTTGAGATGAACTTGCCAAACTTTATCCTAACATTATCTACCACTTTTCGATCTAAGAAGATTTTTCGGAATTCCAACTTGTACCCATTAGCAACTTCATTATACGGTGTTGTTCTCCTTGGAAAAGAATGTATATTTGTGCTATAATATTTGGGGGATAATGCATATGCAAGGAGATGCAAGGGTGTATTCATCTTGCTCCAATGGTGATGAATGATTTTTCCACACTTGGAAAAAATGTTTCTTTGGGTCATTCTCCTTTTGTGCTATTAGGACCTTTTTTTTCCATCATGGAGTTGATGCAATCATAAATTTGCCCCAAACATGGCTGATCTATATCAGCAAACTTGATCAAACTCATGATAGGCTCGATGAAACTAAAGACATAGTCCACACAAGCCCACTAAGAAACATCTAGGATCAACAACTTGACCTTGGGTGCTCTGTTAATTTGATTGGTTCCAAATACTCCATTGGTGGCTAATGACCATGGTGCCCAACATCGAGCACCTTCACAACTTGTCTCAAAATGATTGTGTGTGATGTGAATTGGGCCTCAACATCCTAATGTCGTGTAAAAAATAATTTAATAATACATTAAAATGTAAGTAAATATGGCATAACGAAAAATTTAGAATAAATTAAATTTACTTTCAACAACTCCAAATTCGAGAAAGTCTTGAAGATGCTTTGTGACATATGATGGTTTGTCATAAGCATTTGGATCTCCTCACCTATAGTGTATATATTTTTCATCCATTCAATTTAAGTGCCAATTGCTTCCATTACCAAGTTAAGGGAGTGTATGGTGGTACATGGTGTCCAAAAAATGTGCTCGTACATTTTCGCAACCAAAGCTCTTATTGCCTTGCATTTTTTCGTATTGTTTGTAATGACTTGGACAATGTTATTAGGACCCACTATCTCTATGGACTTAATGAGGATTTCGAAAACAAATTCTACATCCTTGACTTGCCGCTCACAATCAACTGCCTTAAAAAATATTGCCCCTTTGGGGGGCACTCAATAACATTTATTAAAGGTCGGTTTTTGCAATCCTTCCACCTATCAAAAAACTTGACACTCTTGTTTCAATCCATTAATCACTAATTGGTTTGAGTGATGTCTCTACAAATTTTTTTCTTTTTCTTTTGCCAATAAGGTGGTGCACACCTTTTCATACCTAGGATCTATGTGACAAAAGGGTGCATTAGTAATTGCTGCCAACACTTCCCGCCAATATGGTGATCTCACCAAGTTGAAAGGTGTTGATGTTATTTGAGCAGCGTCTGTAGCATTCTTCCAGCGATCTCCTTTGTTATGATAAATTAAATTAGTAGCCTTTGTCTATTTAATTTATTGAGTGTTCAAGAGGCACGATTTTTGAAGAATCATCCTTATTTGTTAAAGCTGACATATGTTATGAAGAGACATCATTAACTACCTTTAACAAAGAGTCACGAATGAATGAAGAGATACAATTTATTAAGGCCGACTTCCTTCCTCTCAAGGGCGCGACTTTCTAAGAGACGTGTTCTCTCTTTTGGATGTACTCTTTCTTGTGGCCGACCTGTTTGGGAAGAGACACGTCATTCTATCTATGTTGTATATATGTTCGATGGTATTCTCCTTGTAGATCATCAAGTTAAGTTCGATTGTATCTATCATAGTCTAAGTGCGAATTCATCAAGGCAGTTCTGTGTTGTTTGAAAGCCTGAGTTATTCTCCAGCAAACTGTGTTCTCTTATTGCTGTGTTGCATCATCTCTTGATGCTTGTATTTGGGCCTGTATCTTGCCCTATTGTAAGAAGATCATTCTAGTGACAATTCAATATATAAGTGATATATTGTTGCTGGGTTTTTCTCCCTCAAGAGGAGGGTTTTCCCAGGGTATCTGCTGTGTTATAGTGTCTGATTTGAATTAATTTCTGTGCATACAATCTGATCATTAAAATTTACAAAAGGAAGACTGTTGGCATAAATGCAACATGCAATTTTTTCATTAATGTTTTTTTTTGTTTTTGACATTTGTTTTTATTTTATAGAATTGCACCTATCAGTCATGGGAGTGCTTGGGAGTGGCCAGGGTGCATCCCTGCCACCCCAAGTTCCTTGTCGGTATGCTCTTGGAGTGCTTTTGATGGCAGATTGGTACCGGGATAGTCGGGTATGGGACCATGACCATTAGGTGAAGAAACTAGTAACCTAGATATCAATATATGGTGGCAGATTGGTACTAGGACTAGTTGGGTATGAGATCATGACCATTGGGTGAAGAAACTAGTAACCTAGATATAAATATAAGGTGGATTTAGCAACAAAATGAAGAAAATCAACAAGTCTCCTTTTTCTTTTTCAATTTTTATTTTTCTTTTTCTTTTTCAGTTAGAGTTAAAAAAAATGTACATTGGGAATGTCTTGACATCCCTTAGATGGTTGAAGGATTCTAGGGAAACTAGAGTGTCTCCATGGCATACCACCTTAATTGAGGGGACATCCTATTTTTTATAAAAAAATTAGGCACTTGGTGGGGATGCTTCATCACTGTCCATGATTGTCCAAAATTCCCCGGTTTGTAGGGACGGTTAGTAACCCCCAGGGACACACCCCTAAGGTCAACTATTGTAAATGGATGTAGATTGAAAGTGCGATTTTTTGGGTTCCTAGATAAACCAGATTGGGTTGGTGTAATTTCTAAGGAAAAGCAATCCTTGTCATTTTGGTGTGGAACTGTGGGATTGATTTAGGTCATTTCCCATATTTAGGTCCAAAGATTCTACTTTGTATGGTATGAAAGTAAATTGGAAACTAATTGACCTTTTGTTTTTCAAAAGTTGTGCAGATAAGCATAATTGATGTTAGAAGTCCTGCCCATTTTAAAGCATTCACAGTGTAGAATCCTGTAGCATAATGTTATTATGGCAATTTGCAAAGGGTATGTGTCATGTCATGCAGTATTGTGACATTGTCATGCTACATTAAGTGTTGCAAGACAGTGATAGGCTGTATGACATATAAAATGTTGTAGTCATGATGGAGTTAAGAGTGTTGGAATACAAAAATTCTCGTGATGCTCATACATATTGATCAAAAAAAATTATCCAGTTTTTGTGCTCATTGGCATTTTGATTTTTTGGAACAATGAATCATTTCTCTAGTGCGGAAGAATGTTTAAGGTAGTAGGGGGCATCCATAAGTAGGTGTTGGTTCACAAGAAGACAAAGAAATAAGAGTATTTTGCGCATTTTGGCGAAATTAGCAGTTTGTGCAGGGGGTGAAAGCATAATTGTCATGGTGAATTCACACTGACTGCGACAAGTGCTTAATTGCCTCTGTTGGAATTGGCAAAACTTTTTTTATGCAGTAACGATGTTTAGTAAAGTTTTAGATTCTGTGTTTTTCCTCTTCCTCTTCCTATTGAACTGTTGTTCCAGCTTCTCTGTGGCATGAGAGTATTTATAACCTCTTGGAGGTCGAAGTTTATTTGCTGGAGTCTCAACTCTTGTTTAGTGTTGTTGTAGTGAGATTATGTGTTGTATTTTTTCATATTTCTGACTGTCATACAAGTTGTAAGGGCAGAGAGTTCATTTGGGAGTCTTTAGCTAATTCTGGGAGTTAAGACATCTTGTTGGAACTCTGTAGAAGGTCCAAGGGGGCTGCAAAAGCAATCTTTGTAGCCATTTCTAAGCAGTAAGCGTATTTTCACATTTAGCTGGAGATTTTACCCACAAGGGATTTCTCCACGGAAACTTAAATTTGCATAAATCATTCAGTCGTTTTGCTCTCACAATCTAAGACAAACAAATCCATTTTTGACGAACTAGTTAAAGCATATCTATATAAACTAGTTGAGGCTTTCTGTAATTATACATTGCTACATATTTCTGCAAAGCACTGCCACTAACAGTTTCCCTTTTAATCTTTGTACATTTCCCATAGTTAAATGGTTATTGATAAAACTTTAGCAAATTAATTGCCATGCCTAAGGTTGGTTGCATTTCTCGCTCATTTGATTACTATTCATGTTGCAAAAATGATTCATTTTAAGTTGCATGCATTTCAAATTGTTCACTTTAGTAGAATGATTACTTGTGTCAGCCATGAGTATGCTTTGGAATTTCAGGGGTTTGGTTGTTGGTTTATGTTTGTCACCACTTTACATGTTGCATTTTTTCTTTGAGAGTTGCATACATTATTTAGTCAAATATATTCAATTAAAAATTTCAATGAACACGGTTCATTATGCAGGGAATGGGGTAGACGGTTTATAAACCTTTATCCTCAGTACACTACCTGGGACAATGATAAGGATCCTGACCGGCCACTTGTAATTGGATATGTATCACCAGATTATTTCACACATTCTGTGTCATATTTCATAGAAGCACCTCTTGTATATCATGATTATGGCAAGTACATGGTGGTTGTTTACTCTGCAGTTGTCAAGGTAATATGTTTTAACTTTTTTAACAAAGTTTATCTTTTAAAGAATAAGATGATTTTAATCAACATAATCAGTATCAATGCCATGACGTGTAGAAAATACAGATGCAATCTGCTAGTTAACATGATCAAACTTTACTTTCTGATATTTCCTAAAATTGTGATTGCTGGTCTTGTATTTTGGTTTTCAACATACACCATCATTATCAAGCATTACATATCTGAGGTGATATAAGAGCTTCTGGATATTTCATTTGCTGTGAAATATGCATATACTGTAAGATGTATTTATTAAAGAATGTTATCTCCTTTGATAAAGAACTTTTCATTTCATATGGGTGAATCCACCTCATCTATTGGGATAAGACTCAAGAAAGAGCTAGGACACATGCAAAACTGCCATACCACAAAAGAAACCCCTGTGACATGTTCAAAACTCTTATGAGGCAATCAAAATCATCCTGTCAGTAATGCAAGTGATCTATTTTCTTGTCTGTTTCTGATTAAGTTATGGTTGTTTAATGGAGTAAAACCGTTTTCTTGATCACTTACCCAAGATTTTATTGGCATAATTGTGAAATCAACTTCCAAGCTGGTTGTTTTCATTCTCTGCATAAAGACCAAAATGTGCCAAAGGCTGTAGACTTTTTTTGGCATATATTCAGCAATTTTGAGCTATCATTGACCAAGATGTTGGATGCTGATTCATGATTTCTGTGTCACTTTTGGCTATCATTGTGGATGCTTATCAGCTGGATGTCGATTATGCTTTTCCGCTTTGTTTCACCTACAAACTGATGACCAACCAAGGTCATCAATTGAAACTTAGTTTGTACTTTTTGCATTTAGCATTAACCGAACAAACAATGGAACAATTATCTGTACATTCTACATAAGAAATATAACTGGGCTATTCACAGCTTGTCGGAGCACTCACCTTGTGAAATCCATTATGTCCACTACTATTGGAGTCCTATGAGTCCCAATTGCTGTCATTGCCAAACATGTCCTTTGGTCTCTCAGGAGCAGGACAAAGATTCTTCCTTCATAGTTGCTATTGAGGACTTCATTCTTTCCAAGTTTGTGACTGTTTGTGGCTTTGAAAGAAGTAGCATCACGAACATAAAGCCAATCTGACATGAGCTTACCACCTTCGTCTGTGCAGTTGATCCCAATGCTTTCTGTTTGGACCCTCCATCTCAACTTGACAAATGAAATGTTGACAATTATGTGCCAATCCAATTATATGAGATTTCATGCTTGTTTGAGCTTTCCATCACTCAACTCTTTCTGGATTTTATCCTTCTCCTGAAGAAGACCTTACTTGATGTTAGAACACTTGCCACTCAGTTGATGCAAACTGCCGCGTATATGGATGGATGGAAAGGAATTTACCAAAACATGCCAAGCGTTTGTCCTATTGTACTTTTTATGATTGATACCCTCCATTTACAACAGGATTTCGAGAAATTTTCTCTAGCCAGTAAGGACTTGATTAAGTGTCTGTTGGTTTGGAGCCAATTTAAAACCTTGTGTGCATATCTTTCCTGTAAACATCCTTAAAATTTTCTTGTAATCCATTGAACTTCGACAATCTTCATGAATTAATGCATGCCTTGTTCTCAGGCATTTTGTTGTGCCCATCCTTATTCTGGTCCCATGATTTTCATATTAATTATACTCTATTAAAAAATCTTATTTAAGGGTATACAGAAGCACAGCTTCTAGTGATATCACTTGGGATTCTCATGATTCCTCTCTTATTTGCATGTACTTCCCTGTGAAGTCTTCACACCATCCTCCTTCCATATCCATGCCTTTGTTTTACCGGAAACTTGGGCTGGCATTGTATTTGAGTGGATAGAAATTACTCATTATAGTCAATTTCCATTTAATAGAATCGTTGCGGACCTGATATGAAGATTGTGAGATGAGAATTTGATTTTGTGTTTGACTACTCTAATTAGGTGTATAATTATTTATCTCTATAAAAAGGTTCTGGATATACTCTATGAAGATGATGGCAGTTCTCAATTAGTTCTATGCATGCCATTTTATATGGTGTTCTGTTTTGAAGTATTTTTGAAGTATTTCTACTGGGCATGAATATTCTGGATTAAGAACTTTAGAACAAGATTTTTTCTTTATGCTTACAGTTCCAGGACCATATTCATTTTGATTTTTTCTCCCACAGAAAGATGTATTAAACCATGTTCTATTTTTTGCTTGTATACTTATATAGCTTGATTTTTTGTTTTGATTGCCAGGAAGGCTAAACCATCACTATTTATAACAGTTTGTTTGATAATTCTTAATATTAATCAATTTGACAGGCAGATGCGAAAACAAATAAGTTTAAGGATAGAGTATTGAAGAAAGGAGGGTTGTGGCGAGACATATATGGAATTGATGAGAAGAAGCTAGCTACCATTATTAGAGAAGATAGAGTTGATATTCTGGTGGAGCTGACCGGTCATACAGCTAATAATAGGTTGGGTATGATGGCTTGCAGGCCTGCTCCAGTACAGGTGTGGGGACATTTTTTCTGACATTTTTAACCAATTTTATCTTAACATAATTGAATCATTGATCAAACCAGTGTTGGTGGTATTTTGATATCTCCAGCTGATTTAGGAGATGTGCATATAGATAGAGTATCATTAAGAGATTTAGAGTTAGACAAAAATGCATGTAATAAGATTATGCTGTTTTTCTCACAATTTTTTTTTTAAATATTGGAAAAAAAAGTTTATTTTTGCACATAGGTTAAAATTTGTTGCACTAAGTTTGATTTGGTTTCTGCAATTTTCTAATGAAATATTTCTATTCGAGTAAATTTGTAATTTAGTGATGTCCATGCAGGCTACATGGATTGGCTATCCTAACACAACTGGTCTGCCTACCATTGATTATCGATTTACAGATTCATTGGCTGACCCTCCAAACTCAAAACAGAAGTCAGTGAAGTTTTATCTTGTTTATGTTCATTTCTCATGTTGGTTCTTTATGCATTCACAAATAGAAATACATCTTTGTTTACGAGGGCAAATAGTCTTTTCTGAAATAATGACTTTTTTATAAGGATAAGAATTATCTTTGTTTGAACTTGCAGATACATATATATCATGCTGTATGCATATTTGGATACAGCTTCTTTATCAAATTTCATGGTTACCTATTCTCAGATATCCCTGTTTGCAGGCATGTTGAAGAGCTTATTAGGTTGCCTGGTTGTTTCCTCTGTTATACACCATCTCCAGAAGCAGGGCCAGTTGTACAAACACCAGCTCTGTCCAATGGATTCATCACTTTTGGAAGCTTTAACAACCTTGCAAAGGTAAGATCATTTTCTTAAAATACTTTATCTGTGAAATGGACTTGCTTCAAAATCCTCCTAGTGAAGGATTTTGAATCTTATGTGTCATTGTTGACAATTTATATCGCTTGAAATAGTCTTGTTTTTGAATTTTGAACATGGCTGGATGTAGACAATCATCAGATCGTTGGGGGAGAGAATTATTTGGGTTACAGTAATTTAGTTTAATTGTAGCTGAATATTAATTGGGAAACTATCGGTCAAAGACTCAAGTGTAGTTGAAAAGATAGTAAGTGTTTTGACCTTTTTTTACCTGGGATATTGTCATTTTTGTTTCTTCAGTGAACCCTTTGGATGTACTATTAACTGTATTCCTATAAGGCACAGCTAGAGTTCTACTTTATGTTCAATTCTGGAATTATTCTCAATTTCTTGAAGAAGAATTAATAGCCTTGGACACTTTGGATGTAGTATAACTGTATTCCTATAAGACAGCTAGAGTTTCACTTTATATGCAATTCTGGAATTATTCTCAATTTCTTGAAGAAGAATTAATAGCCTTGGTGGCCATCAGTAATAATTATTATGCATTACCAGTTGATTCAACTTCATATCTGTTAGTTATGTCTGTTTGAACAATGATCTACAGAAATACAATGATTTTATATTCATCTTGTTTTCCTCCAGATAACACCGCGGGTTCTACGCGTTTGGGCAAAAATCTTGTGTGCGATTCCTACATCAAGACTGGTTGTTAAGTGCAAGCCTTTTTGCTGTGATAGTGTTCGGGCGAGGTTTCTTTCAACCTTGGAGGAACTTGGATTAGAGTCCCTGCGTGTTGATCTTTTACCTTTGATATTGCTTAACCATGACCACATGCAAGCATATTCATTGATGGATATCAGGTGAGAGCTCTTTGCTTAATTTGAATATTGTCAATGGGATATATTGTTCATAATTCTTTTCATTTTTCTCTGAAGTATAATTCTGTCACATTTATTTTTATGCTTTTGTTTGTTTACGTGTGCAAATGTGACTGCTATGTTTTAAGTGATGCTAAAGAAAATAAGTGATATTAGAATCCTTTTCAGGTGTTCAATTTATGTTCGTTTAATTGCTTAGTTAATGCATTCCTGGAACATTTGGCAAGAATGTTTTCCAATTGCATATATTTCTTTATCTGAATCCTCTTAATGTTATTTCTGTTAACTGTTATTGCATTGCTTGAAGAAACTGGAAGTTATATCCTAGCTAGAATCAAGGAACATGACCAAGATATAAAGTATGATAAGGTGGAAAAATCAGTCCTGATGGAATATTCTTAAATCTTTAATGATTTAACATTGTCGAGTTTTCTCATAAAGTGAAACATTAGATGACCTTGCTCAATGTATGCCTCATTCCAATATTTGGCTACCAAAATTTTGAAATTAGGATGTGGGGTACATGCTTTTAAATTGGAATTGTGGCCTTTTGCTGTTATGAAATCAAATCAATATGTTTAACCTGATAGGCCAGTGATCTGATAATCGATTCCCCAACCCTAGCTTTAATGTGTCATGATGAAGTGATCTGATGATATCTAAACATGAACCTGTTAATTCATTTAGAGATGGAACTGCGTTCTTTCCTTTGACTGCACTGCATATGAAGACTTTGGGTAAATTAAATTTTGAGAATTGTGGTATGCTTTTCCAGTGCAATAAGGGAATCCGCTACTCTTTGATTGAATCTTCTGCCTTACTTTTATCTTCCCTTGGGGTTTTAATGGTATTGTAATTTCCAATCAGGATTAGGTTAGACAGGTTATTTTGAATAGTCCATTCAATGAGTTGATCTAGAAGGTCTATGCAGTTGGCACCACAGGGTAGACATGTAGATATCAAGAACATAGAAGCAAAAAGCTGGAAACAATCATGAATAATTGCAAATCACTATAGTAAATTGCATATTTTTAATAAATTGGGGTCATTGATGTTTGACCAGGTTTTCCTTGTTTAAATCATTTGAATCATGTTTGTAATATAGTTTAAAAGTTTCTAACCAATTTTCAATTTTTTTTTTTTGCTGATTGTAACATTCAACTTGATATATTTTTTTGGGGTTAGGGTTTTACCCAAGTCTCACACAATGTAGTTGGGCTTTATCTCAAGGCTATGTGTGGAGGGTGACTGTCTCAAGGTTGTGTGTGGAGGGTGACTCGGTCAATATGTTGAAGTGTGAGGGATACCATATCAATAAGATATCATACTATGTGCTTTTATAACCTGGAAATGCCTTTCATATTATAATATTTGCAAAGGTTACTCATCTTTGACTTTTTGATGGGGCGGTGGGTCTAGCTCGATTGGCTAAAGCATCCTGTTGCAGGTAAGAGGTCACAAGGTCTAGTCTCCCCACCATCCCCGTGGTACTGGAGGGCATGTCACGCCAGCGTCACCAGTCACGTGAAAAATGTTTACCAGGCGCACTGCAGTCTGTAGGGGGACGGATACCCGACCGATTCCTGTAGTCTAAACAAAAAAACTGACTTTTTGGTATGAAATTACATCACATAAACAAATATTATACATGTTATATGGTCTATTACTTAATTTAATATTGCTAGCACTAACTATATATGGTAAATCCCTTAGAATATTTAGACATTGCAATAATATCAAAATATATCATTCTAATAAACTCCATTGGTAGTTGTAAGCCATATAAATATAATTCACCAATTGTGAGAAATCCTCTTAAGTTTATAGTGATGAGCTCCCCTCTTTATTTTTGGCATATTATTGGCAACTATTATTGTCAAAAGTTGAAGTTATGAGGGGTTGAGGAGAGTTGATAGCATGAGTAGAATCAACACATTGACTAATTTGACCCAAAAATGATGCTTTTTTGCAAAACAAACAAAATAAAGCTTTTTCTTCATTTACAACTTTTTTAAAATTCAATGTATCTTGGTGATGCATCCCCTATGTTACATCATTAACTTAAAAATTTAAAATCAATAAAATTAGGAAGAAATGGCATATTCCTTGGAGATTTGTTTAGTCTCAAAGGCATTGCCATTTGATCTCTTTGGGGTTATGTCCCAGACCCATGTGCCTCTTGACACTGCTTACAATTTCATATAGTCACCAAGAATAATAGGCTTGCCTCTTGATGATAGAAGAAGTTGGTGGCCGTGCATAGTGCCTTGCAACTTTAGGATTGATAGATTCTTGAGTATTGTTGGACTACATGCTGGGATGTTGATCCTAAAGATGTCACATGGGTTGATGACGAGGAGACACAAGAGGGATTGGTTGGGGTTTCGTTACTGAGGTAGTCGGTAGTCCCTAATAGTGGCAGTGACTCAGACTTAAGAATTCACATTTGATTTAGAGAGCAAATGCTGATTGTGGGCACCAGCATATTTTCATTGTTTTTTTATCATTTTGCAGTTGAAACTTGCAGCCTTTGGACATATTGTAATTGTTGTAATTTTTGTATAATATATATGTACACTGACAATTAAAGCAAATTAAATTTTGATCATTTGTTTGTCAACTCATGAAATCTCAATTCAACTCTAAATTGAATTAAGGTTCCATCATGAATGTCTTGTTGATGTCATCATATGAATATTTGAAATTTCCTGTATTTTAAAATTTTCCCTATTTAAATAGTTGTGCTTTGCCATCCCACTAAAAATGGCCTCCCAAAAAATCTGTCCTAGAAACACACTGTCTGGTCCCTTCCCCCTTGTCCCAACAGCTTGGTGTAGCGTAGATTATGCAACAAGCAAAATGAACAATCAATGAAATTGCACAATTCATGGTATCTAGTTATCGTTTATGCAACATGCAAAATGCATTGTGCAATGCAATATAATCAGCAATATGAACATCGATGAAAACAATCTATATTGCACAATTCATGGACTAAACTCATTTTTTTTTGTTCTCCATATCTCTAAGCTATTAAAATGTCTTTAGAATTAAAAAATAGTATATTTTCTGAAAATCTGTTTTGTTCCCAATGCTTTTGGTTTGTCCATTATCTCCCCAAAAGATTTTCGCTGCTATGATAAGGAATATAACATGAAATTCAGGAGACAGAAATTAGCCTACAAAACAACCCATGGGAAATCATCAGAGCTTTGTGAAAGATTTCTGATTATATCCTAGTGAAAGAGACAGTGGTTTGCCAGGCTGCAAATTCCTCTTTCTAGCTTGAGTATATTCTAATGATAGCACCATATCTTTCTGTTTGGAAACGATCTGATTCTTAAGAAATTGGCATTTATTGGCAGATCATTATAACAAATATTCTATGATAGAATCCATGTTAATGAACCTGAGAAACCTGAATGGTCTCAATATTGTTGTGGCTTGATCCAGAGGGGTGTTGCTTAAGCCTTAATTCTTCTCAAATCTGGCTTAGACATCCAACTTTGATTGGAGGCACATCCAAAAAATTGCCTCTGGGCTCAAAAGTAGTATGAGTGATTTATGAAAGAAAACTTGCTGCTAACTGTTTGTAACAAGCAGTGAGTCTGGACTGGGCATTTGAGGGGAGGATAACTCTTTGCATCTTTGATTCTTTCTGTTCCCTTAGTCTTAGGGCCAGCAAGGGCAGCAAATGGATTTGTAAACAAGATCTGCTTGTTGTTTTCTCCTGCACTGTTGTGATTGTTTATCCTTGTGCAAGATTTATGAAGCTTGCGATCATAGTGGTTTTTCTTAGGAGATCCTTACATCATACTCTCTATGGGGTGAATCTGGTGTGGGGCAGGATGGATCTGCTGTTTCTGTGCTGGATTAACTGTTCGTTGATTTTGTTGTGTATGATGGACATGGTTATTGTCATTGTAGGGCTGTGAAAGGCAAATCCTTGTACAGTGGCTATGTTATGGCATAGCCTGCACAAGAATGGTATAACTCATTGTAGTTGTTTGTTCATGTTTAGTGCCTCCAATGCCTAGAATACTTGAAAAATAACCAACAGAATCACTAGCATAATCAACATCACAATAACCAAATGATTTATCATTTTTGGTGCAAGAATTATAAAGACCAGAACTAACTGTTCCTTTGATATATCATATATGTTAAGATTCTTTTAACCATTTTGCATGATTTAGATATGGATTTTGCATAAATCTAGAGGCAATGCCCACAACATGATCAAACTTCTTACTAGCTGTCTATGTAAAGTAGGATTGGTCTTTTCCCAAGGAATTTAGGATAAAGTTTCATGCTAACTTAAATAGGTATGGTAGCAGGTTTACAATCAATCATGTTGAATTTGCAAAGTCAATCATGTGCATATCTAGCTTGAGATAGCAAAATAGAATGACGATTTTGGAATATAGTTGTCCTTAAGAAGTGATGAAGAAGGCCAAGGTCAATCATTTCAAATGATTGGTTCAATTTGGTCTGACATTTGTGTATTGAAGAATAAAGACTACTGGTAATAGTAAGTTATCCACATAAACCACAATAATGATGATTTGGCCATCTTCAATTTTCAGGAATATATCATTATCAATTGATAGATAGAGAAACCAAGAGATTGAAAGAAGTTAATTTTTGTTTACCAATCTCTAAAACTTGTTTAAGCCCATATAGAGATTTTTTAAGTTTACATAAATATTTTTTTGTTTGGTTGTTCAAATTTTTAGGTTGAGATATGCAAATGTCTTCTTGAAGATCACCATTTAAGAATGCATTTTAACATCTGTTTGATGTATCTCCCAACCATTTTGACTTGTGAAAGCAGGAAGCACCCTTATGATGCCTGTCTTTGCGATTGAGGCAAACAATTAGTCATAATTTATACCATGCCATTGAGTAAAGCCTCTAGTGACCAAGCTTGGCTTAAATTTGTCTACTTAAACATTGGAGTTATACTTGAGCTAATAAAAGCTGATGCCAATTGACAATAATTCTTTTGGAAGATAAAGGAACAAGATCCCATTGTTCTTGTTTTTGATTAGAACATTATGCTTTACTATCATAGCATCCCTCCATCCTTCATCTCTATTAGCTTTTTCAAAGATTTGAGGTTCAATTTCATAAAATGTCATTGAAGTATGATATGAATGTTGAATTCTAGTCTTTGTTTGAGCTTCTTTGTTGTATCTTTTCTGGTCTTGTAAAAAGGTTGGGCCCCTTTCAAAGCCCAACTTTTACCCCTTCCCTTTCAAAGTCCAACTTTTACCCCTTTATCAAAAAATGTTGACTTATAGTCATTTCTCATGCAGAAAGATTCTCTAAGCTTCTTGTATTAGGAAATCTCAATTATTATAAATTGTGAAGAGTTTGTTTTCTGTGGCTAGTATTGAATTGATGGTAAGGATTTATTTATATATTGAGGGAAAACCTTTTATGGTTTATCATTTCGAGGATATAATAGGAAGGTGAAGTATATATTTTGTAGAAATGAAACCAAAACGAACCCATCCCTCTTCAGTAATGATGAACAAACATTCAATGTAAAGAAACTTACAGAAGAAGTTGCAGAAAAGATAAATATTAAATAACATGGTACATCAGATTTTTGGTGGGGAAAACCTTTCAGTAAAACCCCTCAAAATATCATTGAATAATTAGAAAATTTACATCAAGCCTGCACAAATATAGACACAAGAACTTGGTGTATAGTATCTCCTTCCTCTCCTTTCCACAAATGGCCCCACAAATACCACTACCATATGGCTTTCTGTGAATACATTCATTCAGTGTTTTCACACCATTTCACATTATTCAATGTATTCACTTTAACCTACATAGGGAACCCTTAAATATAGGGAATGGATGATTTCAATCTGCACATAGGGGCAAGTTACAACTTTTCACCAAATAATCGTATTTGGTGAATGATAGTTAACTAATAAACTAATATTAATTAATAATCATCTCCCCTATAATATGGCCAAGCCATATATTATTTACAAGGCAAACCTTATAACGTTCAGTTCAGGGCCTTTATAAATGTTAGTAGGACCACTTTACATGAAATGCAGATTCTTTTTTTTTTATTCAAGGGGTAAACGCTTTTGACCGGAGCTATGATCTGGATACAACCATTCAACAATAACACCCCAATGGGGTTTGAACCTTGGTGGCAAGAACAACAATGCCACCAATAAACCATCACACCATGCCAATACTGGCCTGAAATGCAGATTCTTAATAAACATTAATAAACTCTATTTTTCTATGACTAGCATTGTGTGTTCACTTTTACTCTTTTGAACATCACAATTCCTAATTCTACTCTTTCCGGAACCCAAATCATGCTCAAACAACATTCCTTTCTGAGTATTTGGAATTGGTGACCATATCAACATATATCTGCTATGGGCAATGTAAATGTGCATTATATATATCATCTGCTTGAACATGGGTGTATAATCTGCATTTATATCCTTTACACCTTCCTAGGAATGCTCTACAAAACATTTTACTATTTCCATATATTTACATAGGCTGTGGCCAATTATGTATTGCAAAACTGCCCCCTTGAATTTTCAAAATTAACCTTTTTAACAATTGTCAAATGTGTATATTTTTTGGACTTATAAATATTAAAAAAAAAAATTCTTCAAAATTTCTTTCTGGTATATATAGATATTTTTTGAGTTATATCAAACGACGAATTATGCAAGAGGTGCCTTACATCCTTGAAATTTAACGCTACAATTTTTCCAAACTGATGCTTGATGCATTTGTATTATGATTACAATATGTGAAACCAATTGGTTTTGAACATAATTTTTTCTAATTTGATTTTTTTCCTCTTGGCAATTTGTAAAACCTTGGCTTGCAATGTTTAGCTCAAAATTTTTATGCATACATATTTTTCATCAAAATGGCCTAAGTTAGATTTGCTCATCTCTTAATGTGATTGTCAGCTTGGACACATTTCCATATGCTGGAACAACCACTACATGCGAATCGCTATACATGGGTGTTCCATGTGTTACAATGGCAGGATCTGTGCATGCTCACAATGTTGGTGTAAGCCTTCTACATCAAGTTGGTATGTTTTCTATACTTGGTTTTCCATGCATTAAATATTAATTTAAAAGCTTAGTAAGCTGCATGGTAATAACTAATATGTGAAAGCAATGAAATTTGACTTTCTTGAATGTTTTACACACTTTACAAATGATCTACAAGGTAGGTTTTCTTTGAGTAAAGTAGAAAGTTTCGAGTGTTTGGTACCTTTTTCTTGATTGTTGGCTGCTTATTTCACTTCATTTATATTCTGTAAAGTACTTTATTATTTTGTAGTAATGTAGCTCTTTATGCGAACAGTTGATGTATCAATTCTATTCAAAACACAGAACATTTGATATTATGAGGACACCGTAGTTAAAAAGAAGGCAAAGTGTAAAATTATAATTAAAATAAATAAATGAAAGTAAACTGGAGAAGAGAGAATGTTTGCATAATGTAAATAATATTTGCCCACTTTTGGTTGTGATGTAAACCTGTGTTGATGAACATTCCTAGTGTTTTGTCCTAGTATCTGTTTCAGAGTTGCATTTGAACATTGAGCAGTGGCACTTAAAGTAATAAGTCACCAGTTGTGTGCAACTATAACTTGAGGACAGTTAGTTCTTAACATCATAAACATACTCTCTCATTCTGTTGTCATCATGGTTTATGGAATTGCAGATTTTGCTCCGTGATCAGCTTCCACTTCTTATGCTTACATTGATAAAAAGATAAATTATATGTATTTTTATTACTTTTCTTAGTTTCTATGCTGCTTGCTGTCCGCATGGTATTATGACCAGTCCTTGTATTAAATGTAATTAATGTTGAGAGACATTCTACAATGACAGCAAGGGCTGCAGCATAATGGAGTGATAAATTTGATTGTTATTTGCATGTCGACATATTAATATTTAATCATAAAAATTCTATTGTAATATTTCCAAAATAAAACAAAGATATAGATTAAATGAAAGGAAAGGCTATAAATTTTTTAAGTTTAGATTTAAAGGTTAATCAAATTTTTAAAATGTTGTCAAAAAATTGATTTTTTAATTTATTAATTATATTTGAAAATTTGATGGGTACAAATTGAGTGAAGAAATAAGCTTTAAATAATTAACTGAACAAAAATTATAGAACAAAGCACAAATAAAATTTAAACAATGTAAACAATAAAACTTCTGTCCATGTGTATAGTAAATAAAATTATGCTAATGCAAAATTAAATAACTCTCAAGTAAATAAAATAGTTTCAAATTGATGTCTCTTGACATTTTTTAGATAGATGTATTTAAGATATCTATACTAGTTCTATCCTTGGTGAAATGAGTAGCTTTGCAAAAAGTCTAGGTTCTAAAATAGTATACTTTCATTGTACCGTGAAAACTCAGAAGTGAACATGAGTCAGTCTTCTGCTAAGTTGAGTCAGATAAACTTACGAATCAAAGCCAATCTGGACCCTTGCCTTATTTGTCATTTTTGTTTCCTGTTTTCCGCTTTCAGTTATTCTTGTGGTTGTTTCTGAGGTCAATTTCATGCCTACAGCAGTTGAATTTTTCAGCCCATGAACAAAGAGTTTTACCTGCAATGATCTATTTATAGACTAGTGTTGATGATTTGGCCGTTGATGTATGATGCAAGTGCAGTCACCAATCTTAATGCCTAAAGGATGGATTTGCGGTATATGGATTTCTGACTATTTTAGTTTTTTATGTATTTTAAGCATAGTTGGAAAACTCGCCCCAAGGAAAAACTCGCCAAGGGAAAAATTGGAGAGTTTTTAAAAACTCGCCAAAAACTCGAAAAAAACTCGGCAAAAAAACTCGGGAAATGAAAAAATTGCTTAATTTTCATTAAAAACACATTTTTTTTGCAAAATTCAATGACAAGATGAATCCAATGAATCCATAAATGAGTACAAAAGTGTTTTCTATTAATTTTGATTGACTTTAATGTAAATTAATTACAAAATCGCATTCTCATGCGGAATCCCGATGGCTAAAAGCCTGAAAGTCTGATACATGAAAACAGTAAAACTAGAACTAGAAGCAAATACTAAAGTTCTAAACAACAACTAAATACAACATGCTAGGCTTTCCTCTTCCCTAGTCTAGCAACAGCTAGGGAAGAAGAGGTGGGTCCTCTAGCCCTGCCACGTGTGCGTGGTGCTAGTGGTGGTGGCTGCGGTGCTACTGCTGCTGGCTCTGGCTCTGGCTCTGGCTCTGGCTGGATCTCATCCAACCCTACATCTCCAACTCCTGATGCACCCACATCCTCCATTGCCTCTCTCTCAAAGTCAAGGATTTCATCTGCACTAAACAATGGAGGCTGCTCCTCTCGCCCTGTCCAATCACTATAAGGATCTATCTCATCTAAGTCAATAGGATCCTGTGATTTTTCTTCAACTCTCTTTATGCGCAACCGAAGGTTGTATTGCACAAAGACCAAGTCATTGAGGCGCTTTTGTGTTAACTTGTTCCTCTTTTTCGTGTGAATGGACTCGAACAAGCTCCAATTGCGCTCACAATTGGATGCACTACAAGGCTGACATAGAATACGGAGGGCAATTTTTTGTAGATTTGGGGTTTTTCCACCCCAATTTTTCCACCAAACATCTGCAAAAAACAAAAACAAAATTGAAGAGTTAGAAAACAAAGTCAAAGACTCAAAAGTCAAAAGTCAAAACACATTTTATCAAATTCTAAGATGCATGTGAAATAAACTTAAAATTTAAAGACTCTGAATTTTATACCTGGTGGCAAAGTGGTTCTTCCTCTAACAGCCAACTCTGAAGAAAAGAGATTACCAGTTGCCTCCCTATATATATCCATCTCCCTGACGATGAGGTCTCTCACTGCAACCTCAAGTTCCATCCTCTGAATGCATGTTGTGAGCCCCTCCATAACCTCTCCATTAGGATCAGAGAAGCTCTCTGAGAAGAGAAAAGAAGGGTTGAGGAAGTACCCTGCTGCATGGATGGGTTGGTGGAGTTGATTGTTCCACCTCCTATCAACAATCTCCCATATGGGATCAAATTTGAGGCTGTCCCCCTTGTAATAACTTTTGATGGCCTCCTTGGCCCTATCCATGGCCTCATAAATGTATCCCATTGGGTTTTCATCCCCATCTACCAAGCGGAGGACTCTAACCAAGGGCTCCGACACCTAGATTAAAAATACAAAAAGATCAAAGTTAGAAATTTATAATGAAAGGCTTAAAGTTAAATTAAAAAACATATATTTATATTGAACTTGAGATTAAAATTAAAATCAAAGTTTGGAAGTTACCTTCACGATCTCTGTAGCTTTTTGTGCAAACAAGGGGTCGAAGACAATTGCAGAAATTCTATCTCCTTCGGCCTTCTTTGAATATGAGGAGTCATTCCATGCTTGACTCACGAACATTTGTCTTAGAGAGCCCAAAGAATCCAAAATGCTTTGCAACGTTAGGAAAATTGTTGCAAACCTTGTGGCACCCGATCTCACCAACTCCTTCCCTTGCGTATGCTCTCTCATCAAACTAAGAACCCAAGGGTGATTGTAGATATATTTTGTGATGCTCCTTGCATCATCTACAATCGGTGCCACCCAAACAAGTTTGCCTATGTCCTCCAAAAGAAGGTCAAGGCAATGAGCCGCACAAGGTGACCAAAAGAGTGATGGATGTCTACTCTCAAGCATCCTTCCAGCTGCCACATACGCTGCTGCATTATCTGTGATGACTTGCACCACATTAGCAATGCCCACCTCCATCACACACTTCTTCCAACACGTACACAATGTATCTGCAGTTTTTATCCTGTTGGAAGCATCCACCGACTTCCAAAACACAACTTCACCTTTGGAAGCAACCAAAAAATTAAGGATGGTGCGGTTTCTCCCATCCGTCCACCCATCAGAAAGAATTGAGCAGCCAAATTTCTTCCATTTAGTTTTTTGCTCTTCCACCACATGCATTGCCCTTTCGGTTGCATTTGTGAGCAAACTGCAAGTACAAAGTAAAATAATTAAATAAGTACAAAATTGTAAGTTTTAAACAAAAAATAGCTTGAATTCAACATAAATAATAAAGTAATTTAAATTTTAAATTAAAGAACATAAAATTTAAGTTGACTTGTCACTTACCTCCCACTCAAATCTTTGCGAGAAGGTGGCTTGAAGCCTTTTCCCGCAACTGTCAATGAAGTGACCATATTGTGCCAATAGGGACTACTCGCCACATTGAATGGTATGTTATTGAAATACCAAAAATCAGCACATGCCATTTTGGCATGTTCATGCACCTCCTTGTTCCACCCTGTAGCCTCCAATGATCCCTGTGCTCCTGGTGTGTTTCTTGGCACAAAAAAACTTTGTGGGTTGCGTGAAGATGAAGGTGGTGGTGGCATTGGCACTCTAGTCGAACTAGAGGACAAGGGGGGCCTAGCCGATGTGGCTGTGGAGGATGTGCCATGAATGCGAATCCGTGGACCATGAAGAGAGCCCACAATGCCAATAATATCTGCATCCTCATCTGACTCTATCTCCATGTGCTCGACCCCGTGCTCCTGAGTCCCATGGGCATGCGCATGTCCACTAGCACTGGCTATGGATGCTGCTATGGCTTTTTTAGCCCTCTCCCTTTGCATTTTTTTTTCCTCAGCAAGTGAAAGTAGGGCAAGCATCTCTCTTCTAATCTCTTCTTTGGGCTTCTCACAAACCTTGGAATCACGTTGAGGAATGCCTGCTAGATGGTATTTGAGGCGATTTATGCCTCCATGATATGTTTTTTTGCATTCACCGCAAACAACTGTTCCAGGCACTGGCCCTCTGACACCATATTTCCATGTAGGGTCTCTAGCCCCTGCTGGACGAGTGCCTGGAACCCATGCTGATGGTGTGCGAGGGGTGGAACTTGATGGGGCGGGGGTGGAACCTGATGCTGAGCATGAACCAGAGCCAGAAGCCATTATAGTGTGTAATCACTGTAATGTGTATTCACTGATCAATGATCAATCTACACATTCAAAAATATGTACAACATATTAGTTTTTAATACAAAAAAAATTTAAAAAACAACCTAAAATCATTAAAACTTCAAAAATCTAGAGCTAAATTTGATTTAAATTGATACAAATGTGTTTAAATGAATTATCAATTAACATTATTAACTAATCATATCATTCTACACAAAAAATGAACCTAGGTCTGAAAATTTCAAAAAATAGTGAAAAAAATGAAAAAAATCAGCAAAAATCAACAAAAAATTGTGATGAATCTTGTTTTTTGGATTCTAAATGCAAAAAAATTGTTTCTTTGTGCTCTATCATGTCTTTTTTTCAATTTGGAATGAGTATTTTGCAAGAAGAATGAAAGAAATTAATTAATCAAAAACAAAAAACAAAAACAAAAACCCTACCTGTGAATCGAATTTCCCTTCAAAATCCACACAAAATGGCGTTTGAATCCGCTCTCCTCGATGGAAAATCGTTGGAAATGATATCTCCTTGCTTGGGGGGGGTTTTTAGCTCCTCACACAAAGTATCAAGTGATTTTGAAATGAAATGAACTTATTAAAAGACGTCTTCAGCCTTTATTCCTGCGCAGGCGAGTTTTTCCTTCGGACTCGCGAGTTTTTGGCGAGTACTCGCCACTAAAAACTCGCGAGTTTTTGCAAAAACTCGAAAAAACTCGAATTTCAAGTTCTGCGAGTTAACTCTGCAAAAACTCGTTTCTGAAAAAAACTCGCGAGTTTTTCAAGACTCGCCGAGTTTCCTGCGAGTATGCCAACTATGATTTTAAGTAATTTATCACCTGGTCTTCAACTCCCTCGCAGACAGTTGTCAGTACCACATAGGCTCAAGTGATCCCCCTAGCAACTCTAGTGAGCTAGCACATGCCCCATAGTGCCAGATCTCTACAGCACATGAGGATTCCATATGTACTGTAGAGATCTTGTGTTAAACAAAGCAGGCACTCATTCTTGTGTGTTTCACAGTTCAGCGTGGTAGTAATTGGTATTGGGTTTGTTCCCGACTGCTTTGTTAATGAGGCAGTTCAGCGTGGTAGTAATTCTTCCGTTAAACAAAGCAGGCGCTCATTCTTGTGTGTTTCACAGTTCAGTGTGGTAGTAATTGGTATTGGGTTTGTTCCCGACTGCTTTGTTAATGAGGCAGTTCATATTTTAGCTTCCTTTTGTAATTTTTTCTATATTTAATCTCATGCTTTTCTGGAAAAGAAGTGATATACCAGTCTGCATACATGTAGGTGCTAAAATACATATTTATTTAGTGTTTGCTTGACAAATTATGTATTCCTTACAAAAGGGGCACGTAATTTGTTTAAAAACTTCTATTAGTATGAATACTTAAAACATCTATAATTATCAGTTTATTTTTTAGGGGGTTTTGTAATATTGGTTGGTTAGAAATATTTTGTTTATACAGGTACTTTGATGTTATATTTTGATGATTCTCAAAGTTGCATTATTCAGGCAGTTTTTTCATGTACATTTTTATAATTAATTATATAGTCATGTTTCTGTTTACTGGGGCAAATTCTGTAGCAAGGCCAGATAACCAATGGTAAAATAAAAAATGAGTTCTAAACATGAATCAGTATAATTAAACTGTATTACTGAGCATTGATTTTTCTCTTTTGATTGAGTTGCTAAAGATTTGTCGCTGGAACTCTCAGAATTTGATGTTATACTTGATTTTGTAGCCTGTTGTAATTTTATAACAACAGCTTGCAGTCCTTATTTTGTTGAATGCATGTTTGTTTATTGAAGGAACAGCCTTTGCTTTAACCATTTGATTTCTTGTTGGTGTGCTTCTGCAGGTTTGGAAAGGTTAATTGCTCAAAATGAAGATGAGTATATCAACAAGGCATTGGAGTTGGCTTCTGACATTTCATCGCTTTCATCTCTGAGAACAAGTCTTCGGGAACAAATGTTGAGGTCTCAGCTTTGTGATGGTGCTAACTTTGTTCAAGGTTTGGAGTCAAAATACCGATATTTATGGCGCCGGTATTGTGAAGGAGATATCCCTTCACTAAGGCATCATGACAAGGAAAGCCTACCTGAAAGGCCTACCCCTAACACAGGTGTTTCTGTTCAGGATATACATACTGATACAAATGCAAAAGATGTTTTGCCTTATAACAGTATTCTTGCAAATGGTGTCAATTCTGTCACATTCCCTGTGTCTATTTCCCCCCCTCCTGAAGGAAATATAAATGGGGAGTCAAGACCTGTTTAGCAATGAGGTAACTAGTTAAAACTGATTTTATTATTTACCAGGGTTCCTTGTGTGCTACAGAATACAACTATACTTAATTGAAGAATTTGAGAAAACAGGATATGGCGCCCAACAATTAAAGAGGGGTTTAAACCTTGTAATATTTGGAGCAGTTTTGGTGAATGGATCTGAAAGTTCCTACGAGGCAGTTAGTAATGTTCTGAAGAATATGACATTCTTGCTGTGTTTTCTTCTTTTGACCAGTAAGAGGATGCTGGAAATGCATGCCATGAAGGATTACTTTTAAGCCATTGATTGGGTTTTTTCCTTTACCAGAGGTTCAAGAGAAATACACATTTAATTGAAGATGTATACGTGGGTCTCATAATGATTGCTACCAATGATGTAAAATACTTGATTCATACTATGGAGGATTACATTTGTTCACATTTGTGTAAATTTGCTCATAGGTTCAAAAATCAAACATTGGAAATTCCCTCAAATAGGCTTCAATTGGAAGCCTATTATGGGACCCCATTAATGTATATTGTAGCTGCCAGATACTGGCAACTCGTATTGTTTCACTTATTAGTCATGTTCTTAAGTTGAATATGAACAAACATCTTTACTCTGACAAGTTCCTGTAACCACAAGGTTTACTTTTTTGTTTTCTTGCAGAGGAAGGAAAGGTTACACTTGTTTTTCTTGTAGAGAAACTCATACTGTTTTAGCTTGGCGTGCATTTGTATTGCAGGGTTTGTTGACAGCACGCACTGACCATGGTGAAATATAATGATGCTTTGGTATCTTTGCAATAAACGTGGGCATGAAGAAATATAATGATTATAGTTTGGGAGTTTGACAAGAACAATCAGTTTCTTATGTGAAGACGGATTAACATTTCTATTTAATTTAACTTAATCTGAATGAATGAATGAAAGATTTTAATGACGTCCACGAGACTAAACAGCCTATGGGACCGAGACATTCAACAACTTAGTTTGTCTCCAAACTCTTCTCTAGATCAGATCTCCTGCTATTAATTTTGACTAGGAGGCTAGCCGTCTGATTTATCTTATCCTCCTCAAATAACTGCTGCATATTGCCCACATCTGAAATATTTGAGTACTGATTACGGATATTTTCGTATGCTGTGCATTCCATGACAAAGTGCCACTCCGTTTCCACCACTCCCTTATTACAAAATAAGCACGTTCTTTCTTCCCAAGTTTCCTTAGGTGTCTTCCACCTACCAGTCTCACATCTAAGATGGTGGGACCCCGTTCTCAATTGAGCAATTAATAGCCTCGCTTTCCCTTTAATAGTTGCACCTAAATATGGTTTTTCACCATGTTCCTTAGCTGGGTTAAACTCTTTGATGTAATATGCTTTTTTTCGTCCGATCTGATTTGACCACATGGCAGTCCTGAATTTTTCCTTCACATAGATTTTTATTTCACTGTTGGTGTCAGGACACTCATGTAATTCGATGTTCCACTTGTTCAGCCACTTGATGTTCTGTTTCATCCATGTTTTCTTTCTTCGGACTAGAATCTCCTCCATAACCGTTTTGGGCCACCGGTGGTTATCCATGTTTTCGACCTTTTTTAGATAACTTAACAACCGGGTTATCGCTGAAGCTTCCAAAGGAAAAGCTCTTGCCTCAGCTAGCAGAATTTCATAAGGAACAATAGCTTTAACTTTGAGATTATTTGTTATTAGGTGTTTCTGGATTCTTTCTATCTGTCTCCAACTGCACTTTGATGTGTTGCTTCCCCACACTTCGCACCCATAAAGCACAACCGGCGTGACAAGTAAACCAAAAAGGGTTTTTTTGGTTTTCCAATCCCAAAGTTCAGCTTTTCTACACCTATTTTGGAGCAAATAATAGGCTTTCCAACCTCCCTGTATCCTTTTCGTTCTACAAGTTTCCCAACTGAGCTTATAATGGATGTCAATCCCAAGATATTTGTATTCTTTCACTATATCAAGTGGACTGCTTTCAAAAAGAAAGGTACGCTGTTTAATTTTTCTATTCAATGAGTAAATCATAATTTTAGTCTTGAATGTGTTCACTTGCATCCCAACTTCCTGACAAAAAGTGTTCCAGTTATTTATATACCATAAAAAGGTGAAGACAATGTCTTCGTACACAAGTTCAGAAGTTAATGCATAATATTTTTCACACTTCTGAACTTACAATATCCTGGAGGATGCTTATGCTGGTAGTATTGTCCATGGTCTAAAGCCGATGAGTAAGTAAATTCTAGTGTAGTAATACTAGAAATACTTGGGGAATTATTGGTCTTTATGCTGAATTGATGGGATCTCCAAGATTTACGTTATTGACAAATTGATATTGAAGGCAAATCTGAAATTCAGTTTATAATGAGCGTTTCTACTTATTTGTGGAGGCCAAAATGCGATGTGTGATAGATGAGTGCAATAAGTAGGCTAGTACTGCGGGAAGACATTTCAATCATCTTTACTAGTAGAGGAAATGTTGTTTTGTTATTTTAAAAATCGCTTTACATTATAAACTTTTAATAATCATGTTGGTAGTTTTTTGATATTTGTTATATCACATCTCTACTATTCTAGGGTGACACCTATACATTAAAACATGCTATTTAAAGAAACGCATATTTATGTAGGGAAAAACGTATTTAAGCAGTTTCCCTGCTTTTCTAATCAAAAAAATATTTGAGGGAACAAAGAAATTATTATGACAATTATGAAGTTAAAGACATTTTAGAAAGTGATTTGGAGAGCTGAATTGTAGCCCTTTATAAGTAATATTTTGGTTATTATGTTGAGAGGTACAATTATAGTGGCAGCGAAGGGTGAAGTGTAATGGTCAGTGTGTTAATAAAAAATATTGAAGAGCAGAAATAAAAAAGTAATCAAAATTAACAATTAATATATAAAAATAAAAAATAAACACAATAAATATATTTGAACAAAATTTAATCCAACAAAAGTAATGAATGTGAGACAATAAAGTATTAGTGCCTCTACTTAAATCTATGGAACGAATATAGATAATCTAAATTAAAAAATAAATCAAATTTAACTAACTACATTGAACCTCTTACATATATGATTAGAGAATTATATCTCTAAAAAAGGAATTGATACTACCCAAAGTGTGAAAGATAAGATAAACAATTTAAAGCGTGAAAGATATGTATTATTTAATAATTGAATGTTTTTATATAATGAATTACATAATTATTTACCATTCTATTTATTAAATTATATAGAAAAATAACTCTTCTAACACAATTAAAGCACACCCCTTAAATGTGTGGGAGCCCTTGGATCATCCAACTCACTACAAGATATCACAACCCCTAATTTAATGACTATCATCCTCCCACTTAAGACATAGCTCAAGGTTCCACACATAGGCCACATATTAGCTATTGATTCGAGACCCAACACCAAGTTGACATGGTGGCAACCAAGCAATGAAACAACAATAACTTGTTAACATTATAATAGGCTCTAGGAAAATTCATCGCCAACAATTCATCAATGGAAAATTCACTGCCAATTATTCAACGACGGAAAATTCACTGCCATGACAAATTCACCTCAAGTAAAATTCACCACCTACAATTCACCGCCATGGAAAATTAATCAAAAAATATTAATGTGATTAATTTTCCGCGGCGATGAATTGTTGGTGATGAATTTTACTTGCGAATTTGTCATGGTGGTGAATTTTCCCGCGGTGAATTGTTGGTGGTGAATTTTCTGTCGGTGAATTGCTGGTGGTGGCTGTATGCCATTATAATGATCTTGTGCGAGTGCACAAGCTATATGATGCTAACATATCTTTGATCGAATGGTTGGTGCAATCCCAAAATCTTTATAGTCCAATATCACCTCAAGAGTGTGAGAGCTTAACATGTTGCTCACTTGACATCATTATTCTTGGCTCACTAACTTATTGAAGAAAAGGGAGATGGCCCACCACTATTGGCTCACCATACCAAGAATATCAATATCATTGATAATGATTGGCTTTGCCAATAACTATAAAAAGTTAAATGTTCAAAATATAGAATGGGTAGCATGGATTCAACAAAAAGAAGTTACTAATTCCCCTTATCATAGCCTTAGTTAATACTAGCAAAGATTAGTTTAAAACATATGTAGGATAAATTATACTCACGATAATCTTGAATAAACAATATAGAGCCACAACATAACTCCATAGATGCTTGTTGGCCAACTTACGAAAATTCAATGATTTAAGAACAAATTGACGATTAATTAAAGACTCAACTACAATAACAATTCCTATATATAGAATTGTCATCCACATAGGTACAAGCAACCAATTTCGAACTTTAGAACACACATTATTTTTAGATTAAGTACCCAAATAGATATTTAAGTCAAAGAATTCAATCACTCTTACCCTAGTTAAGCTACCAAACGTTTTGCTAAATTCTAAGCTAAATCATCCCTAATGTCTTAATATTGACTTGTTGCCTTTAATTATATTTTTATACAAGAATTTGAAGATCGTTTATATTTTTCTCTTGGACTAGAGTCTTATACAACATCATCTTGAAAACTCTCAAGTGACCTTAAGGTTACCTATTATTGATTCATGGGACATATTATGGCAGGTTAATCTAGAATGCCTTCATATTTAGTCCTAACAATCTTAATAGAGAAATAATTAGACTTATGGTAACAACACCAAGTTGTTTAGTATTAACAACTTCAAGGAACATACAGTTGGGTCCCAAAACCATAACTCCACTTCCTAGAATGAAATATCACTCACAAGGCCAAGGTTATCATCATGCAAGTAAAATCAACTCATTAATGGATCCTGGGGGTTGAAGGCCAACTCTATGAGAGTGGGTTTCATCTCCTACGCTTTGATCCTAGCTTAGACTCCAAATGGTATTCCCAGGGCTATACCTTAACAAGTATTAAAATCACTTAAAATGGACAATCATGAATATCAATAGCCAAACAAAGCTTGTTGAGTTTTCCCCAAAACTTGTCTCTAAATCATGTATAACTAGATGTCTCAAAAGCCCTATATGGTTGACAAAAATGTGTAAGCACAACCCACATGAGAGAGATTCATTTGAATAGTTCTCTTGAAGATAAATCTCTAATTATAATATGAGGTTATGAATGCACAAAACTACTCCTATTCCTAAACTATTGATTAATGTTTTGTTTTGAATGATTTGAGATTGGTTCCAAATTGATGCCTATCTATTGGACAATAGAGTCACAATCCATTAAATAGAAAACAAAGCATAAACAAGAGGAATAATGGTTATATATTCTCATGCAAAATGATTGATCATACTTATTTATCCAAAACATAGTTGCAAATATTCATGTTTAATATGAAAGAGATTATTACAATACTTGCAATAGTTTTAGAATATTGTTACAATAATCTCATCTATAGTTACATTCATTCCAAAAAATATTGCAAAGTAAAATCACTAGCAATAACTAAAAAAGCCTCTATAAGATGTACATATTGCTCTAGAGATAGTTAGGAACATAAATCACTTGCATTACCAAATCCCTCTTATATCCATAAATTTGTAGTCTAAATAATGAATTAGACTTGGCTTCAATGATGGACCAACAACTTTCTAGCACTTTTTGGCTTTTGGATCCAGAAATGAATCCCAAAACATCAGTTAACTGTTGGTAGGTGTTAAACCCTAACTTGTGGTACTGTAGCAATACCAAATCTACAACCAATGATGAATCTTGCCTAAAATGGGCATCAAAGATCAACTGATGTGCTGAGCATTGATTTCTAGCAGTTGGAAGACCTCTTGCATTAATGGTGGCAACCAAGAGCAAAACCTAGACATTTAGTTTTAACATTCAAACTCATTTTGAAAATATGAACTTTAGGTTCTAGGTTCTTGTCGAGGCTTGAATTTTGAGAAAGAACAATGTTCGTAGAGTGGGATCGGTGTAGACCTAGTACTAGAATCTTGAGGTTCTAGGTTCCACCTAAGGTTTGGGATCTAGGGAAGAGTATTGGCTGGGGAGGACTAGGTCAGGACTTGAAACTAAAACCTCAAAGTTCTAGGTTCTAGGTTCAACTCGGGGTTTGAGATATAAGGAAGAAAAAATGGGTTGGGAGTTGAAGTGGGTGCAAACTTGTAACCGAAACCTTGAGGTTCTAGGTTCTTGTTGGGGCTTGGCTTTTGGGAATGAACAATGGGTCAAGATTTGAGAGTGAAAGTGGACCTAGAATTGAAACCTCAAGGTTTTAGGTTCTTGTGAGGGCTTAGATTTCAAGAAGGAACAATGGGTAGGGAGTAGAGGGTGGGTGAGGACCTGGAATTGAAACCTTGAGGTTCTAGGTTTCAGATTCCACCCAAGGATTTGGATTTGAGGAAGTTCCAATTTCCTATTGGGGCTTGGAGTTTGATAAGAACCAAAGGAAAAATAAAAACTAAGGGGCGATTAAAATTCCAACTCCAAAATTTTAGCAAGTCCCAACAATGGCTCTTGTTGGGGATGCATACCTCCTATAGGCACATTGAGGATCCAAATTTCTAGGATTAGACCGAAAAAATTTGACACATCAAAAACAATGTAGTATTAGACATAGAATAACGAAAACTATGTACATAGAAATAAAAACTTGCAACCAAAGACAAAGAAGTAGGAACACAATGGAGGTAGGATTGCAAGTATACTTACAACAATATTTGTAGGTTAGACCATGCATGAACACCTATGGAATATGAACACGAGTAATGAAGGGAAATTGATTCATCCCAAAATGAGCATCTTAGATCAGTAAATGCCTTCAATAACATTCGTTTCTACATAAACCTCATTCGTTTCTACATAAACCTCAAAAACATGTACTAGTATGCCATAAAGCGGAATCAAACATAGTTCATTTCCCACCATTAATCCCTTAGAGGAAAGTTTATGCAACTTTAACCAGTTTTAGCAACATGCATTAAACAAATTCAATATACAAAATCAATAAACATGAAAGATGGAACATAAAACATGAACAAAAAGATTTACATGGGGAAAACCCTTTCCGATAAAAAAACCCACACTCCAAAACATAGAGCCATTCAACAACCAAATGACAGTTACAATACAATTACATGCTCACAATCTTTATAGGAGATTTACATCTTGTTCCATCCAGAGAAGATTCGACAACATTACATTTCCCTGATCAACCTCTCAACTTCATTCTCTCGTCTCTCTCCTCATAGATCTTATAGATTCACTCAGATCATTCCTTTGTTACATTTTTCCTTGATCTCCTCAAATCATGCTCATATGTTACAATGCACTAAGGCATTTGTATGTCCCTCTACGGGTGTTTCAGCGACTACTGCATCCGTTCAATCCTCACTCGTTTAAGGAAATGATTGTTCCAATGTCCAACCAAAAACCAAATTGAACAATTATCACACACAATGTAACTATCGAAGCTTCTTATCGAAACTTTAGAGAGACTAAAGACAACCTCTTGCCGAACTTTAGCAATCACCTCGACATACTTTTCGTTACATCCTGCTTGCCGTTGGGACATTGAAGAGACCATCTCTAATGTCCTGGTGAAGTCCTCATGTCCCTTCAATGAAGAGATATTTGAACAAGTGTTCACTATTGTCGGCCTTGACCACGGTTCCACTACCTACATGTCACTGTTATACAACTAAATCACGTCCTTCACGTCATCCAGGTTTGCCTTATTGACACTTCGAAGAGATTGCCATCCATGTCTTGGTGAAGACCATCACTCCCATTGACGATGAAACTTAGACAATCTATCGGGGCATCTGGGAGACTCTGTGACGACTCCCTCCGACACCACCCTATCACATCAA
Organism: Sequoia sempervirens; assembly: GCA_007258455.2. Classification (NCBI taxonomy): domain Eukaryota; kingdom Viridiplantae; phylum Streptophyta; class Pinopsida; order Cupressales; family Cupressaceae; genus Sequoia; species Sequoia sempervirens. The sequence continues at coordinate 339,199,383 of VDFB02000008.1, forward strand.
CACAATTTAGTGATCCACCAATACAAACTGTGAACACATTTAGCCAAACACCAAACGTCCGTCAGAACTTCGATGGGATTGGTAACTCTATCCCAACGATATTCAACTGTCACGACAATGTAAGGGCCCGAACATAGTACGTTTGAGGTATTATTTCTCAACATTCTCCCACTTGACGAAGAATGTACTGGCTACCAATCAACACTCGAAGTCATTGTATCAACATTCAAGATATCCACCATCTTAGACAATGGTTCCAACCATCCACCAAAGGAAAGGAATGAGCCATGGTGTATTTGCACCAGTCTAATCCAAGACACCTACAATAGATCCAACTGATAGCAAAGGCTACAACATATTTCCACCACTTCATTGTGCTCACAACCTTTATAGAAGCATCATTAACATCAACTTAAAACCTTCAACTTGAACACAACCATGAAGACACCCTCTAGAAAACAAGATAAAACATCAACTAGAACAACAATCAGGAAACTGATTGCTCCCATCCAACTGACCAACCCACACTACTAAAAATAACATACACAAGTGCTAATCCATCTAATCACTAAATACCTCAAAGGTATACAAAACATAGTAAACTCATGCCATAAACATAACACCCATAAACTACAACAATAAACTCCATCTGCAAACCTGTCAAAGAGTGACATACACACCCAAGAGCTCCCACTGCATGGGTAATGCAAATCTGAAAAAAAGATCAAGGCATACCAAGTCTACCAATAGCATCATATAGAAAGTGTAAACAACATCATGTAGTACTAAGGAATCATCCACAATGATATGCAAACCTATAAACCAATAACCTGTAAGAACAGTTCTCACCACAAGTGTCCATGGCTCTCCCAATCTTTCCACATCCAACAAAGGAAAGAGATAAAGGAGCCTCCATGTCGCCACCCAAGAACATAAGTGAAAACACATGGCCACAAGATAGTGATCACGATAGCTCCAATCGAACCTCAAACCAATGTAATGTGAAGTCAAACATCTAGGGAGATAACCAAGACCAAAGAGAGAAACTCTGCACATCATATACCTGTAGAAAATCCTCCTACATACACCTCCAAGTGCCAATTGTGTCAAGTATGATCTCCTTCAACAACATCCCAAAAGAAAAGCCATATAACAACATCCAAACCGTTCAACCTCAAGAGATCAAACATAACATATGCATCATGCAATCAACATGGATGTAAGCCTCTCAAAGAAGATCAAACTTCTCCATTTCTCATCTCAGGAAATCAGCCCACTACCATCCCCTATAATCATAAATAAAAAATGCAAACCTGAGGAGATAACCACACTATCCATTTCTCACAACAAATCCTCTAGAACCATCTATTAGTAGCTCAAGATCCATTTCTATGAAAGAAAGCATAAAACACTTGAGAGAAACAATGGGCATTACCTCTCAAGTGATAAGTTTCCAAGTAGATCAAGAGTGGGGAATGAGAACACTCCTCCAAGATATGCAAGACATTATGACTTCTCCAAGAGAAATCTCCTCATAGGTCTTTGTTGAACTCATGCCCAACCAAGGTGTAGGCCTCTTGGACTTTCTACTGAAAACTCATCAAGAGTACCCATCTGAAAACACTTCTCTCTTCCTAAGAGAAATACAACCTCACCTCATTCTCCATGTATCCATGACCACCTGCAAGCAATCATCTCATGCTAAACTCCAAACACATCACTGCACTATCATGAAGTTCTCAAGCATATGACCAATGCACCCAAAACACAAAGAATCACCAAACCACTGTCAAATATCCAATCATCTGAATCATGACATCATGATCTAAACATCCCCCTTAGAAGATCACATGCTCCAAGTGAACATACCACGGTCTCAAGAGCAATGTATCATGCCGAAAATCTAATGCGCTATCAAGAGTATGACATAACACATGAAAACGCTAAACCAATATCACTTGTCAATCACCACTAACACCTCAACCCAAAGAACACAAAAGTCCTCCATGGCTCTGAGATGTTACACATCTTCAAATAGTTTCCATGCAAATGCGAAAGGACCCTTCTGCAACAACAGGGTCTAAGAGCTCCTCCTAGTAACATTTGCAACACTAAAGAAGATAATTCATCAACAATCACTGCTTAAAGCTCCCACTGAAATGTGACAACTGAGCTCTCCAAGCATCATGACTAAACATATACTAATATGAAAACCCTCCAAGTCCACACATCAACATGTCCATCTGATAATAAAACCAAGAGACATGTAGATCTCCAAACCAAGAAAAAATACCATCACTGTCAAAAACTTACGCCAAGATGGGTATCCGACTTGTTTATGACATCATGATACACATGCTATAGGTCCCCATAACTGACTATAAAAGTACTCTCTTATCATCCATTCTATCATCTCAAAGAAACCAAACCAATGCACAAGTGACCACAGACAAGGCCAATTGATATAATCTATATCAACACCGAATCAACCTTGTGGATATAGATAGTCTACTTCTGAGTTATCCCACTGCAACCAATAGACTGTACATACCTACAAAACTGCATAACTTGTAGATCCAATACATTGAAAAATGCAAACCCATCATTACACTAGTAATTAGAAAACTGAGATTCAAAAGAGAATAATCATGTAGATGACATGACTCAAACACTAGATCAAGCTCAAATATGATTTGCCAATTATGTCCACAATAAGCACCATAGTTAAGGAATCCACCAAACATCACCACAAGAATGCTGAGTGACTGATCATGTACCAAGACTCCTACGCAGAGAAAGAATCTCACCTTATCACACCATGCACGAAGCATGCATACAAAACTACAACTATCTTATCCAACAACACCCCAAAAGCCAGGGTCTAGAAAAATAGCTTAACTGCAGCTTCACAAAATCACAAGTTTTTTTTTTGACTGTGTAAAACCTGCAAAACCAATGTGTTTGTAGAACACCCATGCACATCCACACCCACTTCACATCTAGAAGAACAAAAGTATGTTGGATAAGACAACTGAGAGGGGGGGTGAATCAGTTGTCATAAATTATAACCTTAAATTCAATTACCAGAACTAACACATAAACTGATTAAGTGATTAACCATCAAATGCAAATGCACAAACACAATAACACCAGATTTACGTGGAAAACCCAATGAGGGAAAAACCACAGCGAGGATTAACTCACACTATAGAGAATATCAAAACTGATTACAAAAAGGCTCACTTCCTGAGATAAGGCTCATTGCATGAAAGAAGGACTCACTGTCTACAGGGCTACAACCCGAAGGGCTCACTGCCATAGAGATAAAAAGAATACAAGAAGACTTGTTACAGAGAGACAACAATCCCAATGCAACGAAGATTCCACCACAATCACTTATCAACTCACATGAATGATAGAGTTAGCCTTCTGCTCACTGTATCTGGAAACTTGACGTTTAAGCTCCACACTGAACAACCACACACTTAACTCACACACTTTAAGAATAGCATCAAAGTCGCGTCTGCTCTTTCACTTATCTTATTTCTTTTCTTATGTACAATTTTCATCATTAGCACATTCTATATTTATACTATCTCCAATCTTGAAAAGATACAAAGTTAGCCATCCAACTTCAAATTCAAATTAGGTCGGTGCCAAACATCTTAGGGTGGAATTAGAATGAGGGCGACCCAAAACACACGCTTCACCGGGACCCATAATAGATTCAACACACATCATCAACTTCAAAAATAGTGCTTGACACACGGTCGACCATACCAGTGTAAAACACAAATCAATTAAGCTCGATACTTCCAAATGCCAAAACCAACTTCAATAGAACCAAGTCAACACAACTCTTGAACCATACGCCATTAGACTTCATCAAAGAGAAATACAAACCAACAAAAAATATCCTAGACCTCAATCAACACAAAAAAAAGAAGAAGTTCACAAGCACCGAAACCAACAACCTTCTTTTAATACAATTTTCTCAATATCCTTAACATATACAATTAACAACAACTAGTAGATAACCAGCTGACAGGTTGACATCAATGAAAACACTTCATTCTTCTTCCATTCTTGCAACAAAGTATGAAACAAAAAAACACCATAATGGTTAAACCAGAACAATGGATTATCATGAATGAGCACAACCATATATTTTTAGGAAAACTTATAAAACCCTCAAACCCAAAAACATGAATTTGAGCCATGAAAGTACAAAAAATCTGTAAAAGGAAAAGGCAGTTCAGAAACTCTAGGTTCATTATAGGCAAAATCCACAACCACCAACATGCACAAGCATATGAGAGAAGCTTCCAAACCATCCAATGATCAATTCCATAGCCTACAAGCAATCAAGGTAACAAAAACAATATCTTCCAATGCTAGGAAAACACACCCAACATAAGTACATTAGTTCATAGCTAAAAAACAACTCAAGCTTCTCCATATCATTAGGGAGCCTTTCACACAAACACCCAATATGAAAGATTTGCTGCAACACAACCACAAAGAAAAATATTCCACCCCATGCATGAGGATTATTGCACTATCAACTGCGAGCTTTAGATCACATCACTTCAATATGACCAACTCCATTTTCCCCGTCTTCACCATCCTTCAAGTTGTGTGTTGTCTCATGAAACTAAAACAAAACAAGAAACAAATTTCACTCACTAAAGGATCAATCATCAGCCGATTCCTTCATATTTCCTCAAGTTTGCCAGATTAAGAAATCCTCACAGAAGGAATACCCAGAACCAGAAACACCAGGAATAAGAAAACCCCAAAAGATGGATTTGATACCATTTGAAGGGAAATTGATTCATCCCAAAATGAGCATTTGAGATCAGTAAGTGCCTTCAGTAACATTCTTTTCTACAAAACCTCAAAAACACGTACTACTATGCCATAAAGTGGAATCAGACATAGTTCATTTCCCACCATTAATCCCTTAGAGGAAATTTTTTGCAACTTTAGGGTATGTGCAAGATCATCATGGAAAAAACATGCCCTTAAGTGGCAATGAAAATTTAGAAAAATAAGAGTTAGGAAACTTGACGTAAAAATTTGAATAAGTTATCTATATTATTTCAAAAATATGTAAGAATAAAATCTATGGCAAATTGAATGTAGTTTCTAAACTAATAGGTTTATTGTCTAAAAAAATCTATTTGGTGAAAATTTGAAATTTCAATCTTTTGATGATACTTAAATTTGGTGAAATATAGGTGTTTGTTTTGACCACTAACCACACAATAAAGAGTAATGTCTTTTTTATATAAGATTTTAGATATAAGTAGAGAGGACTCATGTCTGATGTGATGCATATTTTCTTGTAATTTTTTCCAAGTAAATAATTAATTATGAATTTTTATTACAACTTTTTAAAAATATATAAAACTTCGATATCAATACAACACCTTAACTTGGTCAAACTTCATAAGATTCAATTTTTTTTTAATCCTATAATTATCACGAAGTATAGAATGTAACATGTTTGGGTTCAAAAAATGTGATACCATTTGAAAGCTATAGATGTTTTCAATCAGCTATCAATTGGGACTTTAATTAAGTAATTCTAATAGAAAATGAATAATAATTATTTATTAAATTCAAAGTAAAAGCATAATTTATATTGGTGGAAAGTTGAGAATCTCCTTTAGAAACCCTTTTTGTTTCATTAATTTTGGGTAAAAAAAAAGTCGACAACCACATGGGCGAAGTCTAGAAAAGCAAGGTAAGCTGTTAAACACATTTTTTGTGTTGAATTCTTAGGATTGGCATGTCCTAGCCAAATTCCAAAGCAAGCCCTAGGCTAACCCCTAGGTAGTAAGGTTTGTGTCAGAAATATTGGATATCAGATATATTTTATATATGATTTTAAAAAATGTAATATAGTTTATAATATATGATTTAAAAAATGCAATGAATAGTTTATAGTTTATTTTAATATATCTAGTTTAGAATATACAATATAGTTTATAATTTAATATATAATATACAATTTATGATAATCTCTTACAAAATTATGTAGAATATATATTATATTATACTATTATGGATAATATTTAAATATTATTTCTATATTTTAGTTAATGTATATATATATATTACTAATATATAAAATATTTAAATATTATCTCTTTCCTTCTCTCTCTCTCTCCCTCTCTCTCTTCCAAGTCTCTCACTCAATCACTCCTTCTATCTCTCTCCCCTCTACCCTCTATCTCCCCCTTCTTCTCTCCCCCCTCCGTCTCTCCTATATCTCCCTTCCTTCCCTCTTCCTTCCATAAACCCCTCTACCACCTGTCCTTCCCTCTATCTCTCTCCATTCCCTCTCTCTCTCCAAGTCTCTCCTCCTACCCCCTCTCCTCTCAGTTCTTTCTTGGGATCACTCCCTCTGATCTCTTTCCCTGAATGCACTGACCCCTTCAAACCCTAAAACCGCCATTCCACCCTCTCCCTCCACCCCTCTCTCTATATCTCTCCCTCCATATTAAACCCCAAAACCCTTCTTCCTTAAAACCCTCACCCTCTTTTCTTAACCCTATATACCCTCTATCTCTCCCCCTCCTCTCTCTCGGTGTCCCTCCTATCCCTCTCCTCTCTTGGGTTGTCTCTCAGGATGCTCCCTCATCTCTCCCTCTGCCTTGGCCCATGACCCCTAGAGTCATGGGCCTCATATATATATCTCTCTCTCAGTTATATACTCTCTCTCTCATTTCTCTCTTAATATCTCCTCTGCCATTATTGACCTAAACCTAGGCCCAACCAACCCATGCAAGCCATGTCAGCCCTCTGCCTCTATCATCGGCCCCTGCCCATCTTTCATCTCCTCTCTCCCTCCTCCACCCTTCCTTCCTTCTTCCTACTCTCTCTCTCTCCACCTCTTCCTCCCTCTCTGGGTCTCTCTCTCTCTCTCTCCACCTCCCTCCCTCCACTGTCTCTCCCTCACCACTAACTAAATATGAGACCTAAAACCTAAAACCATAAACCCTCACCCTCCTACCAAATCAACCATATATCCTCTATACACTCCTCCTCCTCTCCTCTCTCCAGAGTCTCTCCTCAGCCTCTCTCCTTATAGAGATATATATATATATATCTCCACTCCCTTCCACCACCTGCTGTCCCTTCCCTCCCTCCCTCTCTCCTCTCTCTCTCACTCTCCCTCCACTCCCTCCCCCTCCCTCCATCCCTTCCTTCCTTCCTTCCTGTTCCTCCAGCCCCTAATCCCTCAACCCTATATCGTCAACCCTCTACCCTCTACCCTCTCTCTCTCTCTCTCCCCCTCTCCCCTTCTCCCCCTCTTACCCTCTCCATTACCTCTCCTAATTCTCTCTCTCAACCTCTCTCTGTCTCTGTCTCTCTCCCTTTCCATTTCCCTTTCCCTCTATCTCTATCTCTGTCTCTCCCTTTCCCTCTCTCTCTCCCTTCCCCCTCCTAATTCTCTCTATCCCCCTCTCTCTGTCTCTGTCTCTCTCCCTTTCCCTCTGTCTGTCTATCTCTCTATCTCTCCCTTTCCATCTCTCTCCCCCCCCCTCTCTCTCTCTCTTTCCCACCCTCCACCTCCTAATTACTCTTGGGTCTACGTGTGCAAAAATCGGATATCCGATTTATAACACCAAAATATTGCTGTTACAATACATTTTCAAATGTTTTTCAAATTAGATATTGGATTTTAAAATGTATATATACCCGACACAAATCGGATATCCGATTTGTGCTACTTTGGCTTGGGAATTTCTTTGGAGCAATGTACTAACACCCAACCCAAAAAAAAGTCAACTCGATATTTTTTCTCATTTTTTGGTGAATGCAAAATGCTACTTTTTTCATATCGCCACTTTTTGGCCCATCATGATCCTGCACATACCCTTTAACCAGTTTCAACAACATGCATTAAACATATTCAATATACATAATCAATAAACATGAAAGATGGAATAGAAAACATGAACACAAAGATTTACATTGGGAAAACCCTTTCGGGTAAAAAACCCCACACTCCAAAACAAAGAACCATTGTATTATTCAACAATCAAATGACAGTTACAATACAATTACAGGCTCACAACCTTTATAGGAGATTTACATCTTGTTCCATCTAGAGAAGATCTGACAACATTACATTTCCTTGATCAACATCTCGAATTCAATCTCTTGTCTCTCTCCTCAAAGATCTTATAGATCCACTTAGATCATTCCTCTATTGTTACATTTTTCCTTGATCTCCTCAGATCATGCTCATACATTACAATACACCAAGGAATTTGTATGTCCCTCTACGGGTGTTTCATCCGCTATTGCATCCATTCAATCCTCAATCATTTCAGGAACCTGTCATTCCAACATCCAACTGAAAACCAAACTGAACAATCATCACACATAGCGTAACTATCAAAGCTTCTTATCAAAAGTTCAAAGAGCCTAAAGAAAACCTCTCGCCAAACTTTAGTAGTCACCTCGACATACTTTTCATTACATCCTGCTTGCCGTTGGGACATCAAAGAGACCATCTCCAATGTCCTGACAAAGTGCTCATGTCCCATCAATGAAGAGATCTTCAAACAATTGTTCACTGTTGGTAGCCTTGACCACTGTTCCATTGCCTACATGTCATCGTTATACAATTGACTCACTTCCTTCATGTCATTCGGTTCTACCTTATTAGCACTTCGAAGAGACTACCATCCATGCCCTAGCGAAGACCATCACTCCTACCAACAATGAAACTTATATAGTCTATCGGGGCATAGAGGAGATTCTATAATGACTCCCTTCGACACCACCCTATCACACTAACACAATTTAGTGATTCACTAGTACAAACTGTGAACATATTTAGCCAAATGCCAAACGTCCATTGGAACTTTGATGGGACTGGTAACTCTATCCCAACGATATTCAACTGTCATAGTGACAATGTAAAGGCTCGAACACCAGTACATTTGAGGCATTATTTCTCAACAAGTAAAATTTTGCAATAGTTTTCCTCTATCAAATACCATCCTACTAAATGAATTGATTTCCCTCAACTTGAAGTTATCTCCTTCACACATTTGCAACAAATTTATCCTTCTTTTTTCATGCACAAATTTGTCATTGCCTCTAAAATGTAAAGACTAGCTCCATCATCAATCTTTCCATTGTACGACAACCATTGAACATAGGCCATCACACTACCTTTTATTGCACCATATTTTTCTATATCAATTAGTGACAACTTAAAAAACTAAGTCAACCCCAAAATAAACCATGGTACTTTAATACTTTCTAACCTCGAGTGAATTAAGGAAAAAAGAGAATTCCTCCAACTCACAATACAAAGAAAAATATGCCTCATTATATTTATTAGCATAAAGAAACTCCTTATGCACATCAAACTAAAGTTTTTGAAGCTCAGACATATGAGAAACTTGAGTAGCCAGTTGATAATCAACATAGGTAGCTTGTTGCTACTCAATACCATAAAAAATGTATGTTGAACCGAAGTGAAACACTCAAAGTCAAACACACTATCATCCACATTATGAGAAGCTACATCCTCATCATAAAGAAAAGATTCATATTCAATTATTCTCACATCTAAGGCAACATATGACCAACATACCTTATTGTCATTTATACTGATGCAATCTTCATCAACACAAAAATTTGGATCAAGAGACACTTCTTGTGAAGAATTGCACTCTTCAAATTGTCTCATCGTTTCATCTCTACCTTAGCAAATTGTAGTGGCACATGTGTTGCTACAATTAGACCTATGACACATATCTCCTTCCACCTTAGTTATTGCAACATCACTTTCACATGATCCCATTGAAGTGCACTATACATGAGGAAGGCTACATGTTCACGCCAAATAAATAGGATCTTATATGCATCCATATGATTTCCAAATTTATATTCTTCAAGTGTAAACTTACTACAACGAATATCATTCACTGCACCAATATTTGTGCTGCCACTTTTATCATGTACAATTGTACCAATGATTTCCTCATGCAAACAATCAACATCAACTTCAAAATCAAGAAATGGATATGAAGGCAAGAGATTAAGCAAGAAAACATTTTATTGCTCACCATTTACATTGACAACTTGTGTATGCCTTGTATTATCAACTAAATGAGCCAATTTATTTGCTAAATCATTTGTATACACCTTCTTCACCGTTCATACTGTTGCAACAAGCAACTACGTCATGATCCCCACTCTTAGACTGGATTCCATCATTTATTTCTTCAATTATCATCCATGAATGACTGATTCAACTGAATGTAGATGCAAACATTTCTTTTATCCTTTGTCTTGTTGTCACATAGTGCATCAAGACCTTATAACCACCTACAAACACAACCATCACTTGACATTGCGTTTCTACTTAATACCACCTCCATACAATCATTGTCTACATTATGTTCACTACCAACAACCACTATTTTTGAGGATAAATATTTTTCAATCATATCTTATCAGACCATCAATTAAATTGAGGCACTTGTATTCCTGCTACATTTTTATCAAAATAAAGTCATCCTATATTGAATTGAAATAGAGTAGCAACATAGGCTCCAAGAAACATATCAATACATGTAGGTTGTTATGTAATAAATCATTTGGGATCTTAGAAAGATAAAAAAACATGTGATTGAAGTCCACGGTATACTCTCCCTCTTTCCACTTAGTTTTCTAATACTTGGAAAAGAGAAACATGGTAAAGATGTAATGCAAACACCTCTTCAAATGTAACCACAAGATGGTTCTAAGAGGAAAAATAATTATCTAGGAAACCATCATACCATCTCTTTGCATTTCCTTGGGGTTACCTAACAAAAAACCTCATCCACATGTATTAATTCTCCAATTGATATTTTTCCATAAAATTTTAGGACACTCCAACATGTGTATCAACCTCTTGAAGATCATACCAATCAAATCTAGGCATCAAATTGTATGTTGGAGATCTCATTATCTATCTTTCATAATTGACCTAAGAGAGGTCAAGCTACATGTAAATGGGATCAAGTGGAGACACATGGGATGAAGAATTTTTTTTTCTGTAACAAGACACCTTTGTGATCATAGGGCCTTAACTTTTTCTTCACATTGCTTTTTGATCTTCTGAAGCTCTTCTATCCTTAACTTGTTTTCAAGTATGAATGTCTATATATTTGAATATATGAATTTTTGTCTTGCACTAGGCCGTATGAACAACATGGGGGTACTTTGAGAAGAATGCTCTATTGTAACATCTAGGGTTAGAATTATACATTACACTTGTTGAAGTACCCCTAGGGAGCATTCATTCAAGCTATCCATGGCTAGTTACAATTAATTATGTAGGGTAGAAAATATAGGAGAAACAATTTTTTTCTTTACCATTAATAAAGAAACCAAGCTTTGAATTGGAAGAAAAATGAGGCACCTTATCCTCAATTTTAGTCATTTTGATTTGTGTTCATGAAACACAAACAACAATGGTAGAAACTCTATCCTTTGATTGTTGATTATCTACCTCACAAAAAAGAGGAAATACTTGAAGCACACAAACCCCAAAGGAAAAAAATATGATTATGGGTTGGAGCCACTAGTAGAGTCTTCAATGTCTTCTCAACCTAGCAATACTTATCATTTACAACACCATTCTATTGGCATAAGTTGACGAGTTTCCAAGTTAAACACACAATAAAATGTAGAAATATAAATTTATTCAATATTGAGGTGCTAAAAATGTCTCCAATTACCAACAACCTAACAATAAACAATTCTTCCCCAACAATGACACTATTTTGTTGGCATTATTTGATAGGATATCAAGATCACCCAAACAAAATTCTACTAGATCAAACTAGAAAATAAGTTTTAGAGATGATTTAAAATATGCATCGAGCTCACACTTTATCGGTAATGGCTAAAGTAACTTCATACATAAAAATGATGCCATTTGTTTGGGTCACAAAACTGTTGCTCAACTCGGTTAAAGAACAAGTCAATGAGAGTGTGTTTTATATCCTATGCTTTGAGCTCAACTTAGAATTGAAAGGGTATTCCCAGGGGCATAACTTAACATATATTAAAATCACATAAAATGGACAATCACGAATATCGATAGCCAAACCCAATCTATTGACTTGGCCCAAAAAAATGTCACTAAACCAAGTACAAATAGTTGTCTCAAAACCCTTATATAGTTGATAAAAACGTGCAAGAACAAACACATGAGATAGATTTATTTGAATAGTTCTCTTGAAGATAAATCCCTAATTATAATACGAGGTCATGAATGTAAAAAACTACTACTCCTACACTATTGATTAACATTTTATTTTGAATAATTTTAGATTGGCCATGATAGTTCCAGATTGATGCCTATCTATTGGGAAACAAAGTCATAGTCCATTAAATGGAAAAGAAAGTAAAAGAAAGAGGAACAATGGGCTATATATTCTCACATACCAAAGATTGTGAAATCAAAATGACCAAGCATACTTATTTATCTAAAACAAAGTTTTATATATACATGTGTAATATGAAAGAGATTATTACAATATTTATAATAGTTTCAAAATTATGTTACATTCACCTCATCTATAGTTGCACTCATGCCTGTAAATGTTGCATATAAAAATCCCTAGTAGTAACTACAAAACCATCCAAAAGATATACATATTGCTTTAGATACATTCAGGAACATAAATCACTTGCATTACCAAATCCCTCTCATATCCATAAATTTGTAATCCAAAGATTGAACTAGACCTAGATTCAATGGTGGCCTTGCAATTTTTTAGCACTTTTTTGGCATCTAGAGACCATAACAAAAACAACCCCCTTTCAAAAATGAATCCCAAAAAATCACTTAACCATTGTTGAGAATAAAAACCTAACCTATGGCACTATAGCAATGCCAAATCCACAACCAAGGATAAATCCCACCTAAAATGGGCATCATATATCAAATGATGGGTTGAGCATTGATTTATGGTAGTTGGAAGACCTGCATTAATTGTGGCAATTGGGAGAAAAACATGGATTTTTAGTTTTCGAGCTCAAACTTATTTTGAAAATATACACTTTAGGTTCTAGGTTCTACTCAATTTCTAGTAAGGAACAAAGGGTCAAAAAATAGAAGCGAGTGGGGACCTTAAACCGAAACCTTGAGGTTCAATTTCCACACAAGGTTTGGGATTTTGGGAGGAACAATGGTCAGGGTACGAGAGTGGGTGAAGACTTGGAACTAGAATTTTAAGGTTTCACGTTCTAGGTTCCACCCAGGGTTTGGGGTCCAATGAGGAATAATGGTCAATATTGGTAGGGTACAAGACATAGAGCAGAACCTACCACAATCCATCACTAATCATGTGCAAAGCATCTAGCCAATAAGGGAGATAGGTTAAGGAGTGAATTAAGGGTCACATCTCTACAAGAGACTAGGCATTGATATATGCTTGTAATAGATAACAAAATAGGAGACATCATAGATGTAATAGAGAAAGATTTGTAATGGAAAGAAGAGACTAAGACTTTCTTATGTAATAATTATCTGAATATATAAGGAGTTATAAGGATTCAATGGATATATGTGTTATGGATGATTACTGTTAATGTTTGGGATATATATGCTACTGTTAGATAGAGTTCCTTATTGCACTTACTCATTCTACCACTGTAACATTTGGGGTATAAACTAACTACATAAGGGATACTAGGGTATAGATCTCTGGATTGTAATTCCCCATTCCCTCTTGCTAACATTGGTTTCATTGCTGAGACCCTAGAGGGGACAATGAAGAAATTTAGAGAAAGAAAAAAGACAAACATAACACAATATTTTTTTTGTAGACACTTGTTTTAGGTACTACCTTTGCGAGAGGGGGATAGGCTCTTAAGGGAAGAAAAATGGAAAGGGGGAGGGAATTGAAAATACCCTTGAAAAGATGTAATTGTTCAAAAATTTAAACCACCCATGAGATATATAAGGATTAATGGAAGTCCAAACCAAAAATACCCATGGGAATAAGAGATATCAAAAGGAGAAGGGAGATAATTGAAAGGATAAAGTTGGGAATGGAGATAAGCATGGAAGAAAAGAGGTTGAAACAAATTTAGGAAAGACAAGAAAGATACCATTGAAGGATGGAAGAAGAAGAAAAGAGGAAAATAGAGTGGGACTTAGAGTTTTCAAAAGAGAATAGAAACAAAGAGGTTGAGCATGCCATTAAGGGTGTTGCTGAGTACACCATTGTGGGTACTATTGAAGAAGAAGAAGTAGAGTGAGCCATTAAGGGTGTTGCCGAAGAATATAGAGAAAGGGATTCAAAAGTAGGTCTTAGCATAGCCCAGATTATACAAAATTTAGAAGGAGAAATTGAAGAATATGGAAACACTAGAAAGGAAATTGAAAAAGTAGTAGTAAGAATTATGACACCTCCCCTAAACAAAACACCAACTACTCATTTGGAATGGAGGAATATTCAATTAAGAATAAATGAAGATTGGTTACCAATGGAAAATCCTATACAAAACCTTCCAAACATAACATTTGACACTGATTATTTAGATGATTTAGTAACTAGAAGCATTTTGAAGATAAGAGGAAAAATTACAGTATAAAATAAGGAGGATTATATGAGCTTAAAAACCCCTAACAAAATGACACTATCACATAACCAAATGACACTCACTAACAAAAGGATATCTCCAAGATGAAATGATTATTCGAAAAAAAACAACCCTCAGATCACGAGTCACCCTTAATACCATTAAAAGTAAGTAGTATTTGTATGGAAGAAGTAGAAAAAAACCTAGGAGAACAAGGAGAAAATAATTTAAGTGGATGGATACCAACTCAGAAGAAGAATCATAAATGAATACTATCAAGAAGTTGCTGATGTTTGGGAAAGATATAGATGAAACTGCATAACACATCTTCATATTAGAGTATATATGGAAAATAAAACATATAAAAATAGATGATACCAAGTTATTTGACTTCATTGGATCAATCCACAGTGATACATTAAGATAGTACCAGAAAAATTATCCTAATAGTGAAAAAGAATGGGAAGTAGTAAAACAATATTTTCTCACCAAATTTGATACTTTGAACTTACCTACAAAAGGGTTAGTAAGCTTTGAGAACTTTCCCAAAATGAGGTCGAGAGAATAAAGGAATTTGACAAAAAAATTAAAGAAATCACAAGACTAGAAGAACCATGAATCAACAAACACAAAATAGAACGGTTCATCTCTAGAGTGATACTGAAAATTAGAATAGCTTTGGATGGAAGACACTTTAATACCTATACAAAAATAGTTACATTACATGCCGAATTGAAAACCAGTCATGGAAAAAGAAAGAAAGGGAAAGAGAGAATAAGGAGATGGAAAAGTTAAAACTAGGAATATAAGAATTGAAACTCTGGCGAGATATAATGGCCAAACAAAGATGTTTGCACCAAGACTTATATTTGGTGTACTTAATGTGGTAGAGAAGGCCACATTTTAAATGAATTCCCCAAGGAAGTAGGGGAAAGGAAAGTCAATAAACTATGAGTAGACCTATGAACAATATCTAAAAAGATAAACTCAGTCTATTGCAATACCTACAGAGAGTGGGATGACCATGATATCGAAGATGTTCCCTCAAAGTTGTTTTGGTTATGAGAAGATTCTACCACAACAAGCAATAAGGATTAAAAAATGATGGGATATGTTAAAGGATTAGTAGAATGACAATTATACCAACAAGATCATGGGTATAGGATACCACCATGGAAAAATTAGAAAAAATATTAATTCTATACAAAATCAATCAAACCAAGACACTTATAGCGATATAGACCAATTCCATGGAGACAAAGGCTAGGGGAGAGGTAGGATAACACATAATGATGCTACATGCTTTAAATGAAATAAACCAAAAAACTTTGCGACAGAGTGTTGGGGAGACATAAAGAAACCCTGTAGCTTCTATGGTAGTATAGAGCATGATGTCTTTAATTATGACAGAGCCAAAACCTACTATAAGAATATGGATCCACAATCAAAGAGTGATGAACTAAAAAACCTCAATCTATCAAGAGGAGCAAGGTTAGTAAGAAAGGTACCAAAAGAACCTACAAATACAAATGAAGGGATCTATATGTTGGAAACTAGGAACACTGAGAGGGGGGGTGAATTAGTGTTCAATAATATTTGAATTTCAAATCAGATCTAAAACTATCAACAACAATAATTGAACTTAAAACAACATTCACAACATATAAATAGAAAGAAAAAAGCAATCACATTAATGAACACCATAACACCAATTTTTTTTACGTGGAAACCCTATTAGGGGAAAAACCACGGTGGAGATTAATCCAAAATGTATACTCTGTTAAAAGTATGATAAAGAGGGGAATGCACTTGCATTTAGGCACACTGCCTAGAGCTCACTGCTCAAGAGAGAAAGGCTCACTACCTTACAAAGTATAATTGAAATTACAACAAAATTTTGAACTAAGAATACAACATCTACAAATGCTTGCATTCAATTCCAATGAATCTCATAATCAGATTCTGGATCTTTTGACTAGTTCACAATTTTTCTCTACTCTGCTCTGCTCTGCTCTGTTTTGCTTAGCATACAAAACTTTTTCTACCCTCAACTAACTAATCTGTCCTTTTTTTCTCTCTTCTTGATACAAATACACTTCTATCTCTACCACAGCTACATCACCTTCATAATGATTTTTTGATCTCCTTTATATACCCACTAATCAGGAATTCATTGTATGTCGGCTTCACAACAAAATATAATATTCTTGCTTATGTCGGCTCAAATCATTAATTAGAGTTGATGCGTACCCACACAAGTCGACTAGACTATAGTAGGGACCCAATTTTTTTTTCCAAACATAAGAAATAACTAAATACATACTCCACATACATCCGCGATATGCCATATAAAACATGTCAGCCAAAATGAGAGAATAAACCATGAACCATACTACCAAACCTCTTAACTCGAACTTCGACTAATGCAACACCAAAAAACTCACCAGTAGGATAGTATACATGCTAGGAAGGACTCCCTGGAGATCCACACCACAAAATAATGATCCGGTGAAGTGATCAGATCAACTTATCAACCAGATGCTCTGCTCTTCATTCTTTCTACCAATAGATTACAAAATCTTACTTCCCTTTCCGGTAGGAGCAATGCTAACACTGCGGACCATATTGCTGACTCCAGTTGCCATCAATGACAACACAAGTAGCCAAAAATGATCTCTCAAAGCCATATGCCAACACTATAACTTAGAAGAGAATGCAAAGACTAAACTTTGACAAAGAGCCTTCCAACAAAGCAATGGTGATAACAAGACAAGAAACTAACACTATAAATGATAATTAAAACATAATAGAAGAAGAAAATTCTACAAATGAGGAGGCCTTCCACCCTACTAAGAAAGAACATGACTAGGTAGTGAAAGAAACAAAACAAGTGGTCACAAAACAACAAGAAGAGAAACTAGACCAATATTTCTCTATCCAAGAAGTAGGAATACTCAAGAAGTTAATAAAAATGGATAAGAAATATAACCTCTTAAATAAGCTCCAACAATTCTTTAAATATTAGAACAAACAAGGTAAAGTACCACATATCAGAGCTATAAACAAAGAGGATATAAAATGGAAAACTCATCCAATCATGGTCATAGTAAGTATAGATCATAAAAAGATAACAAATGTAATGGTAGACGTAGGTGCATATATCAACAAGCTACCAAAATGAGTATGGGAACAAATATGAAAACCAAAATTAAAAAAAACACCATATAACATCAGTCTAGCAGATGGAACTGGAATGAAAACCCTAGGTACATGGAGATAGGTGGAAGTTAATGTCAAGGGAGTAAAATAAATAGTAGAATTTGAAGTTGTTTCCATAAAAGAAACATTTGATTAATTTAATGCCTTACTAGGACTGATATGGTTTTTGAATTCCAATGGAATTACAGACTCCCACAAAGAGGAGATATCATTTGTTGATACAAATAGGATAGTCCATATTCCCCTAGGAAAACCACTAATTGAAATATAAATAGAGGAAATAAACCCAGAAGAGTATAATGACTTTAATAACAAAAAACTATATACAAATTTGAGGCTACCACCAAATGACAATCCTGAAAATCCAAATTCAGAAGGAGAACTTGGAATTGAGAGCACCAAATATAGCACAGACAGTGAGGAAGTGCTAGATTCTTGGATGCAGGAAGAACTGAAACTCCATTCCAAGAGAATTATCGGCTTCCACAATTTTTGTATGATTAGGAAGGCCTTGAAGAATGCTATACATTCTAACATGTTTATAAATAACACACAACAAGTGTGGTAGAATAGAAGATAATACATAACCTATATTTGAAAATACTCACCATGTAAATCACATTTCACAAGGAATATCACATATTAAATTACCCAAATACTCAAGCATTGGAGACTTGCTATCATTTATATCACAAATAGAAAATATTTTTCAAATAGAGGAAAGGAGATTGGACATACTGAAACACACACTTATGTGTAACACCACATGTTGGTAGAATGCACACAAAGATCATTTGACACATTGGGAAATGTTCAAGATCTTGATAAAGATAAGGCACCTACTAGAGGAAGGGGAATATAAGGAAATACAAAATTATAATGGACAGATCCTACTAGAGGAACACCTTTTCAAACACTTGGAATACTGAGAGGGGGAGTGACTCAATATTCGTTTAAACCTTTCAAACATTTAAACATCCAATCTGCATAGCATATTCAATTGAAGTAAATGAAAGAAAGCATGAAACATCCAACAACATTACATAACACATGAACACTAGGAATTTTACATGAAAAACCCAAAATGGGAAAAACCACGCTGAGGATTAGCTTGAACAATATTATAACCAGTTATAGTATATTTACATAAGTTCTCACTGCAGGTGGACTCACTATCCAAGTGGACTCACTACCCATTGAGAGAAAAAGATATAGAAGAAAGTTTGTGGGTCACAACCTATATTGAACCATTGCAATTACATTTGTCATATGCATGACATACACTTCCAACAAAGCTCAATAAATTGACTTTACACACTTCATTTGATTATGATCTAACAAACTGCTTTCCTCTGCATTCACATCACTCTAATATTTTGCTCAAAATTCAAAAATTAAATTCACAATACATTCTCATCATTCACATCACTTACATGTTTCTCATATCTCAAAACATCAAAATGATCTAACTTATATATTCGCTTCAAGCATAACATCAATTAGGTCGGCCTAATTAGATGTAACATACAAAATAGAAAATATATGACTTGTCGGCTCAAACCTTTCCACACATGTCTCATGACAAGATTCAATCCTTAAAAAAATTTGAAATAGGTTGTCATGGACCTATAATAACTCCCACATAACTCCACAATACTTAACCTTCACATACCTTCAAACCTATTATATCAGCACCATAGAAGACCTAGTACAAAAATTCTTCAATTGTATACCATTTTCAGAAACATGTGCCTCAAAATGCTATGCCATTTGGAATTCATACTCTATTGAAATCTGTCAACATCTCCTTAAATCCATAAAACTAAAATACTATCTACGGAGAAGTGTGGGCTCTCCAACTTATATGCATTGTATAGGAAATGACTGTAACTGCCAGGCCGAACTTCTGTCATTCATAACTTTCAAACCGAAAGTGAAAACAAGATGGAATTTTGGAATTAGATGCTTCTACCAACCAAAAACATTATGCTAGAATCATAGAGTGAAATGTTAATTCGTAGACCAGTGCAGACCCAAAAACTGGATGCTCTGTTACACATAATTAACAAAATTGACACAAAATTTTCATCACAATTATCTTCATGGATCAAACCTTCTTTCAAAGTTGTCTTCCACAAACATCCCAAAACATGTTAGAACCAACCAAAATGATTTGCACCATGGTTTCCATATCAAGATACAATGTTGAAATCAACGACAACACTATAATACATAATAGTATACCTTGTACTTATCCCTTATGCTCATATTGTAAACAACTACATCAATGAAAAAACCCTCATTCTTTTAATACACCTTACTAATTACATCAACATATGAAAAAAAATGAATATGATGATTGGATATACAATTATTTTACTGGACACTCACATCGGTGGCACAAACTTGGTATATCAACCAAGAACAAAGAGGAGAAACCAACAATTGGGAAGAATTGATAAAATATTTTATTTACACCTTTTCCTTTTACAATGAAAACAAAAACATACACAACAGACTAATCAAAATAAAGGAGATCATATTTAGACATGAATACATTCAAGAAACAGTGGTACCACAAACTTCAAAACCACCTCCACAATCAGAAGGTATATGGAAATATATAGAATGGTTCGATAAAGAGACTAGATACCAGCAAGAGACGCTGCCTAACAAACAAGGATGATAAGGATGTCAATAATGTAGATATAGAAGTACAACAAGGGGAAAGAGAGTTAGAATCTCCCACCAAGGCCAAGGAAAAATACTACAAACAACTAATTCAATAAAAGAAGAAAACATTTCCAAGGAAGGAGATCCTAAAATGGCCAAGATAGGAGATTATTGGGATGGCAGACTAGTGGAAAAAGTTGCATAAATGTTATCTGAATTTGAAGAAATTTTCCCTAGGAAATTTATAGGCTTGAAGGGCATAAAGGAGGAACTAAGAGTTATGAAAATATAGTTGAAAGGAGTAAAACCGGTAAGGAAAAGGCCGTACCGATTAAACCCTCATATGAAGAAGAAATTCAAAGCATAATTAGACAAAATATTAGAGGTTGGAATAATCAAAACTCTGGAGAATGTAGAGTGGATTAATGGTAATCTAGAGAAAAAATAAAAGAGATAAGGATTTATGTTGACTTTAGAGAACTGAATAAAGCATGCATCCATGACACTTTTCCTACACCATTTACAAAGGAATTAATTGAGTTAGTAGCAGGGAGGGAAATATAGTCATTTACTAATGTATTTTCAGGATATCACCAAGTAAGAATAAGTGAAGAATACCAGCCCAAAACAATATTTGCTACAAAATGGGGATCCTACATGTATACGATGATGCCATCTGACTTGAAGAACTCACCTGCTATATTCAAAATAATTATGATAAATGCTTTCAAAGACTTTATACATGACTTATTGGAGGTATATTTAGATGATTGGAAAGTTTATGAATTAGTCAAAGATCACATCCAAGTATTTAGGATAATGCTAAATAAATGTAAAAACCTTACCAGGTCACATTATATGCACGAAGGGGTTGATGGTAGACCCTATGAAGGTCACACTAATCATGACCCTACCACCACCAAAAATACATTCAAAAGTAAAAAAATTTATGGGCTACACTCGATATCACCGCAAGTTTATAAAAGGGTATTTCAAAGTAGATGCTCCTATGGAGGAACTACTCAAAAAGAAATCTGGTAGAAACATTGAATAGAATGAGGAATGCCAACAAGCATTCAGTATACTAATTTTTTTTACAGAAGCACCAATACTTATATTCCTAGATTGGAACACACCCTTCCATGTCCATGTAGATGCCTTAGGGATTGTTATAGGAGTGGTATTAGCTCAACCTAAGGAAACCAAAGATCACCC
This sequence comes from Sequoia sempervirens, assembly GCA_007258455.2. NCBI lineage: Eukaryota > Viridiplantae > Streptophyta > Pinopsida > Cupressales > Cupressaceae > Sequoia > Sequoia sempervirens. The sequence goes on from VDFB02000008.1 coordinate 339,221,109, forward strand.
TATAGCGTTTGCAAGTAGATAAATTTCTAAGGCAAAAAATAATTATACCGCAACTGAAAGAGAAGCCTTAGCTATGGTCTATGCACTACAAAATTTTAGATATTATCTTCTATCTATGTTCACATTCTTCATAGATCATAAACCATTAAAATATCTATTTAATAGACCTGTCATACAAGGAAGAATATGCCGCTGGCTACTTCTATTTTAAGAATTCAATTTTAAGACAATGGTTAAACTTGGAAAACATAATTAGGGATCATACTACCTATCAAGGATAGAGATAGGGGAGGAACCAGGAGACCATCCAAAAGATATACTTGGCACACACCCATTTAGATTAAATGTGGTACTTGAGGAAATCCATGATATTGTTATACTATTATCAAAAGGTGAATTTCCATCAAATATCTCATCATAGGCTAGATAATCACTTGTGCGGAAGTATCTACCATACACATTGATAAAAGGAGAGTTACATCACATAGAGAAAGATGAAATAATAAGGGTGGTATTTGAACATGAAAGTGAAGCTATATTGAAAGAAGCCCATGAAGGAATAGTAGGGGGCATAATTATAGTGAGACAACAACAAAGAGGGTTAAATTAGCTAGATTATGATGGCTAACCAGACATAAAGATGCTAAAGAATACACTAGGAACTATGACATATATCAAAGGGCAGGGAACCTACCGCAATAAATGAGATGCCATTAAAACCAATCCTAGCACAAATCCCATTTGAAAAATGGGCTATAGATTTTATAGGACCAATTGATCCACCTTCCAAGAACTTGAAGGAAAGATTCATCATCACAAGAGCTGAATAATTAACAAAATGGGAAGAGGAAAAACCCACTAGGGATTGTACCACAAAAATTATCGCAAGATTCTTATATGAAAATATAATCACTAGATAATATGGCTACCCATTAACAATCAGTAAGTGATCAAGGGAAGCACTTTGTCAATAAAGTAATTATAGAGCTATTGTAGAATTTTATGATTACACACAATATGAGCTCACCATACCATCCACAAGCAAATAGAGCAAGTGAGGCCTTGAATAAGATATTTGGCACAAAACTTATAAAAATGTGTGAAGGAAATAGACTGGATAGGGACATTAAAATACTTGTGGTACACTTTGGGCCTATCGCACATCATATAAGATGAGTAATAAGTTCACACCATTCCAATTAGTATATGGGAAAAATGTGGTAGTCCAAATGAGCTTCATAATCCCCAATCTATGCACCACACTAACTTTATGGTTGGATGATGATGAATCCTTGGTACAAAGGATAAAACTAGAAAAAAATGGATGAGGATAGGTTCATAGCACTATTATCAATGAGGATTGCACCCATGTGCGAAAGAAAAAATTCCTTGCAATCTTGTGTAACATTGGAATACTTCTAGGTTGTGGGTACCCTATGTTGAAAGTAGACCTCCGGATTATGGGTTGGCTTCCCTTAAGATTTTTCTATTATAGACTGTAAAACTTAGATGGAAAAAGGTAGAAGGTTTTTTAATGAATATATTCAAACTAGAATTTAAATGAGTGGTGATGCACCTAGTTGATAAAAACATGCAACTCTAACTCACAATAACTTTGAAAAAATTATCCACACAAATCAATTTAGCAATTTGATAACGAAAATTATTCTAAGGCTTGAATAAATTTCTTCTTTGGAGGAAAACTGGGTTCTCACAACATGAAAATAAATGATTATTTCAATACACAACCTAAGACCTATGATTTTTACTGCTTTTTAATGCATGCAAGTATAAATGAGACAATTATTTTAAAGGTTCTGATATTAAAACACAATAAAATCTCATCCAATCATTCATAAAAACAACACAATGAAAAGGTAGATACTTGATTTGAAACTGAAAATAAAGGAACTCTTGCATAAAAATGGCAAAAATAGAACTTGTAACCTGCTGTATATTAAACTATAAATAATATGAGTTACAAAATCAATCTCTTCTTTGCAAAAATGCAAAGGAAAAATCATCAAGAACTAACTCCAAATATGAAAGGAGTGTACAATATAAAGAGAAGGGAGGTCAAAAGTGAGCCTCAGTTAACTGGAATCAAACCTCAGTTCCAAAAATCCCTTCCTTGTGCAAGCTTGAAAAGCATGCAAAACAAGGCTTGAAACTGGAGTAAAATGTAGGCAAAGGTGGACAAACTACCCCTAATCCATACAAAACTCATGTCAAGTCATAAATCTATGTAAACTGTCACAAAACACCCCTGAAAATCTCCTCAAAAGGTGGCATGAAAAAATGAAAATTGAAGAGTCTCACTCCCCATGGTGTACATAATACATTACTTTCATTTTTTACATTGACATGATAAATATTAAGATAATTAATTATCATTAATATTTATTTACATTTTTTATTTGTCAATAATCATGCAAAACAAGTGGATTCACCATTGGTTTAAAATAGATGACAATGTTAAAAGGCTTGACTCCTCAAACCTCTCCTCAAACTCATAGGCTCTTTTAATCATGATTAGGTCAATTGACTTAATAATTCAAGACCATAGGCAATAATTTTGAAATGAAATGATTTCGTTTTAAAACATGATAAAAATACCATGATTCAAATTAGGACATTTGGTTGAAAGTTGTCGAACCCTAAAATATGCTCATTTTAATTATTGCATTCTTCTTGGATAAACTTGTTGGCCGCCACCATGTTGCTCTTTGTCTCTTGTCAACATTTTCATGCATATGACAACCTATATAACACTTTCTTTGTGTTCATAGTCTTTGGCATGATTTGCATTGACTATCCTTCATTATTTTGACAGTCACTATCTTGCAACTCTAGCGACTACCTTCATGATTTTGTGCAAGTTCTTGGATTCATAGATAAGGTTGTCCTATGTGATTCCATTATCTCAACTACTTACCATGCATCCCTCTGTATTTTCATGGATTTAAAACAGAATGACCGTCCCTTAACACTTAATTAACACCTTCAAAATAAGGGAGTCACCTAGGCATTATGAGCCTAAAGAGGACTGTCTTTCATGAATGCTCATTTCATTGTGACTTTGTATAGTGACTGTCCATCTAATGGAAAACATCACCTTAATACACTATTAGCTTCCTTTTGTGACCATTGTCCTTTGAAGGCTTCATTACCTATTTTCCTACCTGCCTTCTTATAGTCTCTAGACTGTCACTTCTTTGATAGGTAACAGCCTTTTAACTATCATACCAAGGTTGCTTCTATTATAATTGTTGCTCCACTAATCATTCCACATGTATCTTATGTTGTTTTGATTGTGAACTTGAAATATGTATGCCTATTTACAATCACTCAAATGATAATGTACCTTTGCAGTATGCTGGGCTCGACCCTTGTGGGAGCCCAATTTTTTCCCACATACTGAAATGTTGAATCCTGATGAACCAGTAATGAAAATGTACCTGTTCTTGCACATTAAACAAACAAATTAGCAAAATAATTAAAGCTGAAAGCTTCCATTGAACTTTGTGCTCCTTGAACATCTATTTTTTGATGACTTAATCATCTGATGAATGCCTGATAGGATGCATATTACATTTCTGTTGGTAATGTAGGGATAAGATAGAATGTGATTTTTCATTGCTCTAACACCACCTTTCAACAATCTTGTAGGTAAACCTTGGAGCTGGAGCTGAACCAAGATCAACACAATAATAACATCGATTCGTCATTCTAGGAAATGACGAATCACCTTCTCTCCTCATTCCTATATTATCTTCAGTTGTGTGATATACATTTCTTTCTTGTATTCAATATTTGATTAAGTAATCAAATCAAGCTACTCCCACGACTTGTGTGGGACTTTGTTTTTTACAATATGAATAAAACAACATTTCTTATGTAAATTTATGAGTTTTTCTGTTACAAGCATTTGCATAATAATACTGGAAATTCAAAAGTAATCAAATTTGTACAACAATGAATACTTAGCAAAAAAATTTGAAATTACTTGTGTACCTTTTAATGATGAATGCAATTCAGCTCTACCTATTTTGAGCTATAGCTAAATATAGGTAACAATTTGGTGACCTCTACGGAGTGTTTGCCTACTAAGCACCATAGACCAACTATGTAGCTTATCCATTGGGCATGGAGTCCATTTTTTCCTCTTTCGTGACTTAGAGAATTTTGTAACTCAACAACAAACAAAACTAAAAGAAACTATCATGACTTTTTTTTTAAGAAAGAGTCAGAAAACTGTGCAACATCCACACTTATTGAAAACATAGCTGAAAACTTTGAAATTATTGTGTGATGAGCACTTATTAGCTTGAAAACTACCCTACCCTACACTAACCAATGAAACAGGATGGATAAACAAAGCCATTAACTGGTATTGAAAAACAACTCCCCCTCCTAACTAAGGGTGAATGACTTGCATGTTCATCGACTGTTGATATGGCAGAACCAACAAGCACACATCCAATAAGACAATGCAAAACTCCTTGAAGAATGAAAACAAACTCACTTCCCCTTTGGATCTGATCATGCACTCTGTTAATTTGGGGTAAATGAGGTAAATGAGTAAGTTGGACATGTCCTTCACTTGGGATTTCTTCTGTTGGTGTAGGGATAACACTTGTTATCTCATTTGGGTCTTTTATGGCCAAATCTCTGATTGGACATCCTTTTGAAGGGATGAATTTTTTGCTCATACTCCTGGTTTCTTGACTGATATCTGTTGTTACATCCTCTATCACAATTTTAATTTGATCTGAAGGAGATGCTGATCTGTCATCAAGTAATGAAGGAATGACTGCTTCTTTCACCTGAAAAGGCTGATCATATACTGTTGGTTCACATGACATCAAACTATCATTAATGTTAGAGCAAAAAAATTCTATGATATTTAAGAAAATGTTATCATCTAATTCATAATCCTGAATTGGATTCATATGAGTCTCATCACCCTGCTACTCAAAGGTAAGCACTGATGTTAGTAAGCATGTGCTATCTTCATTCTCATCAAGGAATTCATGTAATTCTTCAAACAAAACAACTAAATCTTGAGATTCAACCTCTATTTCCTTGTACAAAACATGTTCAACCTGATGTTGATTGTCATCTAAGTTTAAAATAGAGGACTCAAGATCATTCCAAAACAAGGCTTCTTCACAATCATCATTTGCATTACCTTTTGGAATTAGATGAACAACTTCCAACTTGTCACATTTGTTGACCTCAACCAACAACTCATCACATTTTTTGACATCTTCCTACTCAATAAATGAAGGTAATTCATCGAATAAGAACATGAAATCATTTCCTTTGATACCCTTTTCAAGCTCCTCAGCCTACTGTCCTGATTGATAATGTTTGTTCACCTCCTTTTGCAAGTCTGCTTTGCCACCTTTTCCATTAGGTATAAGCATATCAATATCAAAAAATTCTATCTGCTTCTCTTTAAAAACCTTTTCCTCTCCTGCATTATTTACCTTCAACTGATCGTGCTCATCAAACCAATTATTTTGATAAAAAATTGGTTCTCCTTTGAACAAAGAAATGGTATCAAGACATGCATGCGTATGTTGGCTCTCTTGAGATGACTGTTCATGAAGATTCATAGCTTGATTTGTTACATGTACTTGACTTTGCAATAGAAGAGGATCTTTGAAACTTGGAATGGGAAAAGTTGCTTTGGTATTTTGCTTGTACACTGAAACTTCATCTCCTCCCTGATTTTGGATTGCTGTTACATCAGGAGCCTCTTGAACTAGATTTGGCATTTTGAAGTCAGGATGTTTGGTCCAAGAAGGTTGCCATGACTGTTCAGTACTCAACCTTCTAATTTGTTCTTCCTTAGCAACAAGGTCTTCTTCATATTGTCTCCTCTATACATCAACAAGTCTTCCTCATGGAGATAGACCTAATAGGCCATCTCTTCCTATTGTTGATCATACTCTTGCTGCCTCTTCATGTATTCTATTAGCACTGAACTTGTTGAAACCAATAGATTTGTTTAGAGTCACCAGGTATAGACTGTAACCTCTGAAAGGAAAAAAATGTTGCTGTATATACCAGAACAACAACTTGAAACTCTTGAATTCTTTCTCTGAAGTATTCTTCAGAGTCCGACTGGGCGTTCTAGAAACTATTATCAACAAGGATTGCACTCGTGTGTGAAAGAAAAAAAGCCTTGCAATCCTGTGTAACATTGGAATACTTCTAGGTTGTGGGTACCCTATGTTGAAAGTAGACCTCCGGATTATGGGCCGACTTCCCTTGAGATTTTTCTATTATGGAATGTAAAACTTAGATGGAAAAAGGTAGAAGGTTTTCTAATGAATATATTAAAATTGGAATTTAAATGAGTGGTGATGCACCTAGTTGATAAAAACATGCAACTCTAACTCACAATAACTTTCAAAAAATTATCCACACAAATCAATTTGGTAATTTGATCACGAAAATGATTCTAAGGAAGGCTTGAATAATTTCTTCTTTGGAGGAAAACTGGGTTCTCACAACATGAAAAGAAAGGATTATTTCAATATACAACCTAAGACCTATGATTTTTACTGCTTTTTAATGCATGCAAGTATAAATGAGACAATGATTTTAAAGGTTCTGATATTAAAACACAATAAAATCTCATCCAATCATTCATAAAAACAACACAATGATAAGGTAGATACTTGATTCAACTGAAAATAAAGGAACTCTTGCATAAAAATGGAAAAAATAGAACCTATAACCTAATGTATATTAAATTGTAAATAATATGAGTTACAAAATCAATCTCTTCTTTGCAGAAATGCAAAGGAAAAATTTGTTGGGAAAAGGTGTGTTGAACACCTTGCATTATGTATTTAATGTAATTAATTCTTGGGGCCACTAAATGTTGCATGTAACATTGGGACATAAGTTAAGTTGTTAAAATGTAATTATTTAATATTGGGGAAAATAATAAATAAAACACCCAATATTAAGTAAGGGGACATGGTTTGTAATCTCATAGTTATTGTCACATAGTTTTGTGTAATACCACTTAGCGGTTTTGTGGGAGCTTGCTTCTATAAAAGCAACCACAAAGGTAGTTATTGTGAGATGCAATTTTGCATGATTAGCTTTGGTTAGCATTTGTGAGGGTTTGAAGCATGGCACAAGATGTGTGGTTGCATGCTTGTTCGCATGGATTGCTTGGAGAGAGCTTGTTGCTTCATGGTGTTCATGGAGACTCAGAAGATGTATTGTAATATTTATTGCTGAATAATATATGAGAGATGGATGCTTTTGGAGGCTGGGTTTTTTCCCTCTTGAGGGTTTTCCTAGGGTATATCTTGTGTCATATTTTCATGGGTATGTTGTCTATTCTCTTGCATGTGAATTATGAATACTTAGATGCATAGATTTCTTTATGGGTTATGTGGAAATTGTCTTTAATTGGCTGCAAGTGCTTCAATGGTGTTCATTGAGACTCAGAAGATGTATTGTAATATTTATTGCTGAATAATACATGAGAGATGGATGCTTTTGGAGGCTGGGTTTTTTCCCTCTTGAGGGTTTTCCCAGGTTATATCTTGTGTCATATTTTCATGGGTATGTTGTCTATTCTCTTGCATGTGGATTTTGAATACTTAGATGCATAGATTTCTTTATGGGTTATGTGGAAATTGTCTTTAATTGGCTGCACGTTTCCAACAAAATCATCAAGAACTAACTCCAAATATGAAAGGAGTGTACAATATAAAGAGAAGGGAGGTCAAAAGTGAGCCTCAATTAACTAGAATTAAACCTCAGTTCCAAAAATTCCTTCCTCGTGCAAGCTTGAAAAGCATGCAAAACAAGGCTTGAAAGCTCATAAAATGCTTCAAAGATAGACAAGAGTGCTCAAATTTATTCATATGGAGTACTTACCATGTTTCCTACAAGTTTCCTTCAGGAAAATCATAGGTAACAGTAGGAAGATGATGAAGAGTAGACAAAAATGTTGCAGATCAAACCTTCAAACCCTAGCAGCATGGTGGTGGCCAACAAGTTTCTCCAAGAATAATGCAATAATTAAAATGAGCATATTTTAGGGTTCAACAACTTTCAACCAAATGCCCTAATTCGAATCATGGTATTTTTATCATGTTTTAAAATGAAATCATTTCATTTCAAAATTATTGCATATGGTCTTGACTTATTAAGTCAATTGACCTAATCATGATAAAAAGAGCTTGTGAGTTTGAGGAGAGGTTTGAGGAGTCAATCCTTTTAACATTATCATCTATTTTAAACCAATGGTGAATCCACTTGTTTTGCATGATTATTGACAAATAAACAATGCAAATAAATATTAATGATAATTAATTATCTTAATATTTATCATGCCAATGTAAAAAATGAAAGTAATGTATTATGTATGCCACGAGGAGCGAGACTCTTCAGTTTTCCTTTTTTCATGCCACCTTTTGAGGAGCTTTTCAGGGGTGTTTTGTGATAGTTTGCATAGAGTTATGACTTGACACGAGTTTTGCATGGATCAGGGGCAGTTTGGCCACCTTTGCCCACATTTTACTCCAGTTTCAAGCCTTGTTTTGCATGCTTTTCAAGCTTGCACAAGGAAGGGATTTTTGGAATTGAGGTTTGATTCCAGTTAATTAAGGCCCACTTTTGACCTCCCTTCTCTTTATATTGTACACTCCTTTCATATTTGGAGTTAGTTCTTGATGATTTTTCCTTTGCATTTCTGCAAAGAAGAGATTGATTTTGTAACTCATATTATTTACAATTTAATATGTAGCAGGTTATAGGTTCTATTTTTGCCATTTTTATGCAAGAGTTCCTTTATTTTCAGTTGAATCAAGTATCTACCTTATCATTGTGTTGTTTTTATGAATGATTGGATGATATTTTATTGTGTTTTAATATCAGAACCTTTAAAATCATTGTCTCATTTATACTTGCATGCATTAAAAGTAGTAAAAATCATAGGTCTTAGGTTTTGTATTGAAATAATCCTTTCTTTTCATGTTGTGAGAACCCAATTTTCCTCCAAAGAAGAAATTTATTCAAGCCTTCCTTAGAATCATTTTCATGATCAAATTGCTAAATTGATTTGTGTGGATAATTTTCTGAAAGTTATTGTGAGTTAGAGTTGCATGTTTTTATCAACTAGGTGCATCACCATTCATTTAAATTCTAGTTTTAATATATTCATTAAAAAACCTTCTACCTTTTTCCATCTAAGTTTTACAGTCCATAATAGAAAAATCTTAAGGGAAGCTGACCCATAATCCAGAGGTCTACTTTCAACATAGGGTACCCACAACCTGAAAGTATTCTAATGTTACCTAGGATTGCAAGGAATTTTTGCTTTCGCACACAGGTGAAATTCTCATTGATAACAAGCACTATACAATCAAAAGGTAGAATGACAAAGACAAAAATATTGGCATGATAGAACCTCCACACAAAAACATTTCAAATAAGAATTTAGTATTACTTTATGACAATAAATTTAAAAATAATAGAAAATTAAAGGTGAAATGGCTAAGGCCATACTCTATTCATGAAATTATAAACTTAGGGGCAGTGAGATTAAAGAGATTAGACAACAATTACATCACATGGTATTGAACATTACAAGACATAAACACTACCACATACCAAATGGATAAGAACCATAAAGTATGAAAAGACACAAAATATATACTATGTAACATATATACTAAACAATAAAAATCAAACTGTTAGCATCCATGAATTTGAAATGGCTACACAAACTTTTGAAAGCTAATGGGAAAGTGAGATCAATGTGCGACCACTAAACACATGGCTATTTAAAAACATGATCACGACTCCACTTAACTCACTTTGTATTCAAAATCCTTGTGCTAATTTTATCTCTTCTATAATACCCTTCACAACCAAGAACAATGGAAATCCCTATTTTGGTGAATGTAATAAAGAAATCCAAACCCAAATAGTACAAGAAGTACCCATTCAAAGCTATGGAGGTAGACAAAGTTGGCACTTTATCAAGCATTCCAATAGATGTGGTATACATAAATGATTTAAGGAAATACATTTATGAGCCCATAGCTGAGATAAATCATATAGAATTCGAGGAGATGAGGCAAACCCTACTCACCCCAGATCAAAGTTATATCTACCACAATACCAAGAGGTTGGACATAAGCACCTAGATGGATGGAACTTGACTACCTTGATTTCTGTGATGAGCATGAGTGGGTGAGATTGAAGTAGAGTCCATGATGAGTTTATTTATCTGGACAAGCCTTATTGCATAATAAGGGAGGCTATCCACACGGTAAAATATTGAAGCATGACTAGAGAAGTCCCAACAAAGAAGGTGGTTAAAAATGATTTGGTTACCCAACTCATGTATGCAACACCAAATGGGCATAAATTAAGTGTTTGAGCTATTAAAAACCCATGAGTGTGGTACACAACAATGGGAATTGCATATAAGATCTACTACGCTAATAGAGAGGACTTCTCCATTGTCACAACAATTCATAGCACATATCAAATGATGGTGGAAGAAAATGATTTTGACCTCTATGAGGTGATGCGAGAGCAAGTCATGGAGAATTTACAGAAGATATAGATCTCTTGATACAACTTCCGCTACAAAACATCTTAATATGCCTAGTCTTCTACTTCCTCAATGAGCCACCAAGATTCAAGGGAAAAGCATGGAAAACCCAACTACTACTCATTGCTTAAATAAAAATGCATACCTACCTATTTTTGGACAAACATATACCACGACTTACTAGGGCTTCTTCAAGAGCTTCCAAAAAAAATACAAGTGCAAAAGTGATTTCCATATGAGTTTGCGAAACAATACATCAAAACAATCACATTCCTAGTGTACAAGGACACCACATACATGTAAGCGGTATAACTAAGAATGACTTGGATCCCAAAGCTACTAAATGAGATCTCATAAAAAGAGGTAGATGCATATACGAAAAACATACTCAACAAACCAAAGGATCCCATTGTAGAGAGGATTGGAACCTATAAGGAGATAATGGACCAGATTCACAAAAAGAATGCTCAAGAGAAATTTGAAAAGAATAAGGAGCAACTCCACAAGCAGTGGGGCATCCCACCAAAGGACACCACAAAACCATCTTCTTATGTGCACTAGCTCTGGTAATACAAACACCTACCACAAGAAGGTCAAGGAGTTTGCATGGAGACACAAGTACCCAATCTGAGGGCCTAAGATCCTCTTCTCAAATTGTAACAACTCCAAATATACAAGAGGTATCAAATTCCCTAGTTCAAATGAGTACGGAGAAGAAGGGACAAAAAACAAGGTTGAAACAAAAGGTGAAAAGGAAAATCATCACTTTTGTGGAAGAGGAGGAAGAAGACGTAGAATATGTAAAAAAAAATTCAAAGAAGAAGAAGGAAAATATAGTGCATATTCATGATCAACTAGAGGAAATAGAGCAACCACAATCACCAATAGATGTGATGGCGACTACCAATTGCCAATCTATCATGGTATGCTTTCACAAGTCTTATCTATGTATGATGATTTAGACAATGATAAAAAAGATAGGGTAATTCTGAGTTTGATATTGTACATAAGGAAGTTTGATAAAAGTATAAAGGAAGTTATCAAAGAATTTCCACAACCTATTATTATTGGAATCTAGGAAAGAAGTGAGAAACCCCTTAAAGAAGAAGAAGCAATAAGAGAAAAATGCATCATAGAGGTTGGGGATGATCTTACCACAGATTAGAAGGAACGACTTACAAGAGCTCAAGCACAAAATCTCCACACTAAGCAAAGGGTAGACACCCTAATGGGATGACAACAAGAAGAGATTTCTAAATTATAGGAGGAAACCACAAAAGTTACAAAGACACTCCTTGATGCCATCCTAGAAGAGGAAAAAGCTAAGCAAAAACCATAACCCTCACCAAAAATAATTCCACCACACATGCATGAAGAGGAGGAATAAGAACATGAAGTAGAGGGGATAACTACTTCAATTTCATCAATACAATCCACCAAGGATTTTCTGGCACAAGAGAAGCAAACATAACCAACACCCACCCCTCAACTCTTACAACTTATAGTAATGAGTTCACAAGTCAACTTGGCGAACATATCCCCATTACAAAAGTTACAATTGGGAGACATCTTTCATACCAGTGCTAGGGATGAGATTCTAAAACATGTGAAAAATGCAGAGCAATTAGAGGAAGCAATCTAGAATTTGTAGATCTCCTTTCTGCAAATGCAAAGGGACACTTTCCTTCCACTATCACAACTCAAACAATTAGTGGGTGGCCTCCAATTGGACCTCAAGGCATAGAAAGATAGAATCAGACAAGAGGCCCAACAATAAATTTTGAAAAATAACATAGAAGAGGCTACAAAATATTTGCGGTAGCCCATTCACAATTGGGAAAGAAAATAAAGAATGTGGAAATCAACATACAGAGGCTAATTTCCTCTATAATTTTTGTCTTCAATGGCCTACCCTTACAAAATCTCTCAAAGACTAGATAGCATAGGTAGAGGGCTAGATAGTACAAGCTGCAACATTATATGACCCATTGATAGATATGGATGAAACAATAAGGGACCACATGGAGAACACACATACTTAGTTATAGTAGCTGCAAGACCAAAGAAAGTACAAATATGCAAGTGAAAAAACTCAAAGTGTAGATACCTAAATTTGACCATTTACATTTGGTCAAATTTACATTTATTTCATCTATTTCACCTTCTTGTCCACATTAATTAAATAATATTGTCATTATTTAATTAATATCCATCATTTTCCTAAGGTCTTCTAAGGTATTTAATTATTTAATTAAATACTTTATTACCTTACCTTTCCTCTCTAAATTAAATAAATAGACCAATTTATTTAATTTAGTCACTCATCCCACATGAATTCAATTTAATTTTTAATTCATCCCTCATTTCTGTCACCTAGTCACATCCTCCATAATCCACTCCTAGTCCTAATCCCCCTTTCTAATCTCATCATTAGGATGTGTACATCCCTAATTGCTAATTAGAAGGTGTCACATCCTCCAACATATGCAAGTGGCTCCTAATTTATCTCCATTAACCTAATCACCCACCTAATCTTCTACTTGCACAATCAAAATCTAAGATTTGTCAAACCTAATCCTCATGCCATTTATGGAATATCCCTAATTCACTCTTTTATTTATTGCTTTCTCCTTTTGGGGAAGCCAACCCGTTGCCCCCAAGGAATTTTTAATTCCATTTTTTCCTCCTAGGTACTTTAAGAAAATTTTATTTCCTTCTCCCATCCCCATGTGGATTATAAGGGAATTTTAAATTTGTTCCATCTTCCCATGATTTGGGAAGATTGGAAAAGAAACTCCTTTATGATAAGATCTTTCCCATTCCCTATGGTACCTCCAAGTACCCCCTCTTATTTCATACATTCTCATGATGACAAGTTGCATCACCATAGGTGAGGCATCTCAAACCTTGATCTAATTCCCTTCTTAATCCTAGCCATCCATTTACCTTTCCCCCTTCTAAATGACTACACTTAGTCATTTTTGCATCCATCACACAATCAAAACTCATGCACATTCAAGCCTTCATGAAACCAACATTAGAATCTAGTGACCAAATTGAGCTAAAACAAGGTGTTATGCTATCAAAATTGGTGTAGAGCACACATATCATTGAATCAATGGGGAAATCATGACATCGGGCTCATCCTTGAATACCTTTTAATGTGATTTGCTGTAGGTTTGAGCTTCATCTTGGCCCTTATCTTGAGTGTTTTCTTGGTTTATTTGCATTTCCTTGCATTTTTAGGTTGTTCAAAATCACTGCACACATAAAGAAACAATCAACATCAAAATTGCACATCTCTATAGAGTACTAGGAGAAGCCAGAGCTACTGGACAATAAATATAGATCCCTGTATATCTACCAGAGGTGGAGACTACTTAGATCAACACACAAGGATATATAAAAGTGTTGTACAACAATCAAAACAACTTGATGAGACACAACACTCATGTAGTTGAAGGTTATATACAAACATATTCTCTTAGGTGACTGAAGCATGTCTTAAGGACAACACATAATTTTGAAAGGGGGGATGATGTTGGTAGGGTACAAGACACAAAGCAAAACCTACCACAGTCTACTACAAATCATGTACAAAGCATCTAGACGACAAGGGAGACAGGTTAAGGGGTGCCCTATAAGGCTCAGATCTCTATATAAGACTAGGTATTGATATATATATATATATAATACTAGGAGACATCATAGATGTAATAGAGAAAGAACTATAGTGGAAAGTAGAGACTAAGACCTGCTTATGTAATGACTATCTAAATATATATAATGAGTTATAAGGATTAAGTGGATATATATGTGTTATGGATGATTACTGTTAATGCTAGGGATATATATGCTATTGTTAGATAGAGTTTCTTACCACACTTACTCATTTCTACCATTGTACCCTTTGGGGTATAAATTGACTACATAAGGGATACTAGGGTACAAATCTCCAGATTTTAGTTTCCCATTCCCTCTTGCTAATAGTCAAGGAGTGGGAGTAGGTGCAGACCTAGAACAAGAACCTTGAGGTGCTAAGTTCCATGTTCCACCTAGGGTTTGATATTTAGGGAAGAAAATTGGTTGGGGAGTGGGAGAATGTGAAGACCTAGAACCAAAAACTTGAGGTTCTAGGATCCAAGTTCCACCTAGGGTCTGAGATTTGGGGAAGAACAATGGGTTGAGAGTTAGGAGTAGGTGCAAACCTAGAATGGAAACCTTGAGGTTCTAGGTTTTAGTCAGGATCCAAATTTTGGGAAGGAAAAATGGATTAAGAGTCAGGAGTGGATGTGAACATTGAACCAAAACCTTGAGGTTCTAGGTTCCCATTAGGGATCAACTTATAGGAAGGAACAATGAGTTGAGAGTTAGGAGTGGAAGAAGAATTAAAACTAGAACTTTGAGATTCTAGGTTCTACCTAGGGTTTACAATCTATGGAAGTTCCAAGTCCTTGGCAGGGCTTGGGGTCCGACATGTACGAAACAAAAAAAGAACAACCATGGAACTTGATCAAAACGCCAATTCTAAAAAATTAGCAAGTCCTAATACATACTAGATCATGATTATATTATTCATAAACAATAGTAACAAGAAGAAATATCGACAATAATGTAAACAAGAACTAAAGGTTTAGATTCCACTAGAGATAACGATCATGTTGTTGATTTCCTAATTTATAGGACTAATTCAAGTACCAGGTTTTCTTTTCCACCCAACCACCCTCATAACATGGTAAACAAATTCACAATGGTGATGGTAATATGCACACACATTTGAAATTTTCTCAAGAAATTTGATGAAAGCATAAATTTGACTATATAGTCCTCTTTAGACCAATTCCTACTAAGCCCCTACTCAATTTCATGCCATTTTTGTTCAATACATTACACATAGTTGACTATTACAAATAGGATGTACTAGACACACTAGTCCAATATGACATTGAATAAAATAGATCGAGGTTTATGTACAAGGAGGAATACAACCACTCTAATAGGCTCAAGCATAATTGAACAAGACAAGAAACTCAACACAAAAAATAAAAACCAACTAAAATTGATATAAACATGATTCCACGCCTATAAAATGACCATTATTCAACCTCCAAAAACTACCTAGTGTTGGTGTAAATAGGTATTTCACCTAGCTAGTTCACTAGTGGATCCTATTTACATGTTAAGTCCACTTAGGTCTTAGGAATGTTTCTAGAAGTCTTAATTGTCACTTAGATCTTATCAAGATCTTTTTGACATTTAAAACTTGATTCCTAGGTCATTTAATAATAATTTGAGTTAGTTGTCACATGTTATAGGATTTAGACATGTCATAATCATGTCTAATCCTATCTTTCACATTGCCTATATATAAGCAAGGCTATTGTACACTTTGTATCATAAGATCTTGTAGCGTCAAAAATTGTATTGAGCCTTAAAGGTGAAAGTACAATTTCACACTTTATTTGGAACTTGCTTTAGTGTCCACTCTATTAGTTCATTTTAGAAACACTTCTTAGCCTTGACATTTCCTTTCAACCCTAGAGAATGTGTCAGTACTACCTTAGAAAGTGCCTTCTTAATCATATTTCACCACTTTAACCCCAACAAGTGTTCATTTTCAGAATGAGTCTTGAGTAAGTAGACCCTAAACACATGAATCAAACTTAAGTGTGTGCTAAACAACTGGACTAGGGAACTAGCACCCTGGACCAGTTGTTTTGCCTAACAATTTTGATTTTTCATTTATGTCGGTCTCTAATTTTTGAGATGCGACTTCAAATTTGAGACGTTGGTAAATTAATCCTAAAAATTAAATTTAAATGAGTCAGCCTACACTTTAACTTATTCCTATATTCCACTATAAAAACATGAATTATTATTTCAAAATGAAAGAGAAACTATTACAAATTTATATGAATAATTAAAAATATTTTTAAAAATGAATATTGTTAACTATTTATAACAAACCAAACTACTCTTTTTAAAAATCTCTCTCATATATTTCATATTACTATAAGTATTTAAGATTTTAGTAGTATTTTCTAAAGTAAATTTATATTCTAATTTCATTTAGAAACATGCTTTTATTTTTAAAAAACTCTCATTTATATATATACAAGTTTATTTAATTTTTTAATTTTATATTTATATAAAAATTCCAACGGCTACATTCCTCTACACAATCGACCCTAGGTCGACTCCTCCTTCGCAAATATAGTAAGTTTAAATTCTGGCCCATCGTCAATCGTTGGGTCCATCCGTCTGTTGATCCTCCCAACGGTTTCTAGCAATTGCTCCGCGCCCTATAAATTCTTCCTGTTATGTTAATGATTTTAGTTTTGGCTTCAAGAACAACAGTTAGTCTTTCATTTCTAGGAATTTTGTGTACTACACTTGTGATACTATAAACCGTGGCTGTGTTGAAGGTTCGTAACAATTTTGGGAGAGAGAGGAAGATCAGTAGAACAAAACAGATGGAAAGAGTTTGTACGTGTGTTAGTTCTAACTCCGGGTGTTTAAGTAATAGAAACTGCACCTGTGATACTTGCAGGTATGTAGATTTCTTCTTTTTGATTAAAAATTTATTTGAATTCAAAAAAGAGCAGTATAAAGTATGGGCATTACACATTTCTATCAATCTCAACTAATTGATCCAATTTTGTGACAAATCTGGGAGTAATTGACCCGTTTCCACAATATTAGTATTGTTTATATTCTTTTGTTTTCGTCAAATCTAAAGTCGAGGTGGTATAGTTTGGTTTTATGGATGTCACAGGCTGTAATTGATTACATCAGTGTTTTCAAGTTTTGATAGTTCTGTGAAGCTTTATGGATTATTCGGATTTAATCTTGGATGGGGTCATGGGATAGTTATAACATGGTTGGATAAGCTGTACATGCATTCTTGATGCTGGGTAGGCAGAGATTACATTTTGATGTGGGTTTCTTTCAAATCTGATTCTAGTTCAACAAATTTAACCCTATAAATCTGTCTAAGGTTGTAGATTTTATTTGTTACACCACCACCTTACTATAGTAATGGACCTAATGAATTTCTCCACTGAAGAGGATGGTTCTAAAAAAAATTATGTCGGGAGGATAATTCTTTTTTGTTCCCTGGAGGATAGGGTAGATATTTCTTATTTCTAATGGCTCTGGCTCGATCTCCCCTGGCTTGAAAATTACCTTAATCTGTAGGATTGATGGTTATCCATCTATGATGGATATCTAGTTTAGGTTAAACTGTGTGTATAAAGTTATGACTCCATTCCATGCTTATATAGTGAACTTAGCAGTTGATCTATGTTTATCTATAGAGCTTTGTAGTGGAACTCAGTCTCAATCAAGAATCACCATAGGATGATAGCTACCAAAAAGGAACACAACCATAGCCCAGGTTATTCAATGGGCTATTTAAGCTGTGTTTCATCCCTTTGTTTCACTCTGAATTAGTTCTTTGCAATTGTGAATTTATTAGTAACTCAGTATTGAATTATTTATTTCCAAGCTCTGCCCAAGAGCAGAGTTCCTTTCTTACTCTCGAACCCACAAAGAGAATTAAGAGTTAAAAACTAGCTAGTAGATATCACAAAAGAAACAGAATTTTTACTTTGGGGTCAACAACAGTTGTCTCGATGCCAATTGGTTTGCTACCATTAAAAATCCCTCAATTTATCTGTTCATTCCTCCACCCCTTAAATCATTGACATCTACAAGAATCAATTTAATGAAGGCCACTTAAGCCCTAGACCATTTTATCTTACAGAAGATCATGCAAAAGAAAACTGTTCAACAAAGAAATAGGTATGCCAGATTATAAATATACACTCCCCAAGATCATTAATTAGTTGAGACCCACTAAGTACAAATTGCGGAATACAATACAACCACAGGAAATATTATATCCAACCCAGTAGCAGTCAGTAATTCACCGTCAAAAAATTCACCGTCAACAATTCACTGTGGGAAAATTTACCACCATGACAAATTCACCTCACAGAAAATTCAGCGCCACCACCAGAAATTAATCACAGACTTTTAGTGCGATGAATTTTCCGCGGTGGTGAATTGCTGGTGGTGAATTTTCCTTGAGGTGAATTTGTCATGGCGGCGAATTTTCTAATGATGAATTGTTGACGGTGAATTTTCCTTCAGCTCACATCACAACCCACGATTTGGACATGGGTGGATTGTATTCCACAAGTTGTACTTCGTGGGTCTCGAATAATTTGTGTTTTGGCGAGTGGATATTCTATCATCTTTTTATAGCACTTTTTTTTTTTCAGAATTATTGACAATCCTGCAATCTTCTGTATTCAGAAGTCTTGACAATTCTTTAAGAAATTTCTTCCTTAGAGATCTCTTCTTGAATTTAATGAATAATGATGAATTAAGATTATTCTCAGACATATAGAGAATTTAGAAGTCAGAATATTAAAATTTGCGTTTAACAAAGTCGGTGCCTGAAAACTCTGATTAATCAAAACAAGTACCCCCAAACCAAAACTGATGCAGGGGAAAGTTTGGTGTAGTAACTTATTTTCTTGTGTTTACAATAGTGGGGCGGCGGTCATTTACTTTTTGGGCAGAAATTATCTATTTCTGAGAGGAGGCATCTAGTTTGGCTTCCACCAAAACCAATTTATTAGCATTTTCCCTCATTGATTGAGGCGACTAGTGTTGGATGATAACAGATTGCCTTTTCTTGAATCAACTCCTCTAGAAATACCATGCTCAAGTCTGGCAAAAATGAGAGAGGAGAATAGAAACGGAGTCAAAGTATAAATTTATAAGATATTCAGTTTTGAAGGATAGGAGTAATCCTAATTAGATAAATTTCTAGTGTTTGTCTTGGTCATTCAAGGTCTGTTTGTAATCAAGGCAATCCAGTATTCAGAGTAGTTGTGTTGAATGTTTGTCAATTTAGCGGCTGAGTCATTTGATCATGTAAAGTTGATATCTGTTAGGGGAGAGGGGTCTATTGTGGAGCAGGGTCCAAAGTGGGGATAGAAGTAGTCCTCAGTGGGTTCCATAGTGAAGCACCTTAATATTCAATTGCAAAACACTTTTTATTCATTAAGTACACAAACTGACAAATCATGTGATGCCACATCAGCACACCAATAAAACACGACTTAGTGCACCACTATCGGTCTCACTTTTTTTTTTGGGCCTTTTTTGGATATGTAAACAAAAAGCATGCTGATGTGGCATCATATTGATGATGTGGCCCTAAAACGAAATATAGAAGCACATGAGTAGTCAAATAAACTATTGTGCAAAAATGAGAGTGATTTAAAATTTCCATGTAAGATTTTAAGAAACGCAAAGTTAGGGTGCTCCACTATCTACTTTATTTTCATGAATTTTATAAGCTGCCAGAATCAACCGCCCTTTATTGAGTTCTTGACTGCTGGACTGCATCAGAAATGACATGAAGACCCTATTTTCAACAACCAAATATATCCTAAAATCTACATCTGAACGCCCTATTAACTTTGACAGGTGAAGGGTAAATCAAATATATCCTATATTTGGATGTGGTATTATAGAGGATTCATAGAGTGGTCAACTGCCATTCATATGTGGTGAGCAAGTTAAAACCTTCCTCTAGAATACACACCTTTCTCTATGGAAAAAATGTGACACTCCAATTAACTCCAACCAATTTCTAAATCATTTATCTTTGTTACCATGTTTTTTTTTGTCTTCCCTGATTTTCTTTGTGACTAGCTTTTGACTTTTCTGCAATGACATTCATTTTAGTTATAACATGGTTCGATAAGTTGTGCCTGCATTCTTGATGCTGAATACCTGGAGATTACATTTTGATGTGGGTTTCTTTCAAATCTGAGCCAAGTTCGATTAGATTTAACCCTATTAAATCCATATAAGGTTGTAGGCTTTATTTTTTACACCACGGGCCTAATGAATTTCTCCATTGAAGAGGATGATTGAATAAAAAATTTCTGTTGGGAGGGTAATTCTTTTTGTTATCCAGAAAGCAGTGTAGATATTTTTCATTTTTAACAGCTCTAAACATTTGTTTTGTTGGGACCATGAACATTTCAATAGTATTTTTAATTTCTAATCGCTCTGGATCAATCTCCCTTGGCTTGACAATTACCTTAATCTGAACGATTGATGGTTATCCATATCTAATTTTGCTTAAACTGTGTGTATAAAGCTAGTACTCAATTACATGTTTATATAGTGAAAGTAGCAGCTGATCTATGTTTAGCTACAGAGCTTTGTAGCGGAACTCAGCCTCAATCAAGAACATAACCATAGCCCAGGTCATTCAATGGCTTATTTAAGCTATGTAGCATCCCTTTGTCTACATTTGGGGTATCCTGAATCTACATATGACACTGTCATCAACTATTTCTCTTACAAGGAACATACATTTAACTATAAAATTCACATTAAAAAACATCATTGTTTTTATGTCTTGATAAACAAAAATATAAAACTACATTCTATTGCACTTTGAGAGGATGTTGCTCCTTGGTTTTAAGGACGCACATTGAAAAAGTAAGCTATTGTCATTGTAAAACTCTAGATTTGTTGATTTCAGAGGTTCAAAGAGGATTTGATAGAAGGAATTTTCTTTTTTTTACCTTTATCTAAAGACTGGTCATCAAGTACGAGGATTATATCAACTTTGTATATTATGAACTACTTGCTTTCTTTTATAATTTGCATCCTATCTAAACTAGTTATATATATAACTTATATATATAAGCTATCTATTTTTTAGACATGAGAAACTATAATTTGCTGCCTATTCTCTATAATTAAAAGTTTTTTTAATTGAATAAATAATTTTATTTTAATTTCAAGTAGATTCAATTATATTACAACAATTAATTATTAAATAAACTGGTTAATCTAATTTTAACAATTCATTGCTTTTCTGAAAAGTTCACATTTTTTAAGCAATTTATTGAATAATTTGATTGATTGTGGATTAGAAATTAAGCACACAACTTTAAAGTTTGTTGTCTTTGTTAATATTTGTTGTAAGGAATTAAATTTTGGTTTGATTATGTTAGGATTTTACCACTATTTTCAATATGAAAATGACATTATTTATTTTTACTGCATAAATTCATGTCATCTGCTTATTCATTCTTTGTACATGTAGATTCTTTTTTAAAGATGGTTAACAATTTTAAAAGTTTTGTGTACAAATCTTTCAAGTAACTACCTAATCATAAGCTTATGATGAGTTGTCATCATACCTAACATCTGATAAACATATTAATTTTCATTTTCTCTAAATTTCTTTATAAAATAAGATATTTATTGTTTTATTTTTAAGTTCTCAATAGCTTAACTATAATTTTATAAAGAAAAGTAAGTAGTAATTATTTTTACCAAACCAATAGATGAATATAATGTTATATTCTTAAAAAATAACTTTGGTAGTTTGTTAAACTAAAAGAGGGGTAAAAATTTATTCAAACCAAAAAAGAACAGTGCAAAGCAAGGGCATCACACACCCCTGTCAATCTCCATTAAGTGGTCCAACTTTTGTGACAAATTTGGAGGTAATTGACCCCTTTCCACAATATTCCAATTTTGCAAATGATCAGAAGCCCATTTAGCCAAATAATCTGAACCCCATTCCATTATCTAGGAATATGATAGAAAGTAACATATTCCAAGGAAGTACACATATTAAGAATCTATTTTATAATTATAGCCAAATGCCAATTGACATCCTCTAATTGCTGTCTCTTTAGCAAAGTCACCATCCCCTGAGAATCAGATTCACAAATGATCCATCTCCACCTAAGAGCACAACCACGCTCCACAACACATAAAATGACAAGAGCTTCCATCACATTATTAGTACACCAACCCTTATAAACAGAAAAGATAAACTCAATAGTCCTAGAACTATTCCACCCAACACCCCCAATACCAACATGACTAGGATTTTCACGAGAAGAACTATCTGTGTTGATTTTTAACACACCCTAATTAGGAGGACACCAACGCCCCTCCCTATTTATCTTCTGAAGAGGATGCCAACATCTATTTCACATGATCTAGCCAACACCCCTCTAAAGAGGAATGTTGAGACGAGTGCAACATGCAACATCTCTCAGATCCACACCCTTAGCCAAGTCACACTTAGTCAAAATAGTTTATCTCAAGGAATGAAGAATTTTCCACCACAAATTTTGGACAACCAACTTCACATATTGAAAAATCCTGCGATTCCTCTCTAGCCAAATATGTCAAATAATAAAGGTCAATCCAAGAGCCCAAGTAACTTGAAGAAAAGAGGTCTTAATAGGGGCCTTCCCCCATCGGGCAAAGAAATCCACCAAAGAAGAGACATGCCAACAAGCTTGGTTCCACACACCCCACCATAGGTGCCAAAGCTTCCTAAAGAAGGAACATTGGAAGAAGAGATGAGAGACACTATCCTCACTATTACAATAGAAAACACACATTGAGGGACCCTCGAACCCTTGCTTGCACAAGTTATCCCAAGTAAGACACCAATTCTGGACCACTAGCCACATAAAAAAATTACACTTGGGCCAAGAAAATTTGTTCCACACATGCTTCCACCAAGGAACCTTAGTGTCCCCGAACATCTGCCTAATCAACTCTCCATAACCCGCTGAAATAGAGTACTTACCAGATAAATCATTGTTACTCTAAGCCAAGACATCTTTCCCCTCCATGGAATTGCATTCACGTGATGCAAGAATCTGAGCCAACTCTTGCCTATCCTCCTCTGACCCTCCTGGCGGCCAATCCGAAGAGTCCTTCCATCTAAAACTAGTAGCTAGTCCAATATTCTGAAAAGTCTTATAATACTCAAACGTATTCCAACCTATAGCAGAGAAATGATCACAAAGAGGCTGGAGGTGAGGGTAAGCAGAAAGAATAGGAGGATGACCATCCCAAGAATCCCACCAAAAAAGAGCCTAAGAACCTGTATGATAGATCCAAAAAAGCCCCTTCCTAACCAACTGAGCCCCCAATTTTAGAGTGTGCCAAATCATAGATCCCCTTCCTTCTAAAGCGAACTGAGAAATATCAAATGTGTTAACATAAGATACTTGTGGGTGAGAATACGGGCCCAAAGCTGATGCTGAATAGTACACCAATGCCAATATAACTTGGTTGCAAGAGCTTGCCCATTCAAAACAATAAAAAGTAAGCCGAGGCCCCCCTCTTTCTGTGGCTTGCACACCGTTTCCCACTTAACAAGATTCCACTTAGCCGACTGCAAGTTACCACTCCAAAGAAATTAATGTGAGAGAACATCAAATTCCCTCAGGAAATACAAAGGAGCTGCCTAAACAAAACACCTATAAATAGGGAGACCCTGGATAACAGACTTCAGAAGAGTCACTCTTGTAGTAGTAGAAAGCCAACAATGAGTCCAATGACTGAATTTATTGCACAACTTATCAAACAAATTTTTCCAAGAAGACCTGGGATGCCTACCAACAACAAGAGGTATTCCCAGATAGACAAAGGAAAGAGACCTAATTTGAAACCTCAAAATATTAGCAATCCATTGTTGAATAGCTTGAGGAGTATTAAAAAAGAAGATAGATGACTTGTGCTCATTGACTATCTGACCCGAAGTAGCAAGGTAAAATCCAAAGCCCACCTAAAAGAAACAACCTCTTGAAGGAGAGCCCTCCCCATAAGAGAAGTGTCATCCACAAACTGAAGATGAGAGAGTTGTGGCGGCCCATTTCCCCAACACCAACCTTGGATCCTATCCTAAGAAATCCACGACTTAAGAAATCTGCCCAGACCCTCAGCCATAATAATAAATAGATAAGGGGAGAGAGGATCTCCTTGACAAAGGCCCCTGGAAGCCCCAAAAAGCTCATAAGGTTCCCCATTCATAATAACAAAAAAAGAGGAAGAGGTAACACAACTCATAGTCCAACTGACCCAATCTAGACTAAAACCAAAGCCTAAGAGAATTCTTTGTAAAAAACACCACTTAAATCTATTATAAGCTTTGGCCATATCCAACTCAAGTGATGAACATAGGTCTACTTCTCCTTAGAAGTCACCATAGAATGAATGACTTCAGAGGCAACCACCACCTCATCTAGGATTTGTCTGTAACTAGCCACAAAACCCACTTGCTCCTCAGAGATCACAAAAGGAAGAAAAAATTTAAGCCTCTATGCAATCAATTTAATAATAATTTTGTACACCACATTATAGAGAGCAATATGTCTAAAGAATTTGAGTTGATCTGCACCTTCCTTTTTAGGAATGAGAACCAGAAAAGTAGAGTTCAAGGCATGTAGCATCTGCTTACTGCGAAGAGATTCCTGGGCAACCTCCAACAAATCCAAACTTATAATATCCCAAAATTCCTAAAAAAATTCAACAGGAAAACCATTCAGACCTAGAGCTTTACCTTTATTCATCCCAAAAAAACCTCTTCTAATTCAGGCAGAGAAATCAGGTGGATGAGGAAATCATTCATCTCCTTGGAGATCAGGGAGGGAATGCAAGCAAGGATCAAATTCTCCTCATCTTCTGTAGGGGTGAATCCTCAGAAAAAAGAGCAGAATAAAACTATCTAGCCTCACAAGACAAAGCCTGCAAAGAAGATATGTGGATCCCATCCGTGTTGACCAGAGAAGAGATAAAACTTCTATTGTGACAAGCCTACAAAGAATGATGGAAGAAAGCAAAATTCTTGTCCCCTTCCTGAAGCCAATCAATCCAAGCCTTTTACTTCCAGAAAATATCCTCTCGGAGCTCCCACTCCTCCACTACTCTCGTAGCCTGGGATTTCGCTTGACCTAAAGCATTTGACAAACCAAAATATCAAATTTGGCAAGTAATTACATCAAGGCATGCCTGAGCATTCCTCTTCATAACCTTAAAATTGCCAAAACTCATCCCATTCCATCTCTTAAGGTGAAATTTGACATACTAAATTTTCTTAACAAAGGTGTACATAGTTGTACCATAAGCATGCCTTCCATCACGCCACCACTGGGCCATAAGATCATGTAAAGAAGACTCTTAAAGCCACATAAGTTGAAAATTAAAAGGAGGATTCTTGGGAACTGTTAAAGAGGTTATTGAAAGTTTAATTGGCCAATGATCAGAACCCCTCCAATCAAGAATCTTAGAACCAATAACCAATCTACCTCCCACCAAAAAATAGGAAACAAGAAATCTATCCAGCCTTTCAAAGATTGCTTCCTCTCCACTCTGTCTATTATTCCAAGTGAAAACCCCATTGGAAGGCTTAACATCAATTAAAGCTAGCAAATCCACATTCTCCCAAAAAAGGTCAGAAGTAGGCCCAAGCCAAGGAAACCCACCTCTTTTCTCCTCCAAGCTCAACATAAAATTAAAATCACTAGCTAAGACCCAAGGAAGATATGGAGCACAAGATCTAACATACCTTATATGAGCCTAAAGTCGGATTTTTCCACGAATATCAGTCAGGGCATAAATACTAGTAACCAAAATGGTCTCACCTATTTCCAAAGAAGAGGAAAACATGGAAATAGTAGAATCAATAGAAATCTACCAAAGTGGAGCAATCTTTATTGGGTCCCAAAAAAGAGCCAAACCCCTAGAGCTCCCTTGAGAACCAATGCACTAACATTGACCAAAGTACCATATACGAGAAGCACACTAAACATGAAATCAACTGAAAGTTTAGTCTCCTGAACACAAAAAATGTTTGGAGAATGGACAACAACCAAATCATGAATAGCCTTTTGATGGGAGGTGCTATTCAACCCCCTTACATTCCATGAGAGTACAATCATGGAGGAGATAGAGAAAGGTAAGCATCAATGGGTTTAATAGACCCATATTCCACCAACAAATCTCCAGTACGCTTAATCTTCTCAAGATCCTTCTTGCGACCACTTTTAGAAGAGTGCTCAGATGATCCCTTCATAAGCGTGTGTTGTTGCACCCCCAAGGCTAGAAAAGACCCCTTCCTCTTGCCAAAAACTAGCCCTCCTTTGCCAAATCTGCCAAAACAATATCATCATCATCCTGCATAGGACCATTCAGAGACACCAGATGATCTTGCACACTGTGTGAGAAATGAAGATCATGATTGGAATCTTGTCCCTACCTCACATCACAACCCATGCCAACAACACCAAAAGGCACATACGACAAGATTCCTTCCTCCAAGGCAGAGGTGTCCAACACCTCAAACCAATTAAAGTCCTCTTCAGTCTACCTGTCCTTCAATGATCTCTTATGACCACAACCCTTAGCCTAAGTCTTAACAAGCACAAAGCCATCTTTATCCGATGCACCCTCCATCATGGAAGATTTCCCTTTATTGTCCGTAACAACTTTTGGAGCCAAGGACGAAGGGGAGGAATTAGAAGGAGGAGCTTTATTAATCCTAGGACATTACTTCTGAAGATGCCCATACTCATGAAAAATCTGAAAATGAAAAGGAAGGGATTCATAATCAAGCTGCTAAACCCAAGACAAAGAACCAAGAAAAATTTCTAGAGAATCTAGTAAGGAATTGTTCAAATCTATCTCATAGATCCAAGCAAAAGAACTCACCTTTTTTCCAAGGATTTGTTGAGCAACTGCAATAGGCTTGCCAAGAAGAGAAACAATCCGTTGTACAATACCTTCTCTCTAGAACTCCAAAGGAAGCTGCGACAGACGGACCTAGACAAGAATCCTCGATGGAAAGTCTTCAGCTAAATTAAAACCCATATGCCAAGGTTTGATAAAGAAACCAGTTCATGATTATAAAAGTAGGGTCCTCCCTCAAAACCCTGATTCCTATCAACTATATTGGAAAAAACAACCACAAAGTAACTGTTTGCTGCCACCATAAGCTCCATGTCTCCCTCAATTTGCCATGAACACCTAATCCAAGCATCCAAAGCTGACAAAGGTATACGAATCCCAAGAAATTTTTAGATAAGAGCATGTCTACTCCAATAAGAGACATCATTAGCAATAAATTCAGGAGAAATGACCAAAACTAGCCTATCTTGGCTTCTGGGCAAACAAACATTCACTTTCTTCAATTTAGGGCCCTCCCCCGCATAAAAGGACTTCGACTACTAACCTTGCAAACCCAAAGAAGAGCCATTTTGAAATGCACCACCCCCAACCACCACCAAGCTGGAAGAAGTCTAATGCATTGCCATATTCTCACCAACCCACACACTCGTCAAAAGAAACCACAAACTAACGTAGAGAAAAAGGAAATGAGGAAATAAAAGCCCACCTCCAAATGCTGCTAAACACCCCCCACATAAAGACCCAAATCGAAAACCCAACACTGATCTGTAGATTGAAGGCACATGCACCCAGGAAGAGGAACATGCAGCCGCAACCCTCACAGGCTGTGGGCTGCACAACCCACCCCACAGACGCCATCTCTGATTGTCTCAATACGTATCACTGTCTTAATTTTGGTAGTCTATTACATCTTCATTAGCATTTTAATTTATTAGGTTTCTAATTTTAGTTAGTAGTTATTATAAGCATTCCTTTTTAAAGTCTAGTTGAAACTTGTAATTAACATACAAGTACTGGTTAGTGATTGATTTATTGGTTGCACCCTTATGCTAGATATTGTTAAGATATTGATTATTTGTCATGACTCCATTATAATTAATATTTTAAAGTGATGATAAAATAATTTATTTATTTATTAATTAGATATAAATAATAATAAAAAATATAATAATAAATAATGATGATATAATTAATTAAAAAGCATTCCTAACAATTTTTAGTACCATTAAATATTGTTAATACAATAAATATTATAAATATAAGGCATGAATTATCTTAAAATTTACATTATAATGATTAATATTAATGATTTACATTAAATATTATATTATTTACATAATTTACATAATTAATATTAATGTATTTTAAACAAACTTAAAAGTTGAATTTTGAGAATGTATATATCAAAATTTATAAATTTTTAATTAAAAATTAATATTTTTATATTAAAATAAAATTATGTTAACATTTACATAATTTTAGTACTTAATATTAATATGTCATGCTTTATGAGCCAACATATTATATTTATAATAATATTATCGATACAATTATTATATTTATATTTAGTAACTAATTATTTTTTTTGTTAAATATAACTTGGTTATAAGGGTCTAGGAACTACAGAAAAGAGGCAAAAGCCAAAAAAATTAATTAAGATGCAACTGCAAGCAGACAAACCAACCCACAACCAAGGGGTATTCGACCAAACACTACGTAGGGAGAATGGAGTAAGGAGGAGACAATTGCCAGTGGCAGGAAGACTAGAGGCAGAGGAGTGCACCAAAATTATTACATCACCACATGATCTAGTGGATGTGACTTTATGTCATCTTGAATGAGCTTTAAAACATGTTGAGGATAAGAGACAAACCAATTCACACTATGCATACCAAGCCTATCCTTTAGCCCATGCCATGATTAGCAACCCAATCAACCACTCTATTACTGTCTCTACAGATTTCAGAAAGGAAATCTTAAGAAACGAGGAAGCTAGGCAACGTGTTTCATCAGTGATGACAGTAAGTTTCTAGTGGTGGGAAGAGCCACCCTTCATGAGGTTGGTGATAAGCTTCGAATCTCCTTCAACACTAAGCCTCCCCCAATTGAAATCTCTGGCAATCTTAAGACCTACCCAAAGAGCACGGGCTTCAACAATGTTGTTTGAGGCCTCACCAAGATCTTGCGAATACCACCTCAAAGGTTGAACAATATGGTCTCTAAATATACCACCACCATCAGCATTTCCCGGATTCCCCTTAGCAATGCTGTCAAAATTAAGTTTGGCCCAGATGGCGTGAGGAAATTGTCACTTACTGGTAGGAGCTTTAGCAATACTAGACATCCGCTTCCCACCAAGCCACCTAAAATTTGGCCAAGCATAAGCCCAAGCTGTCTCATCTTCTCTAACATACCAATCCTCTTTACTATGTGCATTACCAATTTCAACCAAAGAGGACACCACCATGTCCCATGTCTTGATGATAGAGCACTCTCAATCCTTAAACACTCTCCTATTCCTTTCCAGCCATAAATTCCATACAATGATTGCAAGAGCCGTATTCCAAATGAAGCATAAGTCGGGGCTGATAATCTTTAGCTTCCAACAATCTAAAAAAATTAGGAGATTTCATGGTATAGACCAATAAATACCCCATCTTTGTAGAAGGGAGCACCATAAATCAACAACAAAACTACAGTGTAGAAATAGATGATCATTATCTTTGCTATTCTCTTTGCATAAAACACACCTAGAGGGGCCCCTATGCCCCATCATCTGCAATCTATCCCAGGTCAGTGATCTATGTTTCCAAGCCACCCACAAGAAGGAATTCGCTTTAGGAAGGCCCATATTGTTCCAAATCAAGTTGGAGGCGTATTTATGCACAACCAACCCTTTGAAGAAAAAAGATGGTAGGTTGATTTTGTTGCAAGAATGGAAAAATGAATGAAAGTGTTGTCATTGATGTCAACTGGTCAACTAGTTATCTACTAGTTGCTGTTGGCTGTATATGTTGAGGATATTGAGAAAATGGTATTTAGTTGTTGCTCAAGATGATGATCTGGTACTTATCCCTATGTTTGTGTGGTTCAGATATGTTGGTCATGGCTGTTGAAGGTTGCTATATCCAAATTTTTGGCTATTGGTTCATTGTGAAGTTTGAGTTGTGTTCACTAGTTGTGAACTATGCTTTGACTAAGGAAAACCCCCATTCAAACAAAAAAACTTTTCCTCTTTGTGTATTTGTAGATTACAGGTTGAAGAAGAATTGAAGAGATCTCAAAGGAGAAATTTTGCATTGTTTCATTTTTGTCATCATTCTTGTCAAGACACAAAATCTCAGTTATAGAATTTATTTTTGACTTTTTGATAGTGGGACCTACGCCAAATCAAAGCTCAGATCTTGCACTAGAGTACCTAGAAAGTTGATCCAGACACTTGTGCAAAGACCCACTTACCCATGGGTGAATGAGTCCTTGTAGGCACCTTAAAACTATTTTTTCTAAGCATATTTGTTGTCCTTTGCACTTCTTAGATCTATTGGTAAATTGTTATTTCTGTCTATCAGTTTTTAGGATCTTCAATTTTATTATTAAGGCATATAAGATCATTAGTTTAATTATTCCACAATATTTCCAATCCATTCCATCCCCCAATAGATGTAGATCTAGGTCTGATTAGCTCACCTTCAAGTCTGAAAGTTAATCTCTTGCGCCTTGTGATCTATATCTCAATGAAATTTATAAAAATGAGGAAATGGCCCTAGGCTATGGACACTAATCTTAGAGTCACCACATTTTTATGTTTCATTTTTGTGAACTCGACATTCTTACATCATTGCTTTCTGATTTGGATGTCTTTCAAACCTTAGATCTAGGTTTTGCATCATTGTTTTGTATTCTTCATTTAGGGTTAGATCTTGCATGTTTGCATCATTAAAACTCATAAAAATCCAAAAACATTGCATACACTTTGCATCATAGTTTTCATTAGTTTATGTTTCAGTTAGCTTTAGATAAAATTTACATTTTATTTTGTTTTCATTAAGTGGTTAAAATTTGAAAATGTTCATTGCATGTCCATTGCATCTTTCATTTTAAGTTAGAATCAAGTGAAAAATTGGATAGTTTTGTTTCGAATTTGCATCAAATCATTATTTTTAGAATTTTTCATCTTACAATCAGTCAAATATTTGCATTTTACATTTGAAACTTTCATTCAAAACTTGTTAATACATTTTCACCTTTGTTTTACACTTACATCTTGCATTACATTGTCTTAAATTGAGCAGAAACCTAAAAAATAGTCACTGGTTAACCTCTTTGCAATTGGAGAAAAAAACATCAGACAACAACATAAAAATTCAAATTTTTAGTTTTCTAAACCTTGTACAAGGACCCATTCATCCTTGGGAAAACATATCCTTGTATAGGTGTCTCATATAGCTTTTGCACACTACTCTATCTTTGTATTATCAATCTATTCTAGGTTGTAGAAATCTATCTTGAAAATTTGAAAAATTGTTATTGCACGTGCAAGAAAACTTGTCATTTTTCTTGATGTATTGCAAATTCATGAAAAATCATTGCATTTTAGTATTGAAAATCATTAGATCTATAGGCCAATTATTTCTGAAGCATTGCATAATTGGGATAGATTAGTTTTCAAAAATTGATAACTCTAGGTTGTTACAATTCATTGCAAATAGAGTAGCAACATGTTTCCTTTTCAAAGATGTGGCTTTGATATGGTTAAGCATGGCTTGCATAAGTACAATCTCCCTAGTTATGAGTACAATTTAGGGAAAATAAATGAGGTCATTACCAAACATGTTAGCCATCCTCCCAATATCTTTCTTAATTATGAGAATTCCCCAGTGCAAGAGAATGAAATCATTGACACATTTCTTAATATAACCTTTCCTATCCTTCACTTAACCCCTAATATCTCTCCCATTTGTGAAGATGATTTGATACAAGAGAATGAAATCATAGACAGTCATGACAATCATAGTTGTTCTTCTCTTGATACCTCTCCTACTTGTGATAAAGGTATCTTGGTGTTAGAAGATCCAATTGTTGAATGTCATGAGAATCTTCTTTATCCCTCTTCCCCTACTCCTACTCAGGAGGATATTATGGAACAGGAGGATGAGATCATTGACACATTCCTTAACATCACTTTACCTAGTCTTTATTCATCTCCCAACATCTCCCCATTTGTGAGAATGTATTAGTGAAAGAGGATGCAATCATTGCCCGATACCTCCCATGCTTGTGATGAAGGTATCTTGGTGTTAGAAGATATGTAATCATTGAGAATCATGAGAATTTTGTTTGTCCCTATCCCAATGATTCTTCCACTTGGGGAGATAGTGTAAAAAAAAGACATGATGTCATTGATGCATTTCTTTCAAAATATAATATAGAGGAAAAGGATAAGGAAACCGTAGATCCCCCCTCGATAGAAGATCATCAACAAGAATTCAAATCTACTGAGGTTATGAATGCACAATTGACCATTAGATCTCCATTGATTATTAGACCTCCAAAACTCCTTTTGGACCTCCTAAGAGTCCTCTAATCATTGGACCACCTAAGATTCCTTTTGAACCTCCCAAGAGTCCTCTAATTATTGGACCTCCCAAATAATCTCCTAAGCCACTTCTTATCATAGGACCACCTCAACACCAAGCAAAACCTCTAGGGAATATCTTAAATTTTGCAAGGAAACTCACTAGTAACAATGTTTTACAAAAACTAGGTTATAATATTGTTGCTCATACATATAACACAAGGAATAATAGGCAATCACAAACCATTCCTACATCGATACCACTTCCTCAACCCATTTTTCCTAGTGCTCCTCATTTACCTTCACATAGTGGAAAGGAGTATGATCTTGTTGAACAACTTCACAACACTCCGGCTAAGATCTCCCTTTGGGATTTGATTCAAGAATCACTTGTTTACCATACAATGCTTCAAAATGATTTACAACAATTTGTTATCCCTCCTAGTGTGCAACCAAATGATATGGCAAATTTTATTGAGAATATGAATTCACCTAATTTGGTCATTGTATTTTATCAAAGTTAACTACCTGTTATGCCTTGCATAACCACCCCATTTTATTTTGGAACAAAATGGGTCCCCCTCTTTCTTTTCTTTTTCTTTTGTTTTCTTTGCCTTTGGTTGTCTTGTTTTGGTCTTAGGAGTTATTTTGTTTTCCTCCCAAGTTTGTTTTTGTTCTGCTGAATTTGGTTTTGCCTTAGTTAAAGTTGGGTTTCTTTTTGTTAAAATTAAGTGGAATGGTGAAAATGATATATTTAATATGCTTTTGAGGACTAATGGAGACCTTGTTTTGCAGGATTAAATCATGCACATGATGATATTTCTCAAGGAGCTCAGTTGGAAAGCATCCCCCAATCCAGTTTGGCTTAAAATTCCTCAAAGAAGAAAGTTGGCAAGACCTTCCAGATGTCTTGCTGACTGGCAATCTGTTATTCATTTGGGATCCACCAGTCGCCATGACATCTCAGTCGCCATAAGGTTTTATATGTCTCTCCGCTTGGGAAGAAGTCTTGGCGAAAGGGATGTCATTGGGGGATCTCGCCGAGAAATATTTATGTTCGACAGGAGGTCTGGCCGAAGAGGAAAAGTCTCGCAGAAAGGGATTCTCCCTTCGGTGTAATGTTTGGAACTCGACGAAAGGTCTCACCGACACAACGGGGTCTCGCTGAAACAGCTTCGAGTTTGGGAGAAGTCCTGCTGACAGAAGGAGGTCTCGGTGAAAGATGGTAGCGTCAGAAAGAGGTCTCACCGATAGGGTGGACTCTTGCCAAAATGAAACAGCGTAGGGGAGAGTGGTTTACTTTCCCCATGGTGTCCTGCCGACATGGGAAGGTTTCTCTGGGAGAGATTGCCTTCAACATAGGGTCCTGCTGATCGATGCAGGGTCTCGGCGATAGGTTTTGAGTTTGACAAAAGGTCTCACTGACCTAGCGGGAGTCTCACCAAAAGAAAGGAGTTGGCTCGAGGGGAATGGAAAAGTTCGGCATGATATCTTGTGGACTAGCGGTAGTCTCGCCGACATATTTTCTCCCTTCGATGTAATGTTTGAAGCTCGCTGTAATATCTTGCTGACAGATAAAAGTATCCCTAATAGTTGTTCAAAAGGCTGCATCGAGGAGAAAGATTTATATTCACCATGAGGTCTGGCCAAAGGGTGGAGGTCTCGTCGAAGGGTTCTCCCTTCAGTGTGATGTCTTGCCGATAGCGGTGAACTCGGCGATGAAAGGGGATACCGCTATAACTTTTGCTGTCCGATGTAATCTCTCCCTGACCAAGTGAAGTCTTGCCAAAGTGAAATGGAGGCTCCTGGCTGAATGATTTGTCATCGCTATGAAGTCTTGGCGACCAAGTGGAGTCTCCCCGAAATAAAATGAGCTTGCTATAACGTCTGGCCTACCAGATGGTGTCTCGCTGAAAGGTAGAGGGGCTCAATGAGAGGTCTTGCTGATAATGGGAAGTCGAGCCGATAGTGATAAATTTTATAGTGGAAAAAGGGATACTGGTATGACTAATGAGAACTCACCATGACCCCCGGCCGATAACAATTGTCTTGTTGATAGTTTTTGTGGTATCGATAGAACTTGTGCCACTCGCTATGAGGTCTTGCCGACCGTTGTATGCCATGCCGATGGATTCTATGAGGTATAATCACATCGGGGAGACACGACCAATGTCTCACCGACATGCGATTCCATTCGAATGACCTTTAACCACCTGAGAATCTTGCATGGCCTATGTTCACCCAATCAGAAGAAGCTAAAGGGGTAGACCATTGGCTATTAGACTGGTTGACTACCCCTATGAAGGAGATCAATAGAATGTAAATGACATGGATCTGCTCTGAGATCAAAAGCGATGGAGCAGCTTGGTGAACAATGGTGTGGAGATCTAATGAGAAGTCTGATGCTGCTTCCAGAGGTGGTCAATGTGTAGAAAGATCTTGAGCACAAGGATGCCAAAGGAAAGAAAGAACCAGGAGTCTCAGGGACAACTGGGATTGCTACTGGCAGAGGTGGATCGACATTAATGATAATGCTTTAGAGCATTCAAGGCAGCTATGCAAGGGAGTTCAAAGATGGACACTGGGGCATAGAGTTAATGCTGTGTTTGTAAAAGGATTTTAAGGCTTCTCCTGTAGGTGATCCTTCACTGACATGGATAGTAGGGGTACACATTTAATGCAGAATCAACTTTATTCAAAAGATCTGAGGGCCGACCCTCCTGCAACCAACAAATATTTTGTAAACCCTAAAAATAGGGGTCGACTTTCTTTTTGGCATGTTCTGTATATATGGAATTTTTGCCTCTTTTGGTAGGGGTAGAAGTTTTAGAATACATAGAGATAGAGAGATATTTTTCAGAAACCAGTAGCAGTAGATAAACTTAAGAGTAGTAGTAGAATAGGAGTTAGATTCGACAGAAGGCAGTAATGTATCCTTCTAGTTCTCTTAGTATAGATGGAAACAATCTAAGGACATCGATTTTTCGTACACTGGTGATTGTGCCAGATTTGTAAATGTTGCTTATCTCTTTCATTAACAATAGAAGCAACCAAATTTAAATCTACTTAATGTTGTGTTCCTGAATGGTATTCATCTTCAGTTAATCATTCGATTTGAGAAGCTTTCAAGGAATGAAATCTTATTTTATGTTTTGTTTAAATGGTTAGTTACAATCTACTATTGAAATCAACACTGTGAATGAATGAATGAAACTGTGTGTTAATCACAAGTTGATTTTGTTCTGCATTTTTAGTTAGCAATTCCTTGAAAGGTAGCAAGTCTGGTTTAGTTGGATGAACCATCATTCTCTTCGGTTCCAAAGCTTTGATCTATCTTTTTCTGTTTCTTTAAAAACCCTAGTTAAAGTAGGTTTGAATTTATGTTTGATCTTAGAACAATCCAAAAGCTCAACACCAGTAGGCCCCTTGAACATTATAGTTCACATCAACCATTGAGTGAAATCAACATAGTTAAGAACTGATTACAAAGACCTTGGGAGTTAAGATATCCATGTGTTATTCTTTCTCTTTCAGGAGAGTAGAATAGTGATACTCTGTTTAACTGTTGCTTAGCTATTTGGTCCATCAATAGGGAACTAGTGCTAGAAGGAAGGCCCTTGAGTAATTTTGGATTGTTGTAAGTTGGAGTGGGTGAGATCTTGGAAAACCTAGCTCCAATGGGCAGCCCTTTATGTATTCCTATGATTCTTAACAAAATTCCAAGTATCATATGCATAATAGGCTTCCATTATTTTTCGCTAATAGTGGACAAATTGCTAAAGATCATGTTAGGATTTGCAAGGATTTGATGACTCTTCATCGGATTCTTCATGAAGATACAACCTGTCAACTTTTTATCAAGACACTTCAAGGTACAACAAGGAAATTGTATGTTAATCTTCCACCAAATTATTTTTGTTCATGGACGGAGTTAGAAATTTTATTTGTGGATCAGTTTGACCCTTATGCACTAACACAAGACCCATCATTTGAATTTGCAACCACAAGAAGGAAACCATCAGAATCGATTTATCAATTTAATCACAGATTTTTGTTTATGTATCAAAGGGTTCAATCTTTAGATTTGGTTGTTGATGATCATATACTGATAGAACATTGTTATTGGGGTTTGAACCCCTCATTTACAACCAAAGTCAGACGTTGTGGTGAGGCTACATCCTTGCATGATGCATTGAACAAAGCTCTCTTATTGGCACAATTTGGACATGACACTAGAAATTTAGATAGCCAAACTCAGGGTTATAATCCTCTTTAGCTTGTAAACTATCATCATCTGTAGCCTTATGCCACTTCACCCACCATCCCTACCCAGGTGGAATCATTTTCACCAAGCAGCTACAACCTTCTTGAGGTTCCAAGCACCACATTCCCCAACACCCCGTATCGGGTCAATCACACACAAGACCACTGGGAGAACTTCTCTCAACAAAATCCAATCACAGAGTTGAGTACTCCACTTGTCAATGAAGTTGTGACCATATCATGTCTTTTCGGTCATATTCCAAAGCATAGTCCATTACATGACAATGAAACATTTGATGAGCCAGAATATAATTTTGATGACTTGTTTGGTAAAAAGCATGAAATGGATGTAAATTTAGAGCATAATGGAAATCTCAAGATAGAATCTAGCTTTGTTGAGAATGTTAGTACTAATGATGGCTTTGAAGGAGATGTGGTATTAATATGAGATTGCTGTCATGAGAAATCAACAATATCTTCCAACGATTTGAACAACTCTTTTGATCAAGATGAGAATTAGGATGATGAGGAATGGACAAAGGAACATGGTTCGTGTTGGATTGATATCCCTCCTATGCAAAATCAAATAAGGGAGAAATTAGAAGAGCTGGGAGATCTGAAACTATCAAAACTTGTTGGGCCAAGTGGATGTAGGATACATCGAACTAATCAACACTCTCAGATGGATTGCCACGTATTCCTAGGAAGGATGGAGTTGTATTTCAAGCAACTAATCACTAGTGAAGGAATACTTATGGAAGATCCTTGGAGTACGTATCCCCTTAATGAGGAGGATGAAACAACTAGCACACGTGAAAATGGTAATCAGTCCATCCAAAATGATGAGGGTAACTGTGTGAAGAGGTTTAATTCTTCCCTATCTTTTGATGACCTTGATCCTTGCATTGAGATGGATTCAACAACTGATGAAACTCCTCTACCTAGTGAGGGCTTGATAGAAGTGGAGAATGGATTCATCGATGCATCCATAGATTCTTTCATGATGGTGAATGAGGAAGAAACACACTTTGATGGGTTAACACAAGAAGATG
The DNA here is from genome assembly GCA_007258455.2 of Sequoia sempervirens. Lineage (NCBI taxonomy): Eukaryota > Viridiplantae > Streptophyta > Pinopsida > Cupressales > Cupressaceae > Sequoia > Sequoia sempervirens. The sequence goes on from VDFB02000008.1 coordinate 339,259,144, forward strand.
ACTCTACTGATTTAAGTAGTGAACAGATTGAAACAGATAAGACACTTCAAGATGGGATTGCCAATGAATCTTGTGGTCAAAGACAAGGACTTAAATTCCAAAATGAAATTTTAAGGGAAGACGTTCAAGTAGATGTGCAAATCAGTCAAGTCTTCCCTGAAGAAATTCATGACAGGGTACATTTGGATGAAGTAAAGGAATGCCAAGAAAGCGACCGAGAGGTTATCTCAGAAGTTGAATCTCTTCAATATGACGAAGAGAATGAGACAAGGGAGTATTTTCTTGATTTTGATTCTGTTTACTCAAATGTGTTCATTGAAGAGAGTCCTTGCTTAACATCCACAAATGAATTTGATCTTAATACTGATAAATTTGATGTTGAATGGCATGTTCTTGTTGATGATGTGCAGGAATATGAATTGAGAAAGTGCTCTCCTGACTTTGACTCCATACATTCAAATGAGTTAGAAGGAAATCCTTGTTCACCATGTGCCAGTATCCCTGACATCAATGGTGATAAGCTGGATGCAGATTCTCAAACCCTTGGGGGTGACATGTTTCAAGAGAATGTTGAAAGTAAGACTTCATCTCAAGAAACCCAAATTTTTTTTGACTCTATACCTGAGATGAATATAGAGATGCTAGTTAGTGAATATCCTACTTGCAAGAAAACTCTGCTTCATATTCCATGAGTCGAAAGACCCCAGAGAAGGAGTCTACACAACACAAGTTTGCAATGCGAATTAGAAATCTTCCGAATCGTGAGTTTATTTAGAGGAAGGCACTGAGGCTAGCCAGGCCACAGCATGGTACAGGTTGATGATGAGGAAGAAGGTGCAAAGTAAATAACCTTCATTCGCTCCTCTGAATCTGTCACAAATTATCAAGATTATCTCCTTTTGTAATGGTATATTTGTCCTAGGGTGATAGTGTTAGATTTGAGTGAAAAATCCGATCTCCCAAGTGCTGTTATGAGGTCCATGGTAGTTTTCAACCCTAAACAGATGTTAAACATCTGACATATTGAGAAAAATTGAATGAAATATCTAAAACTCCAAAAAGAGAGAGAGAGAGAACTATCTAAAGAGAAAAGAGGACTCAACATGAATGGGTGATTCCAGTATCTCTATCAGGGCTATGGACACCTGACTAGTAGTAGAGCAATGCTGTGAGAAAACTAGAGGTATCTCCATTGGGGCTATGGACGCCTGACTGGTAGCAGAGCAATGCCCAAGATATCATTGTACAACAACTAAAGGGAATCAACTCATGTAGTTCAAATCTTGCACATTGTTATTCAAAAGATGAGGAAAAATTTATAAAAGAGTGATGCACCATCAAGCACACACTTAGATTCAGGGGTAGATAGTGTTGATTTACATTTGAGATTCTAGCTCAGCCTTGGTTATTAAAACTGAACCAACGGGAGTTGTGATGTTCATAAACTAGGAGTTCTGGGTAGCTGAATCTTTCAGTTTATTGAAAATGATTAAACCATTTTCCCAGCCGTGTCGCCATTTGTTATGCCTTGCATAACCATCCCATTTTATTTTGGAACAAAATGGGTCCCCCTCTTTCTTTTTTTTTTTCTTTTGTTTTCTTTGCCTTTGGTTGTCTTGTTTTGGTCTTAGGAGTTCTTTTGTTTTCCTCCTAAGTTTGTTTTTGTTCTGCTGAATTTGGTTCTACCTCAGTTAAAGTTGGGTTTCTTTTTGTTAAAATTAAGTGGAATGGTGAAAATAATATATTTTATATGCTTCTGAGGACTAATGGAGACCATTTTTTGTAGGATTAAATCATGCACATGATGATATTTCTCAAAGAGCTCAGTTGGAAAGCATCCCCCAATCCATTTTGGCATAAAATTCCTCTAAGAAGAAAGTCGGTAAGACCTTCCAGATGTCTTGCCAACTGGCAGTGTGTTATTCATTTAGGATCCATCGGTCGCCATGACATCTCAGTCGTCGTAAGGTTTTATATATGTCTCTCTGCTTGGGAAGAAGTCTCGGTGAAAGGGATGTCATCAGGGGATCTCGCCAAAAAAGATTTATGTTTGACAAGAGGTCTGGCCGAAGAGAAAAAGTCTCGCCAAAAGGGATTCTCCCTTCGGTGTAATGTTTGGAACTCGACGAAAGGTCTCGCCGACACAGCGGGGTCTCGCCAAAATAGCTTCGAGTTCGGGGAGAAGTCCCGCCGATAGAAGGAGGTCTCGGCGAAGGATGGTAGCATTGGCAAGAGGTCTCACCGACAAGGTGGACTCTTGCTGAAATGGAATAGTGTTGGGGAGAGTGGTTTACTTTCACCATGGTGTCCAACTGACATGGGAAGGTTTCACCGGGAGAGATTGCCTTCAACATAAGGTCCTGCCGATCGATGCAAGGTCTCGGAGATAGGTTTTGAGTTCGACAAAAGGTCTCGCTGACCTAGCGGGAGTCTCACCAAAAGAAAGGAGTTGGCTCAAGGGGAATAGAAAAGTTTGGCATGATATCTTGCAGACTAGCGGTAGTCTCGCCGACATATTTTCTCCCTTCGGTGTAATGTTTGAAGCTCGCCGTAATGTCCTGCCGACAGATAAAAGTCTCCCTGACAGTTGTTCAAAAGGCCACATCGGGGAGAAAGATTTATATTTGCCATGAGGTTTGGCCGAAGGGTGGAGGTCTCGCTGAAGGGTTCTCCCTTTGGTGTGATCTCTTGCCAATAGCGGTGAACTCGGCGATGAAAGTGGATACCGCTATAACTTTTGCTACCTGATGTAATCTCTCCCTGACCAAGTGAAGTCTTGCTGAAGTGAAATGGAGGCTCCTGGTTAAATGATTTTTCATCGCTATGAAGTCCTAGTGACCAAGTGGAGTCTCCTCGAAATAAAATGAGCTTGCTATAATGTCTGGCCGACCCGATGGTGTCTCGTCGAAAGGTAGAGGGGCTCGATGAGAGGTCTTGCCAACAATGGGAAGTCTTGCTGATAGCAATAGATTTTCTAGTGGAAAAAGGGATATCAGTATGATCGATGAGAACTCGCCGTGACCCCTAGCCGATAACGATTGTCTTGTCGACAGTTTTTGTGGTATCAATATAACTTGTGCCACTCGTTATGAGGTCTTGCCGACCGTCATACATGCTATGTTGATGGATGCTATGAGGTATAATTACATCGGGGAGACACGACCAGTGTCTCACTGACATGCAATTTCATTCAAATGACCTTTAACTGCCCGAGAATCTTGCGTGGCCTATGTTCACCCAATCAGAAGAAGCTAAAGGGGCGGACCATTGGCCGTTGGACTGGTTGACTACCCCTATGAAGGAGATCAACAAAATGTAAATGACATGGATCTGCTCTAAGATCAAAAGTGATGGAGCAGCTTGGTGAACAATGGTGTGGAGATCTACCGGGAAGTCTGATGCTACTTCCAAAGGTGGTCAACGTGCAGAAAGATCTTGAGCACAAGGAGGCCAAAGGAAAGAAAGAACCAAGAGTCTTAGGGACAGTTGGGATCGCTACTGGCAGAGGTGGATCGACATTAATGATAATGCTTTAGAGCATTCAAGGCAGCTATGCAAGGGAGTTCAAAGATGGACACCGGGGCATAGAGTTAATGCTGTGTTTGTAAAAGGATCTGAAGGCTTCTCTTGAATGCGATCCTTCACTGACATGGATAGCAGGGGTACACATTTAATGCAGAATCAACTTTATTCAAAAGATCTGAGGGCCGACCCTCCTACAACCAAAAAATATTTTGTAAACCCTAAAAATAGGGGCCAACTTTCTTTTTGGCACATTTTGTATATATGGAATTTTTGCCTCTTTTGGTAGGGGTAGAAGTTTTAGAATACATAGAGATAGAGAGAGATTTTCCAAAAACCAGTAGCAGTAGATAAACTTAAGAGTAGCAGTAGAATAGGAGTTAGATTTGACAGAAGGTAGTAATGTATCCTTCTGGTTCTCTTAGTATAGATGGAAACAATCTGAGGACATAGGTTTTTTGTACACTGGTGATTGTGCCAGATTTGTAAATGTTGCTTATCTCTTTCATTAACAGTAGAAGCAACCAGATTTAAATCTACTTCATGTTGTGTTCCTGAATGGTATTCATCTTCAGTTAATCATTCGATTTGAGAAGCTTTCAAGGAATGAAATCTTATTTTATGTTTTGTTTAAATGGTTAGTTACAATCTGCTGTTGAATCAACACTGTGAATGAATGAAATTGCGTGTTAATCACAAGTTGATTTTGTTTTGCAATTTTAGTTAGCAATTCCTTGAAAGGTAGCAAGTCTGGTTTAGCTGGATGAACCATCGTTCTCTTCGGTTCCAAAGCTTTGATCTATCTTTTTCTATTTCTTTAAAAACCCCACTTAATGTAGGTTTGAATTTATTTTTGTTATTAGAATAATCTAGAAGCTCAACACCAGTAGGCCCCTTGAACATTATAGTTCACATCAACCATTGAGTGAAATCAGCACAGTCGAGAACCGATTACAAAGACCTTGGGAGTTAAGATATCCATGTGTTATTCTTTCTCTTTCAGGAGAGCAGAATAGTGATATTTTGTTTAATTGTTGCTGTGCTATTTGGACCATCAACACTACCTCCATTGGAAATATATAAAAACAAATGATCCTTTGATGATAGTGGCTAGCATTAACAAGTGTGGCATTAAGCATACTGTTATTATAATAGTTTGAAGTTCAATATTTGTAGTGTGCACCTTTTGGATAAAATTGGCATAGATAAGATGAAAATTCAACCTGTTGAGATCTCTATTCATGGGTTTGATAATGTGGGAAATAAACCACTTTGTGTGATAACATTACTTGTAAAAGTTGGTAGGGTTACATTGCAAACTCCTATCCATGTCATGCCCCATTATCTTTTATATAATCTTCTCTTGGGTAGGCCATGGATTCATGAAATGAATGAAGTCCCCTCAATGCTTCATCGTCTAATAAAAAATACTTACAAAAATAATGTCTACACAATAAAATCTGATCCTAAACCTGAGAGTTGTTTACAAACTAAAACAAGAATGAAAATTCCTCTTAGAACATTGACACCAACTACACAAGTGGAACTTGTGCAAGAACAAGAAAAAAGAGAAGTAATTTTCATCAATCACAACACTATTGGATGATTATTGGGCTTAATTAGATTTTACACCTACATTCATGGGAGACTACAATATCACACACAAATTAGGAAAAGAGAAAGAATCTTCCATAATATCAACACAATCTGAGTCATCAAAACCATGTGAGTCCACAACTTTTAGAAAAGAAGAAGACAACAAAAATTATACATCTACATATGATGAAAATGATCATGACAAACCTCCTTCCTCAAAAGAAATGAAAGCACTTTATGGAAGGGGTTACAAACTTTTGAAACTTGGCTATAATGGAAAAGGATGTGGTGTTAGAGAACAAGGTATCTATATCCCTATTCAACCTAACATGCAAGAAACAACAAGAGCTCTTGGTTATTGTCATTCAATTAAAAAATAGCATTAGTTGTTTCTCCTTGCTATGTGGTAGTTGTATTATATCATATTCATTACCATGCATGAGGGTATAAACTTGGCTTTATGCAATAATATTTTCTTTTTGCAAGGAGCAGCATACCATCATCCATTTTTGGCTCACCTTTTTCCCTTACACTTGAGGGTAAGGGTTAGGTAGCCTTCTCCTAATAGTATGCCACTTATCATAGTCCCTTTGGCTAGTTGTTTGCTTTCCATATATATAATATGAGCAATATTGGGATGCCAATGACCTGCCTTAGGATTGGATCGCATATGACATACTTCCTTATTGTGTTTTGCTTTCTATGTTCTTTATTGGTATACAACTTTCCAAATAAGCTCTTGTGATCTTTTGTAAATTGGAATTTATCATTTCTAATTTAAAGTAATTGCTCACAACATGGTGTTTAGCAATTCCTTTAAAGTGGTGGCATACATTGGCATTTTTAAATTTTGGCATGATATTTTGACATTTTTTCTTCACTTGGTTCATAGAGGTTGAACATAGTGTGGTGTTGGCATAACACATTGATCATTTTGTGGCACCTTATCAAAGTTATTAGGGATTATAAATTTTGGTATGGTTGACGTATGGTAATCATGTAGACTTGGTGTGACCTTCCCATTTGCCACCCTTTTTTATGAGTTCACACCTTGTAGACCTAGTGTGTGTTTCTCATTTTTCCTTAGGGCTCACCTAGTGTATACCAAACTGCACTAGCCCTTGTGAGTGTATTTTCTTGGACAAACAGTTGAGGCCTGATCCATCCCTTTTGGAAAAATAGTTGAGGCTTGATCCAACTTTTCATTTCTTTCCTTTTCCTTTTTACATGTTGGATTTAACATTGTATTCTTATGTATCTTGTCTTGTTGCACATATCTTACATATCTTGTGTGTCCCTTTGTGCTTAAGTTGGTTTTGCATGGGATTTTAGATATTGGGGGCTTGGCCACCTCCTTGATCCTTTTTCATCCTATCTCTCTAACATTGGTACACTTGGACCCCTTTTGACTCATATTTGTCTACTTTAGTGTGAGTCTGAGTGTAAGTTCATATTGTCACTAAAGTGGGGGATAAATGTAGTGTAGGAAATTGTATATCTTTACAATTTCACACTATGTTTAGGGTTCCTTAATTTATTGGACTTAATTAAGCTTCTAATTTTCCAAATTATGCATTCCAAAGCCTTATTTTTCCCATTTTCCAAAAGGGGAACCAACATTTAATTTTTTAATCACTGTGGAATATGTGTCTCCTAGACTTTTATGCCAGGAACCATTCGCCGTCTCGTTTAAGTCCTAAGACCCATTTTTAAATATGTTTTTGGCGATATTTTAATGATTAAAATTTAACATGTAATTATCGGGTTTTGGAATCTATTTTTTTGGAAATTAGATAAACACCTATAAATACATAATCTTTTATCATTTGAAATCTAAGTGACATCAAGAAGTAATTTTATGAGAGTAAATATTATTGTCAAGAGCATAATTGAGCATTCAAGAGTAGATTTATTAGTCATTTGTTGCAGCAAATCAAGATCCTAACATCATGTTCAAGCCTATGTGTGTTCATGTCATCTTGTGAAGGCTAATATGCATTGTTGATCCTAAAGCATCCAAGCATTTTGAGTATCCATACCCATCAAGCAACACAAGGTTAGATTCCTTGGAGTGATGTGTTTGACTTCAGTCCTCTAAGGGAAGCCATTGAAGGGTTGACAAGTTGTAGCAAGCATTGTTCATTCATCATTTCCTTCTCTATTGCCATTATTTTTCTATCAAGGTTTAATTACCAAACTTGGGGTTTGACTAAGGCAAACCCCATTCAAACAAAAAAATTCCTCTTTTTGTATGTGTAGATTAAATGTTGAAGAAGAATTGAAGAGATCTTAAAGGAGCAATTTTGCATTGTTGTATTTTTTGTCATCATTCTTGTCAAAACATGGAAACTCAGTTGTATAATTTATTTCTAACTTTTTGAAAGTGGGACCTTTGCAAACGAAAGATAAGATCTTGCACCAAAGGACCCAGAAAGTTGATCTAGAATCTTGAACAAATACTCATTCACCTATGGGAAAATGAGTCCTTGTAGGCACCTTAAAACCAATTTTTCTGAGCATATTTGATGTCCTCTACACTTCCTAGATCCACTGGTAAACTATTGTTTCCATTTTTCAATTTTTGAGATCTTACAATTTTAATATTAGGGCATAGAAGATCATTAGTTTAATCATTACAAAATATTTCTAATTCATTCCATCCCCCAACATATGTAGATCTAGGTCTGATTGGCTCACCTTCAGGTATGAAATTCAATCTCTTGCACCTTGTGATCTATATCTCAATGAAATTTATAAAAATGTGGAAATGGCCCTAGGTCATGCACACTAATCTTAGAGTCACCATTTTTTAATGTTTTAGTGAGAAAGGTGGAAAATGAAAGTTTATGGGAGGTCTAAGGAAGTAGGGGGGAGATGTACACATATGGAATGGTAGAGGATATAGTGGAAATGGTGAATTGAGGGGAAGAGTTAAAGGAATGGGAAATATGAATTGAAGGAGAAGGTTGGGAGAAGTGTTAATGGTGATGGGATAAATGGAGGGAGTAAGGATGGAAGTCATGATATCCACAAAGATATATGTGGGAGGAGGTGAGGCAGAGAGGATAAACATGATGGTGAATGGAAGAAGATATGTGGAGATGAGAGGAGAAGGTGGAGAAATAGAAATGGAAGGAGAGGGAGATGATGGGAATCCTCTTGAATTTCAATGACTTTCTCAACTGGAACTTGTTATAAATTTTAAATAGGTTGAATAAAAATAAACTTCTTAAGAGAAAATCAAAGTTACATAGACTAGAAAGACATAAATGATGCAAACCAGAACTCTGAGAGATTATGCAATATGAGGATGGAAAAATTGTATTAAGAGCTTCCAAGATGAAAAATACAAGCTAGGTAGTGAGTTTATATAAAAATAAGGAGAGGATGAAGGTGGAAAATCCAACCAATAAAAATTAACCACCAAAAGTGGAGGATGCCACAAAAAGTGGAAAGTGTTTGTTCCACCCATTAAGGATGGGGATACCACATTGCTTATCTTCTATTTATTCAATGATAAAACAAATTTTTTATCCTAAGAAATCTTTATAAAAGTATAAAGAAAGCTTTATAAAAGTATAAATAAAGCTTTATAAAAGTATAGGAAACACCTATAACTAAGGGAAAATAGATTATCCCACTTAGAAAATAAAAACCTACACTAGCAACCCTCCCTAAGCATAGCTTAAGAGGATGTAAATGATGATGGGTCTCAACAAATGAGGTCATGTTAGGTACCCATGTACATATCAAATTCCCCCCAAAGAAGAAGAAGCCCCCCCAAATATAGAGAGAACAAACCTCAGAATAGAGAGAGAAGAAGCAAAGGACTAAGTAGCCCCCTCAAAGATGACACCAACTATACCCCAAGAAAATATCACAAATAAAGGAACTTGTTCTCAGTGAAGGGTTTGGTGAAGATGTTTGTAGTATGATCTAATGTCGAAAAGTACTTGGGATCAATGATCTCCCCATGAATCAACTCCTATATGCAATGAATGTGGATCTCAATGTGCTTGGTCCACTTATGATGGATTGGATTGTGAGAAATTTGAATCATAGTCTAGTTGTCACAAAAGATGATTGTGGGATTTTGAAAGGGAATTTCAAACTCAATGAGAATTTTCTAGAGCTATATGGCCTTAGTAGCAGCTTAAATTTCTCTTCAATATTGAACATTTGTAGATGAAAGAGCAATAACAGACTGCTTCTTGATTGACCAAAAAACTAGATTGGAACCAAGGGACATGTAATATCCTTAAGTAGACTTGTGATCCTAAGAATTGCTTGTACAATCTAAATTTGTGTGTCCCACCAAGTAAAAATCCACAATCGCTACATAGTGAATCCCATAATTGTATCCTTAATATATTAAAGAATATACTTAGCTATTTTACAGTGCATCTCATGTGGCTCCTACATGAATTGAGAGAACATTCCTACAACATATGAAATGTTAGGCCTCATATGAGTCAAATAGATGAGACTACCAACAAGCTATCGATACAAAGTTCCATCCACCAAGGGTGAAGAACACTTATTCTCAAGTTTGACCCTTGACAAGAAAGGAGTCAGCACACGCTTAAAATCAACCATGTGAAACCTTTGGAGCATATCAAGTGTGTACTTAGGTTATATTTGAGGCCATAGAGAGACTTCCAAAGATGAAAAACAAGTGAAGGATCCTAAATGAACCCTTTTTTCTGCTCCATGTAAATTTCCTCCTAAATATCATAATGAAGAAAAGCACTCACATACATTTGATGAACTTCCCATCTATGTGCTATAATGATAGCAAGGACAAGTCAAATGGAATTCATTTTGGTGTTTGGTGCAAAAGTTTTAGAATAGTAAATCCCTCAAACTTGGGAGAGCCCTTTGGAAACCAAGCAAGACTTATGCTTATCAAATGACCCATCTTCTACAATTTTTTTTTGGTAGGCCTGCTTGCATTGAATAAGTTTCCTTCCCTTAAGAAGTGGGACAAGATCCTAAGTGTGGTTCCTCTGCAAGGAACTGAAATCTTCCTGCATTGTTACATCCCACTTGGGGACACTTGAAGCTTCTTAAAAATTCTATTGATCAAAAGTTGTCGAAAGGAAGAGATATGGAGTCTCCTGAAATTATGATATTGTTCTTTCGTGATCTGAAGGATCCCCAACCCAATCCCTTGCTAATTGCAATGTGTGACAAGCCCAAATGGGTCCTACAACTGGAGGAGGATAAGTAGGAGGAGAATCATCATCCTCTAAATATGAACTATGTGCATTCTCATGATCACTATCATCATCTGAAGTGGAAGAAGAAGAATCCTCATCATAATAAGAAGGATTATTATCCTCTAAAGAACTATCATCATGATGTAAGGACTCTAATTTGATGGTGGTAGTAGAAGTGTTGAGAGAAGAATTGGAAGGACTCTCCTTGAAAAAAACACTCCTCTCAATGAACAACTCATGTGTGGTGGGATGTAGAAGCCTGTAGCCTTTAAAATCATCTAGGTATCCAACAAATATGCAAGGCTTGCTTTGTAGATCCATAGCCTTACATTTTTCTATCATAATGTGGGGCCATGCACTAGAACTAAACACTCAAAAGTGCTTAATTGATAGTTTTTGATTGGTCCAAGCTTGAAAAGGAGTTACCCCCTTCACAAATTTATGAGGAACTCAGTTTTGGATATAACACACACAATTAATGGCTTCTACCTAGAAAGGTGGTACCAAAAACTTGCAATGAATCATATAATTGGCCATCTCTTTCAATAACCTATTCTTCCATTCTAAAAATCCATTCTACTAAGGAGGACTATAGGGATCCGTATGCTACAAATCAATTCCTTCTGCTACACAACACTACACAAAACTGTGATTGACATATTCCCCCCATTATCTGTACACATAACTTTGAGAATTTCCCAGTTTGTTTCTCTACAAAATCCTTAAACTCCAAGAATGTATCAAATACTTTATAATTTTATTTGTGAAAGTACATAGATATGTACTTGGAAAAATCATCAATGAATGTTAAAACATATTAGGCTCTACTAAAAGATGGCTAATGAAATGACTTGCCAAATCACTATGGACCAACTCCAAAAGATGTGAGGATCTCCAAGCCTTGACTTTGTCAAATTTCTCTTTTGGATGTTTTCCAAGAATACATCCCTAACAAAAATCATAAAAAAATTGAATTGTAGGAAATCTTGTAACCATGTCCTATTGACTGAGTTATTGCAAGTAGCGGTAGTTCAAGTGGCCAAATTATTGATGCCACAAATTACTCACATCATCTGAATAAGTGAGTAGAACAAATGAAGGTGGATCAAGAACAAAGTGAGAGAATAAATAAAGCCATGATGGATGATCTTCTCTCCCAACTATATTTGTAGAATCATTGTGCAACTCACAAATCATGATTGAATCATGAGTGAACTCAATTGATTTCGTATACCTGTGTGAGTGATTTGATAGATCAATAAGAGATTAGTTGACAATGAGGGAAGACAAACAACATCCTAAAATGTGCCATCCCCCATATCAACCAACCCTCTCCCACACACCTCAATAGGAGTGTCATCTTCTATCAAAATGAAAGGCATAGTACACGGAACCAAAAATGCAACCTCATCCTCAAAATAATCCATGTGGTGTGAAGCACTTGAATCAAGAACCCAATTGAATGGTGGAGAAAAAATGCTACAAGGGCCTTTCCCTTTCCTTTCCCCTTGTTGTTGTCTTTGGCCTTGTGAAACCCATCATTTGAACTCTGTTTGATGGAATCAAGAACATTGTGATTATTCTTTTCAAGAATGTGTATCAAGTGATCTACTTATTTCTTCAAACATTTGTGCTCATCATGACTAGGTCTTTATAATAGGCACAATTTACCTTCTCTTTCTTAGGCTTGTCATTTTTGAAGATGAGGTCCCATTAGCTGCTTTTGGAGAAACTAATTTCTGATCCTTCTCTTTGCTATTCTTTTGTTTCTTATCCTTATTAACACTTTGTCCTCATTTTTCATTTGTGACATGGTTAGAAGCCAAGACATGTGACTTAGAACACTTAAGAGTGCTCATCTGGATTAGCTTATCTTGATCACGTGTGAAAAAATGGAAAAATCATCCCAAAATGGCATGGTGAATGTGGACCGAAGTGCATCCTTAGTAGCATAGAAGGTAGAAACAAATACATAATATTTAGAACTTAGCTTAGAGAGAATACTTAGAATCAATTGTTCATCTTTCTTCTCAATTCCACATTGCTTAAACTGTACCCTTATTGATTTCAATTTGGTGAAGAAATCATAAATTATCTTGGATTTCTTTTGAAGATGGTAGGGTGTTGGATTATGAATCTATGGGTGGATTATAATATAGGATATGAAGGGAAGAAACTTGAACATACCAATATTTTGGATATGTTTCTTACATTAGATTAGTTAAAATTTATATCATAATATGGAAATTCATGACCTAAGATTTAAAATAAAAGATGGTTCAAATATGAGGAGTTGAATATTAAAAAGAAAGCAATAAGGGAAACTAAAAATAGCAAACCATTTGTTATATAATTTTTCCTCCAAGCAGCTAATTGCAAATTAGAATTCAAACTTACTTGGAGTGTTGGGCAACCTAAACAATTGCAAAGTTGTTCTAGGGTTCAGGTAAATTCTTTGAGGACAAGCAAGTTTTGAGTGAATTGGTCTTCCCTAGTTTTTATAAATTTTTATATTTACAAGTTTCGATCAAAATATATTCTATTGTAAGGATTATGGATGAAACATTTTTGACTGATTCCCATATGCCACATAGGCTGCCACTTGGTTTCGGTTGAAACCTTTTTAGTCAAGTAGTTTTTGACCAAAAAATTCTCGATATAAACTATTTAGTTGGCAAAAAATGTGACACAAGTTTGTGCTTTTAATATGTGCTTACCCTCGGACATGCAAATGCAATGTGGATAAAATAAGTGATAAATTGATAAGTGTTGCGACTTACCACTCAACTCTAGTTTCCTTGATGGATTGAAGTCATTGCACTCATCTCATCCAAGGAGAATTGATTACTTGATTGGAAGTCTTGCAAGTGTTAGTACTCACAAAAACAAATGAACATAAAATATGAATGAACTCACATATAAACTTGATGAATTGAAAACATGAATCTTGACTGATGGTAAGTGTTGTAAACTGTGCTTATTTTGTAGGATGCTCAATTTGCTCAATCATTTCCTTAGGATTTCAAATGGTGAAAAAGACTTGTATTCATATGTATTTCTTGATTTTCACAAAATTAATTATCAAAAGCCAACAAATGAAATTGGATTTATAATTTTAAAATACCAATAATAAAATATTTAAAACTAAGCCAAAATATGTCAGAGGATGGTAGTACCCACATTGTCTAGACCAATTTTGGTGCTTTTATTACCATTTGATGGGCATTAAATATTAATTCCCAATTTTATTCTGATTTCCCAAAAAATTACCATAGAAAGGGAAATTTGAGAACATAATTAGGTCTAGGCACATAGGGGGAGCTAAACCTAGTGTGAAATTGTCAAGGGTGACAATTTATGATGCTACAATTTGGTGAATTATATGTTGTTTTCTTTATTAATTTAAAATAAATTAACTTAAGACATAAATAAGATAGTTTAAGGACCTGTATATTTCTTTAGCTCCTTCACAAAATCTCTCAAACACAAATGAGATCAAAACTTTACACAGTGATGTTAGATTTAATAGACTTGTTCTACCTGACTTGTGTCACAATGTTGAATCAAGTATGAAACATTGAGTGTAGTAAGTGGAAAGAATAACACAAATTTGTGTTGTAAGCCTTGCCAAAATATCAAATGTAATTTTCAAGTTTCCATTTCTATTTTTTTTTACCATTAGATAATACTTTAATCAACAATAGATTCTAAAGTTTACGTATAGGAAGGAAAATGAAAGAAACTCAGTTTCAAACTATTATTATGGTTTTCCAAACACAATATTCATTCCATGTACCTTGGATAGCTCATACGATATTGTTTGTGATGGGCATTCCCATTCATAGTATATTGGAGAGCCCTAAAACAACTTTAAATGATAAATGCCATAAAAGAATAAATTTAAGTTAATTTTGTTAAAAATCAAATATAACATTTTAATTCAAGAAATACATATAATATGTATATAACATAGTTTTATTCAAAACAAATCAAAATTCTAATGCTCTTCTAGTATTAGCATTATTTTGAAAATCAAATTCTAATGTTCTTCTAGCATTAACACTGCTTTAGAAATCAAATTCTAATGTTGTTCTACAATTAGCATTGCCTTGCAAATAAAATTCAAAAAATTTAATTGCAATAAGTGGAAGATTTCATCTCGACATTTTTTGGTGCATACAACAAGAATTCACGACTTATACTATTACATCAAACACTTTAAAATAGCAAATTGCAATATATAAATAATACAAACCATAACTTTTAACAAACCCAATTACCACTATTAAAAGAAAAACATAAATGTTGGCTTTTCACTCATAATGATTGGATTGAGCATGGTAAAACCCTAGTTATCCACCATGGAACCATGGTATAGTCAAGAAAAAGCTTGTGCTAACCTATGTTACTTGATTCAAAAGTTGTTTGCTTGCTTCCACATTATTGGAAATCTTTCCATAAACAATGAAATTCTCTACCGTTCTTTATCAAGTTGAAAATGATGTGGGGCCATGGTGAACCTCCGAGGAGCTTCCTCTTGCTTTTGCCGTCACAAATCCTTTGGCCGGCGACTAGAGAAAGAAGGGGACTTATGACTTATGAGCATCCAAAGGGCACAAAGAATATACTTCAGGACAAGGGAAAAAAGAAGCACTAAGGAAAGGACCCCCTTCTTTTTTCTTCAAATCTGACAACTCGTAAATATTTTTTCCTAAATAAAGTCGCCATTCCAACTTTCCTGAAGGTGGGCCCGGCCTAGTGGTGCCAGCCAGCAAGGACAATGCATACGCGTCAAACGCGTATTGCTCTGACCTGACATTACGAAATATAAACTGACAAAGAATGGTTTTTAAAATCCGTGAGTGGAGTAGACTGTTTTCGTTGCGATGGCGACCAAGTTTCACATGTAAAACAGCTGTAAGGGTAAAAAAAAAATGTTTGGTGGAGATTATACGAGAACTTTTAGCTGGCATGGCAGTCCTGAGCGGCTTTAAATTGAGAAGAATTTCTCATTCACCTTCCCCCCGCTTCATTCATTTGTTCTCTCTAGAGAAGAAGATATTCTGGTCGGCTTAGATTTAGAATGTTCTGCATAGCTTTAGGAAGTTTTGGATTGTGTTAGGGATTCTGTACAATAGTTGTTGCAGGGTTAGGGTTTTGTAAGATACAGTGAGCGTGGATCTCGTCTGTGCCGTTTTTGATTCCGTTAGTCTTTATGCAGCTGAGCTTTGCTTGAGTATACTCTGCCAAATTTTTGACAGGATCGGTCCTGGTTTTTTTAGGGTTTCTGTTGGCCCAGGTTGAGGGCTCGAATCTCAGGGAGCTGTTCTTTGGTTTCTGCGAGGCTCTCTGACCATGGGATTCCTCGCAGGACAGTATATTGTTGTGATCCCCAGATTAGCGGCATTTCTGCTGGAATTTTTGAAAATTTTGTTTTTTTCGGCCCTTCGGTGTGTAGGGCTGGCGGAGATCTTCGAACCTGAGACTTCTGAGCACACTGAAATTGCCT
This sequence comes from Sequoia sempervirens, assembly GCA_007258455.2. Taxonomy (NCBI): domain Eukaryota; kingdom Viridiplantae; phylum Streptophyta; class Pinopsida; order Cupressales; family Cupressaceae; genus Sequoia; species Sequoia sempervirens. The sequence goes on from VDFB02000008.1 coordinate 339,274,990, forward strand.
CCGGCTCTCTTTTTTCTGCAGAAGTCATCAGAGAGCACTTGCCCGTTGCCATGTTTGGGGAGGTCTCACAGAGGTTTTGTGCAGTTGAGGAGGATTTTATGTGCGCTGTGTGTTTGTGCGCATTTGAGGCGGAAGATGAGATCAGAGAGCTTTGTAATTGCCGTCATATTTTTCACAGGGACTGTTTGGACAAATGGCTTGATCATGATCAGAATTCGTGCCCTCTGTGCAGATCTTCCCTCATGCCTGAATTTGATGACTCAGAAGAGAATTGCCATGAATCTCCGTCATGGGTTGTAGACAGAATTTCATATGTTTTTGCAGAAGATATAGTTCCTTTCACGTCCTAGCATTCAGAAAGAAAGGAACCCTAACAATTATTGGTGTACATATGGTAAACGATTATAATTAAGATGGTTCTGCCATTTCGGATCTAATTTGGACTCTTTCGAGCATTAATTTGTTTAAAAGCTAAAAATATTTAAGTGCCACTTCCACCGATTCATTTCGTTATAAATATTGAGAACATCAAAAGCTTTTAATTTAAATGGTCAAATTACATTCCTTTTAAAAATGTAAATATTATTCAAGTTGTTAAATTACACTTCATTTATTAGAAAAGTAGATATTCATTTTATTTTTATTCTTCGAAATTTCTTTTTGATTTTATATTGTTTTATGCTAAAAACAGTTAAATAGGTGGTGTTATATCATTAATTAGATTACAGATTATAATTTAATTGGATGAACATAATTTGAACATAATTTAAAGTGTTTATGAAATTTATTCACAATATGATTATATATTTTTAAAAACTTGAAAAATTTATTCATCATATTATAATTTGTTTAAAATAATAAAATTATCTATATCTAAATTATTTACATCTAAAAATAAAAATTTAAAAATTGATCAAATTGTTTATTTATTATTTAAGATAAATAAAATATTAATTTTAAAATGATTATTTATGTAGGTGTTGAAATTACATAGACTTTAATTTAATACTTAATTATATTCATTTCATTATATTTAATTAATTTACTTAATTTATTTAATGTGTTGTATTGTTATTGAAATCTTAAAATAACTATGATGGGTTTGAAATATTATTATTTTAGAATAAAACATGATTTAAAATTAGATAATATAATTTACTTAATTTATTTAATGTGTTGTATTGTTACTTAAATCCTAAAATAACTATAAAAAAAAAAAAATAAATCTTAAAATAACTATGATGGGTTTGAAATATTATTATTTTAGAATAAAACATGATTTAAAATTAGATCTTATATGGGAAGTGAAATCACAATCTAAACATAAACAACTTTCAAGTTGTTTTGGAAAATATTTTAAATAATCATAGTTTTGATTTGTAATAGATTGTAATCATATTATTATTTTAGAATAAAACATGATTTAGAATTATATCTTATATGGGAAGTGAAATCACAATCTAAACATAAACAACTTTCAAGTTGTTTTGGAAAATATTTTAAATAGTCATAGTTTTGATTTGTAATAGATTGTAATCATATTATTATTTTAGAATAAAACATGATTTAGAATTATATCTTAAAATAAAATAAAATAAAAAAATCTTAAAATAACTATGATGGGTTTGAAATATTATTATTTTAGAATAAAACATGATTTAAAATTAGATCTTATATGGGAAGTGAAATCACAATCTAAACATAAACAACTTTCAAGTTGTTTTGGAAAATATTTTAAATAATCATAGTTTTGATTTGTAATAGATTGTAATCATATTATTATTTTAGAATAAAACATGATTTAGAATTATATCTTATATGGGAAGTGAAATCACAATCTAAACATAAACAACTTTCAAGTTGTTTTGGAAAATATTTTAAATAGTCATAGTTTTGATTTTTAATAGATTGTAATCAATTATTAGTTGTAAAGTTTACATAGTGAAATAATATTTTTATAATTTTAATTATATACAAGAATATTTTTATTATTTTAATTGAGCTATAATTTAACAATGCAAATTAAAAATAATATTTAAATTATAGTTTGAAAATGATTAAGAATATTAATAGTTCTAATTTATTAAGAAATGATATTTATATCAATAGCATCCAGTTTTCAAAGTCCATGTGCTAAATTTATGGATTTAATAAATTCACACAGTTTCAATATAAAAATCTAGCACTATATATTTATATCACTTTTTAATTGAATTGTATTGTAACTTGAAACAAATTAAAGCTCAAATTAATATTTAATTTTTTAAAATTTTTTAATCCACTGTTTGTATGAATTATATATGTAATTTTTTAATTTTTTTTATCAAGGTTGCATTAATTTAATTATAATATAATTGATTATTAGTTATAAACTTCATATAAAAGAATTTAATTTTTAAAAATAATTTCACTCTCCTACAAAGTAGAATTGAAGTCACTTCAATCAATTATTCATAATCAATTATTAGTTGTAAAGTTGGTACAAAATATTGTTAAAATTTCAAAATAAATTAATGATGTTTACAACTGTAATTCATTAAAATTATATTTAAGTCATTTTAATCAAAAGTACATTTTTAATATATAAATTTTGTTTGATTATAATTTTTTTTTACTTTATACAATTAAATTTTATCCTTACATTATTCCATCCCTTCAACTATATAATAATTACAAACAAAATAATAGTACAAAATTTAATTAATAATAAATTTAAGTAACAACAAAATGAATATGAACATACCTAAAAAAAGTAAAAAAAAAGTTATATTTATTAATAATTTAAATGATTTTATCAAAAAATTGTAGTTCAATTGATTGAATATAATTAATGAGAATAATCATATATTCTTTAATAAAAGGTGAGGTCCATATTATAATAATTAAAACAACTGTAACATAGCTAGTATAAATGGTATCAATATATTAAGATTTTTTTTTGAAAATAGATGTATAATAAATAAGAAATGAGTTTCAAATTATATCTAGAATAATTTTAAGAAAACTTATGCGCCTAACATCAGCATATTGTAAAAAAATGTAAATAAGCAGATTGAAATTATCCATGGAACATCTTTAACAGAACTCATACACTGGATCACACACACTAATCCATCATCAGAAAGTAAATTATTATAATTTTTTTTATAATCTTACAATAATCAGAAATCTCAAAAATAAAATAAAATAAATAAATGCATTTTATTGACGGATTAATGATTGTGCAAGTTGAACATGACTGAAAAACCTTAAAAACCCTAAAAAAAAAAAAAAACCAAAAGAAAAACCAGAAGATCTGCACTGATCAATTCAAATCAAAAGTTTAACATTTCTGTTACTGAGCAAAAAAGATGGATGCAAATGAGTTCATATGAAAACAAAAAAAGTATAAGATGCTGCGCGTCATTATTTAGTTCCAGAAGGATGACTAGATGGCGTAAAAGAATGGAAGCAATTCATACTTTATTTTCTCTATTCTCTATTCACATTGGCCTGCCACCATCAAATTGCGTTTCAGGCTTTTCTTTTTGGAGGTCTTTTCGTACAATATCATTGAATTTATATGGATTTGAAGTGTGAATCTGGCTCTCGCTTTAACAAGATCCTCTGGTCTCCTGCGCCACAAACCTTTTCTTCATTTCTCCTGGAACCAAAAAACAAAAAGAAAAGTCAGGCCGTAATGTCATTATTTTTAATGACATTTTTAAGAGCGTCTTAGGCCCTGAGAGAGATCTTGATCTAGGGTTTATTGTTTCTTATGCAGTTTAATCGTCTGCTTTATGTGGGATTAAAAAATTTAATTGTAGAGATTAAATATTTTAGAGTGGATTTACACGGTTTATAGTATATGAATTATCTAGAACTTCTACTTATAGAGGAGGTACTTGAAATATTATTGAAGAGTACATATCTTGTTTCTCACAATATTGAAAACAATATTCAAATTTGTGATATCTCTTTTAACAACACAAATTCTTTGAAAATAACAATTCACCATTTCCAACATTTTCAACATATAGATGTGGCCCAAGTTTAAAAACAATTGAGATTTATTTTTAGTATACATTCCTTCAATCAAAAGTGTCAAATAATTCCAAAAATATACCCTTTCCTTTTGTCATTTGGGGTGTATGAGGGCCACTTATTTTATGTTGGTTAATAATGTGATTATGGCTTCTTCCTTGTGATAGGGTGGCACTAAACAATTGTAGGTTGGCTCGTCACATCAATAATACAAATACTAAATAAATCTTTGACATTGATGTTATAACTAATATATGTACAATTAAGTTTTACTCTCAAAGTTGATAAAATATAATAGTTTATTTTAAATTTTGTTTATTACTTATAATACAAAATTTGTATATAATTATATAAATTTGTATATAATTATTTGTATGTATTTTTCTATTTTGTTAATAATTTTTTCAATTGATTGGAACAATTTTAATTGTATTAGAGAAGAAAAGTTGGTTTCTTTAATTGAAATATAATAATTGAAATAAATTCATTTAAAATGATATATGAATTTTTATTTAAAGTATCAAACTATCTACTACAAAAATATTTATATATTTCACTATTCAAATTGTAATTATAAGGATTAAATCTTTTTAGAATGTGTAATGATTTTATATATCTAGTACTCTTATTTATAGAGGAGGCACTTTTAATTTTATTTCAAATATTAATAAGACTACATATTATGATTTTGAGAATATTTGAACATGTGACATCTCTTTCAAAAACATAAATTCTTGAAAACAACTATTCATTGACTCTAAAATTTTCAAAATATAGACATGGATCAAATTTAAAGACAACCTAGATTTGTTTTAGTATACATTCCTCTCAATCAAAAGTGCC
>VDFB02000008.1:339279955-339409649 GCA_007258455.2 Sequoia sempervirens
AGATTCCTAATGCTGATAGAATCTAAAGTGAATTCAACTTTTCTAAAAAAAAATTCTCAACAATTATGTACAGTTAAAAGTATCTCACAAATGAAGTAAAGAATCAAATCTTGTGAAAAAAACGTATTTCTAAAAAATGAATTAATACAAAGGAATAGGCACTCTAGAGACATTAAGATGTGATTTTGAATTCTTGATTTAGTTGTATGTGGGTTAAATCTTGTGAAAAAAAATTCACTAAAAATTTAATTAAACCTTAATATCATAATTTTAAAAAATATTAAATTTCATACTTACACATATTAACTTTAAAAAACAAACAATTAAAAATATTGAATATTTAATTATGTACTTTAGTGTAAACAATATAAAACAATATATTATAACATATTATATTTAATCTAATATATAAATTTGTACCTCCATAAAAAGCTAATGAATAAAATATTGTGAAAACCATTTGATTTTATGGTCATTTTGCTTTAGAAATTGGAACATTTTCATAATTTTACATTTATCCCACAACCGAAAAGTGAAGACAGAGATGATTTAGCAAAAAAAAATGTCTAGTTTTACAGTTCTAAGCCTCTAATTTATAAGCCCCTTCACCCTTACTTTTTCTCACCACATGCATGTGGGATTAAAAATAATTTGCATGAAAAGAAATACTCTGTCGGACAGCTTGAGGATGGAAGAAGAGATCTGGTTACCAGCAGATTTTATAGCTCGTAATGTTGGAAACGGAAAACTAAATCCTTCCAAACTGTGGATGTGAATAAGAATGGAAACAACAAATGCGGAAACGGAAACGGTGGGCGTGAACAGGAACGGGAACAAGCAGAGACAAAAGAGAAAAAGGTACTGTTGTGGGCCCGGCCACCTAAGCAGTCAGATGCTTAGAGTGTGCCAGTTAAGCCCAACCGGTGTGCTGAGAGCGTGGATGCAATCGAAGAGGCATTCCTTGGTCCGGGATAGGAAGCGGATTAGCAGAGATATTCTCCTTTGCGTCCACTAAATCCCAAGTGAAATTTTTGACTATGTTGTGAAGAAACACGAGAACTATCATCCGTGCATATTCTTTTCCCGGGCACATTCGACGGCCCCCTCCGAAGGGCACGAATGTATACGGCGCTGGTCCACTCCCTTCGAACCTCCCTGGATCAAATTTCTCCGGATCAGGGAAATACTCGGCTTTCTTATGTGTCGAATGTGCTGCCCAAGCTAGCTGCACTCCACTCCACTCCAAAGAATTAGAAAGCCAAGAAAGAATACTAGGAATTCAACAGCTTTTGATGCCATGATTAGCCCATAAAAAATAAAAATCAATCTGTTGTCTTAGCTCTTTTGATGCGCTTACCTTCCATCCTTTGGGAATGACGAATCCATCGTAAGAGATGTCTTCCGAGCTCACCCGCAACGAGCCTGCAGCTGCAGGTTGCAATCTGAGCGTCTCCTGTGCCGCCCTCCATGAATACTTCATCTTCTGTAAGTCATTCCACTCCAACTCCTGCCTCCCCTCCATGTCACTCATGATCTGCAGATGTTCTGTCGCTTTCCTCACGTCAGAAGTTTCGTATATGCAGGGGAGAAAAAATGAAAAGAAAGAAGATGGTGTTTGTACCTTGTAGTAGTTGGGTGTAGCAGTGAGGATGGAGAGCCAGATTTCTGAGCAGAAAAGTTAGGGTGACAACGTTGGTGTCGTGGCCGCCCTCTAAAAGCAACATCACGTTATCCATAATTTCTTCGTCCGTCATCATCTGCCCACGGTCATCAGTGTTGCAGAGAAGGAAGGACAACAGGTCCTGCTCTGGTGAAGCGGACCCATTTGACAGATCCTTCCTCCTCCTAACGATGATCTTGTGCAGTATTTTGTGGATTCGCTTTCTAGCGGTCAATCCTCTGTGGTATGGCGTTCCCGGAAAATCGAAAGGGATCTGCAGAATTCCTTCTGATGCATGTTCGAAATGGAGATACAATTCTTTTTGTTGCACTTCATCGATCATACTTACAAAGAGACTGCAAGCCACCGCAAACATACCGCGCTTGATGAGATGATACACCGCCACTTGCTGCTTTCCCATCCAGTAACTTTTCAGCTCTTCATTTACAATGGAATCTGCTTTGCCTACGAACTTTTGCATGGCTCGCGGCTTTAAGAACGTCATGAGCATCTTTCTGACTTGTCTGCCGTCTTCTCCCGTCTTGCTAAGTAGGGAACTTCCGAAGAGCTTGACAGTGGAATGAGGATAATAGTTTTGGACGTCTGCGTTGAAGAGAAATCGATTGCCTTCAGCGCTGTACAACATGGCCACGGAGTGTCCAAACAGAGATAACTTGAAGGTATTTCCGAATCGCTTATTTCTATCCTCGAGGAAACTCTCGAAGCCCTTAGTCCATATGGAGGCTAGAAGCTGCGGCATTTCTCCAACCAGAGGCCACCCAAAACTTCCTGGAGGTAGAGCCGGCTTTAGCATTGAAAGAGTGGCCTTCGTAATATAAACGAACAGCACAAACGCCATGACTGAACCCGCCATAACGAGGATATCCATGTTCGCCAGAAGGAGGGTGGCAATGTCTCTACTCTTAAGATGGTAATGAGTAATGGTGAGAGTCGCCTTATATACAGCTGATTTCAATCCACGGAAACCTTAAAACTGAAGAATGCATGATCAACCGTCCACCGCCAAACTGTTGGGAAGTGATGCTTATCGATCAGTTCTGCACCGTCATTCACGGCCATGAAATTCACTAAGGATGCCGTGCGCAGTTATAATAAACAATTAGTTTTAATAACTGTTTTAAGCACATGTTGACTGTGAGTTTGCATGGGTCTGTAGTCTGCATGTAATATGCACGATAAATTGCATGCAGAAGAAAATTTAATTGAAATCCTCTATAAAGAAGTGATATGTAATGATTTTTTACTCAGGATGCCATGCTCAGTTATAATAAACAATTAGTTTTAATAGCTGTTTGTAAGTTTGCATGAGTCTGTATTCTGAATGTAAAATGCATGATGAAAAAATGTAGAAGAAAATGTAATTGAAACCTCTATAAAGAAGTGATATGTAATGATTTATTTATCAGAGAAATAATAAAGCTACTGTGTTTGTGCAAAAGAATTCTCCGCTTCTTGTTTGTGTTTTAAGTGTTTGCCTGGGGTTACGAAATTTACACAAACTCTAGTTCCACTGCCAAACAGTTTTCTTTAATTAGTTTGTTTTTGCATAATAAAACTGCATGTGCAGTTCATTATAGGCATAGTCTTTTACTAGTTTGCTTTAAAGACAATGCAGACACATCTAATTTTAGCTCGTTCCATCCATGCACTTAGCTTGCATGAGAATATACTGTTTGTAATCTGTGGTAACTTTGTTTAGATTTCTTCTTTATATGTATGCTTTTAGCAGAGTTTTTGACAAGTTGAAATATACAGAATTACTTTTTCCAGCGTTGTTGTTCGCTCACTCTGTGAGCAGATATAATGTTCATTGCTTATTATATTTTGAGTGATCTGTGTTTTTTATTCATCTATGTTTATCAGTACAGTATAAGAGCGTAAGTTTTAAATCTTCAATTGGTATCAGAGTCGGTTGCAGACAACTGCAGGTTAATGGTTCTCTCCAAGAAATATTAAAATGTCAAATGGTGGCAATTTCCATTATAGTTTCAGCTGTTTAGCGGAGACAATTATGACCATTGGAGTATAAAGATGAAGAACCTACTATTATCCCAAGATCTTGGGAATTAGTAGGAGGATACACAGAACCTGTAGATCAGAATGTGTCAAATGCTTTAATAGCAAATCAATGAATTCAATTGAAAGAAGACAAAAAGAAGGGAAATCGAGCTCCAATTGACATATCCAATGCAGATTATCTAAGCAATCAATAATTCAATAAATTCATATTATCTAGATTATTGATTTGAGTCACTTTCAATATAGCTGATTTAGTTGACCTTATTACTCTTGACCTTACGAAATCAACCATTTTTCATTAATAAGTTCTTTTGACCTCATAATGTAAACATTATTAAATACTTGTCTAGGGGAAAGGTCCCTATTACCGCACACCATCCAATTACTACTCACTGTATGGTCACTTTACCCCCCAAAAAAAAAATGCATTTGACCCACTAAAAAACTTTATTTAATCTAATAGAAAGTTGCAAAAACATCAATACATGTTCACAAGACAATGTAGTTGACCAATGTAGGTAGTCAACTACACATACATTGGCATTTACAATACAATTCTAGTTGCAGAAAAAAAACTCATTTACAAATTATAAAAAACTTTTATAATTATAAATACACCCACTTGGAAAAGGCGTCACCCTCAATACATATTATATTAATAAATACATAGGCACACTTAATGATACTTTACATGACATAATGACAAACTCCTATCAACTCTTTGGTATCTTAAGTGCACATTCTAATTCAATACTCTCTCAAAGGTGTCACCCTCAATACATATTATATTAATAAATACATAGGCACACTTAATGATGCTTTACATGACATAATGACAAACTCCTATCAACTCTACGGTATGTCAAGTGCACATTCTTCAACACTCTCTCTATCAGCTACATGTATTTACATGTATTAACTCCATTCCCTGTAGGTACCTACACAATTAAATACTGGTATAAGGCTCCCCAAATAAACATCAAATCCAAATATAGTGTAGAATTCAGTCAATTCACCTTTCAAAAACCTACATAACTAGTAGCTACAATTTTCAATGATTGGATCTTCCCCAAACAAATTCAAAATTGAAACACAACAACCAAATTCAATGCATTGAATTGTCAAATTCAAATTATTAAATAAGAGGGAAAGAAGCCAACGACATTTACAATTACTGGAGTTAACAAATATTCTCTACAAACTACAGAGCATTGACAAGCATCCTCTGTGCATTCCTCAAATATACATGGTTTTTTAAGTTGGTACATTCTACATTCTACTTATAGTTATTTTCATGAAATGTGCATTTAACAGTAATTTTCATGCAATCTTTATTTATATGTTATAAGTAAATGAGGGTCTTTTCTAGTCACAAGTTACTCCTTACAAACCCCATTTACAAATTTAGTAAACAATGTGTTCATTTACTATTTTCAGTTATTTCTTAGGGTTTATATTTGTCATTTATTTCATAAAAAGGCTCCTTTATATTTTGTTTCTCTTCATCATTTAGCAAATTGATATAAGCATGATGAACCATCCATTACATATATCAATTAATTCGTAGAACACTCCTTTATATTCAAAATAAGTGTATACATCAGCTTGCATTCTCATTATATACGTGTTTATATATATGTGTATGTTTGTATATATTTACATTAATAAATATGTGTATTACATACATAAAAACATATATACATATATATACATATACACATGTATAGATACATACATATAAATACACACACACACACATATTCATACATCCATCTGAATTCCACTGTCTTCTTTGGGGTGATTAAGGAATTATTCTCATGAAACTCTTGCTTGGTTTTTTTAGCATATATCTGAATTTTTTTGGCATTATCTCAAAACCCATGTCTATTTTTGTGTGACTAAGGAATTATTATAATGAAACCCTTGCTTACTTTTTTGGGCATATATCTCAAAGCCCATGTTTATTTTTGTGACTAAGGAATTATTATCATGAAACCCTTGCTCACTTTTTTGGGCATATATCTGAAACCCAAGTCTATATTTGTTTTACCTCTATTTAAATTTATATCCTTTCGTTGTTCAATACAATACAATAGCCTTTATTTACTATAAAATGTGTTAGTAATTTTCTACTTTCTATTGCACATATAGCGGGGCACCATACATATATATGACAAACTTTGTATCATTTATTCTTTACTTCACATCTTACGTTTTCATTGTACTCTTAGATGTTCACACAAAGATATATATCTATGCATATATACATGTATACATATCAATACATATATATGTATATATATTAAGAGAGGGGGACCACTACATGCAAGACCCTTGGTCATATAAGGTCAAGATGTGAGAGGCTGCCCTAACTTACCTCAGCCAAATGCAATGTTTAGGGTACGAGGATGAGAATGATGAGGACCACGAAGTCCTACAACCACTCCACAATCCTGAGTTTCAAGGAGGGCTAGGCGAGTCAGTTATTAGGTTCGACTCTGCGCCTTAGGGAGCTCTCTACCCAAAGGTGGAAGCACAATCTTTGGATGAAAGTGTAGCATGCTGGCATCTCTAAAGTGCGCTGGTGTCCGTATGACTAGACAATAGCAGAGACAAGGTCAAACCTACTAAAATGACTAACAACCCAGTTGACTAACTAAAGGGCCAAAATGATATGACTAGATAAATTAAATACTCTCTAATGTTATAAATAAAATATGCAAGAGTGACGAAAATAAGGAGAATCTCACCAAGGAACCCATTCAGCAACTGGTTCTCCGAAAGCACGTTCACCTACACACAAAAAGAAGGAAAATTTTGGGTGGCTGTATAGGGGCCTATTTCAGTTAGACCCCCATTTAGGTGTTTCCACCTCCATGGGACAGCCAAAGAAACAAGATAAAGAAATAATATAGTAAAGAGAAAATAAGCACTACAAAATAGTGTTATGCTACAAAAAAAGGTGATAGAGGAGAGGAGAGGTAAACTTACAACCTCCACCAAGAGCACTCAAGGTTTCTTGGGAGAGAAATGAGAGTAATCGAGCCTCTGTTGCAATGGCATGGTACCAAATGTGCTCTACCAAAGTGATGGAGTGTTGCTTTGCTGCAATGGAATGCTTGAAAGTGAATGTGAGAGTGCAAGGATGAAAGCTTGGTGTGGTGAAGAGTTGTGTAGAGGATCAAGTGAATGCTTAGAGGATGAAATGCTTGTTGAAGAGATGAATTTGAAGAAGGGATGGATAAAAATGGCCATATTTGAGTCGGTCGGCCAAAGGGAGCATTACAATTTCACCTCCAATGAGAAGAGTAATGCCTCTACAAGTTTAGCTGTAGGAATTTTCTAGGGACGTAAGCGCACCGCACAAAGATCTGTGCACCATGCGGGCATCCCCGATAGGAATACCTCCATCGACACTCAAACCAGGCGTCAAGTGGGATGCAAGTAGCGGGCTTAGGTAGAATTAAGCCTCCAAAATTGGTTTTTTGAGGTGGGTAAAGGAAAAAAGGGGAATTTGCATAAGGAGTGCAAATTCGCTCTTATACAATATACACATATATGTATATATATACATATATATTTATATGTATACATATATCTATGTAATTATATGTATACATAGGTATATGTATGTATACATACATACATACATACATATATATATAAGATAGAAAATTATCGCTCTATAGTATAGGACATAGAAAAAAAATTCTATACTCCACATTCAAGGAAACCCTAGAGATCTAAAACTAAAGTATGCAAAGGGGAAAGATATCTTGCAATAGGGTGTCCTAGGGTTAGATTAATGACTAAAGAGTGGCTCACCACCAAGATAGGGCTTGGAAAGACAAATGAAATGCAGGATCTAATGTTTAAACCTAGCGATGCATGAAACTTGAATGAATGACCTAGAAATGTATATAAATCATAACAGAAGGCTATAAAATCATAAGTGTGCACCTAGAAACCTGTAGAGGCTTGAATGGGGATTGGAAATGTTGGAAATTTTTATTTTAAGGCTGAGTGGGACTCATATGCCATTCTAGGTGATTTAGTCCCAGACTAGGTTTTCTACAACAAAACTGGAATTTGACAGTGTTGATTTTGAATCTCTAGAAACCTTGAAAATTGGTTGTACTAGAACTCATATGCCCAAGGTGGTGTATCAGTCCTAGTGTAATTTTTTGGAGGATTAAGATCTGATTATGTTCTCCAATCTCTTCTCTTTTTGTCACATTTTGTTTCTGGGTCTAAAACCCTAATTTTGCACTTGTAGATGACTTTTTGTTAAGATAGCAACCTTACAAATAATGGGACAACTCGAACAACTTTCTCCAAGATTGCCACCTAATACTCAAGGGATCTTCAAGCTTCAAGACATCTAGATCTGCAATCACACATGTAGAGAGAGGAAAACTTGTTGATTTCCTAGTAAACGGGGGTTTGCCTTGGTCAAACCCCTTTGAGGTAATTACACCAAATGATGAGATAATGAAGTAAGGACATGAAAAATGAAACATGACTAATGATACCTTGAATGATGTCTTGTAGATCAAAAATATAACATGAAGTGGCCATGAAGGATGTAGATCTAGATCTTGATATAAGTGTAGAACAATGCTTGATCTTGGATCTTGAATGCAACATCACAACACTAGCTCACCAACATGCTTGATGCTTGATAGCCTTGACATGATGATGGATCTTGAATTGTTGAAATAATTGATGAATAAATATGCCCTTGAATGCCTTAGAAATGCTCTTGTGAAATCTCTTGATGCTCTTGTGAAGTCATGGAATGCTTAACTCTTGAGTAGTTGACTTGATATCATGAAATCTTAATGAAATAATGATTTGAGACCTTGTTTATTTTGTAAATTCATCCAAGTTACTGTTTATTAGATCCTAGAGGCTGACATTCATAAAATTTGAATTTAAAACCCTGATTTCCCACTCAAAACCCTAAAAATGAGCCAAATGGGACTCATATGCCACCCTTGGTGTATGGGTCCCACATGGCCTTTCTAGAGAGAGAAAGTGTCGGTGAGTTAAGAAATTAAGTCTATTTGTTGATCTTGTCAGGATTTCAGTTGAAATAAGCCTTGGGATGCATAATATACAGTCTTAGGGGTCTATTAATGATGATATAAAGATCATAAATCCAAGAGGGCCCAAAACTATATGTAGAAGTGTAAATAAATATACTTTACCACATCAAATTAAGGAAAAAATAGGCCTTTTTAGCTTAAAAGGGTCCTAAATCCATTGTGAATCTATACAACACATTACAACACAAGATTACGACAATGTTAGGTCCAATAGGCCTAAATTTAATGTGAAGGTGTAAATGAATACACTTTACAACATTAAATCAAGGTAAAGTTAGGTTTATTTAGCTTAAATGGGCCCTAAATCCAATATGAATGTGGAACACATTACAACACTAGATTAAGGCGACCTTAAGTTTATTTTAACATTAATCATTCCCAAATTAGGAAAGAAAAGGGGATACTTTTTATGTTGCCACATTTAGCACCCACTTTAGTGAGAGGATTAACTTGCTTCAAACTCTCACTAAAGTTGACATTCAAGAGGGATCCAATTATACCAATGTGGATGGTCTAGGATAACAAAGATCATGGAGGTAGTCAAGTCTCTAGGTTCCAAGATCCTAAGTCAAACTAGGATAAGCATGAAAGGACAAACACAAGGTGTATGATATACAATATCAAGACAATATATTTAAACGTACAATGCCAATAACTAAAAGAAAGAAAAACCATAACAAGAAAAAATAAAAAGAGGTGGATCAAGCCTCGACCGTTTGTCCAACATGATGTGGATCATATCTAAGTTGTTTGTCCAAAAATGCATGCTAACACTAAGACAATGAAACTTTAGGCTATCTGTTGGGTGAGTAATCCAAGAGAGTGAGACACATATATGCGTGATTGGTATGCACTCACAACACATGTGAGTGGCTAAGGGAAAGTCATGCCTCAAATTAGCTTCCTGTCTAACCAGACCAAAGCTATACCTCCTGATAACTTTGATAAGGCACCACACAAAAATGAAATTCAAGCTTCATGAGGCAAGAAAAGCTTCGTATTCTTGGAAATCATGAAAAAAAAGATGGCTCCATAGGCATGCAAGGTGTTCATATAACCAAAATAGTAAATGTGAAATAGATATGTTCAAAAGGATTTTGCTTAGTGCATGTAAGGTCTCTTCTTAGGGAACATTGTGCCTAATGTCTCCAAGAGAGGACAAGTCAAAGAAATATCATGCTCTCAGAGGGAATCAATCCCAATGAAACCACCAAGAAAAGAATGCATCACAAGAATAAATAAAATCGCACAATGAAACATGAGTTTCAATGTATGCCCCCACTTTAAAGTGGTTACTAACACCATTACTATGAGAAATTTCTTTAAATTAGAAGAGGACATGAGAGCTTACTCGGAAAACCATATGCCAAGTCATATGTTTCCAATAAGCTACATCATGAATAAGTATATGACATGTGAGTCAACTTAAGGCATGTCTTCCACATCCCAAGATTTCTCTTATATGTACATGAAAGGCAGGCAACTAGCTAAAAGAGACAATGAAAAGTGACATACAAGGACAAGGCTACCTAACACCATGCCCCCACTTAGTGTAGGACAATGATGAGACAAAATGAAAAGAGGAACTAGGTGACTCAACATGAGGAAGAGCACCACAATCCTTAAGATGTTGAATTCTATTAGTCAAAGCCTTACATTCGCTAGTAGAATGACCATGAACTCTATGATATGCACAAAATGAAGTCTTGTAGTATAATTTCTTTTGTGTTCTTGGAGGAAGGGATATAAAATGATCTTGGAAGAGTCTCAACAAGATACCCTCTTGATCAATGGTAGAGGTTGTTCCTTTATTTGCACAAGATGCAATACACACACTAAATGATAAGGCCTTAGATGAAAAGGGAGATAAAGGTGGTAAACCTAAATATTTCTTGAAAGAGTATGGTATATCTGTTTACTTTGTATGTGCATTGCATTCATGTGTAGGAGGGAGATCATATATCCTATACCATAACAATATTTCAATTTAGATGAAGGGGGTTTATGCTTCTGGGAAGGATTGGCTTCTTCATGAGAACACAATTTATCCTTTTAATAGTTATGTATTGTCCCCTCATGAGGAATGGAAGTTAAATAGCCCCTATCATCACCATGGGGTAATGTTGTTGACATAGAACCAAGTTGAGAAAATTATACACAAGGTTGTTTTGGTTTAGATTGTGAGATTTTTCACTCTCCCATAAAGGAAGGTGTACAACCCCAATTGTCACTAGAATTTGTATTTGGAAATGAATCATTTGTATATGAGTCTTTGGACTTTGAGGGTGATATTTTGGATTCTTTGTTAAAAGGAGGTGTAAAATCTAACGACCCCCAATTATCACTAAAGATTTTAGGATTAACATCAACTTGTATAGGTTCAACTTTTGATTTTGGAATGAAAGTATTAGGGGAGTTGGAAGTGTTGTGATAATATAATTTATAACTTCTTTCATTTGCTTCAACTGTGTAACAAATTTCATCGCACGGTGAGGAGTAGATGGGAATCATTTCATAGCATGAATCCATGGCCTCCCTAGGAGAAGATTGTATGAAATAGGTCCTAGCATGGTATGGATAGGGGTAGGCAACACTACAGGTCCGACCTCAATAGGTAATGTGATCATTCCTAATGGTTTCCTATTAACATTGTCAAATCCATACATATGAACATCATTAAGTTGGATAAGCCTCTTGTCCACACCAGTTTTATCTAGGAGATCAATGCTAAAAACATTAAGACCTGCTCCATTGTCTATGAGAGTGCACTTAACTGTAGTTTCACTAATGATTACCTTTATCATCAAGGCTTCATTTTTGTTTTGAATCTCAAGTGAGGGTAATTCATGTTTAAAGAATGTGATTTCTGACTATGTGACTTGCATAGGATGGAAGGAGGATGTTATATTATTCAATTTCATAGAATCTTGGATCTCCTCCTGCTTTATTTTTAGTAGTTCTTGGAATAAAAAATTGTACGTAGGTGATAATTGAATAAGTTACCAGATTGATACATTAGCGGGAGTCTTTTTAAGATCTACAATTATATTATGTAAAGGTGAACATGGAGCACTAGGAAAAATATGTCGATGCACTAGTAATGAAGTGGGGGTGGTTTGTCATTTCCTACATGTTTGAGTAACTGTGTTATATCTCAGTTGCTACAAAACATTGTTGTTGTTAAGTTGCATTAAATATTTCAAGAAATCTCTAATTTTCTTGTTATGTGGATGACTAATGGATGGTGACTTAGGAGGCTCACTAGTTAAACGATATCCAATTTGTGTCATCAAAAGCTCAACAAACTTGTCATTATTTGCATGATCTCTTAGTGAAGAGGAGTCTAATGTCACTTCATAATCTTCACCTAAGGAAACTTCATTACATGTGTCATTGTTTGGATTTTCTTGCAACATGATATCCTCCCTAGGAGCAGATTTTTTAAGAGAACTACAAACTAGATGTTCATGAAATTTAAAGGTTGGTTCTTCTAAAAGGATTTCATCGCAAGTAAGGGAGTTACCAATGGTTATATTTTCTTGCTTATTAATGATGGTGTTTCCTTGTTCAATATTTTTTTCCCTAGGTGAAGATAGACACATAAGATCATCTATTGTAGTTTCTAATGTCAAAGTATATTCTTCACAACTAGGAGGGATAATAGGAGAAGAATCAATGTTATTGTAAAGATTGTCCAAATTTTCACCCCTTTGTCCCATAATGTCTTCCAAAATAGGATAAGTAGGGCAAGAAACATAAAGAGGGTTGTCATATATCTTAAAGGTTTGATTATCTAACACCAACATATCCTCATCACTTACGATGGACACGAAAAAAGTATCCCTTTTTGCTTGCTTGATTTGGGAATAATTGATGATAAATTGGACTTAATTTATCCTTGGTCTAGTGTTATGAGGTGTTTTACACATCCACATTAGGTCCTGGACCCTTGCAAATTGAAGAAAATGCATGTCTTGTAAAGGTGTTCTAAATAATTGTAAATTACATTCACACTTTTCTAGACTTTTATCAAGCATTTAAGTATAATGGTCCTTTCCCCCCCACTTTTGAATTAAATATTATTTTAATTAAAAATTTAGTTTTTCCTTCTTCTATAATTAAATAATTATTTAAATTATTTAATTATTCATTAGCATTTTCTCTCTATAATTAAATATTTCCCCAATTAAATAATTATTTTAATTATTTAATTATTTCTTCCCTCTCCATTAAATAATTGATTTTAATTATTAACACCCTTCCTTTCCTCTATAATTAAATAATTATTTTTAGTTATTTAATTATTTGTTCTCACCTTTCTTTTGAAATAAATAAAATTAATATTTTATTTATTTCTCCTATGTTGGCCACCTAAATTAAATAATTTTTATTATTTAATTTTCTCCAACAACCTCTTTTTCTGTACCAATCTTATCTTCCACCTCAAATATTAATCTATCCATGTCTTTCTTCTCTCAATTAACATCCACCCTTGATTAAGTTACTTTCTAATTTAATCTTTGCCCTTGATCATGATCCTTATTCTTATCTATTCTCTATAAAAAGAGACCTTTAAACCCTAATTAATAATTTTTCATCATGATTCATTCATCATTCATCCATATTTCCAAGTCAAGCAAGAAAGAATCAAGCATTCAAGATAGCATTCAAACTCAATTCTAAGGTATAAGGGAAAATTCTTCATCCATTGTTGCAACAATTCAAGATCTATCATGAAAAGTTTTTAATGGAATTGTTTCATATTTCATCCTTTGTTATTTTTTTTCATCATTTTGGTTTAATTACCTAAAAGGGGTTTTACCAAGGAAAACCCCCATCCTCTAATGATCAACAAGTTTTCCCCTCTTTAATGTGTGATTGTAGGTTTGCAGATTGAAGAGAAATGCCAAAAATGATAAAGTTGTGAATGTTGTCAAAGTTATCAAGACTCATGAAAACTTAGATCTAGGGAAAAATATCCATCCAATCTGCATGAAATCAGTGGGAAAGTGCTTATTTCATCCATCTTCAAAGGCTTGCAATGTTTCAGTGTGAAATTATGCTCCTGGGAAACTTTTCAACAAAACAGGACTCGTCCTCCAATAGTGGCGAATGAGTCCTAGAATGGTGAATGAGTCCCACTAGGCCTAAAAATCAGCATCTTTAGAGTTTTAGAGTCATTTCTAGTCCTCAACAAGTTTACAAGTGCACACATTCATTTTTACAACTTTTTTTTTTGTTTTACTTGCATTTCTATTCATCTTTCTAGGTCTTTTTGCATATCAAAATGTGATTTCAAACACTTTGCATTTCTTACTTTGGCATGCATAATCAATTCATTTTATTAGTTCTTTTCATTTAAATCATTCCATTTAGACACATTTCATCCATCCTTACATTAATATTTGAATGTTTACATTGCATTTTGGCCCAATCTTTATCCTTTTAGGTGAAAAACCCTAGAAGGACTCTAAAGCATTCAGGTGCCAAAATATTTGCTTACACTTACAATATTATCACAAGAGGGGATTTTTTTGGGAGATGCATGTAGGTAGGTTTCAATGGTCTCTTGTTGTGTTGTGTGATCATCATGATTACTTATTGTTATGTCCTCTTGTTTAGTAATGTCTTGCCTAATAGGAGAGGTCAGAGGAGAGAAACAACTAGGGTTCTCAAAAATCTCATCGATTAGTTCTTATAACACTAAAATATATTCTTCACAAGGAGAGATATTAGGAGAAGAGAAAATGTGATTGTTATGATTATTGGAACCTCCAAAAATGGGGTCTATGAATAGTTTGGTCTATGTGGGGAGAAGGTTCCACCCAAGGAGAACCCTCGATATTTCAATGAAAAGGAGATTGAAATATAACAATAGGGTTGGTCTAGGGACTGAACACAAAAAAAGGGGTTCACCACCAAGTGTAAACTTGGAAAACTCAAAATGTTGGAAAACATAGTGTAATATGCAAAAAGACCTAAAAAGATAAATTAAATGCAAGTAAAGTAGAAGGGAAAATCCAAACAGGAAGCGTGCACCTAGAAAATTGTAGAGGCTAAAGTGAAGACTGAAAACGACTCTGTAATTCTAAGAAATTTGACTTTTGGACCAAATGGGACTCATTCGCCAACTTGGGTGAATCAATCCCAGATTAGGATTTATGCCTAGAGAGCTGTTTCAAGAAAAGGCTATTGGAATATGCAAATAGATCTGATAAACACCTTCAATGGGACTCATTCACCATTCATGGTGAATCAGTCTCATTCCACTTTTTTGGAAATTGAAATCTCTGAACTGCACTCCAACACCTGCACTTTCTTCCCAAATTGAGTCTCGGATCCAGATCTACGAAAATACCTAGAAAACAAAATATAACTTGATTTTCTAATATGGGGATTTCCTTCGTCAAACCCCTAGTTTGGTAATTTAAAAACCTTGAGAGAAATAATGGAATGTGCATAAAAACCCTATCCTTAAGTGTGTTAAAGACTAGGAAATCTAAGATATGATGCAATCCTATTATAATGTGCAAGAATATGATGTAAAAATGGAAATACAAGATGAATAACTCACTTGTGATGATCTCCAATCACCCCAAGTGAAATCTAATGATACTTGTACCTTCCTTAGGCTAAATGTAGAGTGACAATGGAAGATGGAATCATTTAGGCAACAAGTCTTTAGGATTGTCTTGATGGACAGTTGCATCTCCCCAACCTATAATCCATCATGATTCACCATAGGCATCCATGACCAACCCTTGATAATGAAAGATCTTGATAGAAAGTGGCTTGAAAACCTGCAAAATACTCTAATGCTGCTCCAATGCTTCAACTTTTCTTCCTTTTGGAATTAGAATGCTCTTGTGAAAGATTGCTTGAATATTCTTGATGCTTGATGCTTGTAGAAAGTGCTTAGAGATATGTCTAGATCGTGAAAAATGTCTTAGAAGCTTTCTTTTATAGGCATTATCACCTAATTGACTATTATTTAGATCTCAAAAGCCTACATTCAACAAAAACATGAATTAAATTAATGAGTTCCCACTCAAATTTGAAAAAGACCCTAAATGGGACTCATTCGCCACCCTTGGTGAATGCTTCCCACTAAAGGGGACTCATTCGCCCAAGGTAACGAATGAGTCCTACCTAAGGTTTTTGAGGTGGGTTTTCGGGATTTGAATGTTTTAAATGCTTTTTCTTGGGATTTAAGTTATTTTATATGATTTTTGAATGGAATGAGCCTCGAGATCCAAAATAATGGGTCCTAGGGGCCTATAAATGATGATTTAAAGGTGTAATTAATGAAGGGTGCCCAAGGTAGGTCCAGATTAGACCAAGGATTGTACTATCTCCAAGAAGGGAGTACAATTTTGGTGGTAACATCTATCCCAAACTTTAACACCCATATAACTCTATGTGCATATATAAGCTAAAGGATTCTAAATAGTACACTTTATTTCATAAAAGGATACTCATTCAAGAGATGGGAGAATGGAGCCCCTAGTGTAGTAATCTGCAAACCACAACATTAGGATCTACATCCCACAACATGAATTTGTTAGTTGTTCCAAAAATCCTCTTATCTAACTTCTAGAAATCAAATTCAAGAGTAGATGTATGCCACCCCTTGATTCCGCTTGATTTACGGAGGTGGAATCAAGGTAGCTATTCACATTGAATAGGGAAAGTCATATCATAGCGAATTATCAAGTACCATGCCACATTATGATAGATGATTGATGATGTCGGGAGCGGAATCACGATTCTAATGCAACAAATGACATCCAAAGTGGAGATATATATGTTGGATGTTGATGATATGTGGTTGCCATTGACGTCAACACTATTGGCATTAATGTCATTAGAGGTTGTATATGTCAAGGATATTGAGAAAATTCTAATAAAATAAGTTGCAAGTTGTCAATGGTGAAGTGAAGTTTAGTATGGTGGCCATCTTAGTATATTCATGAGTAGAGATTGTGGATTAAAGGGTTTGTTGTCAAGTATATCTAGTTTATCCATGTTAAGTTTTAGAGATCCATATGAAGATTTGATCTAGTTATGCTTGTATTTGTGTTCTAACAATTATTTTGTTGCTTCAGTTGGTGTTCCTAAAAGAAGATGATACAATTCTAGTAATTTGAGTTGTTGTGGATGCTTCTGTGGTGATTCATGATGCTTGTAGATGTTTCTAGATCATTCTCTATCTATGTTGCACGCCCGCTTTGATCGTTGTGCTTGCGATTAGATATTTTCTCATGTGTGTTCATGTTTTTCATGTTCTTGGCCGATAGGGTGTTGTAGCATTTTTTGGATCTTTGAGGAATAATTTTTGAAGGTGTTTCATGTTCAAGGATGTTATTTTAGGTCTTCACTATGTTGTGGCCGACATTGGCTGATTTGCATTGTAAATTATTTATGTTTTGGGCTGACAGTTTGTACACATTTTATATTTTGTTGAAGTCGACATGGAGATATTATTCTTAGCTGTGGATATATATAAGCGATCCTTTATATCATTTGAAGGAGTGAATGTGGAAAGTTTGTGATTCCTATGCATGAATAATGTTCTAATCTTTCGAAGGCAGAGATAGAGTGTGAAGAAGTGTGAAGAAGAGTGAGCAGAGTTTATGTGCTTAACCAGAACTGTAATCAGGCATTAGTAGATGTTATTTTCTGAGTTCAAAATCTTGTGGATGTAATCTAGATGTTTCTATAAGATAGTGTGTCTTCTTTTGGGAAGTAAGCCTATCTGTATTTGAGCAATGAGCTCTAGGCAGTGTGCATAAATGCAAGTGAATTCCCCATTTATTTTTCTTTATAATTTTAACAGGGTATAATCTTGTGGACTAACCTCCACCATGGTTTTTCTCCTAACAGGGTTTTCACGTAAAAAATATTGGTGTTATGTGTATTTATGATGTGTTGATGGTTTATGCTTTCATGATTATTTATCATATTTGAGAATAAGGTTAATAAGTTTAATATGTTTAAATTTTGGTGACAACTGATTCACCCCCCCTCTCAGTTGTCTACCCTTGTGTTGCCAACAATTGGTATTAGAGCAGGTTCCTCAGAAGAAGTTTGATAGCTTGAGGCTATCAGGGATGGCGACACACAAGAAGGATCTAGTTTGAGATTTGATGGAACTAATTATTCTCTGTGGAAGGCTCGAATGGAGTGTCATCTGAGATGTATTGGTGAACCCTTCTGGAATATTACAAGGAATAGGTATATCATCCCACAGAATGGTCCTTGTATTGTTGTTGAGATTAAGGATTCTATGTACAATATCAAGGCTAAGGAAGCATTGTTGAGTGCTCTGACTGATTCTGAGATGACAAATGTTATGGATCTAAAGACTGCATATTAGATCTAGAAAAAGTTGGAAACTTTGTATGAAGGTGATGCACATGTGAAGGTTGCTAAGCTGAAAAGCCTAAAAGGGTAATATGAAATGTTGAGAATGGGTGATGATGAAAACATTAATTCTTTAATGCAGAGAGCAAATGAAATTGTGTATAGTATCAGATGTGCTAGTGGAATTGGATGAATTAGAGATTGTTGCTAAAGTGCTCAGATCCTTGCCTACTACATACAAAGTCGAAGCTACTGCTATTGAGGAGATCCAAATTGTGATAAATGTAACCAAAGACATGTTGATTGGTAAGCTTACAACTTTTGAGTTAAGTGATTTTGGTGATGCTCTTCCTAAGATAGAATCTACATTCAAAGATACTACCTCCGGAAAGGATAAATAGAGATGTGATCCAAGAGAAATTTATTCTAGAAAGATATTCAAGTATGAGGAGGAAATGAGAGAGATTGAATAAGAGGAGAGAAAACTATACAAGCTTGAAGCAATTATTGTCAAAAGGGAAGCCAGAGGAGAAGGTAAGTATAAAGGGAAATTCCCTATTAAATTTTTTTCTAGCAATAAGATAGGTCATTTTGCATCAAGGTGTCCGAAAAGAGTTCCTAGGTAAGCCAAGACCTAACAAGCCTAGATTCCAAAAAAAGTGTTATTATGCTACTGATGAAAGTGTGATAGACGATGAATCTAATAAAGGGAATGTGGGTGAAGATGAATGTGTATTTATTTCTATCAAGGAAAATGATCATGTACCTACTGAATCTGCTAGTTGCTCAAATGTGGAGAAAGCTTTAGCGGCCAAAGTTGAAGAAAAAGATGAATGGGTGATTGACAGTGGATGCTCTCATCACCTGACAGATGATAAAAGAAAATTTGTGAGCCTAGAAAATTATGATGGTGGTGTTGTAAGATTTGGTGATGAAAAAGCTAGTGTAATCCGTGGCAGAGGATCCATTTCTCTTGATGGTAAGAATAATACTGATGATGTTCTATATGTGGAAGGTTTTGGCCACAATCTCTTAAGTGTTGGACAGATGGTTGACAAGGGATACAATCTTCAATTCAAGAATGGAAAGTGTAGAATATTGGGGAGTTCCAGAAATGTGATTGCATCTGGTACAAAAACAAAAGGTAATATCTTTCACTTGAGTGTTGCTAGTAAAAGTTTTTTGATTGCTCAAATTGATGAAAGTTGGTTGTGGCATAGGAGAATGTATCATGCAAAATTTGATAATATTATCAAGATAAGTTCTACTCAGGCTATGAGAGATCTTCCTAAGTTGATAAAGCCTACTAATACCATATGCAAGGAATGTCAGTTAGGGAAGCAAACTATAGTTTCATTTTGAAGAAAACAAAATTGTTCAAATGAAGTGTTGGAGCTTGTTCATATTGATTTGTGTGGTCCTTCTAGAATCAAAAGTTTACAAGGAGATAGGTGCTTCATGTTAACTATTGATGACTATTCCAGAATGATGTGGGTTACTTTCTTAAGGGAGAAATTTGAAGCTCTAGAGAAGTTCAAGATTTTTAAGGCTATGGTTGAGATAGAGATAGGTCTAAAGATTAAATGTCTAAGATCAGATAGAGGTGGTGAATTCACTTCCCATGAGTTTAATTATTTTTGTGAAGAGCATGGGATAAAGAGAAAATTATCTGCCCCACAAACCCCTCAGCAAAATGGAGTTGTGGAAAGAAAGAACAAGACAATTCAAGATGCTACTAGGACTATGATGTTGGAAGGAAATGTTCCACATATCTATTGGAGAGAAGCTATGAGTACTATTGTTTACACCCTCAACTAGGTACAATTCAAAGGTGATACCCATAAGA
This sequence comes from Sequoia sempervirens, assembly GCA_007258455.2. NCBI lineage: Eukaryota > Viridiplantae > Streptophyta > Pinopsida > Cupressales > Cupressaceae > Sequoia > Sequoia sempervirens. The sequence goes on from VDFB02000008.1 coordinate 339,299,973, forward strand.
ACCGTTTTGAGCTATGTTCTGGTCATAAGCCTCCTGTTAGATATTTCAAAATCTTTGGGAGTAAATCCTATATCAAAAGAGATGAAGATATAGGAAAGTTTGATGCTAGAAGTGATGAAGGAATCTTTCTTATTTATTCTACTAAGAGTAAGGCCTACCGGTGCTACAACAAGAGATTGAGGAAAGTAGTTGAAAGTGCTAATGTCAAGGTTGATGAAGACAAAGCTAGACCATCCAGAACCCACATATATGATTTAGACAATCAGAATAATAGTTTAGTTACATGATTCAAGAAAGTTCAAACTCAAAATCAAGTTCATATCATTCCAGTGAATCAACAAAATCATGAGGAAGAAACTAGTGAAAGTGTAGAAGTGAGATCACAAGAGCCTAAAGTTCAAGAAAATCCTAAGACTCCAAGGTATGTAAGACTAAATCATTCAGAAAGATCAGATTATAGGTGATAAGAACAAAGGTGTTCAAACTAGGAGAATAATCACAAAACAATACTGTTTGATTTCAAAGACTAAACCTACTAATGTCAATGAAGCATGCAAATATGAACATTGGGTTTAAGCAATGAAAGAAGAACTACAATAGATTGAGAAGAATGGTACATGGATTTTGGGTATGTGCAGGATCATCGTGGAAAAAATAGGCCCTTAAGTGGCAAAAAAATTAGAAAAATCAGAGTTAGCCAACTTGACGTAAAAATATGAATAATTTATCTATATTATTTCAAAAATATGTAAGAATAGAATCCATAGCAAATTGAATGTAGTTTCTAAACTATTAGGTTTGTTTAAAAAAAAAATCTATTTGGTGAAAATTTTAAATTTCAATGCAATAGTAATTAAATTTCAAGGAAAAAATAAAAAGTAGGTGTATGTCAGACCACCCTAACCACAATAAAATAATAATATTTTTTTATAATATTTTAGATATAAGTAAAGGACTCATGTCCAGATGTGATGTATATTTTTTTATAATTTTTTTCCAAGTAAATAATTAATTATGAATTTTTATTACAACTATTAAAAAATATAAAAACTCATATGTTTGACCACCTTAACTTGGCCAAAACTTCATGAAATTCAATTTTTTAATCCTATAGTATGTGAAACATAGAATGTGATGCATATTTTGGATTAAAAATGTGATATGTTTGAAAACTATAGATGTTTTTCAATCAACCTATCAATCAGGACTTTAATTGTAATTCAAATAGAAAATGAATAATAATTACTTATTAAATTCAAAGTAAAGCATAATTTATATTGGTGGAAAGCTAAGAATGTTCTTTAAAAACCCTTTTCGTTTCATCAATTTTGGGTTTTAAAAAATTCATCAGCCACATACCCATCATATTGACACTTTTTGGCCCATCATGATCTTGCACATACCCTTCTTGTTCCTAGACCTAAGGACAAAAATGTAATTGGAACTAAATGTGTCTTTAGAAACAAACTGAATGAGCAAGGTGAAGTTGTTAAAAATAAAGCAAGACTAGTGTGTAAAGGATATTCTCGGATGGAAGGAATTGACTTTGAAGAGACTTTTTCCCTTGTTGCTAGGATTGAAGCTATGAGACTATTTCTTTCTTATGTTGCTTACAAAAACTTCAAGGTTTATCAGATGGATCTCAAATCAACATTTCTATATGGTGAACTAGAAGAAGAAGTGTGTATTGAGCAACCTGATGGATTTCAATTGACTGATCAGGGAGATATGGTTTATTGGTTGAAGAAAGCATTGCATGGACTTAAGCAAGCCCCAAGAGCATGTTATGGCAGATTGGACAAGTATTTTTTGAAGTTTGGATTTAATAAAGGTACTGCTGATAGTAATCTGTATTTCAAGATTGATCATGATAAAGATTTGATTGTTGAAGTCTTTGTTGATGATATCATTTTTGGAGGAGATGATAGTTTGTGCATGAAGTTTGATGATGGATGCAAAATGAGTTTGAGATGTCTATATGATTGGAGAAATGAAATTATTTTTGGGATTACAAATTACTCCACTAAATAAAGGGATCTTTATATCTTAGTCCAAGTATGAGAAAGAATTGCTAAAGAAATTTGGTATGGAAGATTCAAAGCCATTTGGTACACCTATGGTGACCGGATGTAAGTTGACACAAGATGATGATTCTCCTAAAGAAAATTAGACTAGATACAGATCGATGATTGGTGAATTGCTCTATTTGACTCAAAATAGACCTAATATCATGAATGTTGTATGCATTGTTGCAAGATTTCAAGCTGATCCTAAGGAATTTCATGTGACTGCTGTGAAGAGGATTTTTAGATACTTGAAGGGGATAATTGATTTTGGCCTATGGTACCCTAAAGATGATGACCTTACTTTGAGTGCATTTACTGATGTTGATTGGGCAGGTGATGTGAGTGACATAAAGAGTACTAGTGGTGGTGCATTTTTCTTGGGAAAGAAGTTGATTTCATGGTTAAGTAAGAAGCAGAATGCCATTTCTTTTTCTACTATAGAAGTAGAATATATTGTTGTTGCTAACAATTGTACTCAAGTATTGTGGATGAAGCAGATGTTGAAAGATATCAGAGTTATGTATGATGAACTTATTGCTATATTTTGTGATAATTCAAGTGCAATTAACATTTCTAAGAATCTGGTGCTGCATTCAAAGACCAAGCATATATCTATCAAGTTTCACTTTTTGAGAGAGAAGTTGAGTGAAAAGGAAGTTAGGTTGGACTATGTGCCTACTAAGGAACAAATTGCAGATATCTTTACCAAACCATTTCCTAAGGATAATTTTGAGTATCTCAGAGAGAAGCTAGGGGTGATTACCCCTCAAAATTAGAACTAAGATGCATTGACTTGCATCAGTCCGTGCATTTCATAGTCATATCTTGATCTGGATTAATGTTGTGGTGGCTGCTACTCAAGGGGAGTAGTCAGATGTTCAGATATGTGGTTTAGAGCTTGTGTGGAGAAAGATAATGCATATCTTTGTCATTGATGTCAAAGGTGGAGAAGAGTCATGTGAAAAAATTTGTGGAGAGAGGAGTCATGTCGAAGAGTTGAGGAGAAAAGAGTCAAAATCTAAGGGAGAGAAAGTGTTAAGAGAAATTTGTGGTGGTGGTGTTTTTCACATCATGTGTTGCCATAAATTCCAAAGGGGGAGATTGTAGGATGTTGTTGATATGTGGTTTTAATTGATGTCAACACTATTGGAATTAATGTCATTAGAGGCTGTATATGTCGAGGATATTGAGAAAATTGTAATAAAATAAGTTTCAGGTTCTTAGTGGTGAAGTGAAGTTCAGTATGGTGGCCAGATCAGTATATTGATGATCAGAGGTTGTGGATTAAAGGGTTTGTTGTTGAGTATATCTATTTTATCCACTTTAAGTTTTAGATATCTACATGAAGATTTGATCGAGTTATGAGTATATGTGTTCTGACGGTTGTTTTGTTGCTTCAGTTGGTGTTCCTGAAAGACTTGATGATGCAATTCTAGTAATCTAAGTTGTTGTGGATGCTTCTATGGTGATTCATGATTCTTGTCAATGTTTCTATATTATGCTCTCTCTATGTTGCATGCCTGCATTGATCGTTGTGCTCGCGATTAGAGATTTTCTCTTGCATGTTCATGTTTTTCATGTTCTTGGCTGACAAGGTGTTGTAGCATGCTGTGGATCTTTGAGGAATAATTTTTGAAGGTGTTTCATGTTCAAGATGTTATTTTAGGTCTTCACTATGTTGTGGCCGACATTGGTTAATTCACATTGTAAATTATTTATGTTCTAGGCCGATAGTTTGTACACATTTTATATTTTGTTGAAGCCGACATGGAGATGATATTATTCTTAGTTGCGAATATATAGGAAATCGTTTATATAATTTGAAGGAGTGAATGTGTGAAGTGTGCGAGTTCTATGCGCGAATAATTTTCTAATCTTTCGAAAGTAGAGATAGAGTGTGAAGAAGTGTGAAGAAGAGTGAGCAGAGTTTATGTGCTTAACCAAAACTATAATCATGGATTACCAGATGCTATTTTTTCAGTTCAAAATCATGTGGATGTAATCCGAATGTTTTTGTAAGATAGTGTGTCTTCTTTTATGCAGTAAGCCTATCTGTATTTGAGCAATGAGCTCTCCGCAATGTACCCAGGAATGCAAGTGGATTCCCCATTTATTTTTCTTTATACTTTTAACAGGGTATAATCTTGTGGACTAACCTCCACCATGGTTTTTCCCCTAACAGGGTTTGGACATGTAAAAACTCTTGGTGTTATGTGTATTTCGGATTTGTTAATGGTTTATGCTTTCATGGTTATTTATTAGATCTGAGAATAAAATTAATAAGTTTAATAAGTTTAAATTTTGGTGACAACTGATTCACCCCCCCTCTCAGTTGTCTACCCTTGTGTTACCAACACTCTAGCACCCGTTATGTTGATTTGAAAGGAAAGCACTTTTTAACCCTAATATGGTAAAAACCCTAGTCTTAACCTACATAAGTGAAAAAAGTGAAGTAAATTCTAACTTGCTTTGTTGTTTACTTTTTTGTAGCTTGAGAGTGATTAGAGAATAGTGAAGGATACTGAGCAGACGAGACTATAGGCCTATGAGACTGGAGGTGTTGTGGGACCAGGTGGCACATGATGAGTGTCATCATGAGGTGAGTCAATTCTGCTACCTTCGCTTTGTCTTTTCACAGTTATTTGATGATTTTTACGCACTTCTAGGTTAACTTAGGGCCCTAGAAAAAAGTTCACAAAGTGTCCCCTTTTTTGCAATGTGTCCCACTTTTTTGCAAAGTGTCCCTTTTGTTTGCAAAGTGTCCCAAAAGGGGTCTAAAGTGTCTAGGGCCTTTAGGAAAGCACATAGAGTGACTTTAGTTCACTTTTATGATGATTAATGTGGAAATTGAAGATTTTAGACTACTAATAGGACATTTTTTACTTTACTAATAGGTACCCACTCGTTCGTGTCATCATCTAGGCGACAGGCAACTTAGCTTTCTTAGAGACTTATCTCCCACACTTTTAGTGGATGATACATAGCTATTACATGATGTAGGGATATATTGGGCGTATCTGGGTATGTGCAGGATCATGATGGGCCAAAAAGTTGCAATATGATGGGTATGTGGCTGATGACTATTTTCTTATGAAAAATTGATGAAACGAAAAGGGTTTTTAAAGGAGATTCTCAGCTTTCCACTGATATAAATTATGCTTTAATTTGAATTTAATAAGTAATTATTGTTCATTTTCTATTCAAATTATGACTAAATTCCTCATTGATAGGTTGATTGAAAAATATCTATAGCTTTCAAACATTATCACATGTTTTGAATCAAAAACATGCGTCACATTTTATGCTTCGCATACTATAGGATTAAAAAAATAAAAATTGAATTTCATGAATTTTTGACCAAGTTAAGGTGGTCAAACATACGATTTTTTATATTTTTTAAAAAGTTGTAATAAAAAATTCATAATTAATTATTTACTTGGAAAAAAATTACAAAAAAATATGCATCACATCGGAATGAGTCCACTAATTATATCTAAAATATTATAAAATAATATTATCATTTTATTGTGGTTAGGGTGGTGAGACATACACCTACTTCTTATTTTTTCCTTGAAATTTAAGTACCACTGCATTGAAATTTCAAATTTTCACCAAATAGACTTTTTTTTTAAGAAAACCTAGTAGTTTAGAAACTACATTCAATTTGCTATATATTCTATTGTTACATATTTTTGAAATAATATAGATAACTTATTCAAATTTTTACATCAAGTTTCCTAATTCAGATTTTTTTGATTTTTTTGCCACTTAAGGGCCTGTTTTTTCCATGATGATCCTGCACATACCCACCTCATGTACCCCATGAGGTACCATGACGTGATGTTGATGGTGCTAGCTGAGCGCTGGGATTCTGATACCTATACATTCTTCCTTCCTACTGGTGAGGTGATGATCACATTAGAAGACATCCACTGCATACTCAGAGTTCTTATTCGAGGTGAGTGAGTACACTTCTGAGCAGATTAGAAATCCCATGAGAAGAAGGCTAACATGGAGTATTTCATGAATGGACTAGTGCATGATGAGCAGATGAGGGAACAGATTGATCTAGCGATGCTATATATTCATGAGCCCCAGTCATGAGATTAATTATGATGCATATAGTTACACTAGTACTCATCCTTAATGGGTGTGGAGTGCACCTAGAGGGAGGACTAGTACACTTGATACGAGGGATGGTAGAGCACTTAATAGTATATGCCTAGGGGCACTATATACTAGTTCACTTATACTATGATCTTGGACGGTTTTTCCTTTGGGAGGTGGATAGCATGGTACATTGTATGCTTCTACAAGTTTGGTGCCTTGAGCATATCACCTGTACCATACCTACCGATTTCCCATGTGTGACAACGTTGGGGTATCCTTAGGTCTTTAGCTATCCTCTACAGTGGTTTTGTAAGTATGGAGACTTACACTTTTGGAGAGTGAGATTTGACTAACTAGAGGAGGACAATATCCTTTGGAGACCTTATCAACTTGTGGTTCAATGGCTAGATCATACTCAAAAGATGAGGATGTTACAACTAGATATATTTTTTATTGGAAGACATGATTATGTAGTACTTCCTTTCTACTATGATTGGGTCATGCGACAATTTGGGAATATCCAGACACCACCTAGGGCACAACCCTTGTTCAGGATGTTAGTGCGGAGTGCCTGGAGACCTGGTGATACAATATGGTTCACCACAAATGATGTTGTCTACAGTGACTTTGAGTACTCAGATCACGATATGCCTCCAGTCTTTGATGCCTATGATGTTGGTGTGACAGATGATTATGAGTGGTGGATAGTACCATGAACAACTCCTGTATTTCCCATGGATGAGCTGATATGAGATGCAAGACCATTTCCAGATGAGGGAGATGAGGTAGAGGGTAGGGTGGAGGAGACACGGTACAAGGCTACAAAAAAAATTACATATGTGATAAATGAGGAGTATGATGAGGATGTCGATCCTAATTATGATGGCCACGATGAAGGGGATGAGGATGATGACGAGGAGAACTAGGAGGAGCATGAGGAGGACGAGCAGCTCATGAGCTAGGATGATGAGGCATCAACTGAGGATCTAGCAGGACAAGAATGGGGAGATCCTTCATCCATTCATATGACTAGATCATGAGAAATAGCTGCAACAGGCACCAGTAGCTCAGTCATGGAGAGGCTAGCACATCCTCCATGCCCCCTACACAGGATGAGGTTGATGTTTCACAACCTTCGAGAGATATAGGTGATGATATTTTATTTATTCATGTACTTTGTGTCTATGCTTATGTTGTATATATATATCATGATGTGTACTGATTATTTTTTATTATTTCTATCTTGTAGGAGTTGTGAGAGATTTTTGATATCTCTATCGATAGGCAACTATAGAGATAGTTCTCACGTTAGTCGATGAGGAGGTCACAGATTCAGACTATGTTCCTGTACCCATTGTGGATCAGGACCCAAAGTCATTCAAGCCATTTGTGAGACTACAGGAGGCATATGAGAGTTTGAAGAGGAAATTCTACTGAGCTGATGTTGAACCAGAGGCATAGTCATCCCAAACCATAGTAGAGTTTGAGAGACTAGAGTGAGAGGTAGCTTAGCTATAGGCAGAGAGAGATCAAATAGCAGAAGCACATTGGGAGGCCCTTGGATAGATACAGGGCTTAGAGTTTTATCTCAGATTTGGTGGATCATGATCAATATCACACACCACCATCTCCTGATGCATCACCAATTGAATGGTGCGAGTACCAAATCCTGGGGGATCTAGCAGTCATAGACTTTAGTGATATTGTATATATTGATGACATGTACATAAAAATTTGATATATATATATATGAGCATTTGATGTTTTGTTACTTGTCTTGATGTGTTGAATGTTAAATGGCAATGTGATTAATTAAGTAACCTTTGTAAGATTACTTAATGAATAGCTTCATGATTTAACATGATTTATGTGATCTAATTAAAACATATTACAGTTTCTCTTAGATGCAACATTGTGATTAAATATGTTATGCTAAAATAAATGCACCTATGATCTAATTAAAGAACACTAAATGCATTTAAGGTTCTAACCTAACATAGCACACAAGATAAACTTGAATATCATGAAAACTAAAGTAATTATAAAAATAAATTAAATAATCACTTTAGTGCTCTAGACAAACACATAACTATTTGGCAAGAATGAAGCAATGAGAAAGAATATAGGATATAATCTGATAGCTCTAACAAAACTAATTTATCATTCACACTATTCAAAGGGCTAAACATAATACCAGCGTAGATGCATGACATTGATAGGTTCTTTGAGTGGTGTGCCATCTAGCTCTGTTAACGTGTATGCACCAGACCCAAAAATTTTGTCGATTATGTAAGGTCCTAACCAATTAGGACTAAAATTCCCTTTTTCATTCGAGTTATCATTGAAATTGCATTGATTTTTAGATAAGACTAAATCACCTTTGTTGAATGTGTGAGAGATGAAATTTTGATTGTAAAGTTGTTGTCTTCTTTTATAATAGGCTTGTAGATGCTCAAGAGCATTGATGTGTTGTGCATCGAGCATTTCAAGTTGATGCAATCATTTTTCTTTATAATTTTCATTATCAATAAGTCCTCAAAGAGTGATTATTAATGTAGGAATCTCTAGCTCCAAGGGCATTATTGCCTCACTCCCTTAGACAAGATTATAAGGTGTAGTTCTTATGGCTGAGTTGACACTTGTGTGATAGGCCCATAGTGCATATTGCAACTGTGTATGTCAATCCTTGTGATGGTTGTTAATATTTTTCTATAGAATTTGTTTAATTACCTTATTAGTTGATTCATCTTGGCTATTAGATTGTGGGTAGTAAGGTGTAAAAAAGAAATGTTGTATGTTAAAATGTTTCTAAGAATTTCTTCACACCATTATTCTTAAATGGTGTACCTTTATCAGAGACTAATGCAGAAGGAAGTCCTAAGCGAGCAATAATGTGCTCCAATATGAAGTGACACATTCCATCAATTTTTGTTGATTAGAGGGGAATGGCTTCTACCCATTTTGTGAAATAATTTGCTGTAGTGATTATAAATGTATGTCTAGCGGAAGGAGGTGATATATTTCCTATGATATCTAAGCCCCAAACCACAAATGGCCATATTGGGACTTGAGCTTTGAATTCATAAGCAGGAGCATGGATTAGACTACTATGTTCTTGACATTTGTGGCATTTTTTTACATATTCAAAGAAATCTTGTTTCATGTGTCTCCAATAGTATCCAATGTGGATAATTTTTTGAACCAATGTTTTTCCTCCAAAATGACCACCACAAGCACCTGAGTGACCTTGTTCAAGTGTTGTGCATATCTCAATTTTTTTAGGCATCTAAGTAAGAGACCCTAGAATGATCTCCGATACAACACGTCAGCGAGGCAAGCTCGGATATTTTTGGTTGTCTGTTCGAGAAAGGTACCATCTTTCAAATAGTTAAACATTGTATCATACCATTAACTCGAGTATTCCATAGTTATTGTTAACAAGTTTCTTCTGATTTATTGTCGATTGAAGGTTTCATGATTTGATGAACAATGAATGTGAAATATTTTGAAGGACCCTAAGGTGATATATGAGAGGTTGCACTTGCCATTACATCCGCATGTTGATTATCTTTTTGTGGGATGTTGTCAATGGTAAATGATTTAGACTTCTCTAACAAATTCATTGTGAGATCTTTGTATTTTGATAATTTGTCATGTTTTGCTTGGTGTATGATCCATTCATTTATTTGATTACTAATTGTGAATCACCAAATATCTTAATATCTCTTACACCTAGGATTAAAGCAACACGTAACCCAACTAGTAAAGCTCCATACTCAGTAGTGTTTTCTGTACATACGAAGTTTAACTGATACAACAATGGAGTGGGCTTTCCTCTGGGCGGGACTAGTATAACCCCAATGTTAGAGCCTGTTTTGTAGTTATAGCCATGAAAGTATAATTCCCATGTATGAAGTTTAATTTTCAACACATTATCATTAGGGAAAGAGTGATTGCTAGGTAATGCCAAAGGGGAAGGAGCGTCAGCCAAGTGGTCAGTAAAGGCTTGGCCTTTAATTTCTTTTTGTGAAATAAACTTAAGGTCAAACTCAGTCAACAACATCACCCACTTAGCTAGGCGCCTTGATAAATCTATTAAATTTTATTAAACAATTGTTTGAGAGGGTCAAATTTTGTCATCACTTGTATTTTCACATTTAGTAAATTGGTATGTGCAAGATCATGATGGGCCAAAAAGTGGCAATATGATGGGTATGTGTAGGGTATGTGGCTGACAACTTTTTTTTACCAAAAACTGATGAAACAAAAAGGGTTTTTAAAGGAGATTCTTAGCTTTCCACCAGTATAAATTATGTTTTACTTTGAATTTAATAAATAGTTATTATTCATTTTCTATTTGAATTATGACTAAATTCCTGATTCATAGGTTGATTGAAAAACATCTATAGCTTTCAAATGGTATCACATTTTTTGAATCTGAAACAAGTGTCACATTCTATGCTTCGCATACTATAGGATTAGAAAAATGAATTTCATGAAGTTTTGACCAGGTTAAGGTGGTTAGACATACAAGTTTTTTATATTTTTTAAAAGTTGTAATAAAAAAAATCATAATTAATTATTTACTTGGAAACAAATTATTAAAAATATATGCATCACATCCGGACATGAGTCCTCTACTTATATCTAAAAAATTATAAAAAAATATTATCATTTTATTGTGGTTAGGGTGGTCAGAAAGACACCTACTTCTTTTTTTTCCCTAAAATTTAAGTACTACTGCATTGAAATTTTAAATTTTCACCAAATAGATTTTTTTTAAATAAAACTATTAGTTTAAAACTACATTCAATTTGCTACAGATTATATTCTTACATATTTTTGAAATAATATAGATAACTTATTCAAATTTTTACGTCAAGTTTCCTAACTCTGATTTTTCTAATTTTCATCGCCACTTAAGGGCCTATTTTTTCCATGATGATCCTGTACATACCCAAATAATGTCACAACTTATTGGTAGTGAATATAAGGGCCAAACATAATTTTTCAATCATTGTGTATCGTTTCTCATAATCTATCAAGGTTCGGCTAATGTAATAGACTGGATGCTCTTTACCATTTTTGTCTTGCTAAGCCAAAAATGTTGTGAGAGCATGGGCTGATAGGGCTATATAAAGTATGAATATTTTTTTTGGCATAGTGGGTTGTAGAACAAGCATAGTTACAAGGTATTCCTTCAAACTCTCAAAAGCCTATTTACAATCCTCATTCCAATCAAAGTTTACATCCTTTTTGAGAAGATGTGTGAAAGGTAATGTTCGATCGGCTAAGGATGCGACAAAAAGATGGATGGCTTGAATTCTTCCTTGTAAGGTGCACAATTCAGAAATATTTTTAGGAGGCGACATGTGTTGATGACAACATCAATATTCTTTGTGTCCACCTCAATGCCTCTGTGGTATATGATAAACCTTAGAAAAATTCCAGTAGCTACACCAAAGACACACTTTTTCAGATTCAATCTCCTATTTTATTTTAGCATCCACTCAAAGATCACCCAAAGGACAACCATATTGTCTTGTCTTGTTAAGATTTACCTAGAAATTCATGAACATAATCTTCCAAAATATTATGTATGCAGTCATGGAATATCAATGTCATAGCTCTTTGATATGTGGTGCCTGCATTCTTTAATCCAAAAGGCATCATAACCCAACAAAATGTTCCAAATTATTGTGAATGCTTTCTTATATTGATCTTGAGGGTTGATAAAGATTTGATTGTATCTAGAAAATCCATCCATGAATGACAACAAAGCATGTCCCGTAGTTGAATCCACTGGGTATGTGCAGGATCATGATGGGTCAAAAAGTGGTGATATGATGGGTATTTGTAGGGTATGTGGCTGACAACTATTTTTAACCCAAAATTGATTAAACGAAAAGGGTTTTTAAAGGAGATTCTCGTCTGTCCACCAATATAAATTATGTTTTACTTTGAATTTAATAAATAATTATTATTCATTTTCTATTTGAATTATGACTAAAGTCCTGATTGATAGGCTGATTGAAAAAAATCTATAGCTTTCAAATGGTATCACATTTTTGAATCCAAAACATGTGTCACATTCTATGCTTCACATACTATAGGATTAATAAAAAAAAAATGAATTTCATGAAGTTTTGACCAAGTTAAGGTGGTGAGACATACGATTTTTTATATTTTTTAAAAGTAATAAAAATTTAATAATTAATTATTTACTTGGAAAAAATTACAAAAAAATATGCATCACATCCAGACATGAGTCCTCTACTTATATCTAAAATCTTATAAAAAAATATTATCATTTTATTGTGGTTAGGGTGGTCAGACAAACACCTACTTCTTATTCTTTCCCTGAAATTTAAGTACTACTGCATTGAAATTTCAAATTTTCACCAAATAGATTTTTTTTAAAAATAAACCTACTAGTTTATAAACTACATTCAGTTTGTTGCAGATTCTATTCTTACATATTTTTGAAATAATATAGATAACTTATTCAAATTTTTATGTCAAGTTGCCTAACTCTGATTTTTCTAAATTTTTTGCCACTTAAGGACCTGGTTTTTCCATGATGATCCTACACATACCCAACTATCATATCTATATTAGGAAGGGGAAAATAATCTTTTAAAGAGGCTTTATTCAAGTCATGAAAATCCATACACATCCTAATACGATTGTCAGCTTTGCAACTGCGACAATGTTTGAGATCCAAGGAGAATAATCTATAGGTTGTTTGAAACCAATGTCAAGGAGTTTTTCAAGTTCACCTTTAACAAGCAAGGCTGTCTTAGGGTTCATATTTCATATCTTTGTCAAGAGGTACAGTTACTAGTTGGTTGGGAATAGTGTTATACTTATACATTGGCTCTATACATCAATTTTTTGGTCTGGATTCTATCTTAGTAAAAGATATCATTATAGGAATTTGCACACAAGTTTGAGCTTACAAGATGTATTCTACTTTGGAGTTTCATGATGATATGTGAAGGCATTTGGAAGATATGAATAACAGTTTTTGTTCTGCAGACCTCAATGATTTTTCATACTACATACTATTGTGGGAGATTCCACATTTTCACATAATTGATTATCATACTGTGCGGTGTTGAAGATAAGTAGTTTGATGTCATCCAAGGGAGAATGCACTGTGTTAACAAGTTTTTGTGTTGCACGTTTGATGGGGTGTACATATGTTTGGAGTTTTAGTTTAACTCTAGCCGACCTAGGGTATGTGCAGGATCATCATGAAAAAAATAGGCCCTTAAGTGGCAAAAAATTTAGAAAAATCAGAGTTAGGCAACTTGACATAAAAATTGGAATTTAAGTTATCTATGTTATTTCAAAAATATGTAAGAATAGAATTTGTAGTAAATTGAATGTAGTTTCTAAACTACTAGGTTTTTTTATTTTTTTAAAAGACTATTTGGTGAAAATTTGAAATTTCAATGCAATAGTACTTAAATTTCAGGGAAAAATAAAAAAGTAGGTGTTTGTCTGACACTCTAACCACAATAAAATGATAATATTTTTTTATAAGATTTTAGATATAAGTAGAGGACTCATGTGTATATGTGATGTATTTTTTTTGTAATTTTTTCCAAGTAAATAATTAATTAAAAAAAAATATTACAACTTTTAAAAAATATAAAAACTCGTATGTCTGACCACCTTAACTTGGTCAAAACTTCATGATTTTTTTTTTCTTTAATCCTATAGTATGCGAAGCATAGAATGTGAAGCATGTTTCAGATTCAAGAAATGTGATATTGTTTGAAAGCTATAGATGTTTTTCAATAAGCCTACCAATCATGACTTTAGTCGTAATTTGAATAGAAAATGAATAATAATTACTTATTAAATTCAAAGTAAAGAATAATTTATATTTGTGGAAAGTTGAGAATCTCCTTTCAAAACTCTTTTGGTTTTATCAATTTTGGGTAAAAAAAAAGTCGCCAACCACATACCCTACACATACCCATCATATCACCACTTTTTGACCCATCATGATCTACACATACCCCCTAATTATATACTAATATTGAGGTGTGCTATGAATAATAAAGGGATCTATCTTAGGTCCATGTTGAAAAAGTTTTTGATTTGAGGTTTCTCTAATTAGGCTGACCTAATTATGAAACACGAATATATGTGTATATATTTTAGAGGGAGTACTGAATATATGTCATGTGGTAGAGAAAGATTGAAGAATGCATGCGCATGTGAATGATAATTGAAGAAAGAATTGAAAATGTATGTGTGAATTGTATATATGAGTAGTTGAGTGAATTTCTCAAGTATGTTGCGTCACTATAATTGAGCCCTAGAAAAAAGAAGGTGCATTTTTCATTAGTTCATGCTTTTGGCAGTGAGCCACATCATTTTGTATCTTGGAAGTAAGTTAGATATTTTGTATCTACTTCATGTTGTGACCCTTTCAAGGATAGTGAGTTCTAACAGTGAGCCTCATAATATTCTATATCTAGATATATTATATTGTGAGCTAATCCTAACCATGTTTTTTCCCATTTTGGGATTTCCACGTAAAATATTGGTGTTCATGTGTGTTGATGCTTTGTATTGATTTCATGTCTTCTTCTGGTAATTCAGTCAGATTTGTGATAATGCTTATATGGATTTTATGTGAATGGTTTTATGGAATATTGATTCACCCCCCTCCCAATATTCTGAATATTGAACAATTTGTAGCATAGCTTGGTTCCTCTAAAGATGCCTAATAGTTTGAGGAAGAACCCAAAATTTGAGTATAATTTTTTTTTCCTCTAGAAGTAATCTCTGGTGGACTCCCAGAAGAAAATGGGGATCTAAAGAATAAGCTAAAGGAAGAAAATGAATGTATCAAGAATCTGAGAAGATGATATGAAGAATATTGTGATCAATTAAAGAATGTAGACAAAGTCATCACCAGACTAAAAGATCAATTGGGAAAAAAGAGAGAGATTGAAGATTATTAGAAAATTGAAATTTGAAGTAAGATGGATCAATTTCCAAGGCTTGAGCAAGAAGTGATAACTCTGAAATCATATTTGGAAAAGGAAAAATGACATGAGGATAAATTCAAGGAAAGAACTACACTGCTTGATGAGTTGATTGCTTCTCAGAGACCTGCAATGAATAAAAGAGGTCTAGGATTTGAAGAAGGAAAAAGCTCAAATACAATTCAACCTTCTAACATGAAGACTTAGTGCAATTATGGAAAACTCAGGAATCATAGAAGTAATACCAAAAGGAATCTCATCATACAACCTAATGCTCAAAGGTATTTATCTTTTAATGGTGTCTGTTATTTTTGCAATAAATTTGGACATAGGGAAAAAAACTACAAAAGTAGAATGAATGATACTTTATCATTCTCCAACAAATTTTTTGAGTGCAAAAATATTGGACATAAGGTAAATGAAATGCAGTAGTAAGAACTTGAACATGGAATTTTATTCATTTAATGGAAACTGTTATCATTGGAACATATTTTGACACAACCTTGCTAATCAGTGAAAATATAGATTGAATCAAAGAAAATATGGAAAGAAGAATGTTGTTTGCTGTGGTTGCAACAATCCCAAAAAAATCGCTAGGAATTGCAAAAACATAAGGATGAAAAGTATCTATCTAGTAAAGAGACATGAACCAATCATGGATCTAGAAGAAGTCAGAAAAGAAATGAAAAGAATTTGTAGAAAGGAAGGAGAATTTAAGAAAAGTGAATTAGGATCGTCATTCATCTTTGCGTTGTCCTCTGGTGTAGACACTTCCGTAAAAAATTAATTTAGGAAATTCCTAAGGGGGAGCAACAATCAAAAAATTTGGCAACCCTTCTTTTAATATAAGATTTCATATCATGGTAGAAGTACATTTATTAAGGTTATGAACTCAATAATTCATGCAAAAGGAATTTGTAGACACACATGTGTGAAGAATGTATTTCATAGAGTTTGAAAAGATGAAAACTTACATGAATTTTGAGATGATCTACTTGTGATATGAAGCATTTATTGTAGGAGAAATTGCGATGAAAGGAATAAATTCAAATATGTTTAGGAAAATTCATTTGATGAAAAGAATTTGTGCAAGAAGAAGCATGGAGAAGAATCTTCAAGAAACTGAGCAATTTCATCCTGTAGAAATCTTGCATTTGGCTTTGGTAGAAAGGGTATGTGCAGGATCATGATGGGCCAAAAAGTGCTGCTATGACAGGTATGTATAGGGTATGTGGCTGATGACTTTTTTTTTACTCAAAATTGATGAAACGAAAAGGGTTTTTAAAGGATATTTTTAGCTTTCCACCAATATAAATTATGCTCTACTTTGAATTTAATAAATAATTATTATTCAATTTCTATTTTAATTATGACTAAAGTCTTGATTGATAGGCTGATTGAAAACATCTATAGCTTTCAAACACTATCACATTTTTGAATTTGAAACATCGTCGGCTTCTATGCTTAGTATACTATGGGATTTTAAAAATTGAATTTCATGAAGTTTTGACCAAGTTAAGGTGGTCACACATCACGGTTTTATAGTTTTAAAAGTTGTAATAAAAATTTAAGTAATTAATTATTTGCTTGGAAAAAAATTACAAAAAAATATGCATCGCATCCGAACATGAGTCCTCTACTTATATCTAAAATATTATAAAAAAATAATATCATTTTATTGTGGTTAGGGTGGTCAGACAGATAACTACTTATTTTTTCCCTGAAATTTAAGTACTACTGCATTAAAATTTCAAATTTTTACCAAATAGCTTTTTTGTTTTTAAATAAACCTAGTAGTTTAGAAATTACATTCAATTTTCTATAGATTCTATTCTTACATATTTTTGAAATAATATAGATATTTTATTCAAATTTTTACGTCAAGTTGCCTAACTTTGATTTTTTTGAATTTTTCGCCACTTAAGGGCCTGTTGTTTCCATGATGATCCTGCACATACCCGAAAAAGAAAAGGTAAGTTGATGCCACTACTTCATCAAAATTATTTGTGGTATCTTGTATGCAATGGATATGCCTTGGCTTATAAACAATTCAGATAGACTCTAGAACCAGAATACAAAATTTATCCTATTAAATCCTTAGAACTTGAGCTTTTCAATGCTTTTTCAGATATTCCTCTTGGTGTCATACCGATTGAAGATGTTGGAGTATACATTCATGGAAAATTGGAATAATTTTGTTATGGGAAAGCTCACATGTTTTGGAGTGAAGAATTAATTGGAAATGGTTTTACCCAAAACCAGAATACAATGTGCTTTCAAAAATGAAATTGGATGAATATGGAACAACTTTCCAGACTTTAGTAGTGAAGGAAGATGTATCAGAATGACTTTTAACAAATTTCATGGTGAGTCTATGTGTCTTAATGAAACATATATGATATCTAGAGATGTGATCAAGGAATTTACTAGATTATCATCCTCTAGACCAACTCTTATTTATAATTTTGATAGAGGAAAGGATTTAATAAGGAACACACATGTTGGAATCTCTAAACTAGTAGTTCAGTATACAAGCTTAATTATCTCACAAATGATTATTGGTGACAACGATGTCTCCAATACCACAATTGATCTTGTATTGGATATGGTTGAGAGTAGAATTGAACATGATCTATGTGAGCTACTTTGACAACCGTTGTTGGAGAATAGGAGATATTTCAAGAAGAAGAAAGGTACATTCAGATATGTACATTGGTTCTATGCTTGATTTTCTACTCTATGAAGGAGATGCCTAGATTAGGAGAAGTTAGGAGAATACTAGACCAGTTTCTCATCATATTGAGGAGCTTATAACAAACAATGGGGACTTAAATGCACAAGAATATTCCCTTGGTGCATTCTTTAGGAAAGTTTCAAAGGAAAATGAAGAAAAGAAGGAGAATTCCAAGAGAATTTTTTCAAAATACAAGAATGATATAAAAAATTTGGTAAACATTGATAGCTACATCATCAAGGCAGTTCAACCAAGGAATTCATTTATACCTGAGTTTGGATATGAAATTGAGAAGGATTATGCTACTGGTTGCATTGAATTATTGATTAACAACCCCTAGGATCCCAATAGACCTAGGTTTGGAACCTGCACTGAAGTAACCAAAGCTCTTGAAGAGTTTGAGTTTGTCTTAGGTAAACCAAACTAAACCATTGGAAAAAAGAGGAAAGTAGTTGTGGTTCATGCCTTGGTTGATCAGGTGGACCCTTCTCCTAGAAGACTTAAGCAATTGGCTTGAAGTAGGACACACCTTCAAGTAGCTCCCAATGCGGTTTCTAGTTCTTCACATTCCGTTAAAGAAATATGATCAAATGTATTAACTGATAGATTCAATGAATTAAAGAGAAAAGTTGTAAGTGATCATGGTCTCTTAGGTTCAAGACAAAAGATTGTTCAAAATTTTAGATAAGTGCAAGTCTACCCATAGCTTGGCACTTGAAAAACTCACGGTTATTCAAGATTGTGATGAAGAGATTAAAAGTTTATTCACATTCTGTTGGTCTTGGCTTGATAAAATTCAAAGGATCAAGCGTGTTGAGAGCATGATTGAAAACCAAATTAAGTTTTCATCTAGCACATTTTATCCTGCTCTTAGTTTGGATGATTGAACTTGGTATGGTTTGACAAGACTACATGAGGAATACCTTGCATCAAAAAAATAAATAGGAAAGTTGATTGAGCTATATGGGAAGCTTAAAGATCTAATCAAGATTAAGTGTGCTCCTGACTACTATCTTCTTTTAGTGGGTGATAGGATTTTGACCTCTTATGCTTCTCTTGGAAATATGGTTGAAGGAAAAGATACTTTAATTGACCTTAATTATCTATGCAGTGCACTGATAGAGGCAACAAGGCTTTGGAATGAAAGGAGATCCTCATGGACGAGGATTCTTAGCTAGATTCAATCATCCTCTACCTCTGGTTAGTCATTCATCATCATTATTTTTGGAATGTACTCCTCAGGGGGAGTATATATGTATGCAAAGGAACTATTAATGCACTAAAATTCTTTTACTTTTTCCATTGATGTCAAAGGGGGAGAGAGAGAAGTATCATGTGAAATTAGAGATGAAATTGAAAGGTTTTGTGCATAATTTGGGAAGAGGTATTTTTTTTGGTTTTCACATCATGTGTCAAGCCATCAATGAAAAAGGGGGAGATTTTTGAAAATTGATAGGTTTTAATTGATGTCAACATATAATTGAATTTTATTGATTTCCAATATTTTGCTATTTTGGTTATGAATGCTTGTTGATCTGTTATTTTGATCTGAACTATCCTATTTTGTATGATCTTCCCAAAAGCTGATAACATGATTTATCCTAACATTAATTGCATCCTCTAACATGGTTTTAACTAACTAGGGTGTATGGATTGAGAGGTACAGTTACCAATTGGTTGGAAATAGTGTTATGCTTATACACTGGCTTTGTATGTTGGTTTCTTGGTTTGGATTCTATCTCCACAAAATATATCATTATAGGACTTTGTACACAGGTTTGAGCTTACGGGATGTATTCTACTTTGGAGTTTCATGAATATATATGAAGGAATTTGGAAGATATGAATGACAGTATTTTGTTTTGTAGACCTCAGTGAGTTTTCATACTACACACTGTTGTAGGAGATTCTACATTTTCTCATTATTGATGATCATACCATGCAGTGTTGAAGATAAGTAGTTTGATGTAATCCAAGGGAGAATTCAATGTGTTAACAAGTTTTTGTGTTGCACGTTTGATGAAGTGTACATATTTTTGGAGTTTTGGTTTAACTCTAGCTAACCCAATTATATATTAACATTGAGGTGTGCTATGAATAATAAAGGGATCTACCTTAGGCCCATGTCAAAAAATATTTTTTGAATCAAGGTTTCTCTAATTAGGTTGACCTAATTAAGAATCATGGATATATATATACTAGAGTGAGTGAATATATGCAATGTGGTAGAGAAAGAGAGAAGAAAGTGTGCATGTGAATGATACTTGAAGAAAAAATTGAAAATGTATATGTGTGAATTGTATAGATGAGAAATTGAGTTAATTACTCAAGTATTGTGCTTCACCGAAATTGATCCCCAACACAAGATATGTGCATTTTTCATTAGTTCATACTTTTGGCAGTGAGCCACTTCATTTTGTATCTTAATAGTAAGCCAAATCTTTTGTATATACTTCAAGATGTGAGCCTTTCAAGGATAGTGAATCCTAGTAGTGAGCCTTATAATATTCTCTATCTAGATATATTATATTATGAGCTAATCCTCATTGCGGTTTTTCCAATTTTGGTTTTTCCACATAAAATACTAGTGTTCATGTGTGTTGATGCTTTGTCTTGATTTTATGTCTTCTTTTGGTAATTTAGTCAAATTTGTGATAATGCTTAGATGAATTTTATGTGAATGGTTTTATGGAATATTGATTCAGCCCCCCTCTTAGTATTTCAGATGTTCAACAAATGGAAAAGGATAGGAGCATGTTGAGTGGAATTGATCGAGAACAAAGGTTTTGGGATAAAGTTGTTGCCACTAATTGTTATTTGATAAATAGATCTCCTACATCAACACTTGTTGATAAAACACCAATGGATGCATGGTCAGGGAAAAAGCCTTCACTTAGACATCTAAGATTTTTTGATTGTGAGGCATATGCACATGTGCCTAAGGAGAAGAGAACAAAGTTAGATTCTAAGGCTAAAAAATGTATCTTCATTAGCTATATCTATGGTGTGAAAGGATACAAGCTTTGGGACCGAATTGCACAAAAATAATTTATTCAAAAACTATTATTTTTAGAGAGAATAAATCTTCTCCTATTACTTTTCAGCCAAAACAACATAAAGAAATTGAACATAAAATGGATGTAATTCAACTTCCTACTATGCTTGAGAAAGTTGAATCAAGGCCCCAAGATAGAAAAGAAGCTAAGGGGAGCTCATCAAGCTTTGAATCTTCAGAAGAGGAAGAAGAGGAGGAAGAAGGGTAAGAACCTCCATCTTAGCTTGTTTGAAGGTCTACAAGGCATAGGAAACCACTTGAAAGGTATGGGTATTCATGTGATGAATGGAAGTGTATATTTGATTTAAGTACTAACATTGATGAATCAAGATCTGTGAAAGAGGCTTTAGGTATGAATGATGCAAAGTATTGGAAAATAGCCATGGATGAGGAGATGAAATTTCTTAAAATAAATGATACATGGGACCTTGTACCATTTCCCAAAAGTCAGAAACCTGTTGGATCTAAATGGGTGTTTAAGAAAAAGATTGGTTCATATGAAAATGTTAAAAAGTATAAGGCACAATTGGTTGCAAAGGGATACACTCAGATTGAGGTTATTGATTATAGTGAGATATTTTATCCTATTACTAAAATGAAATCCGTTCAATTTTTATTATCTATTGCAGCAACTTATGACCTATAGGTTGAACAAATTGATATAAAAATTTCTTTCCTTCATGGTGATTTGGAGGAAGAAATTTATATGACATGTAGCTAAAGCACTACATGGTGAAAGGTAAAAGCAATTTAGTTTGTAAGTTAAATAAATCTATGTATGGCCTTAAACAAATTCCTAGGATGTGGTACTCGAATTTTGATACATATGTGTTGAGTTTGGGATTTGTGTGATCTAAATCTGATCACTATGTATATTTTAAATTTGATGGTGATTGTTTCTTGGTAATTTCTTTATATGTTGATGACATGTTGTTTATTGGGAAAGGAAAACATTTGATTGTAGAATTGAAATCTCAACTCTCTTTGAAATTTAAAATGAAAGATCTAAAGGTGTAGCAAAACACATACTTGGGATGGAGATCAAAAGATATCATGAAAATAGGAATCTATGGTTGGGCTAGAGTAAGTATGTCGAAGATGGAAGACATGAGAAGAGTGCCTTACCAAATTGTAGTTGGAAGGTTAATGTATGCTATGGTCTGTACAAGACCAAACATTACCCAAGCAATGGGAGTTATTTCTCATTTTATGTGTAATCTTGGAAGAGTGCATCGGGATACAGTTAAGAGGTTATTTATATATTTGTGGGGTACAAGAGAGTAATCTATATGTTTTCATGGTACAATAGATGAACATTCCCTAAGTATTCATGGTTTTGTGCATTCAAATTGGGTTGGTGATTTTGATCACAGAAGGTCCACCAATGCATACATGTTTACTCTTAATGGTGGTGCAATCAGTTGGATGAGAAAGCAATAGTTTGTGCTTGCTTTGTCAACTGCAAGGGTTGAGTATATGGTAGCTACTCATGCCTCTAAATAAGCAATTTGGCTAAAGCATTTTTGTTCAAATATTAGATTGAAATAGGGTGCAGTTACCATTTATTATGACAATCAAAGTGCAATCTTCCTTGTAAGGAACCCAAATTTTTATGCGAATACTAAACAAAAATTGATGTTCAATATCACTTCATGAGAGATGTGTTTGAGGATGGCAGGGTGAAGCTGGAAAAGGTAGAGACAATGGTGAATACTGTGGATGCATTAACTAAGCCTGGGAATACAATGAAATTTAGGTGGTGTTCCAATTTTATGGGCCTTTTAGCCCTTGGTAGTTGATAGATGATAGTATGTTTTCCATGGCTCTTGAAAGGTATTCAACAAGTGGTAGAATGTTGGGAAATTAGGTGCCTCAGCCTTGCATATTTCACGTAGAATTTATTTTGTATTTAATATTTTCCTACAATTGTTATAGATTGGCAGTGCTTTGAAAATTGATTTACTAGGTGTCAAAGGATTCCCACATAGTGACGTATGTTATGGAAGGCCTATTTTTAGGCACATTATGATAGATTCTATGACACTTGTAAGGGTCTAAACTAGGGGATATCAATTTGGACATGAGATCTTATTTTTAGACTTGAATCTTGGTTGAGAAGCCAAGCACATGGTTTTGTAAACCATAGATGGTTTCTTGTATAGCCAGAAGTCTATAAATTGAAGGCTTGAGGAGCAGTTTCCTGTGTGTTGAGTTTGTAGGTACTGTTATGTTGCCTAAATGCTACCAAAATTCTTTCAAAATTATTTACTGGTGATACTCTTGTAATAGGATTTCTCTACAAGTGTATGTAATCTTGTTATTATATTTGAAGTACATTGAGCAAGCTTTTGAACTACGGGGTTTTTTCACTCGAATGGTTTTTCCCCACATATATCTAGCACTTTTTGTTCATTTCTTATTTTTTGTTATGAATGTGATTTTGGAATTTTTGTAATTGTTATATTAGTTTTTAAAGTTTACATAATATCTATTCTCAAGATTTTCATAGGAATTTGTTTCTGCTACTCTACTTCCTTTCAAAAAGAAGATATACTATTCTTTCCAATTCATTTAGATCATAAAGCATCCATTCAGTGTGTAAAAGAAAAGCATTTGGAGAAACAAAGACAACAAATGTAAATAAAAAATTAAAAAATTAATCCAATAGTTGAAGGTACATCATCTTTGTTATCTTAATGTGACATTGAATTTTTCTTTTCATAATCATTAAATAATCAATTAAGATAAAATTTCAAGTATAAATTTAATGTTATACCAGTCAATCATTTTGTTAAAAATATAATAAATATACCAAATTTTTAAGATAGAAAAAATTATATTTAATAAACTAAATTTATGTAATGAAATAATTTTACTATTGAGAACATTTGTTCAAATTTTACATAAAAAAACATAAGTTCATAATTAAAATTGATGAACACATTATAAAAATAATTAATGATCAAAATTTGAACGTACATATAGAAAAAATAATAAAACATAAAAAATATCTTTCAAAAACCTAAGTGAACAAAAAAATTAATTATTCTTTGAAATGATTAGCAATATTAAGCTATCACCTAGTGATAACTTTAAGAAACCACCCTAAAAATATATATAAAATCCTAGTGAATCTTATATTTTTTAGGAAAAAATATTAATTTCTATTGGCGAATCTTTCCTTTTTTCAAATAAAATATTAATTTTATTGGTGATTTCTTTTACATTGCTAAAATTTTGTAAAAAAATTGGTGAATATTGAGAAATAATAGGAAAATAAAATAATTATGATGTGAATCGATGCAATCTAAAAACATAATTCTTATGGAAAATTAGGGGCCAAAGGGTGGAAATTATTGATGGGTTTAAGGGGTAGACTATAATGTTTACTTGCCACAATTGATTTAAAATATAATCTAACAACCCTTATTATATTCTGCAAGGTATAATATACCCACGATTTGTAATGCTCATGGGGCCCAAGATTGGATCGTTGATAAAATGACCCTCAATATATTTTGCAAGGTAAAATGTGCCCATGATCTGTAATGCTCATGGGGCTTGAAATTGTGATCCCTATGAGAACTACATATCATGGGTATATTTTACCTCACAAAATATAACAAGGGCCATTAGATTATATTTTTAAATCAATGGTGGAAACTAAAGATTGGAAATATTGTCCTAAATCAACTAATAATTATGATATACTATTAACAAATTAATATAGATTTCTATTATAATTTGTAAAATTTAGGTGAATTTGATCTAATCATGTATATAATATTCTTAATAAAATAAATTCTTTGGCGATTTTAATAAGACTATAATAAAATTTAATAAAAATTTGGTGATTCAAGTCACGTTATAGCTCGAACTATTAGCCAATTTTAGATTCCCAAATTTCAAATATTAGCTAATTGGTGAATATTAGCCACTAAAAAATCACTGCTATCACCTATTATGAAAACTCTTAGTCTAAGAACATCAAATACTAATAGTGAAAATTTTACAGTTAAAAATCTAATCAATGCATTTTAAACAATGTGATTGACTTCACATACAAACAATAATATTATTATATGATGTGTAATTACATCAACTATAATAAGTAATTAAATAAATAAAATATTGTTTAATAAAGAAAACAAGTGAAACACTAAAAATAATTAAAAATATACTAATGAAATACATTAAGAGGTATGAAAGAGTTAAGGACCCAAATAACAATGCACTATGGTAATTCATAGTTGAAAACATAAAACTATTAAATTTTTTGGTATAAAAATGACACAAGAATATCACCTAATCAAACAGATGTAAAAAATAAAATTAACTATCACAATTGTGAGCTACATTCAAATCAATTTTTGATACGAATCAAATATATATTTATTCTAATATTTTAAAGATATATCCTCAAATAAAAATTAATCAAATGCATTTCAAATTATTATTTTTATATAAAAATGCATCACACATGCATAATGTGTTGCAAAGTCTGTATTGGAAATTTTAATTATTATGATTTTTTTGACATATATATGTAACTATGCATAGTAATAAGATTTTATATGAGTGTGTATAAACTCTATCTAGATCAGCAAGAGATTTAATTTCATCTATTTTATGTGAAAATAAATAGATAATTATTTTATAAAAAAAAATGTTTTGATGAAACATATAATAGTTGTGGTTTGAAATATCCAAATAGTATATATATTGCATACACATAGGCTTTAAGCCTACTTCTTCTAGGTGTCCATTGACCCTTTCTCACCCGAGGTGTCTTTAGAGGTGTCAATTCACTTTTGACACTTCTTCCTATGTTTTTGGTAGGCAACATGCCACCACTCCATGAGTGAGGAGTCCTATCCTCAATTCATGGAGGTTAGTTGCCTCTCTCATTCCTATTTATGTACACCTTCTTGATCTAATACATTGGGTCGACTTTATGCAATTGTATATCATAGTGCTTGTTGTCTATTCTTGATGATTGAAGGTTCTTTCATCGTATCAGAGTTAGACGAGGATAATTGCAAGCCATGAAGGTGAATCCATTGATAGAATTCCGATTAATTCATCTGTTTAAAAGCGTTTTGACCCCCTGGTGTTTGAAAATCTCTATTTCAGATGTCAAATATCTCTATTGCAATGAATTAACCTCTCTATTTCAGGTGTTTATCTCTATTACAATGAATTGACCTATCTGTCTCAGGAATTCACCTCTACTGCAGCGAATTAACCTATATTTGGGGCGTGATTTGCATTTGGAAGGTCATGATAGGCTTTGAGGGACACAATTTCTATGAATCTCTGCCCACCATTTAATTTCTCCAGCCATTTCAATAGGCCGCGTCAATCATTTGCGTGATTTTGTGATTGGAGGGCCGTCCGAATCCTCTACAGGGCATTTTTATTGTGATTGGGGGCGTGATCTATTCCTTGGCATGCGTTTTGATCAAAAGAAGCTTTTTTGTGAAGCGTTTTTTGTTGTGTAGTGAGGTTTTCTTCAACCCGTGGCCTTGTGCCCTTGCATAACACCCACAATAGGCATGAAAGAAGCCTTTGAGGAAAGCAAACGCTCAATCTGCATGGAAATTGTGTGGAAAGCCTGCAGATCTCGCCCATCTAGGCCAACCAACGAGTGATTCACACCTTGAGCACAATCCGCCCACAGGGAAGGAAGCTCAGCAACTGTTGCAAATTTAGCCCTTCGTTCTTCTAAGCCCAACGGGGCTTAAATTTTCTCAATATTTTGTGTGAATTTTTGCAAGGAGGATCAGTTATTTTGTAAATGTGTTCAAATTTTGAAAGATTCATAACTTTTTGTTTGGTAGATCGAAATTGAGTTCCACTTTTGTAAAAGTGTTTATTTTTTGTAGCGCTTCCAATGAGTCTATTTGTATTATTTACAAAAGCGCTCCTTTTAGAAAGTGCCAAAATTATAAGGGGGAACAAATAATCAAGGGGGAAATCTTATTGCTTTGTGTTTCTTATTTTGTTGGTTCATGTGATCATGTCTCTCATAAATAATCCCTTCCATTTGGATATTCTGTAAAATCTTCCTAATAAATGGAAAATCAATTATGGATATTTTGGAAAGAATAGGCATACAACAGAAGAATGTCAGTTTCATCAAATTGAGGAAATGAAACAAATTATTCTCAGTCATGGTATTGCCTCACCTGATCTTCCAACACATGCAAAAACATCATCTTGTCTCACTTGGACACCTTATGGGACACCATCATTTGAGGATGAACAATATAGTCCATTGACTTACATTGATAAATCATCTCTCATATCACTTATTACTACATCTAAATCAGTTGTTGATTCATCCATAAATTCCATAGATTCTTTACATCGGGTAATTTCTATTGTCATACCAGATGCACCATATTGGGATGCATATCTATCAGACATAACATCTTTGTTTGTAGAATCCCACTTTGCAGATTTGGATGGCAGCATTGAGGATATTCATCTTCTATTTGATGACAAATTTGATGAAGTTTCATCACCATTGCCATATTTGGATATTTCTCTTACCTCACCAACATTAACTTCTATCATGACAAATTGTGCAAACATTCATGAGTTGAGATATCCAATTTAGTTATCATCATCTGCAACAATATCAGATTCACATCGATCTAGACATGATCATACATCCACACTCCCTATTCAAGAATCTTCTATGGTCCCTAATCAGTCACACATTAACATTGTCTTGGAGATCATTGAGCATCATTCTAAGGCATCATTGGCATCATTTGAGTCTTTGGATTATGTGTAGCATTTAAATACATTCATCTTACTTCTTGTATATTCCTATTTAGAATGAAAGTAATCTTACACACATTTGTGGCATTATTTCTTCCCATGGGAAGGAATGTTGTTCAACGTTCATGGATCATCTTTAGCATCTATTTTTGAGCATCTACTAGCAATACCTAGAGTACATTGCTTCACACTTATGGGGGGTCACATGATCTTCTCTACTTTCTCTCCTATGAGGATAACATATTCTAATTTATGTTAGAAGTAGTCCTCAGGGGGTCGTCATGAGTCCTCCATCTATCACATGATAAACATTCAACATTCATGGATCATCTTCACCATCTAATGTTGAGCATCTACCAACACTACATGGAGTACATTGCTTCATATTTTTTGGGGGGTCACTTGATCTTCTCTACTTTCTCTCCTATGGGGAGACCATATTGTAATTTGTGTTAGAAGTAGTCCTTGGGGGGTCATCATGAGTCCTCTATCTATCACTTTTCTTCTTCACTTGTTCATTTGATTACATTTGCATCATTCTTTTTTGGAGATGGGTTTTATTTCCCACTGAGTTTTTCTCCTTTACTCCACTTTTGAGAGATTGCATTGTACTTGGGTGATGTAGGAGGATCCAGGTTCATAAGCAATCCTGGATAACCCAAAAAAAAATCATTTTATTTTCTAAATTTTGGTGTGCATTTTTTCTTAAATTGGTGTTCTTGGCATTTCTCAACATTACAAAACATTTCATTTGTTCAAATTTGCAAAATTGGAGTTTCCACACTTATGCAGTTTTGTCCACTAGAAAAAAATTTACAAAAAGAATTATTTTTTAAAATTGGCGAAAAATGAAGAAAAATAATTTGAGGGGGATAATATTAAAGGTGTTTTGCTCACATTCATGAAGTTTTTGTGAAAAAATTCCTCACAGTTTGAGAGATATTAATATGTTGATGATTTTACGACATTTTTAATTTCTCAAGATTCACAAATGCTGGAGAAAATTCCTTTTATGAGAAGCTTAAGGAGGTCATTATACACATCTTGGCAATTTTTTACGCAAAAAAAAAGCTTTTGAAAAATAGTTATGTAAAAATTCATTTTTTTAGCCTTATTGATGCACTTTGTTGTAGTTGCATAAAGGATTTTTTTTTTTTAATTATGTATTCAGACTCAAAGGTACTATTGGAGGGATTTTAATTATTTTAATATTAATATTTTGATATATCAAATTTGTTTGAAGGAACTTTCATTCTAAGTGCAACATAAAGCAAGAGAAATTAAAGGTTTCTGAAGACCCTTTTGTTGTGCCTATAGCACACATGCCCCATTCGGAACGGGGACCCTCTTTCTTTTCGCTTCGCCAGGTCACTTTTATCATTGCCTCATTTTGTGTGCCCCCTATTTCTGTATTTTAAATGGTCAAAGAGCTTTAGAGAAATCATCTTGAAGTGACCGTGTTCTCCACCCTCAAATTTTCAAGGCTTTAGGCCTTTGCGGAACTCCCTTGGTTGTTTTCCTTCATTCCATAGAACTGATGTCCTTGGAGCAACGCGGGTCTGCCCCTAAGGGATACCCCATGTGGGATTCCTTGATTCCTCGGCCATTGCAAATGAATTTCACACAATGACCTTCCATGCTGTGGGACCCACCTTATCTATTGTTGTTTTCATTACAGAACAATTGAATGACCAAGTCCCAACTATTGTCCGCCCAACAGACTTCGTCGTTCCCACAGCCATTTTCAAACTGACTACCCACCAACCTTCAATTCCATTGTATGAACATTAATGAGGTGTATTAAATGGATTATTTTATCTAAATAGCTCGATTTGAGCTGTCATTTTCACTTGTCAGTTGTTCAGAGTGAGTAAGAGAGCCTCCTGCCAACGCTGTCGTCATCCCCGTTGAGTTCATTTTCTGATCCGAAGCTTTTTTTGACTGTTTGCTTAGCCTTCCTCATTGGGTCTCACAGGTAGGTTTTCTACTGCGAGCCATGTTTACGTTTTCTTCAATTTCCATATAAAATATCTAAATTTGAAGGAAGAAAACCTAAAGTTTAATTAGAGTAAATTATGGCAAACAAAACCCATAAATTCAAATTTCAAAAACTTCAAAGATCACCCTGTAGGCTACATGTGGAACTCCCAGTCACCGTGACCGTTCTTCAACTAGAGAATTTGTGCTTTGCGGGTCCACATCATAATCATCGTTGTCACCTTCCTGTAAAAATGCTTAAACTTGAAACAGTAAACACCCTCACTGGGTCCACCCCGATGGAAAGCCCCAACAATTTGGTCATCTTGGACTTACTAAAATTCATGAGCTTGAAATGAAGGTCCATTAATCTCCTTGGGTCTGCATCCGCAGGCTTCCGCCTACGGAGTGCCTTTTCAAACTTTGTCGTTCCAAACGATAATCTAACCATGGCCTCCCAACGGTCGGGTCCCGCCCCTAACATTGCTCATTGAAATTGATTGAGCTCTAAATGCCTAAGTCTCAATCCATTATGGGCCTCACCCCGCAGACTTCTATCCATAGATCATCATGGCTGGCTGGCCATTCCGAATGGCCTTTGTACGCTGACCTTCTGCATTATGGGTTTCGAGCCCTCTGCATCTGTCTAAACCGAAACGAAATGAACAAGTGACAAACCTTAGGCAGACTGTCTTTTGCGGGTGGCTGGTCATGGGCTTCCATCTCACCCCTGTTGTTCCAGGCATCCATCGACCTTTGTCGGCCCACTATGTGGGGCCTGACCCTACCATCTCCCTTTGACTATTCAATAACAAATTAGAATACCCAAGCTCCATGTAGACCATCTCTTGCGGGTGGTTGGTTGCAGAATTCAATCCTACTCCTGCCATCCCAAAACATACATGGACCTTCGTCGGCCTGCTATGCGGAGCTTGACCTTGCCATCACCTATAGACTGACTGATGATGCACAAAGTGAATATCGAAGCCCTCCGCTGAACCAATCGTGTGGGGCTCCTTGCCCGGACTTCCATCTGGCCTTCACTATCTCGAACGACCATTACCCACTGTCTGCCTGCACCTTTCAGCCTACATCCTTCTAAGCAATTCAAGCCTTAATGATAAAGCACTACTATCCTCTAAACTCGCGGATCCTGTAGTCTGGGATTCCACCTATGGGGCGCCACCCTGCCAGAGTCATTTCAATGACAATGCCTCAAAAAACTAGGATTCCCTCTGATTCTGCATGATCAAAAGATGTATTTGACCTCCTCCAAAACATCAAAGTGACTTTGACCCATGTGCTAAAATGGGTTGATCTGCTCAATGTACTACACTTTATGACCAAATCTTAATGTGGGTCAGGACATGTGGGATGTCGTGCCCTAATTACCATCCCTTATGTAGTTCCCTTTAGAACATTCATCAGCCCAAGAAAGTTTGCACCCCTAGGCCTGCATTGCAATAACTTCCTTCAATAAAAGGATAATGCTAATCTGAAGGAGATGTTAGGATGTTTAAACATCATTATCTAATGTAACATCATTTTGAGGGATTTTGGCTAACTTTCCCTGTGTTTCCATGCTTGAATGTGCTTACACCTCTCTCACCCATAGGATATATGGAACCAAGTGCAGGACCTTCGGAGGCAGTCGTGGAGAAAGAAAAAGGAAAGAAGCAAGCCAAAGAACCTCAAGGAAAAGAGGATAAATACCAGATGAAGTACAAATTCCAAGGAGAGACCCTTAACTCTAAAGTCACCACAAATTTGAGGGAAATCTCATACACTAATCTGGGACACATAGATATTGATGAATTCAAGCAAAGGGTCTAGATCAACCCTAAAATAGAAAATGAAAGAAAGATTAGAAGGAGTGGATTTTCCAAAGTTGTTAGTTTCCCACCTGCTCTTGTTGCTCCTAAGCTTGTGGTGGCGTGCAGGGAGACATATCAAGAGGACATGAAAAGAATAGTAGACAGAGATGGGAATGTTTTAGCTGACCTATCTACCAAATCAGTAGGGAAAACCTTCCACATTCCTACCTTCAGAGAGATGGAGGAAGTATCGAAGGAATATGGAAAGCAAATGTGGGATGAAGACCCCCTCAAATGCAAAAATATCATCAATTAGTATTGGTTAAAAGAAAAGAGAGGAAGTGTAGCTAAGGTACCCCAAGAGCTCTTCTGCAGCAACTTCTACGAGGATTACCATGATTTGGTAACCTTATTAAGTAGAGTTATGGGCCTTCTGACCTCAACTTACTTTCAAGAATGGATGCTATACTTCATTGAAGAAATCCTCTAAGGCAAAGCCAAATTCTATTGGGCAAGAATGATCAGTAATTGCTTGCATGAGAAATTTGTAGGGCCATGAAAAAGACTCAACGATTCTATATGACATCCTACTTGGTCTATCTTCTTGCTAATCGGATGCAATATAGAGGCCTATTTGTAGATCCAAGCGAGACTCCAAGGAGGGAGTTAAAAGTATATGATAAGTATCCCTGGCTTCAGTACAAAAACTTAAAGAGGGATTATCGCTCAATGATGCCTTCATAGGCCATATTATCATACTACTTGGAGGTGATTTTGAAAGGAGAGTCACCCACACTGTGAATTCTTACATCCACTAATTCGGCTTCCTGTTCATACAATTTTCAAAGTTTACCTACATATGAGCCGAGGGTTTCTCAGAGAAACCAGAAAAACTGCCCCCATAGCTAAATGACCAGATAATATTACTTGGACTCTGTCGGCAACTACAAAATACACAAAACCTCCTAAGCGACAAGCACAGAGTGGGGATTCACTATCCCCTTTCCTTTAGCCAAGGAATGTATGATCTCCAGACATCCCATTGTGCGGACTATTCTGATAAAGAACTTGTGGAGTATAACCTGGAGCTCTACACTTCCCGGCCGCAGATGGATCCATACGGAAAGCTGAGGAAGATGGTTGGGATTAAACACACACACACATAGTGTTGAAGAATTTTGGGCTAACTGTATGGATGATAACGAAGTGTGAATGAGGCACTATATGCGCATGACGATGTACTTTGTCAAGAAGGTTAACTTGTTCCCTATGCTAGATCAAGTGTTGGATGATGAAAGTATAGTAATTGATCCTCAATACGGTCCAGTTTCCAACTTCCCATTGCCATTAATTGACTGGAACAAAGAAGAGATCAATGACCTCGATATTCTGATGAAGCCAATCACGATAAGGACAAAACAATGGATCGACAGGTAGATCTCCCAATTGGAGTTACAAGGAGTCACACTGACATATGGAGAACTTGAAAATGAACCAGGAAGTGAGATCGATAGTGGGACAACCGTTGCACCATCTAGAGAAACTTCAAAATCTCCTCCTACCACCAAGTTGAGAAAGAGAAAAGAGATGGTTGAAAGGCAGCCTAAACCTAGGGTATATTCAAGGAAAGCCTCAGAGGGTGAACCCACCAAGAAGTCAAAAACATCAGGCAGTTTCATGGAAATTCCCACCATCCAAGAGGACCCACTCCGAGAAGGAGAAGAGCAAGAGGTTGAGCAGCAAAAGTCTCCACCTGTTGCCTTCACTCTCATGGTCACCGTTGCCACTGACATTGCCACCACTGTTGCCCCTCCACCTGCTTCTCAGGAAATGGTTGCTACTTCTCCACCCGTGGTGGATATCTCAGTCCACCTTGCTTCAACCCCACTTACTGCACAAGTCATGGTAATAGACTCTTGCTCTACCACTACCTCTCTGCTCTCCTCTTCCTTCATGTCTCTTTCATTGTCCCTTCCACTATCTACAACAACAATGCCAATGCCTGCTCTATCGCTCCCGAAAGCCTTCACCCACCACATGTAAAATATCCCAACGGAACTGTCTAGGGTGTTAATCAACCCAACAATACAAGCTACCTTGGCATAGATAGTTGCAAACTTCCATGTCCCTCCTCAAACCAAACTACCAAAAATGAAAGAAACCATGCAAATATCAAAAGAACTAGAGAGACAAGAAATGGAAGCTACAAAAGGAATAGAAGAAGTAGATGACTACCACAAGCATCCCAAGTATCAACATTTGGAAATTAATGAAGCAGTACGGGAAGAGGAAGAAACATAGTCGTATGAAGAAGACACTGAAGAGCCGAGAACCTAGTATATTATGGAAACCTTCGATGAGGAGGTAGAAGAGGAGCTTTCCAAACAACTGAAGGATGTTGGGGAAGAGGAAGAGAAGAAGCCTCTTGAAGAAGAAAAGGAATCAGATGAGAAAATGGAAGAAGACACTAAGCCTCCAACTTGGGAACAAGGTAAAAGCCGCAAGCATGATGAAGGGATGCCTCCTTGGCATGAACCGAAGGAAAAGGAAAAGGAAGAGCAAGAGGAAGACAAGCCTAAAAAAGAGGCTGAGGCTATGAAGAAAAGCCCAAGAATAGAGCATCATGAAGAACATGGGCATGAACAAGAAGAAGAGAAAACTATTGAAGGGGAGGATAGCCCCAAAGAACACACAACTACCAAATCCCCACTAAAAGAAACTATTTTTATCAAGGACTTCGATGAAGAAGAAGAAGAAGAAAAGATAGAACATGAAACTCTGGGTGACAAAGCAATAGAAATTCAATACACCCATGAAATAGAAAGTGATCATGAATCACCGAAAGGGGAATCTCAAATGCCAGAATGGCTAGAGAAATAGCTAGAGAAGAAAACCCCAACCCCAAAGGATCTGAGGGAAGGCTAGAGGAAATCTTGGCTTGAGACCAAATAAGCACAAAAAAGGAGAAGAAGCCAAAGGTCGGATCCCATCTGACAATGGATGTGTCTTGATCCAAGACAGTGCAGATAGCCACCCCAGGGATGGGAGAAGAAGGGGTAAGCTACAATATCTCTACCCTTGATTTAGGGACAACAACATCAGATTAAATGATCGACCATCTTCAGGGGTCTGTCGCCACCATTATGCACGAAATGCACGAAGATAAGACTTCCAAGGAGGAGTTAAAAGCACAAGTGGTGGATCTGACAACTTACATCTAACAATGGTTGTCAGTTGAAGAGCTTCCCATCACATCCTCAACACCGCCACAACTATTGTCCAAGGACCACATTGACTAATTGGAGAAGAGAAAGAACTAGACAAAGGCCACAGAGAATTGGTTCTGACAAGTACTCTATAGTGCAAACATGGGAATAGGTCATGTTGTCAATACAACAAACAAGTTCGTGGAGGTGCAAAAGATACTCGAGGGAATAAGGAAATTCTACACCAATTCCCTAGAGCTATACAAAATCACATATATCCCAAACTTGAGGCCATTCTCAAGATATCTGATAAATCCTGGGAGAAAGAGTTTTCTCTGGTAGAGGGTGACCAATGGTTCGTAGAGACATGGAGGTTAAGCCTAGTTCATAGAAAGGAAATGTTGGAGCGGGTGCTCCATGAAATGGAGCTGGATATCGATTGGGTCAAAGAAATCAAGGCGGCCTATGAATAATAGCTAAGGCTGATGAAAAAAATTTATGTGCCCTCCATTCAGCTAGACCTAGAGAAAATAAAGCCCTACTTTCACAAGAAAATGGAGAATGGGACCATGCATGCACTTACACCTAATTTTATGGGATTTGTTGCACGAGCCTTCACCCTATCTGAATAGGTGATAAAGAATGCACAAAAGCATGACAAGGATTGGGATGTACTCACTAGAAGATCAAGGAAGTTGAACTTTCAAGTGATTCAGTCGGATATATTGGAGTGGAACAAGCTCTAGGAATTGATTGTAAAGTTTGTGGAATACTCCATAGTGAAGAAGAGCAAGGTAAATCCTATCATAGATGATGTGTTACTCACAAAATAGCTATAGAATAAAAGGAAATCAACAAGAAGACAAAAGGGCTACAATGCTGCCACATTAGGAAAAAATAGGGAAAAGATAAAATGTAATTTTAAATTGTAAAATATTTGGGGGTAGGTGAAACCCTAATTTGTAGTGAATCTTGGCCACACAATGGGATTGAATCTTGTCCATTCATTTTTCTTTTTGAACACTATAAATAGGGGGTCTCCTCTTATTTTCAAGAGAGAGTTGAGTTGTTGTAAAGACATGCTGCTGAAATTTTAATAGAAATCCATTGGATTTTGGTGGATTCTTGAGTTCCAACTTTATGTTGCATGATTCTTCTTCTCATAGTTAGTTAATTTGAATAGATTTACTTTGTTGTTTATGAGTTTTCCAAGTTATTAGTAAGTTAGTTAATGTTGTGAATTGATATTGAAGAATTTTGTTGTGTGTTGGAAACCTTCCTTGTCCATACTTTTTGTTGTTTATTGATGATACACAACTATGTAAAGTTAGTCTAGACATAAACTAAAAGCTACACCAAATTTCTATCTTTATTCATGCTTTTTGGTGAATGAATGGTTGAATATATGCAATCCTTAAAAGCTTGCACTAATTTCATGAGACTGTGAAGTAATCTGGTTAAGTGGAATTAATTTTTAGGAAGGTTATCTGCACTAGGGTCCTCCATTATCACTGTTCATTGCTAGTTTTAGGTCTAGGAACTTCTCCCTTCCCTTGCCCTTTTCTCCTTTTATTTAATAGTGACTTTGAACAAGGTTCATTGCACATTGTAAAGCCAAATTTGAAGCCAAATTAGGAGTTCTAAACTACTGTTTGAACCTACAACAACTATGCAATAACTTTCCCATCTTGAGAACTCCATTTTAAGATCCAATTCTCCTCCAAGTTAACTTCATAAGTTTGCCATGTGATTACCAGCAAAATCACATTGAACCAACTAAGATATTCCAAGCATGTCATGACCTGACACCCGAGAGACCTTGGGGTAATTTTTCATAACTTGTTGTTGGAGATTACATTTCAAGAGAGGTAGCGCATTCATGTGTTTCCAGTGTTGAGAAGGTGCAGAAACACCTATCAACAAAATTGGGGCTAGAAGGAGGGCATTTGATTTAAGCTAGAAGGAATCAGATCATTTTCCCCTTAGAGATTCCATGGGATTTTAAGGTCCACACCTAGCAAAAGGGAATTTTAGGAACTCCAGCCCCCCACTAGGGCTAGGAAGACTAAGAGAGGGATGCAGCCTCTTCTTCCTCCTCCATTTCATCTGACCTTTATCTTCATCTCCTTCCTCCATTCACTTGCCCCATGCTCCTCCATCCTCTTCTATCCCTGCCTTTCCCCCTTATTCATCCCAAGCTACTTTTCATCCAGTTGCTTCCCACAGTCGGGGTGTTGCTCCAGTCCCTACCCTCCAAGTCCAAGGTGCAATCCCAACTGCTACTACCCCTGTGCAGCCCCAAGTTATTGTTTAGCAACAAATACCACCCCCACCTCCTCTCATGGCTTGGTTGGGAAACAATCCCTCCCCATTTTTTTTCAATGATTACCATGATATACCTAAGAACCCAAAGAGTTTTTGCACAAAGTTTAATCCTTGGGATCCACAAAGGATAGCTAAAGAACACATTAAGATCTTCCAAGCGACATTGAAAGATATGTAGATTGATCATAAGGATGTAGCATGTATGCTCTTCCCTTACTCTCTGGGGGAGGAGGCCTTCTATTAGTATATCAACTTATCGACAGAGTCCATCACATCTTGGGCCTTGTTGATGAATTCCTTCTTGCAGAAGTATAAGATCCCAATTAATGCTTCAGAGCTATACCAACAATTCATGTCCGTCCGAAGGAAAGTTAATGAGTCGATCAATTCCTTCAACGGTCGATTCCACTGAGCATACACAAGGTTACAAGCTTCGTATTTGCTCAATGATGTTGTTGCCCTGCCCATCTATTATGCAACATTAGACAACCTCACAGTTGCATTGGTGAAAAGGATGTGACCAACTCCAACTAGATTGGTAGAGGCTTCTGCTGAGGTGGTTATAGCCAGTACTGAATTGGGTCAAAACATCTCTTGTTTGTTGCCTTCCTTAGGGTAGGATTCCCACCCTATGCAGATTCAAGGACTCACCTGAGCTTTGCAACACCAGACACCCCTAATTAATCAAGTGTCGCAGCTACCCATAGTGCCTCATCCAAGGCGGCCCATGAACTAGGCACCTCCTGTGCTTCATTACTTGCAGCCTCAACAACTACAGACCTATGCACAGTTGTCGCAAGTGTTGACATACCTACAAGGGCCCAAATTCCCACCCGCTCAATAAAACCAACTGGAATCATAGCCTATCTTCCTCTAGAATCCAACGCCACAATAAGGAAATGCTAAGAAATATCGGTTAGAAGAGTTGATAGAGATGATCATAAAGATGTCCATGAAAATTACACACCTCAAGAATCAAAATAATCAGCTGCAAGCTTCTCAATGCAACATTCAGGCTAACCTCAATCAAGACAATAGGGATAATCATGAGGCGGGTACCTCATCAGGATAGAATTATGAGTGGGCATAGAACTCCAACCATAATTTTGAAAGGAGACCCTCATAGAGGCAAAACCGAACGTAGAATACAAGACCAAAAAATGGAGGTGTTCCGACCCCTCTTGATCCACCTGCTAGTAATGAGAAGACAACAAGTGGAGTATATCTCGCCAAAGCTACCTTATCTGGATGGTGCAGGATTCACAAGATGAGGAGGCATTCCGAGTTGGACTGCCCCGAGTTTCAAACAGTCGCAGAAATCTTTCAGATGGAGGTCCAAAACACTATTGATAGCATGAATTGTAGAGACATAGTTCCATCTGAGTTGTATGACTCTTCTGTGCTCATGGTCAACCAAGCCCCATTTCCACAAAGCGAGAACAATGAGCCTGAGAGCGCAGTCCCCTCCCCCAAGAATGAAGAACTAAAAGAGGTAAGCAATAATGAAGATTTATCCCAACTATTTACTTTAGTAGATAATGGTCCTATTGATGGAGAAAATGGCATAGCAACAGTTAAACATAATATTGCTATTATGTTTCTCCTAAAAGAGAAAGATAACACATGGATATCTTAGCTCCCAAGGTCTTTGTAGTTGGTTCTCAATTGTGCTGATGTCCCTCAGTGGTCAATCTAATAGTAATGTTCAAGGGACCTACTGGTGTGAACTTCTGGACTATTCTAAGATCAAGCATGAATTTAAACCTACTCTAACCAGGGGTTTTTAAAGAAACATAAAAAGATGGGTCAAATCTTTGGGACAGAAAGAATGATAATTCTCATACCTTAACCAGACTTGCTGTCCTTCAAGGAATTATAAACTAAAACTCGAGGACAAAATTAACTTGTGATTAACACACAGTTGCATTCATCCATAGTGCTGATTTCTACAACAGAGTACTAGTTACCATTTTAAATAAAACACCAAAATAAAATTCCATTCCTTGAAGGCTTCACAAATCAAATGATTAACTTAAGACAAACACCATTCTAAAACACAATCTAAAGTAGATTAAGATCTGGTTGCTTCTACTGTAAGTGGAATAGACAAGCAACACTTACAAAGCTGGCACAATCACCAGTGTACAGAAAATCCATGACTCCAAATTGTTTCCATTTATATTAAGAAAACTAAAAGATACATTATTGGCTTCTATTGAATCTAACTCCTAACTAAGAAGACAAAAGAAGCTCCTATTACAAACAATCAAGATGCAGTTATGTCTCCTCTATCTTTCCTCTACTTCTCTATATATTCTAAAACTTCTTCTAACTTTTTCTAACCCTAGAAGTTCTAACCCTTACAAAGAGGCAAGAATTCCATATATATACAGAGTGTACCAAAAAATAATGCACTATCCCTTGTGTTTGGTTTCACCAAAATATCTACTTTCAGGAGGGTTGGTTCTCAGATCTTTTGAAAAGAGTTGGTTCTGCATTGAATGTGTATCCCTGTTGTCCATGCCAATGAAGGATTGTTCTGGGAATCCTCTTAGACCTTTTGTAGCTGCCGCATTTACTTTGGCCTTTTGTGTCCATCCTTGAACTCCATCGGGGCCACCTTGAATGCTCTAAAATCATTTTTCCATTAATACTAATCTGCCTCTTGCCAGTGGTCACTACAGCTGTCCCTGCAAGTCATAGTTTCTTCATTCTTTTGGCCTCCTTCATGTGCTAGATTTTTGTTGCATGTTGACCATCTTCTAGAGCATCATCGAGCCTCCCTTTAGATCCGAACATTATCACCTGAGCCGATCCATCACCCTTTGATATCAGAAGGAATCCATCTGGTTTGCGTTCTATCGGTCTCCTTCAAAGTGGTAGTAAATCGATCAATGGCCAATAGGTCATTCCTTTAGCTTCTTCTGATTGGTTAGGCATACGCCACGCAGGATTATCAGGGGGTAAAAGGTGGTGTACATTGAATAGCATGTCGGTGAGACACTAATCGTGTCTCCCCAATGCAATTTTTCGTCTTAACAGCTATTGGCAAGACAGTCTCCAGTCAGCATGACCTCGTGGCAAAGCCCCTCTTCTCTCAATGAGCACATTCTCCTTCTACTTTGGCAGGGCTCCCTGAAGTCAGTGGGACATCGTGGCGAGGCATCAAAATCCTTTGGCAAGCCCATTTTCATGTCGGGGAGACTACATCGTTTCGGGGAGATCTTACCCCGAACTTTACATCCTGTTGCCGAGAGATCCCCGAGTCACCGAGACCTTTCATCGAATTTTCTTTATTCTCACCAAGCTCACTTTGTTTCAGCAAGACTGGTCACTGTCTGCCAGACATTATGTCGAGCCCCTCTTCCTTTGGGGAGCTCCTTCCGAGCTCAAATTTCTTTTGGTTAGACATTTCGGAGTTGCTCAGAGGCCACGCCGAATGCATCCAGTCTCGCCGAAGGCATATCCTATCGGTGAGACATAAGGATCTCGCCGAGACCTGATGGAGATGGAATCCCCTTCTGTCAATGCCTTCATTTCATGTCAACGAGACAATCCCACATCGAGGAGACCTTTCCTGAGCCCTTCATGTCATATCAAAGACTGACCCTTTCGTAAGACTTTTTTGTTTCGACCAGACCTCCTGCCAAAGGAAAAATTATCGCCAGGCTCAGACCTTTGGTGGGACCTCCTTCTGTGCTTTGTCAGCGAGACCCAATGCACTCACCAAGACATCTCCCTGCCTCAATAATTTCCCACTGAGATATATCCTTGTCGGTGATCGGCAAGACTTAAGGCGCTCGGTAAGACCACACATCGATGACACAACTCTCGCCAAAGTGTATGCTCCTCGCGCGGTAGTCGGTGAGACATGAAGAAGTTGCTGAGACTTCTCCCCAAAGAAAAATCTCCAGCCGATATGTGCATCCCTCTGTCGCCGGTCAGTGAGACACAAAGATCTCGCCAAGACCTTTCTCTGAAGGAGACTTTCATGCCAATGGGAAACTCTTAGTTGCCTAGACGATGATTGATGTCTTGCCAATAGGTATCTGCATGTGAATTCCGATCGCTGTGACATCCCTAAGGTCTTGCCGATAGGCAACATAGATGCCTATTAACAAAATGCACTGGTAGTCGGTGAGACATCTGCAAGGTCTTGTCGACTTTCTTCTTAGAGGAAAATTATGACCAACTAGATTGAGGAATACATTCCAACTGAGCTCCCTTGGCAAATATCATCATGTGTGTGATTTGATCCTACAAAACAAAGTACCCATTAGTCCTTAGAAGCACATAAGATATATTATCCTAAGATACACTATTGTCTATGATAATGTCACTCAATTTCTAGCAAGAAGAAAACCAACTCAAGCTGAAATAGAACCAAAATTTAATAGAACTAGCAGACAACTCGGGAAGAAAATAGAAGAACCCCAAGAGAAAAAGCAAATAACAGAGG
Source organism: Sequoia sempervirens (assembly GCA_007258455.2). Lineage (NCBI taxonomy): Eukaryota > Viridiplantae > Streptophyta > Pinopsida > Cupressales > Cupressaceae > Sequoia > Sequoia sempervirens. The sequence goes on from VDFB02000008.1 coordinate 339,341,516, forward strand.
AAAAGAAACCAAAAAGAAAGGAAGGACACATTTTGTTCTAGAATTAAATGGGGTGGTTATGCAAGGCATAACAAATGGTGACTCGGCTGGGAAAATGGTTTAACCATTTTCATGAAACTGAAGGATTTAGCTACCCAGAACTCCCGGTTCATGAACATCACAACTCCAGTTGGGTCAGTTATAACAACCAAGGTTGAGCTAGAATCTCAAATGTAAATCAACAATAGCTACCCCTGAAATCCATGTGTGTGCTTGATTGTGCATCACTCTTTTGTAAATTTTTGCTTCACCTTTCGAACAACAATGTGCAATATTTGAGCTACATGAGTTGATTCCCATTAACTATTGTGTAATGATATCCTAAGCATTGCTCTGTTGCCAGTCAAGCATCCATAGCCCTAATAAAGATGCCTCTAGTTTCCTCACAACATTTCTCTACTGCCAGTCAGGCATCCATAGGCCTGTTAGAGATACTGGAATCACCCATTTATATTGAGTCCCTTTTTTTTCTCTTTAGATAATTCTTTTCTTTTTCTTTTTTGTTTTCTCTTGGAGTTTCATATATTTCGTTTAATTTTTTCTCAATATATTAGATGTTTGACACCTGATCTGGGTTGAAAACTACCATGGACCTCATAACACCAATTGGGAGATCGGATTTTTCACTCAAATCTTACAAGACTATCATCCTAGGACAAATATACCATTACAAGAGGAGATGATCTTAATGATTTGTGATAGATTTAGGGGAGCTAATGAAGGTCATTTACTTTGCATCTTGTTTTCAAAACCTTCCACAACTCTTATTGACAATGGGCATAAAGCAAAAGTTTAGAACAAAATCACCCAATCAGCAAACCTAAAAATACCTAAACCATTTCTCTCCTAACGACCAAAGTATGCTCGAGATAACAACCACCATTTTAAGATGGGAAAGCAAAGATAAACCCCAAAGAACAAAACAAAAACAGAAACCAAAAGAACAAAGGAAACAGAAAGACCAACAGAAAAGACAAACAAACCAACAACAAATTATTTACAAACAAGAGAGCAAATTACTTACATAAAGAGCAGCAGATTATTTACATAAAAAGGACAAAATTATTCACATACAGAAATTACTTACAAGAAAAAACATAGAAACTATTTACACAGATGCATCACCCAACAAAAAGTACCAACTTCATGACTCAAAATAGTGTTTTAGAAACTGTCCATTAACAGGCAAGGGAACAGGTTCTCCAGTCAAACTACTCAGTTTGAAAGAATTTTCTTCTAGGATCTTAGCAATCTGATAAGGACCTAGCCAGAGCTTATCAAATTTCTAGTGACTGCCCTTCTTTTCACTAGCTTTATCCCATAACACAAGGTCTGATATCCTAAAAGCTTTGATTTTGGCTCTTTTGTCAGACCAACATTTGACGACAACCTGGTGCCTAAAGAATTGTTGCAAGGAAACATCTCTTTGTTCTTCTAATTTTAACAAAGCAACTAATCTGATTTCTATCCTATTGTCACTAAAGTAGAATTTCTGCATGAACTCAATGATAGGTATTTGTAGATGGATGGGGAACACAGGCTCTTGGCCATATACCAGCTTGAATGGTGAAGTCTTTAAAGCAACCTTAATCCTAGTCCTATCTTCTCATAATGCAAATCTCAACTGGGTATACCAGTCTCTAGGATTGTTTTCTAATAGTTTCTTAATTACCCCTAAGAGATTCTTGTTGGTTGATTCTGCAACTCCATTACCTTGTGGGTAATAGTTTGAAGAATATTTTAAAACAATTTTGTGATCATAAGCCCACGAAATAAACTCAGCAGAAGAAAAGGAAGAACCATTGTCACATACCAACGCGAAGGGTACCCCAAACCTTGTAGTGATGCATTTGGTGAGGAACTTGATCACTACCTCTGTTGTGCTATTCTTATAGGGTATAGCCTCTGTCCACCTTGTGCAGTAATCAGTAGTAGTCAAAATAAACTTGTGTCCTGTAGAATAATTCGGGTTAATCACTCCAATAAAATCCAGTGCCCACTGGGAAAATGGCCTTACCTCATAAATAGACTACAATGGCATGGTTGCATGGTGTTATTTTGATGCAGAAATCTAACATACATGACATGTTCTCACATGCTGATGGGAATCTTTGAAGACACAAGGCCAGTAATAACCAGATTTGAGGATCTAGTGTGCCAATGAATCTGTAGAACCATGACCTATGCCATGTTTCCCATGAAACTCAGAGATCACATGTTTAGCCTCTTGCTGATCAAGGCATCGTAGGTATACTCCCTCAAAATTATTCTTGTATAGCAACCCTCCTTTGAGAATATAATGGGAACTCTTCATTCTTAGCGCTCTCCTTTGAGTTTCATTCATTCCCTCTAGACATCAGTTATTGAGCATAAATCAAATGGTATCAGCATACCAAGGGTCGTTAGAGAAAGACTGGGTCGTGTATTGCTGACAGATGATGTTGTCGCTAGTGTTCGCCATGGACTGAGACAAGCCCGTACCCCTGACTAGTTTCATAGGGTGTATCTCCAAATTGAATTCTTGCAAGATGGCCATCCATTTCCCTCTTCTCTTTCCTAGCTCACTCTACATAAGTAAAGACTTCACTGTAGTATAAGGAACTACAACGATGATTTGGCTTCAAAGAATGTAATGTCGGAACTTCTTGACAGCTTGAACTAGGGCAAAATCTTGTTTCTCAAGAGGTGGGTATTTGATTTCAACATTCTTAAATGGAGAGCTCATGAAAGCAATTGGCCTTTCCTCTGTCTCTCCTCTTTGTTGAGTTAATATAGCTACGTAGGAATGTTCATAAGCAAAGGAATAGATATAAAACGGTCTCAAGTAGTCAGGGCTAGTGAGAATGGGCGCTTCTGAAATGGATCACTTGACTTGTGAAAATGCGGCCTTTGCCTCCTCAGTCCACTCTTTTTTAGCATCTTTCTTCATCATTTCATTTAGAGGTTTTATGATTTCTGCAAAGCCTATAATAAAATTTCTCACAAAATTGATCTTCCCGAAGAAAGACCTCATTTCTTTCTTGCTTCCTAGTTGGGTGATCTTCAAAATGGACTCAACTCGATCTGGGTCGATTGATATTCCTCTTTCAAAAATTATGTGTCCCCAAAGCTCCCCTTCAGAAACTCTAAACACACATTTTTTAGGATTCAAGGAGATGCCATATTGGATACATCATTCCAGAACCTTAGCCAAGTCTACAACATGGTTCAGTTGATCTTTGGAGAATACCATCAGGTTGTCCATGTAGACGATGATGCACTTTCCAATTATATCCTTGAATGCTATGTCCATTGCACGTTGAAAATTCACCCCGACGTTTATCAGACCGAATGGCATCCTTCTGTATGCAAACGTTCCCCACTTTGTAGTTATGGTTGTCTTCATCGTGTCTTCACAATTAACCATTACCTGAATGTATCCAGAGTAGCTATCCAGGAATGATATCATCTAAGATCCATTGACGGTCTGTAATACTTCATTCAGAGAAGGAAGTGGGTAGTTATCTTTTTCTGAAGTTGTATTCAGATTTCTTAAGTCCACACATAGCCTGATCTCTCCGTTTTTCTTATGGACTAGAACTAAGTTAGCCACCCAGGTTGAATGGCACACAGGGAAGATTATCCTTGCAGAAAGAAATTTCTGAACTTCCTTAAGGATCAGTGGCTCAATCAAGGCGTTGACAGGGTGCTATTTTTGTCGAAATGGCTTGGCTTCTGGTTTCAGGGGAATAGTATGAGTCATTACAGTAGCATCAAATGTTTTTAGGTCTTCATATCCCCAAGATATTGCAGCAATATCTTTCTTAAGTGCCTTCAATATGTCTTTTCTGATTGTTTCAGGGCAGGCTTTCCCTATGTAGACATTCCTTTCAGGACTAGAATCAGCTAAGTTAATAATTTTGTTTTCACCTCCTTTATCTTCAGCTAATATCTTCTCTCGAGTCCTTGGGTCTGAATCAAAAATTCTTTCTAAAGCAGCCATTCCCTTGGGAATGTTATTATTCTTTAAATTGAGGACCCCTTCTATATCAAATTCCTTAGGGATCTAATCCCCTTGATTTATGTTGGACTCATCAATAATTTTCCCCTCAAAAACATCTGAGCTTGTTAAGAAAGAAAGAATGTGTCGATCATCATCAAAGACTTGAAAGTTTGTGATATTATCGGGAACTGCAGGGGTGGAAATTAATTCCACTGATAATTTCTTGAGCTTGGAGCCTTGCATAGGTTCCAGGGTGCTTGCAGCAATAGCCAATGAATCAACTATCTGATTTTCTTCTCTAGGGATTAAGCTAATCCCAAAGGCATCAAAGTTTTCAATCAAGTTTCATACCCGATTTCTATATCCTGCTAACCTTTTATTGTGACATTTATATTGGCTGCGCACTTGCTTGATAACTATTTCTGAATCCCCTTTGACCACCAAGGTAGTGACCTTCTTATGTGCAAACATCAATCCTCGGGCCAAAGCTTCATATTATGCCATGTTGTTAGTGCACCTGAACTGCAACCTAGAAGAAGCAAAGAAGGTTTTCCTTTTCGGATTGGTTAGTTCAATCCCAACACCACAGGCTATCTTAGATTTGGATCCATCAAATGTGAGGATCCACAGATGATCATGAGCTAGGGTTGGTGCTTTTGAAGTCATGGTGGGCACTTGGGTAGAATGAGCCAGGGGTGGGACTACTTGATCTTTTGGATCAGATATAGGGAATGGGTGTTCAATAGGTTCCTTAGGAGTAATTCCCAATTCCTGTATAGATATATCATATAATCTGTGGCTATCCTTCTGACAGTCACTTGTGCCTTTTGTTAACCCCTCAAGTTTCGGGGTATTTTGTCAGTGCAGGGATGTCAAATAAACCTTGGGGTTGTTCCTTATCAATATGCTGATTTGGAAATGTGTTTTGGGTAGGTTCGGTTTGAGAAGGAACTTCCTTTGAAGGTATCCTATCTCTAGTTAACATTATTGCTTCCTTGGCTTCAAATGAGAAGTGTTATGCAATGGTCTCAGGGTGACTTGAGCTAGTTTCCTCAGCTTGGGAAACATGATTTAAAATGTCAATGCAGGGTTGACAAGTCAATTCAAAATGATTTTGGTAGTGTACCCTGCACCAATTAGGGAGTAGAAGACTTTGCAAGTCAGTACCTTATCCCAAAACCAGTTGATCTTGTTGTAGCTTATTGAGAAATGCTTGTTGGTTTTCATTAATCACTGAATTAGGGAACTTTCATATTGGCAGTTCTTTAGGATCAAGAATAGAGAAGGTTAACATTTCATCTCTTTTGTAAACCCCTATCCCAATTTTGAAATAGGCTACCTCATTGGGGAAATCATATTCAGTAATGATATGCTTGAGGCGAGGCTCACTTTCAATCCTAATCTGAGTAGGAATCCCTCTCCATGGTAGCCACATATGTGAAAAATCAAGGGAAAGATATCCCCCTAGACTTTTCATCAAATCTCTGCTCAGCAGCATACCATAGGTCTCAGGAATGTCTGCTACTTGAATATCTATGTTGGTTAGGATCCTAGGGTCTGACCCTACTTGCACATGTATGTTTCTTAATTCCCCCACTACATTAACCTCTGTCTTGTCAAGTTGAATGACCTTCGTATTCGTTTGAATGGGGTTTAAACCCAATTTCTTGCATATAGAAAATGGCATAACATTTCCAGAAGCTCCTGAATCTAACAGAAAATTATGTAAGTTCTTCCCATAAATTCTTAAACTCAAAAGAAATGGTGGAGTACCTACCTTGTTTTTGTACAAGGTTGCATTCATGTCCCTAGTAGGTGCCATCTTGTTCTTTCCTTTTGATTTGTTAGCTTGCTCCAAAGCTTTTAGCACTATCTCTCATTGGGCGGGACACCACTTTAAGATGTCAAAATATGATAAAGAAGTTTTCTATTTCTGCATCTCATAAGCAATATCAAATTTTGTATCATAACTAGCATTACTTTTGACAACACTAGAGGATTTACCCTTGTTAGGGAAGTCAAGCGGGCCTTTCAGTGGAGGAGGGTTATTATTAGCACTTTGATATATGTGATTAGGGGGTGCTGATGTAGTGAATGGACCCTTATTCTAATTTCTCAGGAAGTGTCCTCCTTTGGCCTGAAAGGCTTGGGCATCATATGAATCTTCCTCTGGTTCATTTTCCTCTTGCCTTGGGAATGAAGGTTCCTCCTCAAAGAGGTCATAGGTCATTGTTGTATCTACTAAGCCACCTTCTTTGTGAGGATTCCCTTGGAATGTTTGGGCATCTCCCTGTGCCATCTTGACAAATTTCTCCATTTCAGAGTAGTTCACCTCAGAATGGGTTGCAGTATCATGCAGCCTGCACCAATTAGTCATAAAGTTGAGGTCAGCCACGTTTGAAGTATGTGATCTTTCCTCATTAGCTTGATAGTTGTGCAAAACTCCACCATTATTGGGCCCTGTATTCCATTGTCTATTGTTATTTGGCCTCTGGTTATACCCTCTATTTTGATTTTGATACCCTTGATTAGAGGAGCTTTGGCCTTGATAATCCCTTTGGTTGTAGTTGTTATGATTCTGATAGTTACCCTGATTGTTGCTACTTTGATTAGGGTAGTTACCTTGGTTTTGGGAGGGGTACAATTGAAGCTGAGCCATGTCATTTGTAACTTGAGACAGTGATTTCTTCAAGGTTTCTACCTCATTTGTAAGCTAAACTATCTTTTCGCATTCCACACTCTTAGCAACAGGTGGTTGACCACCATGATTTGGTGTTCCAACTTGGTTAGGATGACCATGGGAACTTTGAGGAACCTGTGATTGTTGAAAGAGATGAGGTGTTCCAATAGAAAAAAATGGAACAGGTGGTTGGGTTTACAATTCTGACATAGGTCCATAATGGGAAGCAGACATTCCCATGACAGTATTGAATAGAGGGGTTGGGCTATGCATCTAATATCCTATTAAAGGGAAACCTCCTCCCAGGCCTCCTTGTTGAGAATTGATTTGTTGCTACAGCTTGATAGCTAGATGATAAACTTTGGATAGAGAATCAATATCAGCTAGTTGATAAGTCCTTTGCAAGAATAAGTCAAGCAAGGGGTCTATAACCCTAAAGTAAGCTTGAATGGAACTATTCTCGGTGACTAGATAGGGATCTTGCAATCTCTTATACATTCGCTGGAACCTAGTATTGAACAAGGGCAAGGACTCACATGACTCTTTCCTGATAGTAGAAAATTGGTGGTATTAAAGAGTTGGATCCACATAAACCCTAAACTGATTAATGAAAGCATTTTCTAAGTGTCTAGGTTAGAATGGAACCTTGAGGAAGATTAAGGTACCAATTGTATGCCATATCCCCTAAGGAATAAGGGAAAAACCTACAAACTACATCATGGTGGGCTATCTAAGCTCTAGTACAAGCATCCTTGAAAGCTTGTATGTTCTCTTCAACACTCCTTAATTCACCATGGATGTACTTGGGGCATAATTTCTCAGGGTTCTTGGGAATATCATGAAAACCTCCAGGAATAGTCCCCAATGGAGAGGTATTATTCTGAAAGCATGCCATTGGTGGGGGTGGTGGTGGTTGAGCCAGCTATTGTATGGGTTGAACCAGTTGTGATGACAATTGAGATGGATGTGGTGGATTGATGGGTACCCACTCGGGTATTGGTGAAAACCCTGGTGGAGTGAGCGGAGCTGACAAGGGTGGTATGATAGTTGCCCCAGTCTTGTGAACCTTGTGTCTTGTTGGGGTCTTGAGTTCTATCAAAGGTGGTGGATTTTCAGTTGATCGAAGAAATCTATGGGGCTTCTCTGGTGATAAAAACCCAATCTTATCCAATTTTCCCTTCTAGGCCCTCCTTCTAGCACTAGCTCCTATTGACGGTGAAAATGGCACAACAACAGTTAAACAGAATATTGCTATTTTGTTTCACCTGAAAGAGAAAGATAACACATGGATATCTTAGCTCCTGAGGTCTTTGTAGTTGGTTCTCAACTGTGTTGATGTCCCTCAGTGGTCAATATAACAATAATGTTCAAGGGGCTTGCTGGTGTGAGCTTCTGGACTATTCTAAGATCAAGCATGAATTTAAACCTACTCTAACCAGGGGTTTTTAAAGAAACATAAAAGGATGGGTCAGAGCTTTGGGACAGAAAGAATGATAATTCTCCTACCTTAACCAGACTTGCTATCCTTCAAGGAATTGTAAACTAAAACTCAAGAACAAAATTAACTAGTGATTAACACACAATTGCATTCATCCACAGTGTTGATTTCTACAATAGAGTACTAGTTACCATTTTAAATAAAACACCAAAATAACATTCCATTCCTTGAAGGCTTCACAAATCAAATGGTTAACTTAAGACAAACACCATTCTAAAACACAATCTAAAGTAGATTAAGATCTGGTTGCTTCTACTGTTAGTGGAATAGATAAGCAACACTTACAAAGCTGACACAATCACCAGTGTACAGAAAATATATGACTCCAAATTGTTTCCATTTATATTAAGAAAAATAAAAGATACATTATTGGCTTCTATTGAATCTAACTTCTAACTAAGAAGACAAAAGAAGATCCTATTACAAAGAATCAAGATGCAATTCTGTCTCCTCTATCTATCCTCTACTTCTCTATAAATTCTAAAACTTATTCTTCTAACTTTTTGTAACCCTTTCAAAGAGGCAAGAATGCCATATATATACAGAGTGTACCAAAAAATAATGTGTTGTCCCCTATCTTAGGTTTCACCAAAATATCTACTTTCAGGAGGGTCGGTTCTCAGATCTTTTGAAAAGAGTTGGTTCTACATTGAATGTGTATCCCTGATGTTCGTGCCGATGAAGGATTATTCTGGGAATCCTCTTAGATCTTTTGTAGCTACTGCATTTACTTTGGCCTTTCATGTCCATCCTTGAACTCCATCGGGGCCGCCTTGAATGCTCTAAAAGAATTTTTCCATTAATACTGATCTACCTCTCGCCAATGGTCACTACAGCTGTGCTTGCGAGTCATAGTTTCTTCGTTCTTCTGGCCTCCTTCATGTTCTAGATTTTTGTTGCATGTTGACCATCTTCTAGAGCATCATCGGGCCTCCCTTTAGATCTGAACATTATCACTTGAGCTGATCCATCACCCTTTGATATCAGAAGGAATCCATCTAGTTTGTGTTCTGTCGGTCTCCTTCAAGGTGGTAGTCAATCAGTGAATGGCCAATAGGTCATTCCTTTAGCTTCTTCTGATTGGTTAGGCATACACCACTTAGGATTATCAGGTGGCCAAAGGTGGTGCACATTGAATCACATCTCGGTGAGACACTAATCATGTCTCCCCGATGTGATTTTTCCTCTTAACAGCTATCGGCAAGATAGTCGCCATTTAGCATCACCTCGTGGCGAAGCCCCTCTTCTCTCGGTGATCACATTCTCCTTCTACTTCAGTAGGGCTCCTTGAAGTCGGTGAAATGTCACGGCGAGGAATTATAATCCTTTGGTGAGCCCATTTTCATGTCGGGGAGACTGGATCATTTCGGGGAGATCTTACCCCAAACTTTATGTCTTGTCGCCGAGACCTTTCATCGAATTTTCTTTCTTCTCACTGGGCTCACTTTGTTTCGGAAAGACTCCTCACTGTCGGCCAGATGTTATGCCGAGCCCCTCTTCCTTCGGGGAGCTCCTTTTGAGCTAAAATTTCTTTCGGTGAGACATTTCAGAGTCACTTAGAGGCCACGTCGAATGCATCTAGTCTCGCCAAAGGCATATCCTATCGGTGAGACATAAGGATCTCACCAAGACCTGATGATGATGGAATCCCCTTCTGTCAATGCCTTCATTTCATGTCGACAAGACAATCCCACATCGGGGAGACCTTTCCCCGAGCACTTCATGTCATATCAAAGACTGACCCTTCGGTAAGACTTTTTCGTTTCGGCCAGACCTCCTGCCGAAGGGAAAATTATCGTCGTGCTCAGACCTTTGGTGGGACCTCCTTCTATGCTCTGTCGGCGAGACCCGATGCACTCGCCAAGACATCTCCCCGCCTCAATAATTTCTCACCAAGATATATCCTTGTCAGTGATCGACAAGACTTAAGGTGCTTAGTAAGACCACACATTGATGACACAACTCTCGCCGAAGTGTCCGCTCCTCACGCAGTAGTTGGTGAGACATGAAGAAGTCGTTGAGACTTCTCCCCGAAGAAAAATCTTCGACCGATATGTACATCCCTCTTTCGCCGGTCGGTGAGACACAAAGATCTCACCAAGACATTTCTCTGAAGGAGACTTTCATGACGATGGGAAACTCTTAGTCGGTTGGACGATGATTGATGTCTTGCTAATAGGTATCTGCATGTGAATTCTAATCGATGTGACATCCCTGAGGTCTTGCCGATAGGCAACATAGACGCCTATTAACAAAATGCACTCGTAGTCGGTGAGACATCTGCAAGGTCTTGCCAAATTTCTTCTTAGAGGAAAATTATGACCGACTAGATTGAGGAATACATTCCAACTGAGCTCCCTTGGCAAATATCATCATGTGTGTGATTTGATCCTACATAACAGAGTCCCCATCAGTCCTTAGAAGCACATAAGATATATTATCCTAAGATACACTATTTTCTATGATAATGTCACTCAATTTCCAGCAAGAAGAAAACCAACTCAAGCTGAAACAGAACCAACAGACAACTCAGGAAGAAAACAAAAGAACCCCAAGAGAAAAAGCAAATAACGGAGGCAAAGAAACCAAAAAGAAAGGGGGGACCCATTTTGTTCCAAAATTAAATGGGGTGGTTATGCAAGGCATAATAGGTCCAATAGATGAAGAAGAATCTCATGAAGATGAAGTTCAAATGTTCCATCAGAGAGCATCTTCATATAAGTTGAGAAATAGAAAAATCAGAGGACCGTTCACTACTTCCATCCCGCCTAATAACTTTAGCACTCTGCTTGACCCCAATGCTAGCAACAACCCTGACTATCCCCATGTTCTCATACAATACTTGAATAGAAACAAATAGTCAAGCCAGAAACACAACCAACCCACTAGCTCGTCCATAGGAAGGTCCTTCAAGGCTGAAATTGAGGAAATGGGCGAGTATGTTCGTGAAGAGTTCAAGAAGGTTAAAATCAGCTTGTCTGCCTTTGAGCTACTTAAAGTCCCTATAGTTAGGCACACCTTCTTTAGGGTAATCAATGGAACCCCATCCTCCAAGGAAATGAAAGAGGTACTAACCATGAAGGTTTCTTTTGAAGAGCCATTCCACGAGCCTGTAATTCAGTAAATTAAAGGCAAGAGGAAGGATGCCCCTTCCAATTAGTGAGTTGAAAAACAACCCACTAAAGAATAGACTCTAGTACAAACCAAAGAAAATACCAATGAGAAGGATAAGAATCAAGTGGCCCAGGCCGACACGCCTATAGGGTTATTCCAAGGAAAGCTAGAAATACCACCCTTTCTCACAATAGTTAGAATATTTAGGAAGAATTTGCACAATTGCTTGATTGACTCTGAAGCATCAACCAATGTCATGCCTTTGGCTGTGTGCTAGGATTTGGGAATTTTCCCCACACCTTCAAGAAGAAAAGTGACTCAGCTAGACAAAATTGAGGTTAACATTGTTGGGGGAATCAATCGTATCCCAATGTAGATTGTTATATTAGATCCAAGGGTGCAATAGTTAATTAACATCCATGTTGCAGATATTCTTGATACATACAGAATAATATTGGGGTTGGACTTCACCTGAGCATTGAATGGGTATGTTGCAACTAACTTTTCTCACATGTGGCTGCCATGGAGAGGGTTTCCAAATCGGATCCTCATAGATCAGGAGCCACGCATGAAATTCATGATAACAAAATATAACAACACCAATGAGATGTTTTTTGCCGAAATGGAATTGGTAAATTACTGCCCCATTACTTATCAAGAAGAACTAGAGTATGTGGAAGAAGAGACAATTGATGAAGTCCTCTTGGTATTATGTAGCCAATCAACCAACTTATTCTATGCGCCCTAGAGTACAAAAATGTTGATAGAATTAGAAGATGACGAGTCTTCTGAAGGTGGTAACTTAGGGCTGCTAGACAGATTCTAGGATTTCATGGAGAAGTGCATACAAGATCAACTCATTCTGGGGGTAAGGATGGACTTCCAAGAGATTTTGCTACCCAGTTGGTCCAGGGTTCACATTGTTGCACACTCTAAATTTGAGTGTTGCTTGTGTCAAACGGTAGTAGAGCACAACAAAGGACAAGCCATGTTTCAAAAGTAGTCGTCGACCAAAAAAACTGCCACCAATTATGATGACCTTGTTCCCATTTTGGGGATGATGAGAGCATGTGAGCAACCTAGAAAGAATGAAGGCATTGGACCAAAAGTCAAAGAACCTTCCATGATTTGGATGCTATGTTTTGATGGATCTAAGTCCAAGCAGGAAGCTGACGTCATATTTGAACTTATTAGCCCCAAGGGTAAGACCTACTTTGTTGCTCATAGACTCCAGTTCTATCGTACCAATAATTTAGTGGAGTACGAAGCATTGATTTGTGGTCTCTTAATGGCATTGAGAAAAAAATTCAAAATGTTGCAAGTGTTTGGTGATTATGAATTGGTAGTGAAACAAGTCAGGAAATTATATTCCTGCCATGACAAAAGGCTAGCAAACTATATGCATAGAGTTTGGGATCTTTTGGAAAGCTTAGATGCATTCAATATACAGCTAATCCCTCATTATCTGAACCATACTATTGATACCTTGGCTCAAGCAACCAACACACTACAACCTCAGTCTCTGTCTCAACTCAAGAGATTCACCATAGAGCTTACTTCCACCCCATCTGTGTCAGATAATGTTACCCATTTCCAAATATTCAATGATAAGCATATCTTGGAATTTATCACTAGTTCTAACATGTTTGCAATGAAAATAATTGATGAAGTTGATCCTGAAGAAGCAAAATTATATATACAAGGGATCATCAACCTCAAATCCAATATGATCCCCAGAGGCATGGTTCAGCTTGAGCACATATTTGACTTGGATCAGATCTAAGACCAAGATCAACAAGCAAAGAAAGACTCCATAAACAACCAGTGTGACACTCATAACCTCAGAATAGTTGAGGAAGTTAAAAATGTGTTCATTAGCAAGGTATGCATGCCGGAAGAGAAGAAATAAATTATTGATGTCTTGCATAAATATCATGATGTGGTAGCATGGAGTTATGAAGAATTAAAGACTTATGATACCTCCATTATCATGCACACTATACCCCTTAAGCCAGACATGCAACCATTCCGACAATGACATCGTCCCATCAAAACATTGTTGGAACCCATTATTTACAAGGAAGTACAAAAGTTACTATTGGCCAGAATCATCTTTCCTATCAGACACTCCACATGGGTGGCCAATTTGGTCTCAGTTAGGAAAAAAAATGGAGAAATCAGATTGTGTGTGGATTTCAACAATTTGAACAGAGCTTCAAAGAAGGACAACTATCTTGTACCCTCCCTCGATGAGGTATTGTAGATTTTTGATGGATACCAAATGATGTCCTTCCTCGATAGATATTTTGGGTACAACCAAGTGATGGTGTAGTGTGAGAAGATCGACATAAGAAAACATTCACCACCAAGTGCGAAATTTTTACATACAGAAGGATGTCATTCGGGCTAATCAATTCCGGTGTCACTTTCCAGCATGCAATGGACATAGCCTTCAAGGATTTGATTGGAAGATGTATCATCATTTACATGGATGATCTTATAGTGTTTTCAAAGAAACGAGGTCATCATGTTTCCAATCTATGCAAAGTCTTTAAGAGGTGCCAAGAATTTGGGATTTTGCTCAATCTAAAGAAATGTATCTTTGGAGTCATAGAGGGAAAGTTACTCAAGAATGTTATTTCAAAATGAGGAATCTCCATAGACCCCAAGCACATCCAATCCTTGTTGAAAATTCAGGTGCCATGCAACAAGAAAGAATTGAAATCTTTCTTCAAAATGATAAATTTTGTCAGGAAATTCATCACTGGCTTTGCTAAAATTATTAATCCACTCAATGCCATGATGAAGCAAGATGCCAAGATTGAGTGGAATTCAGAAGCAAAGCAAGCCTTCAAAGAAATCAAGAAATCCATTGTCGAGGCACCTGTGCTAGTCAACCTGAATTATTTAAAGCCCTTCTACATTTACTCATTTGCTTCAGATCATTCATGTGCCAGCTTTTTAACATAGAAAAACAATGAAGGAAATGAACACCCAATTTATTTCATGAGTGCTCCCTTAAAGGATGTTGAATTAAGATACCATAACATGGAGAAGAAGGCATATTCTCTTGTTAGAGGGGTCAAGAAGTTTAGACATTACATCCTACAGAACAAGGTGTTTGCCATTGTGCCAGACCTAGTAGTAAAAATGTTGTTAATGCAAAATGAGCTAGGAGAAAGAAGAGAAAAATGGGTCACACTATTGCAAGAGTACAACATGGAAATTCAGCCAATCTAGTTGGTAAGAGGACAAGCCTTGAGCATAACGATAGCTAAGATAATGGCTGGAGTAGGACTTGATCTTATGGTTCAGCAATATTAGCTTGAAGATTTCTCCCCAGGGAAGTGGTACAATGATATCGCGTATTACTTGTTGAATAACAAGTGTCTTCCTCATTTATAGGGAGTATATAAGTGTGCCCTTAGACTGAAGAGTAGCAGTTATATGCTGCAAGGATCTATCTTATACAAAAGGAATCACAAAGTGTACCTTTGGTGCCTCGAGAAAGAAGAAGCAACAAGCGTGCTAAAAGAATTTTATGATAAATTTGGTACTAGTCATGGGTCTGGTCCTTCTACTCATCAAATCCTCTAAGTAGGATATTACTAGCCTAATGTCTTCAAAAACACCCACAGACATGTTCGCACATGCCACATTTTCCAAACTGTTACAACCAAAGAGAGAAATGTTGTTGTCTTGTTGCAACCAGTCCTGGAGGTAAGACCATTCATGCAATGGGGTATCAACTTCATTTTTCTGGTAAGCCTACCATCATATGTGGGTCACAGGTACATTCTCATTGCCTCTGATTATTGTACTAGATGGACAAAAGCTATTGCATGTAGGGAATGTACAACAAAGGTAGTTATAAATTATCTTGAAATTTGTATTTTAAATCATTTTGGTTTCCCGTATGCGTTAGTATGTGATAATGGCCCTGCCTTCACCTCACTTAAGTCTACTAGTTGAACCTTCGATTATGGTATTCTCCTTAAGTTTTCTTCCAACTACTATCCTCAGGGAAATGGCCTGGCAAAATCCACAAACAAGAACCTCATCACCGTCATCAAAAGGCTACTTTATAAGAACCCTAAGGATTGGCATACCTAACTCCGCTTTGCCCTTTTGGATGATCGCACATGCCACAAGGCCTTCTTAGGAGATTCCTTGTTTCACCTTGTCTATGGCTTAGAGCCTATGTTCTCAATTCAACTAAAAATCCCCACCCTCCAATTCATTAATACCTTATATGAAGAAGGGGATCAAAGAGAAGCTTGCTTGGCTAAGTTGCTCCATTTAGAAGAATTACACAATCATGCCATTGAAAATTTCACCAAACATTAGGGCGTGGTCAAAATATGGTTCGATTGATGAGCCAAAGTAAAGGCCTTTAGAATTGTTGATCTAGTCCTATGTTGGGACAAGGACCATGAGAAGAAAGGGGGACATGACAAATTCAAAAAGCTCAGGCTTGGCCCCTTTCAAATTATTGAAATCCTCAGAGATAATTCTTTTCACCTCAATACCTTAACTGGTGAAGATGTTTCGTTGCCAATAAATGGGCAGCACCTAAAGCATTACTTCCAAGCTTGAGCTTGTCTGAGCTACTCCTATAAATATTTGTATATAGGTTAGTTTAGGTTGTTATTAGTTTTCTTTTTTTTGCCACTTTGTGCTACTTTTGTTTTGCTTGTTTCTAGGCTGTTTTACTTTGGTGAGGGTGTCTCTGTGTTCATGATACAATGGACGTGCTCTTTCAATGAATGGTTCACTTCACTTCCAGCTCTTAGTGTTCTTTGGATAACTATTCACTCTTAACTCTTAGCCTTTAACTACTACTATGGAGCAGTTTCCTTACTTGAACTCACGCTTGACCTAGAACTCAACCCTTTATTGAATCCTTTCGCATCTATCTTGAATCCTGCACAAAGTACATTAATTATTTCCAAGGAGCTATGCAATGGCTGCTATGAAGGCGAGGCAAGTGAAAAATCTTAAATCTGCTTCAGTGACCACTGTGGTTCCAAGCCTACTCTAAGTTTTAATGTTTACACGGTTGAGCAAAAGCAGTAATATCAAAGAATATGAAAAGAAAGAAAGAAATGTTAAAAATTAAGCAACCGGGTGGGTGTGCCAACAACTCTACCGGGACTATGGATGCCTGGCTGGTAGTAGAGCAATGTTTGTGGGATCACAGTGACAACTCCATCGGGGCTATGGACGACTGACTGGCAGTGGGGCAATATCTAGGTTACTTTTGGAGTTAGATAATTAGTGTAGCTTGCTCAAACTAATTAATTTCCATTGGTCATAGTCTCTAAGGAGAGGAAATAAATTCACTATTTATACACACTTCCGAGACACTTTTGTGTTCTGATTCAATCAATGATTTTGTTCCCCTCCGAGTCTTTTAGTTCACCTTTGGAAACTGGCCCTTGGTTTGCAAAACCAAAGATTCTAGGTACTGAATGAACACTTATCCTTAGAATGCTCAAGAGCATTCCCTAATGGAGTCTCCATTTGTAGTTCCTATAACACATACGCCCCATTCGGAATGAGGACCCTCTTTCTTTTTGCTTCGTCGGGTCACTTTTGTTGTTGCCTCATTTTTTGTGCCCCTTATTTTTGTGTTTTAACTGGTTGGTTAGCTTTAGATAAATCATCTTGAAGTGACCATGTTCTCCACCCTCAAATTTTCAAGGCTTTAGGCCTTTGCGGAACTCCCTTGGTTTTTTTCCTTCATTCCATAGAATTGACATCCCTAGAGCAATTCAAGTCAGCCCCTGCATGCCGCCCCATGTGGGCTTCCTTGGTTCCTCGACCATTTTGAACGACCTTCACACAACGACCTTCCACGGCATGAGACCCACCTTACCGATTGTCATTTTCATTGTTGAATAATCGAACGGCCAAGCCCCGACTGCCATCCACCCAGCAGACTGTCATTCCCATAGTCGGTTTCAAATTGACTACCCACCAACCTTCAATGCCACTGTATGAACATTAATGAGGTGCATTAAATACACCATTTTCTATAAATAAATTTATTTGAGCTATCATTTTCACTTGTTAGTTGTTTAGAGTGAGTCATAGAGCCTCCTACCAACGTGGTCATCACGCCCGCCGATTTCGTTTGTTGATCCGATGCTTTTGCCGATTGTTTGCTAAACTTTCTTCATTAGGCCTCACAAATAGGCTTTCTACCGTGAGCCATGTTTAATTTTTCTTCAATTTTTGTATAAAATTGCTAAATTTGAAGGAAGAAAACCCAAAGTTTAATTAGAGTAAATTATGGCAACAAAAACCCATAACTTCAAATTTCAAAAACTTCAAAGATCACCTTGTAGGTTGTGTATGAAACTCATAGTCGTTGCGGCCATTCTTCAACCAGACCATCCGTGCTCTACGGGTCCACATCATAATCATCATCATCACCTTCTTGTAACAATGCTTAAACTTGAAATGGTAGACACCCTCACCAGGTCCGCCCTAGAGGAAAGCCCATACAATTTGGCCGTCTTGGATTTACTAAAATTCAAGAGCTCAAAACGAAGGTCCATCGATCTCCAATGGTCCACATCCATGGGCTTCCTCCTACAGAGCTCCTTTTCAAACTTCGTCATTCCAAATAGCAATTTAACCATAGCCTCCTGACGGTTGGATCTCACCCTGACATTTCCCATCGAACTTGACCACTCTAAATGCCTAAGTCTCAATCCATTGCAGACCTTGCCCTGCGGACTTACGTCTGTGGATCCCCGTGGCTGGCTATACATTACGAATGGCCTTTGCGCACCAACCTTCTACATTGCGGGTTTCGATCCCTCCATGTCTGTTTGAACCAAAATGAAATGAACAAGTAACAAACCTTAGGAGGACCATCTTTTGCGGGTGGCTAGTTGTGGGCTTCTATCTCACCCCCACCATTCTAGGCGTACATCGACCTCTGCTGGCCCACTATGCGGGGCCCAACCCTACCATCTCCCTCTGACTATTCAATAACAAATGAGAAAGCCCAAGCTCCATATGGACCATCTCCTATGGGTGGTTGGTCATGGACTTCCATTCCATTCCTGATGTCCCAAAACATCCATGAACCTCTGTCAGCCTGCTATGCAGAACTCGACCTTGCCATCACCTCCAAACTGACTGATGATGCATAAAGTGAATGTCGAAGCTCTCTATAGACCCGATCGTGTGAGGCTCCCTTCCCAAACTTTCATCTAGCCTTTGTTGTCTCGAATGACCATCACCCAGTATCTTCCTGCACCTTTTAGCCTGCACCCTTCTTAGCAATTTGAGCCTTAAAGATAAACCGTTTTTGTCTTCTGAACTTGTGAATCCCATAGTGTGGGATGCAGCCTGCAGAGCGTCATCCTACCAGAGCCATTTCAATGGCCAGGCCTCAAACAACTAGGCTGCCCTATGATTCCGCATGACCAAAAGATGCATTTGAAACCCCCCAAAACATCAAAGTGACTTTGACCTATGTGCCAAAATGGGTTGATCTCCTCGATGGACCCCACTTTATGACTAGATATTAATGCAGGTCGGGACATGTGGGCTGTCGTCCCCTGATTACCATCCCTTCTATAGTTCCCTTCAAAACATCCATCAACTGCCTAGGGAAGTTTGCACCCCTGGGCTTGCATTGCAATAACTTCCTCCAATAAAAGGCTAATGCTAATCTAAAGGAGATGTTAGGATGTTAAATGGTGAATTATCTAATGTAACATCATTTTGAGGGATTTTGGCTAACTTTCCCCGTGTTTCCATGCTTGAATGTACTTAATTCTCTCTTTCCCATAGGATATATGTAACCAGGTGCAGGACCTTCAGAGGTGACCATGGAGAAAGAAAAATGAAAAAAGCTAGCCAAAGTACCACAAGGACAAGGAGAGCCCCTTAAATCTAAAGTCACCACAAATTGGAGGGAAATATCAGACACTAATTTGGGACACAGATATTAATGAATTCAAGCAAAGGGTCCAGATCAACCCTACAATAGAAAATTCCAAATAGATTAGAAGTAGTGGATTGGCCAAAGCTACTAGTTTCCCGCCTGCTCTCGTTGCTCCTGAGCTTGTGGTGGCTTGCAGGGAGGCATATCATGAGGACACAAAAATAATAGTAGACAAAGATGGGAATTTTTTAGCTGACCTATCTGCCAAATCAATAGGGAAGACCTTCCACATCCCTACCTTCATAGAGATGGA
Source organism: Sequoia sempervirens (assembly GCA_007258455.2). Classification (NCBI taxonomy): domain Eukaryota; kingdom Viridiplantae; phylum Streptophyta; class Pinopsida; order Cupressales; family Cupressaceae; genus Sequoia; species Sequoia sempervirens. The sequence goes on from VDFB02000008.1 coordinate 339,361,048, forward strand.
GGAAACATCCAAGGAATATGGAAAGCAAATGTGGGATGAAGACCCCCTCAAATACAAAAAGATCATCAATCAGTATTGGTTAAAACAAAAGAGGGGTAGTGTAGCTAAGGTACCCCAAAAGCTCTTTTGCAGTGACTTCTACAAGGGTTACCATGATTTTGTAACCCTATTAACTAGATTTATGGGCCTTCCGACCACAACTTACATTCAGGAATGGATGTTATACTTCATTGAAGAAATCCTCTGAGGGAAAGCCAAATTCTATTGGGCAAGAATGATCAGTAATTGCTTATATGAGCAATCTATGGCTGTGAAAAAGACTCAATTATTCTATATGACATCCTACTTGGTCTATCTTCTTGTTGACCCAATGCAATATAGAGGCTTGTTTGTAGCTCCAAGCGAGACTTTAGGGAGGGAGTTAAAAGCAAATGATAAGTATCCCTAGCTTCAATATAGAAACTTTAAAATGGATTATTGTAAGGTTAATGACACCTTCATAGGCCATATTATCAGAGTGCTTGGAGGTGATTTTGAAAGGAGATTCACCCATAGTGTGAATGCTTACATCCACCGGTTTGGCTTCCTGTTCATACAATTTCCAATGTTTACCTATATACGAGTTGAGGGTTTTTTAGAGAAACCATACAAGCTACCTTGATACCTAAATGACTAGATAATATTTCTTGAGCTCTCTTGATAGCTACAACATGCACACAAACTCCTAAGCGACAAGCATAGAGTAGGGATTCCCTATGCCCTTTCCTTCGGCCAAGGAATGTATGAGCTCCACACATCCCAGTGTGTGGACTATTCTGATAAAGAACTTGTGGAGTATAACCTAGAACTCTACACTATCGGGTCGTAGATGGATCCATATGGAAAGCTCAGGAAGATGGTCGGGATTGAACAAGCCCATGTACATAGTGTTGAAGACTTTTGGGCTAACTGTAGGGATGATAAAGAAGAGTGAAATGAGGAACTATATGCGCATGACAACGTACTTTTTCAAGAAAGTTAGCTTGTTCCCTATGCCAGATCAAGTGGTGGAGGATGAAAATACAGTAATTGACCTTTGATACGGTGCAGTCTCCAACCGCCCATTACTATTAATTGACTAGAACGAAGAATAGGTCAATGACCTCGATATTCTGACGAATCCAGTAGAGACAAGGACTAAACAATGGATCGATGGGTAGATCACCCAATTGGAGTTACAAGGAGTCACCCTAACATATGGAGAACTTGAAGATGAACTAGGAAGTGAGACCGATAGTGGGATAGTTGCTGGCCCATCTAGAGAAACTTTGAAATATCCTCCCCCCACAAGGTTGAGAAAGAGAAAAGAGATGACTAAAAGGAAGCCTAAACCCAGGGTGTATTCAAGGAAAGCCTCGAAGGGTGAACCCTCAAAGAAGCCAAAAACATCAGGCAGTTTCACAGAAATGCCCACCATCCAGAAGGACCTACTTCGAGAAGGAGAAGAGAAAGAGGTTGAGCAATTAAAGTATCCACCTACTGCCTGCACTCTTGTGGTCACCGCTGCCACTAACATTTCCAAAATTGTTGCCCCTCTGCCTACTTCTCAGGAAATGGTTGCTACTTCTCCACCCCTGGTGGATATCTCAGTCCACCTTGCTTCCACCACACCTACTACACAAGTCATGGTAATATACTCTACCTCTGCCACTACCTCTCTGCCCACCTCTTCCCCTATGTCTCTATCATCATCCCTTCCACTAGCTACAACAACAATTCCAATGCCTTCTCTCTTACTCCTGAAGCCTTCACCCGCCACATACATAATATCCCAATGAAACTTTCTGTGTTGTTAATAAACCCAAAAATACAAGCTTCCTTGGCATAGTTAGTTGCAAACCTCCCTGTCCCTCCTCCTCCAACCGAACTGCTAGAAATGAAAGTAACCATGCAGATATACGAAGAGCTAGAGAGACAAGAAAGTGCAGCTACCAAAGGAATAGAAGAAGAATCAGATGACTTCCATGAGCATCCCGAGTATCAACATCTGATAATTGATGAAGTGGTACAGGAAGAGGAAGAAACACAATCATCTGAAGAAGACACTGAAGAGCCGAGAAACTAGTATATTGTGGAAACCTTCGACCAAGAGCTAGAAGAAGAGCTTGCCAAACAACTCAAGGATGTCGAAGAAGAGGAAGAGAAACAACCTCTTGAAGAAGAAAAAAATCAAATGAGAAAATGGACGAAGAGACTAAGCCTCCAACTAGAGAATAAGGTAAAATTACCAAGCATGATGAAGGGATGCCTCCTCAGCATGAAGTAGAGAGAAAGGAAAAAGAAGAGCAAGAGGAAGAAAAGCCTGAAAAAGAGGCTGAGGCTACGAAGAAAAGCTCAGGAACAGAACATCATGAATCTAACATGGGAATAACCAAGAATAAGAATAGAAAACTACTGAAGGGGAGGACAGCCCCAAAGAACACACAACTACTTAATCCCTACAAAAAGAAATTGTTTTCATTCGGGACTTTGATGAAGAAGAAGAAGAAGAAGAAAAGACAAAACACGAAGCTTTGGGTGACAAATCAATAGAAATACAACACACCCATGAAAAGAAGGTGATCATGAGTTTTCGAAAGGGGAATCTCAAATGCTAGAATGGATAGAGAAACAGTTAGAGAAGAAAACCCCAACTCCAAAGGATTTGAGGGCAAGGCTAGAGGCAATCTTGGATCGAGCCCAAATAAGCATGAAGAAGGAGAATAAGCCAAAGGTCATATCCCATCTGACAATGGATATGTCTAGATCCAAGACAATGCACATAGCCACCCCAGTGATGGGAGAAGAAGGTGTAAGCTACAAATCTATACCCTTGATTTAGGGATAGCAACAAGAGAACAAAAGATTGACCATCTTCAGGGGTCTGTCACCACCATTGTGCAAAAAATGCATAGAGATAAGACTTCCAAGGAGGAGATAAAAGCACAAGTGGTGGATCTGACAGCTTACATCCAATGATGGTCGTTAGTTGAAGACTTCCCACCATGTCCTCGGCACTACCACAACTACTATCCAAGGACCACATTGACCAATTGGAGAAGAGAAAGAACTGGAAAAATACTGCAGAGGATTGGTTCCAGTAAGTCCTCTATAATGGAAACATGGGCATAGGCCATGCTGTCAGGACAACAAACAAGTTTTTGGAGGTGCAAAAGATACTTTAGGGAATAAGGAAATTTTGTACCAACTTCCCAGAGCTATATAGAACCACATATCCCAAACTTGAGGCTATTCTCAAGATATATGATAAATCCTGGGAGAAGGATTTTTCTTTGGTAGAGGGTAACCATTGGCTCATAGAGACATGGAGGCTGAGCCTAGATCACAAAAAGGAAGTGTTGGAGTGAGTGCTCCATAAAGTGGAGTTGAGTATCAATTGGGTGAAAGAAATCAAGGCAGCCTGTGAAGAATACCTAAGGCTAATGACAAATTTCAATGTGCCCGCCGTTGAGCTAGACCTAGAGAAAATAAAGCCCTACTTTCATAAGAAAATGGAGAACAGGACCACGGATGCACTTACACCCAATTTTATGGGATTTTCTACATGAGCCTTCACCCTATTTGAATAGGTGATAAATAATGCACAAAAGAATGACAAGGACTAGGACGTACTCACAAGTAGATCAAGGAAGTTGAACTTTCAAGTGATTTAGTCGGATATATTGGAGTGGAATAAGCTCTAGGAATTGATCATAAACTTTGTGGAATATTTCATAGTGAAGAAAAGCGAGGGAAATCCCATCATAGATGATGAGTTCCTCACAAAATAGCTACAACAAAAAAGGAAATCAGTAAGAAGAAAAAATGGCTACACTGCTGTCACATGAGGACAAAATAGGAAAAACATAAAATGTAATTTTAAATTGTAAAATATTTGGGGGTAGGTGAAACCCTAATTTGTAGTGAATCTTGGCCACACAATGGGATTGAATCTTGTCCATTCATTTTTCTTTTTGAACACTATAAATAGTGGGTCTCCTCTCATTTTGAAGAGAGAGTTGAGTTGTAAAGACATGTTGCTGGAATTTTAATAGAAATTCATTGGCTTTTGGTGGATTCTTGAGTACCAACTTCATGTTGCATGATTCTTCTTCTCATAGTTAGTTAATTTGAATATATTTACTTTGATGTTTATGAGTTTTGCAAGTTATTAGTGAGTTAGTTAATGTTGTGCATTGATATTAAAGAATTTTTTTGTGTGTTGGCAACCTTCCTTGTCCATAATTTTTGTTGTTTATTGATGATACATAGTTGTTTAAAGTTAGTCTAGACATAAACTAAAAGCTACACCAAGTTTCTATGTTTATTCATGCTTATGGTGAATGAATGGTTGAATATTTGTAGTCCTTAGAAGCTTGCACTAATTTAATGAGACTGTGAAGTAATTTGGTTAAGTGGAATTAATTTTTAGGAAGGTTTTTTGCAGTAGGGTCCTCCATTATCACTGTTCATTGCTAGTTTCAGGTCTAGGAACTTCTCCCTTGCCCTGCCCTTTTTTCCTTTTTTTTAATAGTGACTTTGAACAAGGTTCATTGCACATTGTGAATCCAAATTTGAACCCGAAGTAGGAGTTCTAAATTGTTGTTTGAACCTGCAACAATTGTGCAATAAATTTCCCATCTCGAGAACTCCATTTTAAGATCCAATTCTCCTCTGAATTAACTTTGTAATTCTACCCTGTGATTACCAACAAAATCACATCGAACCAACTGAGATATTCCAAGCATGTCATGACCAGACACCCGAGAGACCTTGGGGTAATTTTTAGTAACTTGTTATTGGAGATTTCCTTTCAAGAGAGGTAGTGCATTCATGTGTTGACTATGTTGAGAAGGTGCAAAAACACCCATAACACCTTTAGTGCCTCATACATAATTTGAAAAGAAGTTGCATATTTGAAAAGCTAATAAAAAAAATGTTGTTGCAAATTTGAGGCAAATTTCTCCTAGGGAAATTGAGAAATCTCAACTCATGAGAGGGGCTTGTGAAGGAAGGATATTATGAGAGTTTGAGAGAAAAGAAAGGAGTTTTTTGTAGAGTTTGAAAGGCCATGAAAGGAAATGTTTGTTGCAAATTTTTATGACATGATATTGTATGTAATTTGTTGTTGATTTCAATAAAATGAAGCACGCATATTGTTTTCAATCTATTTGAAATCTATTTTTTGTGAGTTTGTATGTTTGGTAGAGGAAGTCCCTTTGCATCAATTGGTATTAGAGTGGGTATTCCTGAGAGTGGAGAGAATCCACTAGGACCGTGGGTGGAGAATTGGTAAAGAGTGAAGAAGCCTTGAGAGGCCATTGATTCTATGGGAATCATGTTGAGAATAATTTTTTGGAAAATTCTGTTGGAGACATGGAGAGAGTTTGTTGATGAAGAAGGAATATTTGAAGCTATAAAAAGTGAAACAAGAACCCATCTGAAGGAGTGATTTGTTCTTAATTGTGTGCAAGTCTGGTGGAAAGTGTTGTAATGTAATGGTGGAAAGCGATAGTAGAAATAATTTGGTTGCATTGGAAATGGTTGAGAAGCTAAAATTGAAGAGGATGAAGGACCTTAAGCCATACTATGTCTCTTAGTTGCAAGGAGGTTATCCAATTCAAGTAAGTGAACAAAGCATTGTGAATTTTCACATTGGAAGATATATGGATGAAATTGTATGTGATAGAGTACCCATGGATGTTTGTCACATTTTATTAGGTCAACCTTGGCTTTGGAATAGGGAAGCTATACATAATGGTAGCAGTAACACTTATAGCATAATCAAGGATGGGAAGGAATATGTGTTGAATCCATTAAGGGATAAACAAGAGGAAATGGTAAAATAAATTGTAGTAGTATGCCCTAATGATTGTATGAAAGAAGAAAGTGAAATGTACTAAAATGCATAACCTTGCATTTTCACACTTATTTGGACCTGCCTTGCTTTATTTATGCTTCTTTATGGCTTAATTGTCCCTGTCTTGCATCCACAAGCCTAATAAACTATATATTTTTATGGAAAATATTGACAAACATCAAAAGATAAATGATCATTTAATGATTTTGTGTGTATCCCTAATTTGTGGAGTAGGACTAAAACACCACCTAGGGCATCTTTGTCCTCCATGGGTTTTGGGACCCTGATTTTGAATGTACCTGAAAAGGTCCCTTTTTGGAGTCTATGCTCCAAGATTTGAACCTTGGGACTAATATGCCACCTAGGGCATCTTAGTCCTCCTTGGCTTATTTTTTGGATTCAATTTCCAATCTGGAAGGATTTAGCCTCCTTTATTTAGTGAATTCATATGTCAGCTTGGTGTGATATAATTTAGGGATATTAAGCATGAATAACTATAAATACAAGGTTCCTCAACTCATTTTCATAACAAGCATTTAATTATTCATTACTAAGGCATTTTTATGCATTCAAGATAAATTCATCAAGCATTTGGATCCATCATTAAGATTCAAGCATCATTTCAAGGGTTTAGTGCATCCATTAATGTTGTTGAGCCAAGATTATGGGTGTAGCATTGAAGATATATTTAAAACCATTGTTCACCTCAAATCCAAGGATCCAAGATCTACATTCCTCAAGGAAATAATATGGTAGATTGCAGATTTTCTTCACAAGACATCATCCAAGGTGATATTATTTACATATTTCATATATTTCATGCTTCATTCCATGCATTTCATCATTTGGTTTAATTACCTACAAGGGGATTGAGCAAGGTAAACCACCATTTACTAATAATCAACAAGTTTTTCCCCTTTTGCATGTTTGTGATTACAGGTTTTACATTGAAGACTTGAAGATCATTTGGAGTGAAAAGTTGTAAAATTTGCAAAGTTGCATTACAAAGTTGTCATCTTCACGAAAACTCGCCTACATGCCGAATCCAGAAGTTTCAGAATTTGAGATCTAAAAAGAAGCAATTGTAGACCTTGGAGCCCAGGGTCACATTCAAAGTTTTCAAAAATTCAAAATAGGAAAAACACGCCACCTTGGGTGTCTTAGTCGTACCAGGCATATTTTTTAGAGATTCTTTCAGATCTTTTGGCATTCGAAGATTCTGCATTCGCCCCAAAAAGCAATAGCAGGAGTAAGACAATAGTAAGGGTGTATTAGTCCATAGCACTTTTTGATAGCAATTTTACATTTCCAAAATCCTTATCACATTTCCAAACTTCCCAGGTAGACATACCCTAAATTGGTGTAGCTTAATTTCATCATTTGATCTCATTATTTAGCTTGAATTGCTTGATTTTGTAGGTTGAATACTTATTTTTCTTTTCCAAGCATTTGCTTGGTGGTGAACTCCTTAAAGCCTAAAAGAACCCCTTCTAGGTCCTCTTCATTGAGAATTGACTCACCTTGTGAGGTTGCTATTCAATCCAATTAGGACTCCTAAGACATTATTGAATGATAATAGGAGAAAAGTGGTGTTCTATGACATAGGTTGTAAAGCATCTCCATTTTCCTATTAATCATTTTGGTGAACCCAACTCTTTTGAGCATTCATTTTCTAATTTGGAGTCCATTACATTCCTGAATCTAGGTTGCATTCATTCTTGCATTGCATCTTCCATTAGTGAAATTACATCTAGGGTTTCTCATATTTAGTGAAATTGCATTTAGGGTTTCTCATATTTGTATCAGTGAAAGTGCATACAGGTTGCATTTTTCTTTATTTCATCATTGAAAAACTCAAAATGTACATTTTTACTCATCCTAATTACATTTAGGAACATTACTATTGCATACCAAATTGAAAAAATTGTATTCACTTTTGCATCCAATTGATCTCATTAGTTACTTTTTCTTATCTTCATTTGCATAATTTTCTATTTCCAAACATTAGGTCCCTGGGTAGGAAATCTGGGAACACTGTTAACAACTCAATTTTTTTTGTTTTTCTATAAGAAACCTCCCCTAGGACAAAAACACCCTTATTGGTGTCTTAGTCCCTCTTTGGGTTTTTACCTCAGAATCATGTCTGAGTTGATTTCATTCTATATAGACATTTTCTGGAACCTTCAAATTCCTTTAGTAGGACCAAGACACCCTTATTGGCATCTTACTTCCTATTGAGTTTGAAGTTGTAGTTTCTAGGGTTCAAATATGCTTTTTTGTGCTTCTGTTTGTTGTCATTGGTTACTTGTTTCAGTGGGTTGACTTTTCATTTCATGAATTTTACTAAATCTATCTTAAAGTGCTTCATTTCATGTATTGATTAATTCTAACTTTGCATTTACAACATTACATCCTTTAAATCATTGCATATTATACATAATCAGCTAATTACCTTGTTTGAAATTTGAAAATTGCATTTATACATTCAATTTTGGGCCTTTACATTACATTTTGAGTTTGCATAGATTATTGTTAAAAAATGTTAGCATCTATCCTTTCCAAATTTGCAAAGAAAAAGTTAGTCAATAAGCATGTTAGTAATTCATTCAATGCATTCCCTAGTTATGAGAATTTGTTAGCGCAAGAGAGTGAAAATGGTGATGCTTGCCTTAAACCTACACCCCCTCTTATCTTTCCTATTTGTGGGAATGATGTGATAGAATATTTTGCAAGCATAGACAATCATGATGATCATAATTGTTCTTCTCCCGATACCTCTCCTTTTAGAGACAAAGGTATCTTGGTGAAAGAAGATACAATCGTTGAGAATCACGAAAGTCTTGCTTCTTCTTCTCCCCATCCCCCTTGGGAATATATTATGGCACAAGAGAATGATATCATAGACACATTCATAAACATCACCTTACCTAGCCTCCATTCATCCCTTCCTTGTGAGCATGTCCTAGTTAAATAGGATGAGAACATAGATAAACATGACAATCACATATATTCCTCTCCTAGTTGTAAAGACAATACTATGATTGATGAGAATCTTATGTTTTTGTCTTCCCCTAGGGAAAACCTTATTGAAAAATACATTCCAACCATTGATAACTGCATTGCATGCAATGAATTCATTGAAGACAACACAATCTTTGAATGTCACAAACATTTTGTTTATGGTTCTCCTACAAACTCTCCCCCTTTAGAAGATATCATGGTGCAAGACAATGAAAACATTGGCAATAGTAATTCCATAGATGAAGATGATGAAGTAACATTAGAATCCTCTTCACTAAGAGATCATGAAAATAAGGATAATTCTTCTAAGGTTATGCACATTAGATACCCCTTGGAGTACTCTCCTGAGCCTAAACTTATCATTTATCCACGCTCTCAAAAACCACAAGTTCAAAAAAAACTTTTCCTTATCCTCAAACCACCTAAGAAAAATGTTTCACAACAAATGAGTTATAATGCCATTGCTCATACATACAACACTAGGAACAATCTGCAACAAAGAAAAACACCTTCAACATCCATACCATTTCCTAATCCTATCTTTCCTAGTGCCCCTCATTTTCCTTCACAAAGTGGAAAGGAGTATGATCTTGTTGAACAACTTAAGAATACTCCCAAAAAGATATCACTCTGGGGCCTAATTTAGAATTGACCTAACTATCACACTATGCCTCAAAATTACTTACAACAAGTTCCTATCCCTTCTAATGTGCAACCAAATGACATGGCAACCATGATTCAAGGAATGAATGTTGATATTGTTTTCCATGAAAGTGAGCTCCCTATTTTGGAAGTAGAAAAACACTATGCTCCTTTCATGATAATAGCTCAATACAATATGAAAGGGATAAAATGAACCCTTGTGGACAATGGCTCAACCTTAAATGTGTGTAGTGCAAGCCTTTTGGATAAACTAGGTTTTGATAAATGAAAAATTCAACTTGAATCTTTATCTATTAAGGGATTTGATAATGTGGGAAAGAAATCACTTGGACTGATCACTTTACCTATTACAATTGGAAAGGCTACCTTACAAACCACTATTCATGTTATGCCTCATGATCTTCCATATAATCTTCTTTTGGGAAGGTCATGGATTCATGAGATGCATGCGGTGCCTTCTACACTTCATCATAAAATGAAGTATGTCTACAACAACAAAGTGTACACACTTGACACTAATCTTGAGCCTTATAGTTTCTCACAACTCAAGAAAAAAGAGAATCCCTTGAAGACATTAACACCAACTACACAAGTGGAACCCATGCAACAAAAAGACAAAGAAAAACACGTTGAAGAAGTCACGAAGCTATTAGACGATGATTGGGATTCCTTGGATTTTTCACCTATCTTTGATGGCAATTGAATATCATAATAAAGAAGTGTGAAAAAGAAAAAGTGGTATTGTAAACACAAAACTCCAAAGACCCTTCAAAAGCATCCACCTCAACAACTTTAGAAGGAAAAGAAAATTACACAACAAACTTTGATGAACTTAATTATGAGCAACCACCAAATCCAAAAGAAATGAAGAGTCTTTATGGAAAAGGTTACAAACTTATGAAAAAACTTGGTTATAGTGGAAAAGGATGTGGTGCTAGAGAGCAAGGTATATGTTTCCCCATAGAGCTGCACACACAAGAAAAGACTAGTGGTCTTGGTTATTGCCCCTTGAAAGAAACAAAAAGGCCTTAACTTAATATCAACACTATCACAAAATATTCTTCTAAGACAAATTTAATAGTAGTGCATCCTGAACTAATAGACACTGTGTGTGTAAAATATGTGAATGAGTAATAAAACCACACAATCAATGAAGCATTACATTAGAGAATTAAAATAACAAATCTAATCGAATTGAAACAAATAAATTCTCTAAAATAATCCCATTGTTCTCTATCTCTAGGGATTTTTCAAATCATTGTGGTTCTCAAATTGTTGGTATGCACAAGACTTGTCAAATGGCAACCTAAAGAATGAGATGTTGGAAATGCAATAAACCTTGAACTACATGATTGATTGCTAAATTATATGATAATGTTTCTATGATAATGATGTCATGATGTTCTTGATGAAAGTGATATGGAAATGATGGAATTAACTATTACAAACTAAGATGCAACTAAAGATAAAGCCATGATTATAAAATAATTGCTTCTAAATGCTAATTGCTAAATTCTCACAATGCTAAATGCTCACAAATGCTCTAATGAAAATTCTGCAGAGTAAGATTGCTCAAGAGTGGGATATGAAATGCTATAGAATGAGGCTGCATTTGTAGGATTTCCAAGGCATATTCTGATGTGGTAGCAACCAACGGTCAATATTTTAGCTGGAGAGATTGAGGGTGGAGGATGAAGAAGTTGGAGAGAATAAAGGAGATGGTTCCCTTTAGGAAAAAAAATTGCCAAGTGTTTAGAAGAATAAATGGAGGAGGACAACAAAGTGTCCCAAAGTTGTTTCAGAATTTGTTGAGGAAAAATCCAAACTTAAACAAATTGAAATATTCAATTTTTTGAGACACATGAAATGATGAGGTGGAAGGAGGAAAGAGTTGTAGACATGTGAATAAATTCAATTTTGTAATTATTCAAATTTAGTAAGAATATACTAATTAAATAAAACAAACTATTTGAATTTGTTTATTTAATTAATATTAGAGGAGTATGATTTAAGATAAGAAGAATTAGAAAATGTGAACTATATAAATAAATTTAGAATTTATTTATAAGTAGATGAATTCAAAGGTTTATTAATTAAATAACTTGTATTTAATTAATTGATTATCCAGACCGATTTTAGATGTATACAGAAACTAGTGGTCTTTATCCTTTGCAAGAAACAAAAAAAACAAAGAAATCCTCGCTTAACATAAATTTCATCATGCAAAACACTAATGATTCAAATTCGTTAGATTTTACACCCTCCTGTAAATGAGAGAAAAAAATCTTGCAATCTAAAGAGTCTTATGTAAGTATGACATTTTGTACTAAGCAATAGATATCTTTGTCACAAAAAGGAACATAATCTACTCTTGATCAAGAAGGTATCTTGTCGAGACTCCTCTAATATTGTTTGATATCTCTCCCTCGAAGAACATGAAAGAAATTTTATTACAAGACTTCATTTTGTGCTTATCATAGAATTCATGGTCATTCTACTAATGAACGTAAGGCTTTGCATAGTAAAATTCAACATATTAAGGAGTTTGGTGTTCTTCCTTATGTGGGGGCACCTAATTCCTCTAATAGATACTAATTTTCACTCTAGCATGTTTCTCATCAATCATCCCAGCTCACCCTTGTCCTACACTAAGTGGGGGCAAGGGGTTAGGCAACCTTGTCCTCATATGTCATGCTTGTCATTGTCTCTTTTGGCTAGTTGACTACCTTACATGAACATATAAGAGCAAGCTTGGGATGTGGGTGACATGCCTTAAGTTGGCTCACATGTGACATACTATCTTTTGGGTGCATTCACTTTTCATGATGTAGTTTATCGGAAACATATCGCATAGGGATTTCTGAATAAACTCTCATGTCTCCTTCTACTTTAAAGCAATTGATCACAACATGGTGTTTAGCAATTTCTTTAAAGTGGGGGCATAAATTTGCATTATTTTTGGCATGATTCCATTTATTTCATGTTCCTTGATGTGATTTTCTTTCTTTATGTGATGCATTTTTCCTCTTGGTGGTGTCTTTGATTTTAACTTCCTCTAAGAGCGTGATATTTCCTCTCTTGGAAAAATTATATACAATTTTCCCCAGGATGAGACCTTGCACTTGTCCTCTCATGGAAACAAGATGAGACCTTTTGCACTTGTCCTCTCTTGGAAGCATTCGGTATGATGTTCCCCAGAATGAGACCTTGTATCTATCATCTCTTGGATATTTGTTAAGCATAATGTCCTGTAAGAGTAAGACCTCGTATGAACTAAGCAAAATACCTTTGAACACCTCCCTTTCTTGTTGCATTTTTCTTTTGTCCTTATTAAAGTCATGGAGTTATGGCTTTGATATGGACTTCCTGGGGCTCACCTAGTGAACAGCTAGCTTCACTAGCCCTTATGAGCATGCATTTTTGTGCCTTATTAAATTCATGGAGGTATGGCTTTGATATGGCTTCCTGGGGCTCACCTAGTGAACAACTAGCTTAACTATCCCTTGTGAGCATGCATTTTTGTGCCCTATTAAATTCATGGAGGTATGTCTTTGATATGGCTTGCTGGGGCTCACCTAGTGAACAAATAGCTTCACTAGCCCAAGTGTGAGCATGCATTTTTGTACCTTAATAAAGTCATGGAGGTATGGCTTTGATATGGTCGCTTGGGGCTCACCTAGTGGACAACTAGCTTCACTAGCCCTTGTGAGAGTGCATTTTTTTTCATATTGGATAGTGCATTCTACTTGTAAACCTTCAACCTAGACCCAGTCCATCATGTTGGATGGCTAGTCGAAGCTTGATCCATTGTAATTTTCCTTTTTCTTTTTTCTGTTTCATTTTTCCTATCTTTGATGGTGTATGCATGTTATCTAGCTATGGCTTCATATATCATCCACATGTGAATTCCTTTGTGCCTATGTTGGTAAGTCATAGGATCTCAACCTTTGGGGATTTGTCATCCCTCTTGATCATTTTTATCCTATCTTACTAGCATTTGTACATTTGGACCCCTCTTGATTGCGCGGTTGGCTACTTTAGTGTGAGTTTGAAGCAAGTTCATCCTCTCACTAAAGTAGGGGCTAAATGTAGTGTAGTAAAATGCACACCCTTGCATTTTCACACTTTTTTGGGCCAACCTTGCTTTATTTATGGTTCTTTATGGCTTAACTGGACCTATTTTTCATCCACAAGCGTAATAAAATATATATTTTATCAAAAATCCTAACAAACATCAAAAAATAAATGATCATTTAATGATTTTATCTGTGTGTCCCTAATTTGTGGAGTGGGACTAAAATGCCACCTAGGGTGTCTTTGTACTCCATGGGTCTCGGGACCTTGATTTTGAATGTAACTGAAAAGGTCCCTTTTTGGAGTTTGTGCCCTGAGATTAGATGCTTGGGACTAAGACACCACCTAGGGTGTCTTAGTCCTCCTTGGCTTATTTTCAGGATTCAATTTCAAATCTTGGTGGGATTTAGCCTCCTTTATTTAATGAATTCATATGCCAGCTTGGTGGGATTTAGCCTCCTTTATTTAATGAATTCATATGCCAGCTTGGTGTGATGTAATTTTAGAATATTAAGCATGAATAACTATAAATACAAGGTTCCTCCACTCATTTTCATAACAAGCATTCAATTATTTATTCCTAAGGTAAGTTTATGCATTCAAGAGCAATTCATCAAGCATTTGGAGGTGTCATCAAGATTCAAGCATCAAGTCAAGGGTTTAGTGCATCCATTCATGTTGTTGAGCCAATATTGTGGGTGTAGCATTGAAGATCTATTTACAACCATTGTTCACATCAAATCCATGAATCCAAGATCTACATTCCTCATGGCCACTACATGGTAGATTTCAAATTTTCTTCACAAGACATCATCCAAGGTGATATCATTTACATATTTCATATTTCATGCTTCATTCCATTCATTTCATCATTTGGTTTAATTACCCACAAGGGATTTGACCAAGGCAAACCCCCATTTACTAACAGTCAAAAAGTTTTTCCCCATTTGTATCTTTATGATTGCAGGTTTTAGGTTGAATACTTGAAGATCATTTGGAGTGAAAAGTTGTAAAAGTTGAAAAGTTGCATTACAAAGTTTTCATCTTCTCGAAAACTCACCTACAGGCCAAATCTGGAAGTTTCAAAATTTGAGATCCGAAAAGAAGCAAGTGTAGACCTTGGAGCCCAAGATCACATTCAAAGTTTTCAAAAATTCTAAATGGGACTAATATGCCACCTTAGGCATCTTTTTCCTCCTAGGTATATTTTTTAGAGATTCTTTTAGATCTTTTTCTAGCATCCAAAGATTCTACATTTTCCTCGAAAAGTAGCAGCAGGACCAAGACAACAGTAAGGGTGTCTTAGTCATCCATAGCACTTTTTGACAACATTTTTACATTTCTGGAATCCTCATCACATTTCCATACTTCCCAAGTACACATACCCTAACTTGGTGTAGCTTAATTTCATCATTTGATCTCATTATTTAGCTTGAATTGATAAATTTTGTAGGTTGAATGCTTATTTGTCTTTTCCAAGCATTTGCTTGGTGGTGAACCCCTTAAATCCTAAAAGAACCCCTCCTAGGTCCTCCTTGTTGAGAATTGACTCACCTTGTGAGGTTGCTAGTCAATCCAATTAGGAATTCTAAGACATTATTGAATGATAATAGGAGAAAAGTGGTGTTCTATGACCTAGGTTGTAAAGCATCTCCATTTTCCTATTAATCATAAAGCAACATAAAAGTTGCATTAGGTGAGAAAGAAGTGGCTAAGAATCCTTTGAAGAATGAAGAAAAGAAAGAAAATATTGCAGAAAATATAAAGGATGAAGAAACAGAAGAGGAGATCCTTGTGTAAAAGTATCAAGAGGAAAGAGAAGAGATTACAATCAAGGTTACAAAGGATGAGAATAGTTGTTGCAACCCTTTGATAGAAGGGGCATGGAAGGAGAGGTGTGTGGGAATGGCCAGTAAAGTCCTAAAAGAAGGAATATCAGTTGTAGTAGGTTCTTTTGAAATTTACGACATCAATATGAAGAAGAGACAATTCATGAACAATTGAAAATAGTAGAGGCATTAGAGGTCGCAGTGAATGGCGAAGGTGAAACATATTTGTTCACACAAATGTTGGAAATTGAGGAGGAGAGGATGTCAAAGATTGATGTTGCAGTGAAAGGAGAAGACTGAAAAGTTTCTCCTATGAACGAAGGTGAGGTAAATCAATTTTATTATGATATTTTGTTTCCAAATGAAATGATAGAAGAAGAGATGGATAGGGAACCAAAGCATGTAGTAGATGTTGCATGCTTGTGTGTAGTGATGGTTGAGGATGTTGTAGGATTTTGGTGGAGGTGGAAAGTTAGAGGTAGGTTTGAACCCATAAAAGAGGAGAAAAGAGTGTAGAGTATTTGGTGGAGGAGGTTGAACTTTGGTGGACATGAGTCCACGAGGGAGAAAAGGAGGAAGAGGGTGCAGTGTTGTTGGAGGATGGTGGTCTATGTTCCAGAGAAGTGCTGGAAGAAGCAAAATAAATATTTTTGGGCACTTCATACAATGATGGAGCTCACTATAGATTTTTTACAATCTCAAAGAGTGATTCTATCACTCAACTCCATAATTGTGAGCCTATGATCACAATCTTTCTACCTGATGTGTTTGATGCAGGAGCATCCAGGTTGATAAGTGATCTTGCATCGCCCAAAAAACAATCATTTGTTTTTCTAATTTTAGTGTGAATTTTGGTTTAAATTGGTGTTCTTGGCATTTCTCAACATTACAAAATATCTCATTTGTTAAAATTTTCAAAATTGGAGTTTCCACACTTGCATAGTTTTGTCCACTGGGGAATTTTTTTTTAAAAATATTTTTTAAAATTGGTGAAGGATGAAGAAAAATACTTTGAGGGGGATAATATTAAAGGTGTTTCACTCACATTCATGAAGGTTTTGTGGAAATATTCCTCACAGTTTGAGCGATATTA
Organism: Sequoia sempervirens; assembly: GCA_007258455.2. NCBI lineage: Eukaryota > Viridiplantae > Streptophyta > Pinopsida > Cupressales > Cupressaceae > Sequoia > Sequoia sempervirens. The sequence goes on from VDFB02000008.1 coordinate 339,377,606, forward strand.
ATATGTTGATGATTTTACGACATTTTTAATTTCTCAAGATTCATAAATGCTAGAGAAAATTCCTTTTATGGTAAGCTTAAGGAGATCATTATACAAATCTTGGAAAGTTTTGATAAAAAAAAGGGCTCTTGGAAATATTTATGCATAAATTCATTTTTCAGCCTTACTAGTGGACTTTGTCGTAGTTGCATAAAGGATTTTCTTAAAAAAATTATGTATTCAGACTCAAAGGTATTATTAGAGGGATTTTAATTATTTTAATATTAATGTTTTGATATATCAAATTTGGTTGAAGGAACTTTCATTCTAAGTGCCACATATAACAAGAGAAATGAATGGTTTTTGAAGACCCTTCAATGACTCATATAGAATTTGAAAAGAAATTGTAGATTGGAAATGCTAATAAAAAAATCCGCTTCAAATTTGAGGAAAATTTCTTCCAAATTTGAGGCAGATTGCTCATGAGAGGGGCTTGTGAAGGAAGGCTATTATGAGAGTGTGAGAGAAAAGAAATGGGTTTTTTAATAGAGTTTGGGAGGCCATGAAAGGCCAAGTTTGTTGCAGATTTTTATGACATGATATTGTATGTAATTTGTTGCTGATTTTAATAAAATGAAGCATGTATGTTGTTTTCAATCTATTTGAAATCTATTTGTTGTGAGTGTGTATTTTTGGTAGAGGAAGTCCCTCTACGTCATTCAGTACCTTATTAGGCTTCATGGTTGGGACCCATTTCTTTTGCATTGTACATGGGTACCCCACTAGGCTAGTAATCAAGACCCATATCTTTCATGGCCACCTAAGTTATGCTTAAGCAGGGTTGTTAGTGTGTATATTGCACATAGATAGGCTTTAAGCCTACTTAGGTGTCCATTGACTCTTTCTTATGTGAGGTCAATGTAGATAGGTGTCCTTAGAGGTGTCAATTTATTTTTGACACCTCTTCCTATGTTTTTGGTATGAAACATGCCACCATTCCATGAGTGAGGAGTCCTATCCTCAATTCATGGAGGTTGGTTTCCTCTCTCATTCCTATTTATGTAAACATTCTTGATCTAATATTGGTTCAACATTATGTAATTGTGTTTCATTGTGCATGTTGTTTATTCTTGATGATTGAAGGTTCTTTCAAGAATTATATACATATACTAGATAAACATCAAATTAAAAATAAAATAATAGGGTATGCGTAGGATCATCATGGAAAAAATAGGCCCTTAAGTGGCAATGAAAATTTAGAAAAATTAGAGTTATGCAACTTGACATAAAAATTTGATTAAGTTATCTATATTATTTCAAAAATATGTAACAATAGAATCAGTGGAAAATTGAATATAGTTTCTAAACTACTAGGTTTATTTTTCTAAAAAAAAAATCTATTTGGTGAAAAATTGAAATTTCAATGCAGTAGTACTTAAATTTCAGGGAAAAAGTAAGAAGTAGGTGTCTTTTCAATCGGGGCCTCCATCCCGTCCATGTCGTGTGTGGGATTCCGTTATATTGGTCGGCTTCCTTTCCTTCATTTCCATCAATTTCGTTATCGGCTCCTCCTTCCTTTCCGTGGATTGGTCCGGCAATTTTGTGTTGGGTCAGTGGGTCGGGCTCCGTCCTTTCGGCCGGCCATTCCATCCGTTTCTCAGTTATCCGTTATCCATTGTGCCTCCGTTATCTTCCTCCGTTGTGCATGCCTGTTGTGTCTGTTATGTGTTGTGTATATTATATTATTATGCCATATTTTTGTTGTCTGCATATATTCTCCGTATCTCCATCTCCCGTCCTCAGTCATTGTCCACCTCTCTTTGGCTCCACTCTTTCCTTTCCTCTACCATGCTTCCTTCCCTCTCGTGTCTCCCGGGGTCTCCTGTCCACTCTTTCCTCCTCTTTTCCACTCCATCCACTCCACCCTCCTCTCCCTCCACTCCACTCACCTCCTCCTCCACCTTTCCTCTTTCCTGCCTCCTGTCCTCCTCCTCCTCGGGTGTCTCCACTGTGCCTCCAGCTCTTGGGTTCCTCCATTTTCGTTCTCCTTGTGTCTTCCATTTTCCTCCGTTGTCTCCACTCAGCTCACTCTCCGTTCTCTCCACTCCTCCGTTGTCTCCAGCTGTGTCCACCTCCGTTCCTCCTTGTCTCCGGCTTGCCTCCAGTGTCCTCCGTCTGTCGATCCACCTCCTCCAGCTCTGTCTCCACCTCTATCCACCTCTCCACTCTGTCTCCGCCTTTTCCACTCCTCCACTCCTCCACTCCGTCTCCGGCTCTCACTCGTTCTGTCCGTCCTCCTACCACTCTCTCCCTCTCTCCCGCTCTCCAGCTCTCTTTCGCCTCTTCCACTCTCTCCCTCCCTCTCTCCCACTCTCTACCACCCTCTCCCACTCTCTGCCACCCTCTCCCTCCCTCTCTCCCACTCTATCCAACTCTCCCACCCTCTCCAACCCTATCCAACCCTCTCCCACTCTCTCACACACTTACTCCATCTATCTCTCTCCCCTATACCCTTAACCCTAAAACCCTAAACCCTTATAACCCTCTACCATAAACCCTTAACCCTTAAACCCTCTACCATCTACCATTAACCCTTAGGTCTATGTGTACACAAATCAGATATCCGATTTGATTCAGATATCCGATTTGTAGAACTAAAATCATACCTTTACAAAACATTCTAATTTTTTTTCAAATGAATTGGATATCAGATTATAACAAATATTGGATTTGTGGGCCATAGAAAAGCCCCAGGTGGGTTGTTTTGTGCATTCCAACGGACCCTACATTTTGTTTGTAGGTGACACACATGCGGTTTCAGACAGGAAGAGACAATGATCAACTTTTTGGAGCATATTCTACTCAAATTTGTCATAAGCAATGATTTTTTAGCATCTTTTATGAGGTATATAGGGAGCAACAGTCGTCAAAACCAAAAATGTAAGAGAAAGCTTACAAAAGAACAAATTGAAGCATATAGACAAAGAGATAGAGAAGGTCATAGGAAGAGAATACAAGGTATGTTAAATATTGGTGAACCTAACCCCTATGGTCTTTCAAGTGAAGAGGAAATTGAAGATGTTCAAGGTGAAAATGTTGGAATTGAAGATGTTGAACATGCTATTCAAATTATGAATGAAATTATTGAAATTGATAATGAAAATGTTAAAGGTGAAAATGTTTGATTTGAAGATGTTGAACATGATATTGAAATTGGGAATAAAAATATGGAAATTGATAATGAAAATGTTCAAGGTGGAAATGTTGGATTTGAAGATTTTGAACATGATATTGAAAATGTTCAAGGTGAAAATGTTGGAAATGTAGATTTTGAGCATAATATTAAAGCAAGTGTAAATTATGTTTCGCCAGATTACATGAGAAATGAAGAACCTTGTGTGGAAGAAATACATTCCAAATTCAAGACCTTCAAGAACCCCTAAATGGTTACTTGAATTTGATGAGAACATTATAAACAATTTTGAAGGCAAGAGGTCAACATGAACTGTTCAGTTGTGGGCTAGAAGACTTTTCAACCAATATTTTAGTGATAAGACATTGACTGAGAAATGTCAAATTTTTGTACAATTGCTAAAGATGCAAAATATGAGACCTTTGCTAGCCAAATTGAAATTCGTGTGAACAAGAAGACCGAAAAAATTCTATTATTGTCAAAAATCTGTTTAATGCTCTCAAGTCTATTGGAAAAAATAACAAGGAAAAGGATAAGATAGCTGCTAGGAGAGTCATTACAACTGCCCTAGTAAGCCATCAATTGAAAAAGGATCGCTTTATGAGACAAAATTGTATTGATTTTGACATAAATAATAAAACTTTGGATAGAGCACTTTCAAGAAGAGAAAGATTAGATGATCCTCTTCAAAATGATACATGGGCTTTTGTCGGGAGGCTTCCACATGTTGATAAGAAGCTAACTGATAATGTAAAGCAATTAATTCAACAATTTTGGCATGATAACTATAGAGTATCACCCAATGCAAAGGATTTTTTAAAGTTAAGAATTGGAAATCAAGACCGTACACCACATCCTAAACATTTCTTGGAATCAATCCAAACAATGTTGTTCAAAAAATTTATTGAAACACATAAAAATATGGAAATCTCGCAAAGGACTTTTGAGGGCCTCTTAAGATTCGTAATACTTGTTGCAAATACCATGTGGAGTTTTCAATGTACCATGAGCTATTATACTATATCCGTTCTACTTTGCATACTAATGAAATGTTGTATGAGTGTGGTGCAATGCATCTTCCGAAATCATCAAGGGACTTGCTAGATCTATTTTTATGTTCTAGAGATGATGGTTGCTTTTTCTATAGAAATGATTGTTTAAATGCAAAGTTCTCACCATGTGGTGGCTTGTCAAAGTTTGTTCAATGTTTTCATGAGAGTTTCAAACATGAATTTGGAAAGAAGCTTGTAAACAGTTGAGAAAAAGAGATATGAGATAGTCAAATATACTTTGTAAAGTGGAGGTAAAGGTTCTAGATGTGAGTTGGTTACAAAAGAATGCAGTGTTGCTGATTTTATTTCAGATTTTAAGGAAAATATTTTCTACAAGTATGAAAGGCATAGTCATAGGTATCAATGGTTGGATCAACAATTTAGGATGTGTAAGGACTCTTTTCTGATTGGCACTATTATATCAATGGTTGATTTTGCAAAAAACTACACATTGTAACTACAATGGTTATTTTAAGCTACCTTGATGGTTTGTACAGGTGCTTGTCAGTACAGAACGTGAGCATACTACTATTGTCGAAGATTGTGCCCTAAATGCCTCCAATAGGAAAATTTTGTAAAATTTGAATTCTCAAATTGGAAACAATGTAAAATAGTCATAATTGTGTATGGGCATAATCTATACCCAGTGATGTTTTTTGAAATATGGGTCAAATGTCTGGTATTGTATAAAGGACGTATGTTTAAAATGTAAAGGGGTCTGTATTTTGGAAACTCATAGGTTGAATTAGTCATACAGGTGTATGCTTTATTACTGTTATTGGGACAATTCTGTAATAACTTTTTGTACTTAATCGAGCTACAACTGAAGGTTTTCTTCCTTGTTCTTTCCTATCGGTATGCTTGTTTGAACCAGGTTTTTTAATATCTCCCATTTATATATAATAAATTATAGTGGCTTGCAACTTTTTCTCCTCAAATCCAACTTGGGTGCAACTTCAATTTTAGCAACTTTCATGAGGTTTTTAAGGAAATCAATGTTTCCAACCTTGCCACACCCAATAAATTCATCACCACAATATCATTGTGGATTATTTCAATAACTAAAGTGTTAATATTTTGATTTTTTTTCTTTAATGAGATCTAATAGGATCAATGGTCATGTATTAGGAGGATTTTTTAGGTTTTAGGGTCAAAAAAACATGGAGATCCCAACTTGTCCTAGTTGTTGCTTTGTAGCCTTTGAAGGAAAAATTAGTAAATTTGTTTCGGGACAAGAAAGAATAGTGTTTTGAAAATGTAATGATGCTATTTCAATCCATTAAGTGAGGTCTTAGTAAAGTTAGAAGTGGAAAAGTGCATCATTTCATTATGAGTCATATTAATGTGAAAAATGTTTGTATTTTGGCCTTCAACGGTCATTAAGGTTTCAAAAGTTAGTTAATATTGGTGGTTAAAGGCATTGGGAGTTGGATTCCAAGGCATAGAAATGTAATTAATACCTTCAAGGGCTCGAGACAGGTTTGGTTGAAGGATTTTTCTCCTTTGAATTAATAAAGTTTCAATTGCTCAGTTCATATTTTACTGTTTTTCTTGTGTTTTCTGCCTGTGCACAAGCCATTCAAGTATTTTTGTGTCAAAACTTTATGTAGAAACATTATTACATGTCTTGACCTTATTCTAACTTCTTAATAGATGGTTTCTTTATTCATTTTGTGCCTCAAAACTCATACTCTCTTTAGACGGGTTCATGAACAGGGGAATAATATCATTACAATTTTAATGGCTTGAATCTCATCCCACCTACTATGTGCCAATGTGAATCAGTGGGATGAGTTTGTAGGGCTTAGGAAATGATATTTCAAGAGTGGAAGGTGTGGAGAACTGGGTTTTGAAATAAAATGAAGAGTTAAAGGTCTAAAAATGGTGGTTTTTTTCACTTGAAAATAGAGTTTTTACCCTAGGGTTTGCAAAAATCTCTGAGATACCAGAAGTTTCTTTATTTTCTAAGCATATTGGGGCCTAAATAAAGGTTTCTAAGCTGGTGGTAGACTCTGAAAGGTTGTGGAAGTGCTACATCCAATAAACCCTCAAGAATTACACTAAAAACAAAGGTTTTCTAATTTGATGGTTACAGGTCCATATAAATGAAATTCAATTGAAAAATATTTGTTTTCTTGGAAATTTATTTTCTACCCCAAGGTTTCAGGGGTCTGTGTGGTGTTTGAAGGTATGTTGCTTTGCATTTTTGGGCTAATTGAGTAGCCTTTTCAAGGGTGAATGTATAGGAAGTCAACGTTGGTCCAAAGGAGTCTCTGTTGTTTCTCATATATGTTGTGTAAATTGGATATGGGTTTTTGAATCAGTCATCTGTTGGTTGGTGTTTTGGAAAATTGTGGAGTAATTGGACAAAAACTAGTTTCTCACTATTACAAGGGTTTAAGGGGGTTAAAGTGGGAAATGTGTATTTAGTTGCTTGTCAAGTTTTAAGAGAGTTTTGGACTATCCAAAGAGGTAAAAATAATCTTGTTAGATGCCTCAAATAGGAAGGTTGCAAAGAGTTTGTGATTGTTCCCTTGTGTCTACATCAAATTTTCACCTAATTTCACTCGGTCCAATGTAGCTCAAAGTGATTCAGTGTATTTGGTTGCAAAATAGGACCATCCCTAGCGTAAAATTACCCATCTGGACGTGTTGGAACAATCTGTTTGGTCGTACGAGTTGCTGAATGAAAGTTGCACCACTTTGCAACTTTAAACTACTTGCATCTGACAATTTTTCCCTCAGCTGAAAACTTGCCACCATGGGAAAACACCTCCAAGATAGAAAAACCAAGAGAGGTTATTGTAGATGGGACAAACAAAATCCTATAGACTTAAACGAAGAGTCTTTAAACATCACGGTTTCCAAGAAATAACCCTTCAAAGATTGTTGTCTTTTAGCACTTTGGACTCTTAAGGGAAATCGTCGGTCCAATGTAGCTCAGAGTGATTCTGTGTATTTGGGTGAAAAAGAGGACCATTCCTAGCATAAACATACCCATCCAGATGTGTTGGAATAGTCTTTTTGGTCATACGAGTTGTTGAATGAAAGTTGCACCACTTTGCAACTTTACACTACTTGCATCTTACAACTTTTCCCTCAGCTGAAAACTTGCCACCACGGGAAAATGTCTCCGAGATAGAAAAAAATGAGAGAGGTTATTGTATATGGTCCCAAAATGATTCCATATCCTTAGACAAAGATTCTATAAGCCTCATGGTCTCTGAGAAATATCCCTTCAAATAATTCTGCCTTTTAGCACTTTGGACTCTTAACGAAAATCATCGGTCCAATGTAGCTCAGAGTGATTCAGTGTATTTGGGTGTAAAAGAGGATAATCCCTAGCATAAAAGTACTCATCTGGATGTGTTGGAATAGTCCATTTTTTCGTACAAGTTGCGGAATGAAAGTTGCACCACTTTGCAACTTTACACTGCTTGCATCTGGTAACTTTTCCATCCACTGAAAAGTCAGCACCATAGGAAAATGCCTCCGAGATAGGAAAAATTGAGAGAGGTTTTTGTAGATGGTCCCAACATGATCCTATAGCCTCAGAAGGAGATTCTATAAGCCTCATGGTCTCCAAGAAATAGCCCTTCAAAGATTGTTTCCTTTTAGCACTTTTGACTCTTAAGGGAAATCGTCGGTCTAATGTAGGTCAAAGTGATTCGGTGTATTTTGGTACAAAAGAGGACCATCCTAGCATAAAAGTACCCATCTAGATGTGTTGGAACAGTATTTTTGGTCATACAAGTTGCACCACTTTGCAACATTACACTGCTTGCATCTGACAACTTTTCCCTCCACTGAAAATTCATCACCATAGGAAAATGCCTCTGAGATAGTAAAAAATGAGAGAGGTTTTTGTAGATCATCCCAACACAATCCCATAGCATTAGACATAGATTCTGTAAGCCTCATGGTCTCTAAGAAATATCCCTTCAAAGATTGCTACGTTTTAGCACTTTGGACTCTTAAGGGAAATCGTCGGTCCAATGTAGCTCAGAGTGATTCAATGTATTTGGCTGCAAAATATGACCATCCCTAGAGTAAACATACTCATATGGACGTGTTGGAACAGTCTGTTTGGTCGTACGAGTTGCGGAATGAAATTTGCACCACTTTGCAACTTTACACTACTTGCATCTGGCAACTTTTCCCTCCACTGAAAAGTCATCACCACAGGAAAACGCCTCTGAGATAGAAAAAAATGAGAGATGTTTTTGTAGATGGCCCCAACATGATCTCATAGCCTCAGATGAAGAGTCTGTAAGTATCATGGTCTCTGATAAATAGTCCTTCAAAGATTTCTATCTTTTAGCACTTTGGACTCTTAAGGGAAACTAGTGGGCAACAGAGTTAACTTCTTCACAAACTTGGTTTGAAGTAATTTCATTATTTTTTGTGCATTTAAAATGGAGTTTTAAGCCTTCCACCCTAAAAGTGACCTCTAAATAACTTTAAACACCTTAACTACCTCATTCTTATTCATTTGTTTTGCAAACAAGTATTTTCATTCCAAGAGGTAGAGCTTTCATTTTTTCTTGTTGGATTGAAAGCGGAACGTGACACAACTTTCTTTTTTCAAAAATTGTTCAACATCATTGAACTAAGAATTTATTACACATCTGCATAGAAACAGAGGAGTACTACAAACTAAAACACATTATAGTTCAGTTCTCACTGACTTGATGTACTCTCCAACATCTCTCTTCTCTCATGTGCAGAGTTAAAACTGCTTGGCCATGCCTTTGCATCATTAGCCTAGAAGTTTTGATTTTTTTGACAATGTCAAAAGCATGGCTGCATATAGATTAGGTAAAATACCCTTCCTTTTAGATTAGCAATGCATGGAAGATTCAAAAAGTATCCTTGATATTACAAAAAGGTATGTGTTGATACACTTCGCGTGAAAAAGAAGACCCTAAAAGTGACCTCTAAATCACTTCAAACACCTTAACTACCTCATTCTTATTCATTTGTTTTGCAAACAAGCATTTTCATTCCAAGAGGTTGAGCTTTCATTTTTTCTTTCAAAGAAAAATCTTCCTATGCCACTGTTACACTGCACAGGTAAACCATATTTTGTATTGTGGACCTATATTAAGCTACCACTCTCAAGACCAATGTAACAATGATACAAAATAACATTTGAAACTATAAGAAGGCATCAAAATGGCTAGTGTACTAAAAAAATTCTTATGATTTTTGAAGAATGCTAATAACTCTACTCAGTTGCCTTCTTTTTTCAATATCATACAAATTGAACCCTGGCATCAATAGACTCTGTATATCAAGCTACCACAATTCAAGTTTCAACGATGAATATTTATCATGTATATTTTAAATGACATTCGAGTTTATGGTGGTTTTTTTTTATATGATGTTATGTGATATTCTAATCCTAATTCATGCTTCTAGGTTGCTTATATATATATATATATATATATATATATATGCATTATTTTTACATGTTTTCTCCATTGTTCGACCCCTGCACAAAAATTAAATGGTTGCATAGCATGTGGAATGAGGAGGTAGTAGGCCTAAGACCCCTTTAAAGTTTGTTTGAGTGCATTTAAAATGAAGTTTTAAGTCTTGCACCCTAAAAGTGACCTCTAAATAAATTCAAACACCTTAACTACCTTATTCTTTTTCATTTTTTTTGCAAACAATGATTTTCATTCCAAGAGGCTGAGCTTTCATTTTTGCTTGTTGGATTGAATGTGGACCGTGACACAACTTTCTTTTTTCAAAAATTGTTCAACATCATTGAACTAAGAATTTATCACACATCTACAAAGAAACAAAGGAGTACTACAAACTAACACATTACACTTCAGTTCTCACTGACTTGATGTACTCTCCAACATCTCTCTTCTCTCATGTGGAGAGTTAGAACTGCTTGTCCATGCCTTTGCATCATTAGGGAAGTTTTTCTCTTTTTCATAATGTCAAAAGCATGGCTGCATATAGATTAGGAAAAATACCTTTCCTTTTAAATTAGCAATGCATGGAAGATTAAAAAAGTATCCTTGATAAAATACAAAAAGGTATGTGTTTATACACTTCAAACGTGCAATCACCCTTTGGTTCTTTCAAAGAAAAATTTTCCTATGCCACTGTTACACTACACAAGTAAACCATATTTTGTATTGTGGACCTATATTAAGCTACCACTCTCAAGACCAATGTAACAATGATACAAAATAATGTTTGAGACTGCAAGAAGACATCAAAATGGCTAGCGTACTAAAAAAATTCTTATGATTTTTGAAGAATGCTGATAACTCTACTCAGTTGGCTTCTTTTTTCAATATCATACAAATTGAACCCTGGCATCAATAGACTTTGTATATCAAGCTACCACAATTCAAGTTTCAACGATGAATATTTATCATGCATGTTTTAAATGACATTCAAGTTTATGGTTCTTTTTGTTTATATGATCTGTTATGTGATATTCTAATCCTAATTCATGCTTCTAGGCTGCATATCTATATATATATATATATAAATATAATTTTTACATGTTTTTTCCATTGTTCGGCCCCTACACCGCAAGTAAATGGCTGCATAGCGTGTGGAATGAGGGGGCAACAGGCCTAAGACCCCTTTAAAGTTTGTTTGAGTGCTTTCTTTTCATTTTTTGTGAGTTTGGTGCCAAGTTTCCTCAAAGAAATGTGGTCTCATAGAATTCCATGACAAGCTAATGCAATTGATATATGCTCCTAGTTATTAGTTATGTAATGTGAAGTAATTGCATAACTGCTTAGGTTGACTTTGTAAAAACTATATTGTTATTGAAATTTTTTCATCTATCAGCATCTAGTTGTTACTTATGTAATGTGAAGTAATGCTTTGAGTTTGAAAGATGTGCAATGCATTGTAATCAGCAATACCGTGAATATAAACTACATAATATAACCATTCTTTTTATGCTATTACAATAATTTGATATTTAACCATTGCTCACTTGATTAAATTTTCAAAGACTTTAATCATGCACATGAGGAAGAAATTAAATTTTGATTGTCAACTTCTATATATCAAATTATCCAATAGTCTTGAGTGTATCTCCATATACAAAAATGGCATCAACGCCAACTCAAACAAAGTTTTACAAAATGTGGCATATGCCATCTCGATGTCTATTCAAAATTTACATGCCAAAATGTCTATCTCATCCTAAACTACTGGTGGATCATCAAAATGGAGCCTATTTGTAGCACTCGTTGGCTCTGAAGGTAGATGCACAAGAAAAATTCAAACCACAATTGAGATTAGTTATACTATATGGTTTAAAATTGAATAATTAACATCAAAATCAATATACATTGAATTATAATTGAACTCTAAAATTGTAATCTTGATTACCTGAAATATCCATCGCTTCAAAGGGTCAGAAGTCCTAGAATATTCCCCTCTCAAAGAACTGACCAAACCAACTTTTGTAATTTCAATCTATGTATGTGAACAAAAACATAAAATTGATCCAAGTTAGCATAAAGTTTTCGGTAATAGGAACATATAAATACCAAACACAAAATAAAATAAACACATACCTCTTTAGGCCGATATTTTTCTTTATCTCATTTAGGTGTTTCGACACCTCCTCCTTGAGGTGTTTCAACACCTACTCCTTCAATTGTTCCAATACATACTCCTTCAGGCGTTGTGGCACTTGTCAACAACGATGTATAGCTCATAACTACCTGTACATAAAAATGACAAGTACATATGGAACTACCAATCTATATCGATGTATGTATAATCAATCTTAAAAATCTTAATTCAATTGAATTTGAGTTCAATTACCTTCCCCTTATATAACATTGCACTTCCATAATCTAGACAAGGTTGCACCTTGCTCGCACTTGTCAACAATGACGTATAGCTCATAACTGCCTGTACATAAAAATGACAAGTACATATGAAACTACCAATCTATGTCAATTTATGTATAATCAATATAAGATATTAAAATTCTTAATTCAATCGAATTTTAGTTTAATAATTACCTTCCCCTTATCTAACATTGCACTTTAATAATCTGGACAAGGCTGCACCTCGCTCACACTAGGTATTTCCTACAAGAGGAAAATAAGATAAACATATAAGTTATTATATAATTTCATTTATGACAATTCAAATGACAAGCAAGTATATAATAAAAAAATGTAAACGAGCGAGTGTGAAAATATATACTGTGTGCATGTCGAGGCAATGAAATGGTCCTAAGGGTACTATCAGTCACTTGTGTGAGCTCCTCCTCAGACATCAATTGTTAAATAGACCATGTAAATAAATATTTGTACATTATACTATCTCTTATTAATATTCATTTAAAAACAAATGTAAGTTACAAATTTACAACTTAAATCTAACCTGTGTCACTATTCCAATGTCCCCCTCTCTAGCAAGAGAGGACTCTGTAGGGTGTGCTCCACTCCCCTGAGTCTGGTCTATAATGTCCACATTATGGAGGTCGTAATTAAAAGTGTCCACAGGATGCTCGACGGGTTGTACAAGAGGACCCAAGCATATCTGGCAACACATGGAGTAAGTATGTGGCCCACAAATATGTGGACCTGATGAGGATGATGCAACAACAATCAAACCATCGCCAACATCACCAGAATGTTGCTGAGCTACTGTAGAAGCATGCAAAACCAAAAGTCCACTCAAAGAGTGAATAGCCTGGATAGTTTGTGTGGTCATATCCTGCATAATATCTGGATGATATACTGGAGGTGGCAGAGGAAGGGGAGGAGGGGGAACATATGGGCATGGGACTACTCTAACTGCCCTTGGTCTATCCTAGGGCATACCTCCACCAATGCCCTAGAAGGGTTTAATGTCAAAGTAATTGACATGATGCCCTAACACAAACTCAACATATAATTTTTTAATAAAGTAAAATGGTATATCACAATTGTTGTTCAGTGGTTTATCAAAAACCATACACCAATGATCCCAAAAGTTATCTACAACATCCCTATGCGTGCACCATTTTATAGAAAGCTTTGGTTTATTAAAATTAATTGGAAAACCAGTGCGGGGGTTAACAAATAAAGAGGCTATTTGGGCTTTGGTTATTCCGAGATCTTTCACATCATCATAAGACAATCCACATGCATAATATCCCCTCATGTCTTCTCACCATGAATGAAAGGCATTATGTTGGGTGGAGAGGATTTCTATATTTTTAATTATATCCTTCAATGTGTTGGACATCTCGAATAATCAAGGTATTCTCTTATAAATTTTAGAAATGCCCTTTAATTGTTGCAATTTTTCACCAATTAATTCTTCAATTGATGGCTGCGGAGATGGTGGAGCATTTGGTATTTGTGCATTTTCATTCTCAATGGTGGATCATTTGGAATTTGTGCATTTTCATTTTTAGTAGCCATAATGCCTGATTAAAGTTAAAAACTAATTAATCTAATTAAAATTAAATAGTATAATTGAAAATATTATAAAATAACCCTAGTTTTAAAAAAAACAAAAAGAAAACCCTACTTTTTAACAAAAATCTATAAAATTCTCTATTTTTTAATACAAATACATAAACAACACTATTTTTAAATCAAAATCCATAAAAAAACATTCATTTTTAATCAAAATCCATTCTAAACTCAAAATTTTCATAAAAATTCAATCAAAAACCCTATTTTGAAAAAAAATCCATAAAAACTAACTAAAATTATACAAATCTAATTCAAAATTCGATCAAAGCACAGAAAAATCTAAAATCTAACCCTTTCAAAATAGATATCAGATAAATTGGATATCTGATATGTAGAGAACCTCCTCATTGTCCGTCGCCGCCTATTTGTGAATGTCAAATGATTTTAATAGGCCTGATTTTAATATATATATGTTTTCTTCAAATCGGATATCCAATTTGGAGATCTTGGTTTGGTTTTTGCTTTGGAGGTGTGTACTGACACCCAAGCCACAAAAAAGTCAACTCGGCATTTCCACATTTTTAGGTTGATGAAAAACGTAATTTTTTCCCCATTGCCACTTTTTGGCCCATCATGATCCTGCACATACCCAATAAGTTTTAGAAAATATAATTTAGTGAAAAACACTCTATAAATATGGTAAAAATGAAAAAATATATGAATTAGTGAGTGACAAAATACCTAATAGAGCAATCAACCTAGGAAATCCATCTGCAGAAAATAACTTTACAAATAGGAGAGAAGTACACGCTATTTCATTAGAAAAGAGAATGAAAATGAGATGATATTACATATTGTACACAGTGCCTTAAAAAGGCATAAAAGGTGGATGATGGGTGAGAAACTTCCTAGCACAAGAAAAACTACGTGAATTAATAAATGCATAATTAATCTAAATGCAAGCCTAAGTAAACTTAAGTGTAAATATAATTTACTCTAACAATACCAATATATCAATTTATACCTATTTTTGAGAGAATATAATATATGAGTATGAAGAAAATATTCATAAAGCCTAATGGATGGAATTATAATTAATATTATGAAATGGCACATTTAGTCTTTATATCATCATTTTAATTATATGATTTATCAATAATTAAGTGCTACAACCATAGAGAGAAGTTCAACCACAATACTACATTTCCACTCAAGTTGTTATACGTGTGTATATACATTCATTCATACACTTGATAGTACTAAAGGAGATAAAAATATGTTGATTATCAATTTTATAGTAATGATCACACATATTCTATAGGGTTTATCCAAGGTTGCTTTTAGAGGTTATATGGTAATTTAAGTAGTAGGAACATCATATTTCATTAGCATGTTATACGATTAGAAAATTATACATCATAATTTAAGAACTCATAATTTATTTATTTATTTAGTATAATACACAAGACAAGTGTTGTTTAGCATATATAGAATTTCTTAAAATTTGGACATAGAAAATGAAACATAATGATGAAGGAGAATGTATTAAAAGAGCCTTAAAATGAGAATAATTGAAATAAAAGGATAGTGCAATGATTACAAATGCAATTTATCTATAATTGAAAGGTGTAATTCTATAACCATTCTAAGTAATGAATGTAAGTTTATATTTTATAGATATTTTTATGATGAAGGAGAATGTATTAAAAGAGCCTTAAAATGAGAATAATTGAAATAAAAGGATAGTGCAAAGATTACAAATGCAATTTATCTATAATTGAAAGGTGTAATTCTATAACCATTCTAAGTAATGAATGTAAGTTTATATTTTATAGATATTTTTTGGTTGATAGAAAAAATGAACATTGCAAGATATAAAGATTATTGTACACTAATAGGATTTCATTTCACTCTTTTAAAAGCTCAAATGTAGGTTTATAGATTATTCAATGACATGTTTTTGTTTTCTTATATAGATTTTACTTAAAATGAGTGTAACTCAAAAGAGTGAGTTGATAAATATTGTACTAGAATGTTAAGCCGACTCTAGACTTATCAACTTCCATAAGCATTACAACTCATGGAGATACAATTATTAATTGAATTTGAGTATATTTTAGGTCTAGTTGAATCAAATATTATAGATCTATTAATAAAAAATATTATTTAAACTTATTATACTATAAAAAATTTATATTATTCATTAAAGTAATTTTATTAAATAGACAATTCATTGTAAGGCATGTTTATATAATTATTGCGGATGAAAATAATAAATAAGGAAATGATCATTATTTATATCGTTTTGTTGAGACAAAAAATAATTGTGAGCATCTATTATAGATGGAGGAAAAAATTTGTATCTTATAGGATCAGTGATTGAACATGGGCTAGAAGGTGCCTAATGAAAAATTTCAATGTATGGTTGTTCAAAGATTATCACACACAGAGAAATTATTATCATTATTATCTTGTTCTGCCATCAAATATTCAATTGATCAATGTATTTGTAGAATTTCTAATAATGAACAAGAATTAGAGAAACATTTTGTATTTATGTTTCTAGTATATTACTAAATTTCTAGTAAATTCCACTACCTCTTCAGAGAAAATTATGGCTCCCTAAAAGATATTATTTGTTATGAAGATCAAAGTGAGTCCTATTCATCTAGAGACGACATAATATAAATTTAAATTTTTAAACATTGTCCACGCAAATTTTTGTATCAAAATTTTATTTCATATTTCTTTCTTCAACATTAATTTTGAAAACAAAAATAAATTTATTCTATACAAAATATATTATTTTTATAACACGAAAAAATGATGGTTTTGTCTTTTTGATGGATGATTTTATGTCATCCACAAGGTTCTTTTTGCTACTAGATATGGGAGCACGAGCCTCAAGCTGAAATCTCTTTGATTGAGAGTCAAACAATGAAAGATATTCATTCTACCAAATTCGAATAAGACACAATCTCAATCTCATCTCTTGTAGTGTTAATACTGCACATTAAAAAACAAGCTATTTATATCTTTATGTGCGACACTCTACAACTCATCTCACACTTTTGGGTAATAGCCTTTGAGTACAATTTCATATTAAATTAATTTTTAATATAGGAATTATGAGTCAAACTCAAACCTAATAACTTCCCTTTGTTATGGAATATTCTGCCACTAAACCTAGAACATATATTGTTTCCAAGGAATCTAATGCGTTCCGTGAGTTTGATGATGAGAATGACGAAAGACTAGATATTTATTTGAAAAGAGAATGTGTGAAAAATTTAGCGATGAGATATGAAGCGGCAAAGCATCTTCAAACACTGAAAATAATGTAAGAAATTACTGTGGTGGTGATATTATCTTTGACTATGCTGTGAATAATTGAACTTGAGTTGTTCAATGATACTTTTGTTCTAATAATTAGAATCTATAATTTATATGTCGCTCACATGCTCGGCATATGCTTGATTTATCTATTGATGTAGTCTTTCATAGTCAAAGGGAGGCCGGCTAGGCTATCATGGTTTAGTAGACTGATTTTTGGACGTTCAATAAGGTGGAATCTCCTATTGATGGTTTTATGTACGTCATAAAAATTCTTTTGGTCAAGATGTTCATATTTTGTTTGTAGTATATCTTATGTTTCAAGTCCAAGTGTATAGCTAAACCTGAGAGTACTATCAGATTTGATTTATATGCATCCCTACATCTGTAAAGTAAGAGATTTAAACCGTTATCAGAGCTAAGAGGATCTAGAAAGTCTAGATTAATGTTCACCTCACTTCAAGGCACTGGTGATGTTTCAAGTCTGTGTCTTTAGTGGACCCCTAAGTCCCTCTATATTTTGGTTGCCGAGCATTTTGGGTTCACTTTGGTAAGTCATGATTTATTATTACCTCGAGTCTGCTAGGGATAATTAATATTGTCTAGAAAATGATAGAATGTTTCTAAAGTCTTCCATAAGTTAGAATATTCCTGGAGCTGTTTTAGAAAAGAACATTCTAAAAGCTATTACAAAAAAGAAACTTCCATATTTTAGAGTTTTTTATAAAGCTAGAAGCTTTCAGAATTCAAAGGTTCTATAGGTATATATGTGATTGTGGACGGCTACTGAAGATAGCATTTTTGGATTGAATAATGCAAGCTAGATATATATCTTGTTTTTTTAACTCTATTTTGCCTTATTCTTATTTATTTATTACTGTTGTTATGTTTTTATTGTTTTTGGGCCTGTTTTTACATTGTATTAGAGTTGAACTATTGCTAGATTGATATTTGTTTGAAGGTTGATTTTCTTGCTAACATGGGCTCTACAAATGAGAGTTTTCAAATCTTTGATAGAAGTGGTTTTGTAGACTAGAAGATTGTAGTCAAGAATCCTCTAAGAGAGAAGGCTTTATAGAGGATATTGAATAAAGAAATTGGAGAACCTCAACAAAATGATAGAGAAAAGAAGTTGTAGAAATGCAAATTGGAGTTGCAAGAAAGAGGTATAATTGGTAAATCTTTGAGCCCCAATTTGAATTGAAGATTTGTTGATGTTGATAATCCAATAGAGCTGTGGGAGAATTTAGAAAAAGACTATAAAGATTCAGATATTGCTAGCATGTTTAGTATAGAAGAAAAATTGATGAACTTAGATCCATCTGATTTTGTGGGAGAATTTAGAAAAAGACTATAAAGATTCAGATATTGCTAGCATGTTTAGTATAAAAGAAAAATTGATGAACTTAGATCCATCTGATTTTGAAAAAATGACTGATTACTTCAATGAAGTTACCATTTAAATGCTCACCTGAAAAAAATAGGTGTTGAATATGTAAAAAAAAAGATTTTTAGCTGATTGCAATGGTTGAAAGTAAGCTTCCCAGCCATACAAGGTATTAAAGGAATCAAGGAAAAGGGTTCTTCAACTAAATCCCAATACCCCCAAGAAAACTTTTGATCAATTTTGTAAGTTTATTTTAGATGAAGAAGTTCAGCTTATTAAAGAAAGATATATTAAGAAGAATCATGCATATGCAGCTAAAAGTAAATTTTCTAGAAATGATGGAAAGAAGAATTGGAAATAAAATAATAAATTTCAAAATAATGAAGGTTCTAACCATTTTTCTAGAAATGATGGTGCAAAAAAGCAAGTTGGAAGAAAACTCATTATTTGCAAGTATTGTGGAGTTGAGAATCACATGGAGAAATTTTGTTTGAAGAAGAGGGACAATGGAAAGCAACAATACAAGCCCAAGAAAGAAAGGTTTAAGGATGGAAAGAAGGATTGACATAGCTTCATAGCCATATCCCTAGAAAGGTAATAGAAATCAAATGAGGAGGTAATTGCTACATCCGAGAGTAAATCTAGTGTTAAGGGGGGATACTTTGCTTCAAAATTTCATAAAGAATGGATTTTAGATTTAGGGGAATCATCTCACATGATTGGGGATAGATCTTTGTTTATTGATTTTTATGAAGGGAAGAATTCAGATCAAGAAATTACTACTGGCAATAAAATGAAACTTTCAATTTTAGGAGTGGGGACTGTAATGTAATAAATGGGTCTTTGAAAACTATTTTATTGGTTGAAGGATTGGGGGTGAATTTTATTTTAGTATATAAAATAGTTCAAACTGGATTTTCAGAGTTTGTTGTCACTTCTGATCAAGTTATTGTTAGAGATAGAAAAGACCCAAGCAATATAATTGCTATTAGTAGAGTTGATCGTGAAGAGAGTCTATTTAAATTTGTGGGGTTTGTTGATTATGAATACACACTCTCTCATGCTTTTATTGCTCAAATTGATTATATGTCAAAAATTTGACATGCTAGACTTGGACATATAAATTATAGAAAATTACAAGACATTATTAGAATGGATATGGTTAGAGGATTAAAAAAATCAGCTTTTGAAGGTGTTTGTGAAGGATGTGTGCTAGGGAAACATCATCGAGATCCCTTTGATTCAGGTAAAGCATGGAGAGGTAATCAACTAATGTAACTCATTCATAGTGATTTATGTGAACCAGGCTATCCTTCAATTTCAAGTGCCAAGTACCTTCTCACTTTTATTGATTATTACAATAGGAGAGTATAGGTTTATTTTCTTGAAAGGAAAAATGAAGTATTTGAATTTTTTCATAAGTTTAAGGCATTAGTCAAAAATCAAAGTGAGAAAAAACTTATATGCTTAAGGACGGATAATGGGGGTGAATATTGTAATTATGCATTTGAGTTGTTTTGTGAAATTTATGGTATTAAGATGCAAAGAGCAACTCCTTATACCCCTCAACAAAACGGGGTGGTTGAACCAATGAATATAACTCTTTTAGAAATGGCTCATTGTATGTCACATTTTAAAAGTTTGCATAATAAATTTTGGGGTTTTTCTATTTCTTGTGGTGCATATATTGTGAATAGAATCCCCACCAAAGCTCTCACAAATATCACCCATGAAGAAGCATGGAGTGGTAGGAAACCTTACATTGGGTATTTTAAAGTATTTGGGTGTATTGCTTAGGCACACGTTCCTGATGAAAATATGCACAAGTTAGAATCAAAGAGTCATAAGTGTTTGTTTATGGGTTACAATGAAGAATCAAAGTCTTATAGGTTATATGATTTGACAACAAAAGAAATCTTTGTCTGTAGAGATGTAAAGTTTGATGAACATTCACAACGTCCAACACTTTTTCTCACTCTACAACAACAAATTTTTCTCATTTTTTTTATATTTTAAAAAGAAATGGAGACTACATTGATGAGGATGAGGTGTGCAATACTAATACTATTGAAAATGAAACAACTAATAATTGTTGATGAGGATGGTGATGAAGAAGATGACTTTTCAGCTAGACAAAAGACACAAAGTGTTGAAGAAATATATAGGCAAGGCTCAAAGATCCAAGGAAGGAATGGTAGTGCTCTCATGGACAAAGTTTTACAAGTAAATGACCCAACCTCATATGAGCAAGCTAGAGAGAAGAAAGAATGGGAGCAAGCCATGAAAGAGGAATATAATGCATTGTTAGAGAATAAAACTTGGGAACTTGTGCCCCACCCCCAAGGTAAGAATGTTATTAGTTGCAAATGGGTTTACAAAACAAAATTTAATTCAAATGATGCTATAGAAAAATTCAAGGCTAGATTGGTTGTTAAGGGGTTCAATCAAAAAGAGGGTGTTGATTATGAAGAAACATTTTCTCCTATTATTAAAATAAATACAGTTATAATTATTCTTTCTTTGGCTGCATGTCTTGAGTGGCTTGTTCATCAAATGGATTAAAAAATTATTTCTTAAATGGAAATTTATATAAAGAAATATATATGGATCAACCACTAGGTTTTGTAGATTAGCAACATCCTAATCTTGTTTGTAGATTAAAGAAGTCACTTTATGGTCTCAAACAATCACCACGAGCATGGAATGAGAAGATTGACAAGTATTTTCAGCTTCATGAGTTTCAAAAATGTAAATTAGATCCAAAACTTTATGTGAAGAGAATGCAAAATGAAATTATTCTTGTTGCAGTTTATTTAGATGATTTACTCATAGTTGGACCAAATATTGGGTTAATTAATGATTTGAAATCAATCTTAAAGGGACATTTCATATGAGTGATTTGGGTGAACTAAATTATTTTCTTGGCTTGCAAATTAGTAGGCTTCATGATGGGTTGTTTATCTCTCAAAAAAAATATACTTTGGATCTTTTAGAAAAAATTAAAATGCTTGAATGCAAGCTAGCCCCTACTCCTTTCCAATCTAGAGTTAAGCTCACTAAGGAATGTACCTCCAAGAAGGTGGATGCTACTTTATGTAGATAGCTTGTTGGTAGCTTGGTTTATCTAACCCATTCTAGACCAAACATTTGTTTTACAATCAATATGGTATCTAGATGTATGCAAGAACCAAAAGAAAGTCATTGGTTGGATGCCAAGAGGATTTTGTGATACATTCGTGGAACCATTTACTATGGAATACGTTATAGTTACAAGTCCCCAGTTTCTTTGATTGGATTTATAGATTCAAACTAGGGAGGTGATATAGATGACAGGAAATCTACTTGTGGTTATATTTTTTAGATTGGGTTAGGTCCAATTACATGGAGCAGCAAAAATCAAACAACTACATCATTGTCTTCTTGGGAAGCAGAATATAGAGCAACAAAAGAAGCAGGAAAGGAAGCAATTTGGATTCAAAATCTTTTATTTGAGCTTGGTTTTGCACAAAGTTTAGCTACTACTTTGTATTTTGATAATCAAAGTGCTATACAAGTTGCAAACAATCATGTTTTCCATGCTAAAACAAAGCACAATGAGATTGATTTTCACTATATTCAAGATCTTATTCATGCAAATTTTGTTAATCTCCAATTTTGTCCAAATGAAGACCAAACAACAAATATATTTACTAAGAATATGTTTGAGGCCAAATTTTTGAAATTACAGGGTATGATGGGCATGATTGAGTTGAACATTAAGGGGGGATAGTACTATAATGTTCCCCTCTCCTTTGTATTTTCTTTCTATTGTTCTAACCAATCTTATGGGGGGATGCTAGGGATAATTAAGATTGTCTAGAAACTGATAGAATGTTTCTAGAGTCTTCCATAAGCTAGAATATTCTTGGAGCTATTTTAGAAAAGAACATTCTAAAAGCTATTGCAAAAAAGAAGCTTCCAGATTTTAGAGTTTTCTAGAAAGCTAGAAGCTTCTAGACTTCAAAGGGTCTATAGCTATATATGCGATTTTGGACAGCTTCTGAAAGCATTTTTGGATTGAATGTAATGCAAGCTAGATATATATCTTGTTTTTTCAACTCTATTTTTCCTTGTTCTTATCTATTTATTACTGTTGTTATGTTTTTTATTGTTTTTGGGCCTCTTTTTATAGAGTCCACCAAGTATTATAGCCTACTCTTGAGATAATTACTAGAACACTAGTATTATTCAATTCAATAGACTAGCTATATCATGTTTGGGTATAAAGTCATGTTTAAATATGAGCCTTCTTTAGTCATCATAAAGCTACATTATTTACTATTCTCACTCAACTGTGTGTTTTAGTTCTCATGCAAATTACATGTCTAAGTCCGAGTCTTTGTTTCCTTAGTTATTTCTAGTGTAAACCGGTCAAGATTTGTGTTTTAGCATATCCAAGCTACTTTGTAAATCATATTTAATATGCACATGAAATCTAAAGAAAAATATAGAAGCCTTTAAAAAGGGTTTGATGGAAGATTTTGTATTTTTTATCATTAGTTATTTGATGAATTTTAGATTGAAATTTAATTGGTTGAGAGTTAAAAATTGAGTGGTATTTATTTCATCAAATTTGTTTAGGATACAATCTCAACATCATCTCTTTCAAGGTTGGGATCTTACACTCAACAAAAATTGATTTCTAGCGAATTTATTCATAACTATTCAATTTCACCATCCTAACAAAGATCTATTGACAAAAGCCTTTAAAATTGAACCCAAAATCTTAATTGTGTCTTGTATTCTTACTGCTTATTTGAAGCATGTCATGTGTAAGCTTCATACCCAAGTCGGTGTTGCCACATTAATCCAGGCTCAAATAATTTTGATGGCTAGTCTTTGAATGGGAATTTTCTCCATGGGCCACCATGGGGTGCTTTCAAATAGATTTGATCATTTGTTTTTCTGTCTACATAGAGTAAGCACCAATAGAGAGTATTGAAGGGAAAGATTTTCCCATGAGACTAGCTCTCACAAACCATGAATGTAAAAGTAAAACAAGGCTCATACAAAGTCCATAAACATAGGCATGAGAAAATGTTGTAAACGGAGGTTTCATTAATGATGGGGCTAATTTTTTGAGTGCAAACACACACATTAATTTTCATGTGAATACTATTAGGGATTGAATTGAGTTATAGCTTATATGAAGAAAATGCTTGTAGTATAATTGTACATATTCAAATAACATTTATATTAAAAAATTTATGAGCAATTTCTGATTTGAAATACATGTGAGGTTATGTTTTTTGTGGCTATAGAATTTTGTATAGGTAGGATTAAAATCTATTGTACATGCAAAGTGATAGAGAAACAATTATCAAGATTATTGCGAATCTAAGAGATTCTACATATACACCAAAAACTTAGTGAAAGAAAAAGAGGTTTGTTGTTGCTCTCTTGAATATCATAGTACTACTCAAATTGAAGATACATTGAACAATACAATTAAATAAACAATTTAATGTAAGACATGTTTATACAATTATTGTGGATAAAAATAATAAAGAAGGAAATTATCATTATTTATATAATTTTGTTGACAACAAAAAAAATTAAAATTATGAGCATCTACTATAGATAGAAAAAAAATTGAGTATCTTATAGGATTAGTGATTGCTGTTAGAAAATGGACTAGAAGGTGCCTAGTGGAAAAGTCCAATGTATGGTTGTTTAAAGATTATGACACACATAGAAATTGTTATTATAATCTTGTTGTGTCATCAAATGTTCAATTGATCAATGTATTTGTAGAATTTATAATATTGAAAAGAATTAGAGGAACATTTTCTATTTAGACCTATTTCTAGTATATTATGAAATTTGTGGTAAATTTCACTACTTCTTTAAAGAAAATTATGCCCCCCTAAAAGATATTATGCGTTATGAAGATCAATGATGTTAGACCTATTCATCTAGAGATTACATAGTATAAATATAAATTTTTAAACATTGTCATTGCAAATTTTTGTATCAAAATTTTCTTTCATATTCCTTTCTTCAACATTAATTTTGGAAACAAAAATAAATTTATTGTATACAAAATATATTATTTTTATAACACAAAAAATAATGTTTTTTTCTTTTTGATGGATTATTTTATGTCATCCATAAGGTTCTTTTTGCTACTAGATATGGGAGCACAAGCCTCAAGCTGAAATCTCTTTGACTGAGAGTCAAGAAATGAAAGATATTCATTCTACCAAATTCAGATAAGACACAATCTCGATCTCATCTCTTATACTGTTAATACTGTACATTTAAAAAATAAGCTATTTATATCATTATGTGGGACACTCTACAACTCATCTCAGACTTTGGATAACTACTTTTAAATACAATTTCATATTAAATTAATTTTAATATAAGACTTATGAGTCAAAGTCAAACCTAATACCTTCTCGTTGTTATGGAATATTCTGCCACTAAACCTAGAATATATATTGTTTCCAAGGAATCCAATGTCTCCCGTGAGTTTGATGATGAGAACGACGAAAGACTATACCTTTATTTGAAAAGAGAATGTGTAGAAAATTTAGCGATAAGATATGAAGCGGCAAAGCATCTTCAAATACTGAAAATATTGTAAGTAATTACTATGATCTTTGACTATGCTGAGAATAATTGAACTTGAGTTGTTCAAAGATACCTTTTGTTCCAATAATTACTGTCTGTAATTTAGATGTCGCTCACATGCTCAACATATGCTTGATTTATCAATTGATGTAGGCTTTCATGGTCAAAGGGTACCCAGCTAGGCTATCATGGTTTTGTAGACTGATTTTTGGACGTTGAATAAGGTGGAATCTCCTATTGATGGTTTTATGCAAGTCATAAAACTTCTTTTGGTCAAGATGTTCATATTCTGTTTGTAGTTATCTTATGTTTCAAATCCAAGTGTATAGCTAAACCCGAGAGTACTATCAGATTTGAATTATATGCATCCCCACATCTGTAAAGTAAGAGATTGAAACTGTTATCAGACATAAGAGGCTGTAGAAAGTCTAGTTCAAGGCACTGGTGATGTTTCAAGTGTGTGTCTTTAGTGGACCCCTAAGTCCCTATATATTTTGGTTGCCGACCAGTTCGGGTTCTCTTTGGTAAATCCTGATTTATTAAAGCTTACTCTTGAGATATTATTAGAACGATGGTCGTATTCAAATCAGTAGACTAGTTATATCATGTATGGGTATAAGGTCATGTTTAAATTTGAACCTTCTTTAGTCATCATAGAGCTCCATTATTTACTATTCTCACACAACTGTGTGTTCCCGTTCTCGTGTAAATCACATGTCTAAGTCTGAGTTTTTGTTTCCTTAGTTATTTCCGGGTAAATCGGTCAAGATTTGCGTTTTAGCAGACCCAAGCTGCTCTGTAAATCAGATTTAATATGCATATAAAATCTAAAGAAAAATTGAGAAGCCTTTTAAAAAGTTTGATAAGACTTTTTTTTTGTATAGTTATTTGATGAATCTTAGATTGATATTTATTTGGCTGAGAGTTAAAGATGAGGGATATCTATTTCGTCAAAATTGTCTACGATACAATCCCAACCTCATCGCTTATGATGTTGGTGCCTTACGCTCAGAAAAAACTTCAACTTCACCATCGACAGAATTCTTTAAAATTGAACACAAAATTTTGATTGTGTCATGTATTCTTACAACAAGACTCATACGAAGTCCAAAAACATAGGCATGAACAAATGCTATAAACACAGGTTTCAGTAGTAATGGGGCTAATTTTTGGAGTGTGAAAATACACACATTATTTTTCATGTGAATACTATTAGGGCTTTGATAGACTCATGTATTATTTGAAGATAATGCTTGTAGATTTATTGTATATTAATAATAAAAAATTTATGAGCAATTTCTGATTTGAAATAAGTTTGAGGTTATGTTTTTTGTGGCTTTAGAATTTTGTATAGGCAAGATTAAAACCTATTGTATATGAAAAGTGATAGAGGAAAAATTATCAAAATGATTGTAAACTTAAGGGATTCTACATCTACAAAAAATACTTAGTGAAGAGACAAAGAGGTTTGTTGTTGCTCTCTTGAAGATCACAATGCCACTCAAATTGAAGATACATTGAAGAGTTATCAAAAACAATGATTTGAAGGCCTAAAGGACTAGACTTTTGCTAGTTTGAAATGGCTGACATGAATTTTTATAAAGTATTTAAATAGATGCTTTAAGAAAATGAAGATATAGAAGACTAAATATCTAACATACTTGCACATATGTTTAACAAAGAGCCTTGGATAACAAGGGATGTATGGATATGAATGAGCATATGAGATTCCCAATCAGATAAAGATCAAGAATCAAGAATATCATTAGAGACTACAAAATGTTCAATGTAGATGTATTGCATACTCGAAACTACTAAGAAATATAAGATGTGCATATACAAATTAGATAAAGATGATGGAGATAGTTACACTGCTGCAAGAATTGAGAACTTCAAATACCACTTTCAAATAGGCTTTTTGTTATTAGTTGAAGTCAAAATTATAACCATCCTTATCTCAAAATTGTATTTTTGTATAAATTACAAAAAAAATCTAAATTTAGACTATATGGTTGAGTTGGAGGGAAATTTTCTTAACTCCCCTTGATTGTGCAAGGTCTACTAATAATAGAGGAGGTTTTAGAATATAAAACTTCTTTCATCATTATCATATTTTTATTTAGCTATTTAGGATGGCATAAGGCTTATATAGGGTTATGTAGGCTAGTCTAAGTGATATCTTTGGCATAAGTATGGTATATATATAGGAGTTATAGGTAGGCTATTCATCATGTTTTAGCATATCCAACCTCTTTCATAAGGTGATGGAATAACTTTAAGAGTAAGTGGTTTTATATATATAGATGTTGTTTTATCACATGAAACATCTTTCATAAGGTGATGAGTGTAATCCTTTAAGGGTAAGTGAAAGAAGTTGGGTCCACTTTTTGGCCAAAAAAAAGTGGAAGTTTTTTTTTGTGAAAATCAAAGTTTTTCATACTTTAAAAGGAAAAACTTTAAAAATTGAAATACATTTAAAAAATATTGATACCTTATATTTCAAGTTTATGGACAACTTTACTCACTAATTAAGTAATAAATAGGAAAAAAAATCAAATAATTAAAAAAATAATATATGAAAACTAGAAATTGTAATCCATAATGGTTTTTAATTTCTTCAAAAAATTCTAAATAAAAAGTTTTCAACTATAATAATAAAGTCATGTTTTCTTGTGGTGTTTTCATGGCATTGTACTTTTAGGTCCAAGGTTGATGATTGGATAACTTCCAATCTTAGAAAATTAAAAATCGTAGATTTCAATTTTCAAATTCTATGAAATGTGTGCTTGCTACAAATGCATAATCATTCTGAAGAGGAGTAGGAATATGCTATAAATAGAAATATGTAGCTTTTTGATATTAATATGTATAGTTATTTTAAATATCAAAATGGGTACCTACATTAAAATGGGTACCTATGATGTAGGAAAAAGGGATCTAGGATCTAAATCACACCTTCTCCTATGAGCATGTGTAAAAATATGGGGGACCAAAAAGTTACCACCCAAATTTTTGGCCCCATAAAAGCCATAACATGAGTGTGATATAACACACTTGCATTGTTTCTCATTAAAACAATAAAAACTAAAATTATCCTTCATTTTTTATATTTTCTCACAAGTTGCGCCTTGTAAACCCTCCTAAGTGTGCTCACATTCTTGAAAAGTTGAATTTCCACCAAAAACATTGCCAAATCTTCACCAAAATGCTACCAAGATGCTGAGGAGGTTGAAGGAGTAAGTATTTTTTAGTTTTTTAGTGTCAAATTTATATTAAATAGGTAGATTGAATGAGTTTTTCAGTTAAAATTTGTTTAATTTCAAGACTTGGTAATTCACCCCAAAATCTTGAAAATCCCTCTAGAAGAACAAAGAAAAAAAATACCTCCTACAATTCCTCATCATCCCCAAAGAACACAAGAAAACATATTAGGGAAAATTGAAAATAATATAAAATAACTTGAGTTAATTACAAGTTTCAAAGATCCTGCATGAACAAAATATCATAGGAATGCCCTTGCCCGATCATTGCAATCTATAGTTTCTCATGTAGAATTAGTTAGTGGGAAAATAAATAGTTGGTTTAAGAAGAGGCAAGAACTAAAACATTTTATTTCAAATAAATTATCATATAAACTTGTTAAAGAAGAAAATTGAAATCCGACTAATGCACACTCTTCACCAACCCATGAATGAATCAAACCTTACAGGTTCCATGCAAGAGATTCCCCATCCATTGATGCCACCACAAAGGGATAAATAACAATTTTTGGGATAGGTGGTGGATGGTTTTTTACCATCCTCCATGCTATAACAATGATTTTGTCAGTTTTTCCTCAATGAAATCTCAAATTATTTTGACATGTGAGAGTTCTAGGCTAGAGGTGAGGGATCTGCATAGGACAAAGTGGGGTCACAAGTTGACCCACACCAGGAAACAAGACCACTCACTAGACTAGACTATGAGCATGTGACTATCCCTTCTATTGTGAAGGAGGGTGTTGAGGTGGAGACCTTACTGTTCATTAGCTCGGTTACTTAGAGCCTTATAAAACAGACTAGGCCTCTAGTATGAAGTTGTTAGAGTGAATGGTTTTTTATCATTCACATTATCTTAAGTTAATTTACTGGTTGCTGTGTGTTTAATAGTTAGTAACTATATTTTAATTGTTTTGTATGTCTGTTACCTTTATCGTACTGACCATCTCATGCCTTTATAAGGTATGCTTTGTACATTATTTTTTATCTCATCTAAATTTCATTGTTTTCACTTCTGGTGAAATAACCTCTTCGTGTTGCTTCTCTTTTTGTGAAGGTATTGTCTTGGTTTGCAAGTGTTCTTGGAAGCCTACTCCAACATGGTATCAAATCATTTGTCTCAACCCCCTTCTGTTGAGAGTGTTTTCCAAAGATGTGTGAGATCAAAGCCCTTATTGGCATTTGAAATTTATTAAATTTCAAAGTTTCCATTACTTCTACTATTCATCATAAGTTCCTTGTAGTTGCAGGAATGATAGGGTGTTGGAGAGTCACAATTCTGCTCAAAAAGGAGTGATTTTGAGTTTCGTGTGAAAGACTCTTGTACAATAGCGACATTTGAGTGTGGGAGTTCGATACATTATTGATTGTACCTTCCTTTTGATCACATTGCTTCTCAAGGATGAGCTATTAATATCATTTATGAATTGGTCAAAGGCATTGTGCATGGAGAAACTTGTAGATTTGGCAGCGTGAAATATTTTGTGCAACCTTTTCCTTCAAAGGGAGAAATTATCCCACATTCTCCAGGCGTGACATTTCTCTACAATTTATATACAACTCTAAGCTGATGTTGTTATGAGCAATCTTGTTGTGGCATGGTGGGACTAGAAGCTTGGTCCAAGTAAGTTCTTGAAATTGTCATCATTTTTCCATCTATTGCAAGTTTTGTAGCTTAAATTTTTTCCATCTATTGCCAGTTTCTTGCTTTGATCTAGTGTTTCTTTGGAAAAGATTTTTTTTTTGGGAGATTGCACATTGTTGGTTTTATCCATTCTGGGGGGTATAAGAATCATATTGGTCTCTTCATCTTCATTTATACATCATTTTGGAACCAAAGATTGAACTACTCACTCCACACAACTATCACACATGGAAGCTCAAGATAACACATTGTTGCAATCTCAAGGTCTTTGGAAAATGTTGGATGCCAAAAAAACCTAAGTTCACTTAGGAATTTGAGAAGATTGTCCATCAAAACAAAATGGATGAGGTGAAAGGACTCATAGGCCTCCATCTTTTTTAATAACTTGTTTCATATTATGGAGTGTACAAGGGCTAAAGAGGTTTGGGATAAGCTTGTTGAGTTGTATGGAAAGGTCAATCAGTTCAAGATCTCGCAACTTGAAGATGATCTCACTTCTCTCTCTCTAGATTCCTTTTCCACTATTTAGGAATTCCTTGCATAGTTCGAGTTGATTTGGTCACAATTGAAATGATGTTGTCGTGACAAAACAAACAAAAAGTGTATCTTCTTGATCCTATCTAAGCTGCATGGCACATTTCATGTATTTTGTTCCACCTTCTATTCTACCATGGATGTTATGGGAGATGCTTATCATATGCCTTCTTTTGAGGTGTTTTGTGATCAACTGACTAGGGAGCAATCAAAGTTGATCTAGATAAATTCTCTTCCTAAGAGTCATGCTTTGATGGATCAATATTTCAACTTGGAAAGGATAAGAATAAGAAGAAGACTAAGATAGATTCTCCTCGAGGTGGTGAGCATCCCTCTAAGTGTTAGGGTTAGAGATGGCAGATCTAACAATTAAATGCAGATTTTTTATAATAAACAGAGAAATTAAAACATACACAGAATAAATCATAACACAAAGAATTTAATGTGGTTCACCCAATCCAGGCTACATCCACCAAACCGCAGCCATCCAATACTTATATTATCCAGTAAAAAACCCTATTACAATCTTGTGAATAATCGCATTTTTCATCCTACTGAAATACCCATCAAAACCCCTTTTTACCAAGCTTAGAAGCTTCTAGATTTTAGGGTTCTACAAAATTGGATTTTCCTTTTTCATTGATTTTTCCATTTTTCAGTGATCACGCGAAAAGGTAGGAAGAAAATTTTTCTTAGGGGCTGCTCAACCCTCAACACTGTATTCACTGTAACCTCTAGATAGGGGCCGCAGTGTATAGTATACCATGGGCTATACAAGATAGCATGATCGGGCTGCCACATACCAACAATCTCCCACTTGAGATCGACCGTGCCCACACCACCACAATCTCTCCCAATTTTTGAGACTCCATCCTAGACGAGCCACTGCAATTACACCCCACCGGAAATAAGTACCTCGACCTTGCTACTTCTATTATAATACTTGAATTAACCTTGAAGACCAACCGGGGTTTAAGAGGAGCCTTCTCCCTCACATCATTTCTTTTGTAACATATCCATTAGATTTTGGCATCTATATGTATTCTGGTCCAAAATTTTGACCATCCATCCTCCAACACGGACCGAATGAAATGATATCTCAACTGTATGTGTTTTGTTTTAGAATGCAAAGTAGAATTCTTTGCAAGATGTATAGCACTCTGGTTGTCTATAAACAAGTAATTTCCAACCTGTTTTCCCAACTCATCCATGAAAAATTGCAGCCATATCATCTCCTTTGTCGCCTCTGTTGTAGCAACATACTCTGCCTCTGTGGTGGATAAAGCAACCACCTTCTGCAATCGAGAAATCCAACTCACTACTATACCACCAACTGTAAATACATAACCTATGGTACTCCACCTGGTATCTATATCCCCTGCCAAATCTAAGTCAACATAGCCCTTTAAATCAGTGTTAGAGCCCCCAAAACATAAGCATTTACTGGATGTACCTCTCAAGTACCTAAGAATCCATTTTACTGCATTCCAATACTCAACTCTGGGATGACTCAAATACCTACTAACAACTCCTATAGCATGTGCAATATCTGGTCTTGAGCATACCATGGCATACATCAAACTACCTACAGCTGAAGCATATGGTACCTTGGACATTTTTTCTTCCTCCTCTTGTG
>VDFB02000008.1:339409749-339438586 GCA_007258455.2 Sequoia sempervirens
TATTTATTGTTAGAAATGTTCCAAGGAGAAGAAAAAGTGAAAACTACTAAATAATGCGCTCGCTTTATAACGTGCTCGTGTTATATTTTGCTTTGGGAATCCCTGAGCCTTGGCTTTGCTATTTTCCTTCGAATACCAACCCAAAGGTTTGGACGGCATTCCCAACCACGGGAGACGTGTTTTTTGAAAATTCTACAATTTTTCACATAATCGAGTTTGTGCTCACCGTCAGGATTGCATTTGGTTTAATATCGATGAAATAAAAAACATGGGTAATGTTAAGTTATCTCTTAGCTTTCCAACGATATAATTTTTTTCACTTTCTGACAATGTGAGGACTTTCATCCATAATTTATTTTGTTTGTATGTCTATTTTTTTTCAAAAAGCAGTGTTTGGTTTTTTTTTCGTTATAAATTAACCATTCATCAAAATTTCAAATAAATTACATTTTTAGAAACTAGACTCCATTCTACAAATTTTAAAAAGTAAAATTTTTAAAAAATCTATTACTTTCCAAAATTTGTAGGGGGAGCACGGCCAAAATTCTACTTTTTAGGAAGTGCCCACTTAGAAAATTAGTAAAAAATCAAATATTCATTAAAAAATTATCAGAAAAATTGTGCACCAACTAGATACTGTTAGTTAACTTCTGACAGTAGTGATTTTAAAAATACTAAAAAAAAGGTCACCGTGCTCAGGTCATACAAGAGTTGCTATGTTATGTTTTTCTGACAAAAAAAACACCAATTTGTGTACATCCCTTTGTTGAAACCCTTAATCTCAACCATTTTCAAAATAAATTAGTAGTTTAGAAAGTAGACTCAGAGTACTTTGATCCTTGTTTTTGTTTCACCTCAAAATTTTGAGTGTAACTATCCTCAATTTCACGTCCAAGGTCAGCATTTCCTTATTTCAGAAAAAAAGTGGCCACTTAAGCCCCCTTTTTGGGAGCCATCTTGGTGCACTTACCCAGATATGAGATAGTCAAATATACTTTGCAAAGTGGAGGTGAAGGTTCTAGATGTGAGTTGGTTATAAAAGAATGCAGTGTTGCTAATTTTATTTCAGATTTTAAGGACAATCTTTTCTACAAGTATGCAAGGCATAGTCATAGGTCTCAGTGGTTGGATCAACAATTTAAGATGTGTAAGGACTCTTTTCCAATTGGCACTATTATATCATTGGTTGATTTTGCAGAAAACTACACATTGCAACCACAATGGTTATTCTAAGCTACCTTGAAGGTTTGTATAGGTGCTTGTCAATCCAAAACGTGAACATACTACTATTGTCAAATATTGTGCCCTGAATGCCTCCAATAGGAAAATTTTGTAAAAATTGAATTCTCAAATAGGAAACAATGTAAAATGGTCATAATTGTGTATGGGCATAATCTATACCTAGTGATGTTTTTTGAAATATGGGTCAAATGTTTGGCATTGTATAAAGGGTATGTTTAAAAGGTAAAGGGGTCTGTATTTTGGAAACTCATAGGTTGAATTAGTCATAAAGGTTATGCTTTATTAATATTATTGGGACAATTCTGTAATAACTTTTTGTACTTAATCAAGCTACAACCGAAGGTTTTCTTCCTGGTTCTTTCCTATCGATATGCTCGTTTGAACCAGGTTTTGTAATATCCCCCATTTATATATAATAAATTATAGTGGCTTGCAACTTTTGCTCCTCAAATCCAACTTGGGTGCAACTTCATTTTTAGCAACTTTCATGAGTTTTTTAAGGAAATCAATGTTTCCATCCTTGCCACACCCTATAAATTCATCACCACAATATCATTGTGGATCATTTCAATGATTAAAGTATTAATATTTTGAGTTTTTTTCTTTAATGAGATCTAATAGGATCAATGGTCATGTATTAGGAGGAGTTTTTAGGTTTTAGGGTCAAAAAAACATGGAGATCCCAACTTTTCCTTGTTGTTGTTTTGTAGCCTTTGAAGGAAAAATTAGTAAATTTGTTTTGGGACAAGCAAGAAAAGTGTTTTGAACATGTAATGATGCTATTTAAATCCATTAAGTGGGGTCTTAGTAAATTTAGAAGTGGAAAAGTGCAACACGTTATTACATGTCTTGAATTTATTCTGACTTCTTAATAGAGGGTTTCTTTATTCATTTTGTGTCTCAAAACTCAAACTTTCTTTAGACGGGTTCCTGAACAGGGGAATACGAGTTTTGCAATTTAATGGCTTGAATCTCATCCCACCTACTGTGTGCTAATGTGAATCGGTGGGATGAGTTGGTAGGGATTAGGAAATGATATTTCAAGAGTGGAAGGCATGGAGAACTGTTTTTTGAAATAAAATGAAGAGTTAAAGGTCTAAAAATGGTGGTTTTTTTTCACTTGAAAATAGAGTTTTTACCCTAGGGTTTGCAAAAATCTCTAAGATACTAGACATTTTTTTGTTTTCTAAGCATATTGGGGCCTAAATAAAGGTGTCTGAGGTAGTGGAAGAGTCTGAAAGGTTGTGGAAGTGCTACATCCAATAAACCCTCAAGAATTACACTAAAAACAAAGGTTTTCTAATTTAATGGTTACAGGTTTGTACAAATGGAATCCAATTGTAGAATCTTTGTTTTCTTGGAAATTTATTTTCTTCCCAAGGTTTTAGGGGTCTATGTGGTGTTTGAAGGTATGTTACTTTGCATTTTTGGGCTAATTGAGTAGCCTTTTCAAGGGTGAATCTATAGGAAGTCAACGTTGGTCCAAAGGAGTCTATGTTGTTTCTCATATATGTTGTATAACTTGGATATGAGTTTTTGAATCAGTCATGTGTTGGTCTAGTGTTTTGGAAAATTGTGGAGTAATTGGACAAAAACTAGTTTCTCACTATTACAAGGGTTTAAGGGGGTTAAAGAGGGGAATGTGTATTTAGTTGCTTGTCAAGTTTTAAGGGATTTTTGGACTGTCCAAATTGGTCATAATAATCTTGTTAGATGCCTAAAATAGGTAGGTTGCAAAGAGTGTGTGATTGAGCCCTTATGTCTGCATCAATTTTTCACCTAATTTCATTCAGTCCAATGTAGCTCGAAGTGATTCGGCATATTTAGTTGCAAAATAGGACCATCCCTAGCATAAACATACCCATCCGGATGTGTTGGGACAATATTTTTGGTTGTACGAGTTGCTGAATGAAAGTTACACCACTTTGCAACTTTACACTGCTTGCATCCGACAACTTTTCCCTTAGCTAAAAACTTTCCACCACGGGAAAACACCTCCGAGATAGAAAAACTGAGAGAGGTTATTGTAGATGGGCAAAAAAAAATCCCATAACCTCAAACGAAGAGTCTGTAAACATCACGGTATCTAAGAAATAGCCCTTCAAATATTGCTATTTTTTAGCACTTTGGACTCTTAAGGGAAATCGTCGGTCCAATGTAACTCAGAGTGATTCTATGTATTTGGGTGCAAAAGAGGACCATCCCTAGTGTAAACGTACCCATCCGGATGTGTTGGAACAATTCATTTGTTCATACGAGTTGCTGAATGAAAGTTGCACCACTTTGCAACTTTACACTACTTGCATCTGACAACTTTTCCCTCAACTAAAAACATGCCACCACGGGAAAACGCCTCCGAGATAGCAAAAACTGAGAGAGGTTACTGTATATGGTCCCAACACAATTCCATAGCATCAAATAGATATTTTTTAAGTGTCACGATCTCTGAGAAATAGCCCTTCAAATATTGCTACCTTTTAGCACTTTGGACTCTTAAGGGAAATCGTCAGTCCAATGTAGCTCAGAGTGATTCGGTGTATTTGGGTGTAAAAGAGGACCATCCCTAGCATAAACGTACCCATCTGGACGTGTTGGAATAGTCTATTTGGTCGTACGAGTTGGGGAATGAAAGTTGCACCACTTTGCAACTTTACACTACTTGCATCTGACAACTTTTCCCTCCACTAAAAAATCATCACCACAGGAAAACCCCTATGAGATAGAAAAAACCAAGAGAGGTTTTTGTAGATGGTCCCAATATGATCCTATAGCCTTGGACGAACATTCTGTAAGCCTCATGGTCTCTGAGAAATATCCCTTCAAAGATTGCTTCCTTTTAGCACTTTGGACTCTTAAGGGAAATCGTCGGTCCAATGTAGCTCGAAGTGATTCAGTGTATTTGGGTGCAAAAGATGACCATACCTAGAGTAAACATACCCATATGGACGTGTTGGAAAAGTTTGTTTGGTTGTACAAGTTGCGTAATGAGTGTTGCACCACTTTGCAACTTTACACTGCTTGCATCTAGCAACTTTTCCCTCCACTAAAAAGTCATCACCACAGGAAAACACCTCTGAGATAGCAAAAACTGAGAGAGGTTTTTGTAGATAGCCCCAACATGATCCCATAGCCTCTGATGGAGAATCTGTAAGCATCACGGTCTCCGAGAAATATCCCTTCAAATATTTCTTCCTTTTAGCACTTTGGACTCTAAGGGAAACTAGTGGGCAGCAGAGTTAACTTCTTCACAAACTTGGTTTGAAGTAATTTCATTCTTTTTTGTGCATTTAAAATGGAGTTTTAAGCCTTCCACCCTAAAAGTGATCTCTAAATAACTTCAAACACCTTAACTACCTCATTCTTATTCATTTTTTTTGCAAACAAGCATTTTCATTCCAAGAGGCTGAGCTTTCATTTTTGCTTGTTGGATTGAAAGCGGACCATGACGCAACTTTCTTTTTTCAAAAATTGTTCAGCATCATTGAACTAATAATTTATCACACATCTGTAGAGAAATAGAGGAGTACTACAAACTAAAACACATTACAGTTCAATTCTCACTGACTTGATGTACTCTCCAACATCTCTCTTCTCTCATGTGGAGAGTTAGAACTACTTGGCCATGCCTTTGCATCATTAGGGTTCAAGTTTTACTCTTTTTGACAATGTCAAAAGCATGGCTACATACAGATTAGGAAAAAGACCCTTCCTTTTAGATTAGCAATGCATGGAAGATTCAAAAATTATCCTTGATAAATTACAAAAATGTATGTGTTTATACACTTCAAATGTGCAATCACCCTTTGGTTCTTTCAAAGAAAAATCTTCCTATGCCACTGTTACACTACACAAGTAAACTGGATTTTGTATTGTGGACCTATATTAAGCTACCACTCTCAAGACCAATGTAACAATGATACAAAATAACGTTTGAGACTATAAGAAGACATCAAAATGGCTAGTGTACTAAAAAAATTCTTATGATTTCTGAAGAATGCTGATAACTCTACCCAGTTGGCTTTTTTTTTCAATATCATACAAATTGAACCCTGGCATCAATAGACTCTGTATATCAAGCTACCACAATTCAAGTTTCAATGAGGAATATTTATCATACATGTTTTAAATGACATTCAAGTTTATGGTGGTTTTTTTGTTTATATGATGTTATGTGATATTCTAATCCTAATTCATGCTTCTAGGCTACACACACACACACACACACACACACACACACACACACACACACACATATATATAATTTTTACATGTTTTCTCCATTGTTCGGCCCCTACACTGCAAGTAAATGGCTGCATAGCATGTGGAATGAGGGGACAGAAGGCCTAAGACCCCATTAAAGTTTGTTTGAGTGCTTTATTTTCATTTTTTGTGAGTTTTGTGCCAAGTTTCCTCAAAGAAATGTGGTCTCATAGAACTCCATGACAAGCTAATGCAATTGATAGCTGCTCCTAGTTATTAGTTATGTAATATGAAGTAATTGCATAACTACTTAGGTTGACTTTGTAAAAACTATATTGTTATTGAAAATTTGTCATCTATCAACATCTAGTTGTTACTTATGCAATGTGAAGTAATGCTTTGAGTTTGAAAGATGTGCAATGCAATGTAATCAACAATATGAATATAAACTACATAATATAACCATTCTTTTTATGCTATTGTACATTGATATTTAACCATTGCTCACTTGATTAAATTTTCAAAGAGTTTAATCATGCACATGAGGAAGAAATTAAATTTTGATTGTCAACTTCTATATATCAAACTATCTAATAATATTGAGTGTATCTCCATATACAAAAATGGCATCAACGCCAACTCAAACAAAGTTTTACAAAATGTGGCATATGCCATCTCAATGTCTATTCAAAATTTACATGCCAAAATGTCTATCTCCTCCTAAACTATTGGTGGATCATCAAAATGGAGCCTCTTTGTAGTACTCGTTGGCTCTAAAGGTAGCTGCACAAGAAAGATTCAAACCACAATTGAGATTAGTTATACTATATGATTTAAAATCGAATAATTAACATCAAAATCAATATACATTGAATTATAATTGAACTCTAAAATTGTAATCTTGATTACTTGAAATATTCATCTCTTCGAAGGGTCAGGAGTCCTAGAATATGCCCCTCTCAAGGAACCGACCAAACCAAATTTTGTAATGTCAATCTATATATGTGAACAAAAACATAAAATTGATCCAAGTTAGCATAAAATTGTCGGTAATAGGAACATATAAATACCAAACACAAAATAAAATAAACACATACCTCTTTAGGCTGATCTTTTTCTTTATCTCCTTTAGGTGTTTTGACACCTCCTCCTTGAGGTGTTTCAACACCTACTCCTTCAATTGTTCCAATACGTACTCCTTCAAGCATTGTGGCACTTGTCAACAACGATGTATAGCTCATAACTGCTTATACATAAAAATGACAAGTACATATGAAACTACCAATCTATATTGATGTATGTATAATCGATCTTAAAAATATTAATTCAATTGAATTTGAGTTCAATTACCTTCCCCTTATCTAACATTGCACTTCCATAATCTGGACAAGGCTGCACCTTGCTCACACTTGTCAACAATGACCTATAGCTCATAACTGCTTATACCTAAAAATGACAAGTACATATGAAACTACCAATCTATGTCGATGTATGCATAATCAATATAAGATCTTAAAATTCTTAATTCAATCATATTTGAGTTCAATTACCTTCCCCTTATCTAACATTGCACTTTCATAATCTGGGCAAGGCTGCACCTCGCTCACACTAGGTATTTCCTACAAGAGGAAAATAAGATAAACATATAAATTACTATATAATTTCATTGATGACAATTCAAATGACAAGCAAGTATATAATAAAAAAATGTAAATGAGTGAGTGCGAAAATATATACTGTGTCTGTGTCGAGGCCAAATGAAATGGCCCTAAGGGTGCTATCAGTCACCTGTGCGAGCTCCTCCTCAGACATCAACTGTTAAATAGACCATGTAAATAAATATTAGTACATTATACTATCTCTTATTAATATTCATTCAAAAACAAATGCAAGTTATGAATTTACAACTTAAATCTAACCTGTCACTATTCCAATGTCCCCCTCTCTAGTAAGAGAGGACTCTGTAGAGTGTGCTCCACTCCCCTGAGTCTGATCTATAATGTCCACATTATGGAGGTCATAATTAGAAGTGTCCAAGGGATGCTCGATGAGTTGTACAAGAAGACCCAAGCATATATGGTAGTACATGGAGCAAGTATGTGGCACAAAAATATGTGGACATGACGAGGATGACACAACAACACTTGAACCATCACCAACATCACCAGAATGTGGTTGAGCTACTGTAGAAGCCTACGAAACCAAAAGGGCACTCAAAGAGTGAATGGCCTGGATAGTTTGTGTGGCTGCATCCTGCATAATATCTAGATGATATACTGGAGGTGGCAGAGGAAGGGGGGGAGGGGGAACATATGGGCGCGGGACTACTCTAATGCCCCAGGTCTATCCTAGGGTATACCTCCACCAACACCTTGCACGGGTTTAATGTCAAAGTAATTGACATGATGCCCTAACACAAACTCAACATATAATTTTTTAATAAAGTAAAATGGTATATCACAATTGTTGTTTGATGGTTTATCAAAAACCATACACCAATGATCCAAAAAGTTATCTACAATGTCCCGATGTGTGCACCATTTTATAGAAAGTTTTGGTTTATTAAAATTAACTGGAAAACTAGTGCGAGGGTTAACAAATAAAGAGGCTATTTGGGCTTTGGTTATTCCGAGATCTTTCACATCATCATAAGACAATCCACATGCATAATATTCTCTCATGTCTTCTCACCATGAATGAAAGGCATTATGTTGGGTGGAGAGGGTTTCTATATTTTTAATTATATCCTTCAATGTGTTTGGAATCTCGAATAATCGAGGGATTCTCTTATAAATTTTAGAAATTCCCTTTAATTGCTGCAATTTTCACCAATTAATTCTTCAATTGATGGTTGTAGAGGTGGTGGAGTGTTTGGTATTTGTGAATTTTCATTCTCAGTTGGTGGATCATTTGGAATTTGTGCATTTTCATTTTTAGCAGCTATAATGCTTGATTAAAGTTAAAAATTAATTAATCTAATTGAAATTAGACAGTATAAATGAAAATATTGTAAAAATACACTAGTTTAAAAAAAAAAACAAAAAAAAACCCTACTTTTTAACAAAAATCTAGAAAAATCTCTAATTTTTAATACAAATACATAAACAACACTATTTTTAAATCAAAATTCATAAAAAAACATTAATTTTTAATCAAAATTCATAAAAAAACATTCATTTTTAATCAAAATCCATTCTAAACTCAAAATTTTCATAAAAATTCAATCAAAAACCCTATTTTGAAAAAAGATCCATAAAAAACTAACTGAAATTATACAAATCGAATTCAAAATTTGATCAAAGAAAAGACAAATCTAAAACCTAACCTTTTCAAAATGGATATCGGATAAATCAGATATCTGATATGCGGAGAACCTCCTCACTGTGTGTCGCCACCTGTTTGTGAATTTCAAATGATTTTAATAGGCCCGATTTATATTTATATATATATATATATGTTTTCTTCAAATCAGATATCCGATTTGGAGATCTTGGTTTGTCTTTTGCTTTGGAGGTGTGTACTGACACCCAAGCCACAAAAAGGTCAACTCGGCATTTTCGTGTTTTTGGGTCAATGAAAAACGTGATTTTTTCCCCATTGCCACTTTTTGGCCCATCATGATCCTGCACATACCCAATAAGTTTTAGAAAATATAATTTAGTGAAAAACACTCTATAAATATGGTAAAAATAAAAAATGTATGAATTAGTGAGTGACAAAATACCTAATAGAGCAATCAACCCAGGAAATCCATCTGCAGAAAATAAATTTACAAATAGGAGAGAAGCACAGGCTATTTCATCAAAAAATAGAATGAAAATGAGATGATATTACATATTGTACACACTGCCTTAAAAAGGCATAAAAGGTGGGTGATGGGTGAGAGACTTCCCAACACAGGAAAAACTACCTGAATTAATAAATGCATAATTAATCTAAATGCAAGCCTAAGTAAACTTAAGCGTAAATATAATTTACTCTAACAATACCAATATATCAATTTATACCTATTTTTGAGAGAATATAATATATGAGTATGAAGAAAATATTCATAAAGCCTAATGGATGGAATTACAATTAATATTCTAAAATGACACATTTAGTCTTTATATCATCATTTTAATTATATGATTTATAAATAATTAAGTGCTACAACCATAGAGAGAGGTTCAACCACAATACTACATTTCCACTCAAGTTGTTATATGTGTGTACATACATTCATTCATACACTTGATAGTACTAAAGGAGATAAAAATATGTTGATTATCAATTTTATAATAATGATCACACATCTTCTATAGGGTTTATCCAAGGTTTCTTTTAGAGGTTATATGGTAATTTAAGTAGTAGGGACATCATATTTTGTTATCATGTTATACGATTAGAAAATTATACATCATAATTTATTTAGGGTATGTGCAGGATCATGATGGGCCAAAAAGTGGCGATATGATGGGTATTTGTAGGGTATGTGGCTGGCATTTTTTTTACCCAAAATTGATGAAATGAAAATGTTTTTTAAAGGATATTCTTAGCTTTCCACCAAGATAAATTATGCTTTACTTTGAATTTAATAAATAATTATTATTCATTTTCTGTTTGAATTATGACTAAAGTCTTGATTGATAGGCTGATTCAAAAACATCTATAACTTTCAAACGGTATCACATTTTTGGAATCCAAAACATGCATCACATTCTATGCTTTGCATACTATAGGATTAAATAAAGAAAAAATGAATTTCATAAAGTTTTGACCAAGTTAAGGTGGTCAGACATATGAGTTTTTATATTTTTCAAAATTTGTAATAAAAAATTCATAATTAATTATCTACTTGGAAAAAAATTACAAAAAAATATGCATCACATCCGGACATGAGTCCTCTACTTATTTCTAAAATCTTATAAAAAAATATTATCATTTTATTGTGGTTAGGGTGGTCAGACAGACACCCACTTCTTATTTTTTCCCTAAAATTTAAGTACTACTGCATTGAAATTTCAAATTTTCACCAAATAGATTATATTTTTTAAAAAATAAACCTAGTAGTTTAGAAACTACATTCAATTTTCTATAGATTCTATTCTTACATATTTTTGAAATAATATAGATAACTTATTCAAATTTTTATGTCAAGTTGCCTAACTCTGATTTTTTTGAATTTTTAGCCACTTAAGGGCATGTTTTTTCCATGATGATCCTGCACATACCCTTTATTTATTTAGTATAATACACATGACAAGTTTTTTTTAGCATATATATAATTTCTTAAAATTTGGAAATAGAAAATGAAACATAATGATGAAGGAGCATGTATTAAAAGAGCCTTAAAATGAGAATTAATTGAAATAAAAGGATAGTGCAAATATTACAAATGCAATTTATCTATAATTGAAAAGTGTAACTCTATAACCGTTCTAAGTAATGAATGTAGGTTTATATTTTATAGATATTTTTTGGTTGATAGAAAAATTTAACATTGCAAAATATAAAGATTATTGTACATTAATAGGATTGAATTTCACTATTTTAAAAGCTCAAATGTAGGTTTATAGATTATTCAATGACATGCTTTTGTTTTCTTATATAGATTTTACTTAAAATGAGTGTAACTCAAAAGAGTGAGTTGATAAATATTGTACTAGAATGTTAAGCCGACTCTAGACTTATCAACTTCCATAAGCATTACAACTCATGGAGATACAATTATTAATTGACTTTGACTATATTTTAGGTCTAGCTGAATCAAATATTATAGATCTATTCATAAAAAATATTATTTAAATTTATTATACTATAAAAAAATTATATTATTCATTAAAGTAATTTTATTAAATAGACAATTCATTGTAAGGCATGCTTATACAATTATTGCGGATGAAAATAATAAATAAGGAAACGATCATTATTTATATCTTTTTGTTGAGACAAAAAATAATTGTGAGCATCTATTATAGATGGAGAAAAAATTGTGTATCTTATAGGATCAATGATTGAACATGGGCTAGAAGGTGCCTAATGAAAAATTTCAATGTATGGTTGTTCAAAGATTATGACACACAGAGAAATTATTATCATTATTATCTTGTTCTGCCATCAAATATTCAATTGATCAATGTATTTGTAGAATTTATAATAATGAACAAGAAATAGAGAAACATTTTGTATTTATGTTTCTAGTTATATATTACTAAATTTCTAGTAAATTTCACCACCTCTTCAAAGAAAATTATGGCTCCCTAAAAGATATTATTTCTTATGAAGATCAAAGTTAGTCCTATTCATCTAGAGATGACATAATATAAATTTAAATTTTTAAACATTGTCCACGCAAATTTTTGTATCAAAATTTTATTTCATATTTCTTTCTTCAACATTAATTTTGAAAACAAAAATAAATTTATTCTATACAAAATATATTATTTTTATAACACGAAAAAATGATGGTTTTGTCTTTTTGATGGATGATTTTATGTCATCCACAAGGTTCTTTTTGTTACTTGATATGGGAGCACGAGCCTCAAGCTGAAATCTCTTTGATTGAGAGTCAAACAATGAAACATATTCATTCTACCAAATTCGAATAAGACACAATCTCGATCTCATCTCTTGTAGTGTTAATACTACACATTAAAAAACAAGCTATTTATATCTTTACGTGGGACACTCTACAACTCATCTCACACTTTTGGGTAACAGCCTTTGAGTACAATTTCATATTAAATTAATTTTTAATATAGGAATTATGAGTCAAACTCAAACCTAATAACTTCCCTTTGTTATGGAATATTCTGCCACTAAACCTAGAACATATATTGTTTCCAAGGAATCTAATGCGTTCCATGAGTTTGATGATGAGAATGACGAAAGACTAGATCTTTATTTGAAAAGAGAATGTGTGGAAAATTTAGCGATGAGATATGAAGCGGCAAAGCATCTTCAAACACTAAAAATAATGTAAGAAATTACTGTGGTGATGTTATGATCTTTGACTATGCTGTGAATTATTGAAATTGAGTTGTTCAATGATACTTTTGTTCTAATAATTAGAATCTATAATTTATATGTCGCTCGCATGCTCGGCATATGCTTGATTTATCTATTGATGTAGTCTTTCATAGTCAAAGGGAGGTCGGCTAGGCTATCATGGTTTAGTAGACTGATTTTTGGACGTTGAATAAGGTGGAATCTCCTATTGATGGTTTTATGTACGTCATAAAACTTCTTTTGGTCAAGATGTTCATATTTTGTTTGTAGTATTACTTATGTTTCAAATCCAAGT
The DNA here is from genome assembly GCA_007258455.2 of Sequoia sempervirens. Classification (NCBI taxonomy): domain Eukaryota; kingdom Viridiplantae; phylum Streptophyta; class Pinopsida; order Cupressales; family Cupressaceae; genus Sequoia; species Sequoia sempervirens. The sequence goes on from VDFB02000008.1 coordinate 339,422,477, forward strand.
GTATAGCTAAACCTGAGAGTACTATCAGATTTGATTTATATGCATCCCTACATCTGTAAAGTAAGAGATTTAAACTGTTATCAGAGCTAAGAGGATCTAGAAAGTCTAGATTAATGTTCACCTCACTTCAAGGCACTGGTGATGTTTCAAGTCTGTGTCTTTAGTGGACCCCTAAGTCCCTATATATTTTGGTTGCCAAGCATTTCGGGTTCACTTTGGTAAGTCATGATTTATCATTACCTTGAATCTGCTAGGGATAATTAATATTGTCTAGAAAATGATAGAATGTTTCTAAAGTCTTCCATAAGTTAGAATATTCCTGGACCTGTTTTAGAAAAGAACATTCTAAAAGCTATTACAAAAAAGAAACTTTTAGATTTTAGAGTTTTTAAGAAAGCTAGAAGCTTTCAGACTTCAAAGGTTCTATAGATATATATGTGATTGTGGACAGCTGCTGAAGATAGCATTTTTGGATTGAATAATGCAAGCTAGATATATATCTTATTTTTTTAACTCTATTTTGCCTTATTTTTATTTATTTATTATTGTTGTTACGTTTTGATTGTTTTTGGGCCTGTTTTTACATTGTATTAGAGTTGAATTATTGGTAGATTGATATTTGTTTGAAGGTTGATTTTCTTGCTAATATAGGCTCTACAAATGAGAGTTTTCAAATCTTTGATAGAAGTGGTTTTGTAGATTGGAAGATTGTAGTCAAGAATCCTCTAAGAGAGAAGGCTTTATGGAGGATATTGAATAAAGAAATTAGAGAACCTCAACAAAATGATAGAGAAAAGAAGTTGTAGAAATGCAAATTGGAGTTGCAAGCAAGAGGTATTATTGGTAAATCTTTGAGCCCCCAATTTGAATAGAATATTTGTTGATGTTGATAATCCAATAGAGCTGTGGGAGAATTTAGAAAAAGACTATAAAGATTCAGATATTGCTAGCATGTTTAGTATAGAAGAAAAAATGATGAACTTAGATCCATTTGATTTTGTGGGAGAATTTAGAAAAAGACTATAAAGATTCAGATATTGCTAGCATGTTTAGTATAGAAGAAAAATTGATGAACTTAGATCCATCTGATTTTGAAAAAATGACTGATTACTTCAATGAAGTTACCTTTTAAATGCTCACCTGAAAAAAATAGGTGTTGAATATGCAAAAAAAATATTTTTAGCTGATTGCAATGGTTGAAAGTAAGCTTCCCATCCATACAAGGTATTAAAAGAATCAAGGAAAAGGGTTCTTCAACTAAATCCCAATATCCCCAAGAAAACTTTTGATCAATTTTGTAAGTTTGTTTTAGATGAAGAAGTTCAACTTATTAAAGAAGGATATATTAAGAAGAATCATGCATATGCAGCTAAAAGTAAATTTTCTAGAAATGATGGAAAGAAGAATTGGAAAGAAAATAATAAATTTCAAAATAATGAAGGTTCTATCCATTTTTCTAGAAATGATGGTGTAAAGAAGCAAGTTGGAAGAAAACCCATTATTTGCAAGTATTGTGGAGGTGAGAATCTCATGGAAAAATTTTGTTTGAAGAAGAGGGACAATGGAAAGTAGCAATACAAGCCCAAGAAAGAAAGGTTTAAGGATGGAAAGAAGGATAGACATAGCCTCATAGCCATATCCCTAGAAAGGCAAGAGAAATCAAATGAGGTAATTGCTACATCCGAGAGTAAATCTAGTGTTAAGGGGGGATACTTTGCTTTAGATTTTCATAAAGAATGGATTTTAGATTCAGGGGCATCATCTCACATGATTGGGGATAGATCTTTGTTTATTGAATTTTATGAAGGGAAGAATTCAGATCAAGAAATTACTACTGGCAATAAAATGAAACTTCCAGTTTTAGGAATGGGGACTGTAATGTAATAAATGGGTCTTTGAAAACTATTTTATTGGTTGAAGGATTGGGGTGAATTTTATTTTAGTATATAAAATAGTTCAAGCTGGATATGAGTTTGTTGTCACTACCAATCAAGTTATTGTTAGAGATAGAAAAGACCCAAGCAATATAATTGCTATTAGTAGAGTTGATCGTGAAAAGAGTCTATTTAAATTTGTGGGGTTTGTTGATTATGAATACACACTCTCTCATGCTTTTATTGCTCAAATTGATTATATGTCAAAAATTTGACATGCTAGACTTGGACATATAAATTATAGAAAATTACAAGACATTATTAGAATGGATATGGTTAGAGGATTAACAAAAAATTTGGCTTTTGAAGGTGTTTGTGGAGGATGTGTGTTAGGGAAACATCATCGAGATCCTTTTAATTCAGGTAAAGCATGGAGAGCTAATCATCTAATGTAACTCATTCATAGTGATTTATGTGAACCAAGCTATCCTTCACTTTCAAGTGCTAAGTACCTTCTCACTTTTATTGATGATTACAATAGGAGAGAGTATGGGTTTATTTTCTTCAAAGGAAAAATGAAGTATTTGAAGTTTTTCAAAAGTTTAAGGCATTAGTCAAAAATAAAAATGAGTAAAGAATTATATGCTTAAGGACGGATAATGGGGGTGAATATTGTAATTATGCATTTGATTCATTTTGTGAAATTTATGGTATTAAGATGCAAAGAGCAACTCCTTATACCCCTCAACAAAACGGGGTGGTTGAACGAATGAATATAACTCTTTTAGAAATGGCTCATTGTATATTACATTTTAAAATTTTGCATAATAAATTTTGGGGTTTTGCTATTTCTTGTGGTGCATATATTGTGAATAGAATCCCCACCAAAGTTCTCACAAATATCACCCATGAAGAAGCATGGAGTGGTAGGAAACCTTACATTGGGTATTTTAAAGTATGTGGGTGTATTGCTTAGGCACACATTCCTGATGAAAAGATGCACACGTTATAATCAAAGAGTCATAAGTGTTTGTTTATGGGTTACAATGAAGAATCAAAGGCTTACAGGTTATATGATTTGACAACAAAAGAAATCTTTGTCAGTAGAGATGTAAAGTTTGATGAACATTCACAACGTCCAACCACTTCTTCTCACTCTACAACAACAAATGCTTCTCATTTTTTTGATATTTTAGAAAGAAATGGAGACTACATTGATGAAGATGAGGTGTGCACTACTAATACTATTGAAAATGAAACAACTAATAATTGTAATCAACCATTTCCTACAGGTAGTGATGATGAAGAAGACAACTTTTCAGCTAGACAAAAGACACGAAGTGTTGAAGAAATATATAGGCAAGGCTCAAAGATCCAAGGAAGCAATGGTAGTGCTCTCATGGAAAAAGTTTTACAAGTAATTGTGTCTTGTATTCTTACTGCTTATTTGAAGCTTGTCATCTGTGAGCTTCATACCCAAGTCGGTGTTGCCACATTAATCCAGGCTCAAATAATTTTGATGGCTAGTCTTCGAATGGGAATTTTCTCCATGGGCCAGTTCATGGGGTGCTTTCAAATAGATTTGATCATTTGTTTTTCTGTCTACATAGAGTAAGCACCAATAGAGAGTATTGAAGGGAAAGATTTTCCCATGAGACTAGCTCTCACAAACCATGAATGTAAAAGTAAAACAAGGCTCATACAAAGTCCATAAACATAGGCATGAGAAAATGTTGTAAACGAAGGTTTCACTAATGATGGGGCTAATTTTTTGAGTGCAAACACACACATTAATTTTCATGTGAATACTATTAGGGATCGAATAGAGTTATAGGTTATATGAAGAAAATGCTTGTTGTATAATTGTACATATTCAAATAATATTTATATTGAAAATTTTATGAGCAATTTCTGATTTGAAATAAATGTGAGATTATGTTTTTTGTGGCTATAGAATTTTGTATAGGTAGGATTAAAATCTATTGTACATGCAAAGTGATAGAGAAACAATTATCAAGATTATTGTGAATCTAAGAGATTCTACATCTACACCGAAGACTTAGTGAAAGAAAAAGAGGTTTGTTGTTGCTCTCTTGAAGATCACAGTACTACTCAAATTGAAGATACATTGAAGAATACAATTAAATAAACAATTTAAGGTAAGACATGTTTATACAATTATTGTTGATAAAAATAATAAAGAAGGAAATTATCATTATTTATATAATTTTGTTGACAACAAAAAAAATTAAAATTATGAGCATCTACTATAGATAGAGAAAAAATTGAGTATCTTATAGGATTAGTGATTGTTGTTAGAAAATGGACTAGAAGGTGCCTATTGGAAAAGTTCAATGTATGGTTGTTTAAAGATTATGACACACATAGAAATTGTTATTATAATCTTGTTGTGTCATCAAATGTTCAATTGATCAATGTATTTGTAGAATTTATAATATTGAAAAGAATTACAGGAACATTTTCTATTTAGACCTATTTCTAGTATATTATGAAATTTGTGGTAAATTTCACTACTTCTTTAAAGAAAATTATGCCCCCCTAAAAGATATTATGCGTTATGAAGATCAAAGATGTTAGACCTATTCATCTAGAGATTACATAGTATAAATATAAATTTTTAAACATTGTCAATGCAAATTTTTGTATCAAATTTTCTTTCATATTCCTTTCTTCAACATTAATTTTGGAAACAAAAATAAATTTATTGTATACAAAATATATTATTTTAATAACACGAAAATGATGTTTTTTTCTTTTTGATGGATTATTTTATGTCATCCATAAGGTTCTTTTTGCTACTAGATATGGGAGCACAAGCCTCAAGCTGAAATCTCTTTGACTGAGAGTCAAGAAATGAAAGATATTCATTCTACCAAATTCAGATAGAACACAATCTCGATCTCATCTCTCTTATACTGCTAATACTGTACATTTAAAAAATAAGCTGTTTAAATCATTATGTAGGACACTCTACAACTCATCTCACACTTTGGATAACCACTTTTAAATACAATTTCATATTAAATTAATTTTAATATAAGACTTATGAGTCAAAGTCAAACCTAATACCTTCTCGTTGCTATGGAATATTCTGCACTAAACCTAGAATATATATTGCTTCCAAGGAATCCAATGTCTCCCGTGAGTTTGATGATGAGAACGACGAAAGACTCAACCTTTATTTGAAAAGAGAATGTGTAGAAAATTTAGCGATAAGATATGAAGCGGGAAAGCATCTTCAAACACTGAAAATATTGTAAGTAATTAATATGATCTTTGACTATGCTGAGAATAATTGAACTTGAGTTGTTCAAAGATACCCTTTATTCCAATAATTACTGTCTGTAATTTAGATGTCGCTCACATGCTCAACATATGCTTGATTATCTATTGATGTAGGCTTTCATGGTCAAAGGGTACCCAGCTAGGCTATGTTGGTTTTGTAGACTGATTTTTGGACGTTGAATAAGGTGGAATCTCCTATTGATGGTTTTATTTAAGTCATAAAACTTCTTTTGGTCAAGATGTTCATAATTTTTTTGCAGTATAACTTATGTTTCAAATCCAAGTGTATAGCTAAACCCGAGAGTACTATCAGGTTTTATTTATATGCATCCCTACATCTGTAAAGTAAGAGATTGAAACTGTTATCAGACCTAAGAGGATCTAGAAAGTCTAGTTTAATGTACACCTCACTTCAAGGCACTGGTGATGTTTCAAATCTGTGACTTTAGAGGACTCCTAAGTCCCTATATATCTTGGTTGCTGAGCATTTCAGGTTCACTTTGGTAAGCCATGATTTATTATTACCCGGCGTCCACCAAGTATTAAAGCTTACTCTTGAGATAGTACTAGAACGATAGTCTTATTCAATTCAGTAGACTAGTTATATCATGTCTGGGTATAGTCTTATTCAATCTTATCTTTTGTGATGTTGGGGCCTTAAAATTGACAAGAATTGATTTCTAGCGAGCTTATTCAGAACTGTTCAGTTTCACTATCCTAACAAAGATCTATTGACAAAACCCTTTAAAACTGAATCCAAAATCTTATCTTTTTTTCTTACTGCTTATTCAAAGCTTGCCATGTGTCACCTTCACACCCAAGTCGGTCTTGCTAGGCTCGAATAATTTTGATGGCTAGTCTTCAAATGGGAATTTTCTCCATGGGCCATCACGGGGTGCTTTCAAATAGATTTGATCATTTGGGTTTTTTGTCTACATAGAGTAAACACCAATAGAGAGTATTGAAGGAAAATATTTTCCCATGGGACTAGCTCTCACAAACCATGAACGTAAAAGTAATACAAGTCTCATACGAAGTCTATAAACTTAGGCATGAACAAATTTTATAAACATAGGTTTGAGTAATAATGTGGCTAATTTTTAGAGTGTGAAACACACATCCTTTTTCATCTGAATAATATTAGGGCTTAGATAGAGTCATGGCTTATTCGAAGATATCCTTGTAGTATACTTGTACATTTTCAAATAATATTTATATTAAAAAATTTATGAGCAATTTCTGATTTGAAATAAATGTGAGGTTATGTTTTTTGCGGTTGTAGAATTTTGTATAGGAAAGATTAAAACCTATTGTATATGAAAAGTGATAGAGGAACAATTATCTAGGTGATTTTAAACCTAAGGGCTTCTACATTTACATCAAAGATTTAGTAAAAGATAATGATGATTTTTCTTGTTCTCTTGAAGATCACAATGCTACGCAAATTGAAGATATATTGAAGAAATATAAAAAAAATGATTCAAATGAAGACCTGAAGGACTATATTTTTGCTAGTTTGAAGTGGCTAGCATTAATTTTTATAAAGGACTTAAAGAGATGCTTTGAGAAGATGAAGACTGAATATTAAAAATTCTTGCACATATGTTGAACAAAATGGTTTGGATAACAAGAGATGTATGGCTATCAATGAACACTATGAGATTCCTAAACCAATAAAGATCAAGAATCAAGAAGATCATTAGAGACTACAAAATGTGCAGTGTAGATGTATTGCATACTTGGAGCTATTAGGAAATACCAAATGTGTAGATACAAATTAGATAAAGATGATGGAGAAAGGTATACTACAACAAGAATTGAGAACTTCAAATAACACTTTTTGTAGTGTAGGAAATTGTATACCTTTACAATTTCACACTTTGTTTGGGTCCCTTAATTAATTGGACTTAATTAAGCTTCTAATTTGCCAAATTATGCATTCCAAAGCCTTATTATTCCCATTTTCTAAAAGAGAAACCAACATTTATTTAATACAATTAATATTTTAATCACATTGGAGAATGAGTGTCCTTGACTTATGGGCCAGGACCCATTCACTTAAGGGAAAATGGGTCCCCTTCAAGTCCTAGGACCCATTTTTAAATATGATTCTGGTGGTCTTTTAATGATTCAAATTTCATATGCAATTGTTGACTTTTGAAATCTAATTTTTGAGAAATTAGATTAACACCTATAAATACATAGTCTTTTTATCAATTCAAATGTAACACTTAATAGGAAACATTATTGTGAATAGCATTCAAGAGCAGATTTATCAATCATTTGTTGTAGCATTCAAGGTCCTAACATCATGTTCAAGCTTATGTGTGTTCATGTCATCTTATGAAGGCTAATATGGATTGTTGATCCTAAAAGCATCCAATCATTTTGAAGTGTCCAAATCCATCAAGAAAAGAAAGATCAAGTCCTTGGAGTAATGTGTTTGACTTTAATCCTCTAAGGGAAGCCATTGAAGGTTTGGTGAGTTATAGCAAACAAGTGTTCATTCTTAATTTCCTTTTCAATTGTCATTATCTTTCTATCAAGGTTCAATTACCAAATATGGAGTTTGACTAAGGAAAACCCCCATTCAAACACAACAATTTTTCCCTCTTTGTATGTGAAAATTATAGGTTGAAGAAGGATTGAAGATCTTGAAGACAAATTTTACAATCTTGCATTTGTTGCATTCATTGTTCTCAAGTCATGGAAACTCATATTTAGAATTTATTCTCAACTTTCTAATAGTGGAACCTGTGTAAAATGAAAGCTAAGATATTGCATTAGAGGAGCACAAAAAGAATTTTTAGGATCCCTAACTAGGACCCATTCTCCCTAGGGTAAACCTATGCTTCAACAGATCTCAAAACCTACTTTTGATGATCGGTATATGTGTCCTTACCCCTCTTAGATCTACTTGCAAAATGTGGTTTCCATTTTTGTACTTTCAAGAATTTGCATTTCATGTTCTTGGTCTAATAGTTCATTTAGTTTAGGCATTGCATATCATTTCAATTTGGTTTTAGATCTATCCTATTGTCTTAAGGATTGAGATCTAGGTCTGACTAACTCACCTTTGAGGTTGAAAGTCAATCTCTACTCCTTGTGATCTCTTTCCTAATGACATACCACTGGGGAGAGGGATAAATAGAGAGAATACCCTTTATTCATTCAGAAACCCTTTCCCCAACATTTCATTTTGGTGAACTCAACGTTGTTAAGGTGTCTTATTCATCATTTTTGTGAACCTAACATTGTACATCATACTTTTATGACTTGGATACCTTTAAAACCTTCGATCTAGTCTTTGCATCATCTTGTTTTGCATTACATTTAGGGTTACATATTGCATGTTTGCCTCATCTAAGTTCATAAAAGTCCAAAAAGGTTGCATACTTTCTGCATAGTAGCTTGCATTAAGGTGTGTTTAAGTCATTTGGATCAGCATTTCATTAAAAATTGCATTAGAAAAAGTTGTCATTTTGTTCATACATTTTCATAAAATTGCATTTGCAAATCTGTTTTCTATTAGGTAGAAGAAGATTAAATATCGGGTTCTAAAATCAGACTTAAAAAATTTTCGGCTCTTGCCCTAGGACTCATTCGCCTTAGGGCGAACCTATCTTGGTACAGGTGCTTTTCCAAATCTTTGCACACTATTTTGTCTCTATTTTATTAGTCTATTTTAGCCTACAGTTCTCTATTTCAGTTTTAGAAATTCAATATTTAGTAGGTGTTTGCATCTAGTCCAATTGGTCAATTTCAGGTTTTTAAATCTAAAGTAAATCAATTATCACATTTCAGATCTGAAACTTGCATTAAATATTTATTCATTTCATATTCTAAGTAAAGTATTGGCATGGACATGTGTTTTGGTAAAATATAGATGTTTTAAATATCTTTGGTTGATGTTTCAAGTTGTGTATTTGGTGATGATCCTAATGCAATTGAAAAAATTCATGAACCTTCACCTCCTAATGAATGTCCTCATGAGATAAACATCTTAGGCCAAGATGAAAATAGAATGCAAGAATTCATACAAAATTCCTTGCGTAACTTTGAGAACAATGTGTCCTTCTATCCCTCCATGCAACAACCAACACCTCCTATTATCCCACCACTTGACATGTTAAACTTTTTGCGTCCCGAAATTCATTCACAAAGAAAGCCTCAACCATCAAACATGGACGAACTCATAATTTTCTTTCATATTCCTTTCTTCAACATTAATTTTACAAATAGAAATAATTTTTATTTTTTTTTAAATATTATTTTTATGTTTTCTTCTTTTTTATGGATGATTTTATGTCATCCACAAGATTCTTTTCGCTATTAGATATAAGAACATGAGTGTCAAGTTGAAACCTCTTTAACTGAGATTCAAACAATGAAAGATATTCACTCTACGAAATTCAGATAGGACACAATCTGATCTCATCTCTTGTAATGCTAATACTATGCATTTAAAAAACAAACTATTTATATCTTTAAGTGGGACACTCTAAAACTCATCCCACACTTTTGGGTTACCTCATTTGAATACAATTTCATATTAAATTAATTTTAATATAAGACTTATGAGTCAAAGTCAAACCTAATACCTTCTCGTTGTTATGGAATATTCTGCCACTAAACCTAGAATATATATTGTTTCCAAGGAATCCAATGTCTCCCGTGAGTTTGATGATGAGAACGACGAAAGACTAGGCCTTTATTTGAAAAGAGAATGTGTAGAAAATTTAGCGATAAGATATGAAGCGGCAAAGCATCTTCAAATACTGAAAATATTGTAAGTAATTAATATGATCTTTGACTATGCTGAGAATAATTGAACTTGAGTTGTTCAAAGATACCTTTTGTTCCAATAATTACTGTCTGTAATTTAGATGTCGCTCACATGCTCAACATATGCTTGATTTATCAATTGATGTAGGCTTTCATGGTCAAAGGGTACCCAGCTAGGCTATCATGGTTTTGTAGACTGATTTTTGGACGTTGAATAAGGTGGAATCTCCTATTGATGGTTTTATGCAAGTCATAAAACTTCTTTTGGTCAAGATGTTCATATTCTGTTTGTAGTTATCTTATGTTTCAAATCCGAGTGTATAGCTAAACCCGAGAGTACTATCAGATTTGAATTATATGCATCCCCACATCTGTAAAGTAAGAGATTGAAACTGTTATCAGACATAAGAGGCTGTAGAAAGTCTAGTTCAAGGCACTGGTGATGTTTCAAGTGTGTGTCTTTAGTGGACCCCTAAGTCCCTATATATTTTGGTTGCCGACCAGTTCGGGTTCTCTTTGGTAAATCCTGATTTATTAAAGCTTACTCTTGAGATATTATTAGAACGATGGTCGTATTCAAATCAGTAGAGTAGTTAGATCATGTCTGGGTATAAGGTCATGTTTAAATTTGAGCCTTCTTTAGTCATCATAGAGCTCCATTATTTACTATTCTCACACAACTGTGTGTTCCCGTTCTCGTGCAAATCACATGTCTAAGTCTCAGTCTTTGTTTCCTTAGTTATTTCCGGGTAAATCGGTCAAGATTTGCGTTTTAGCAGACCCAAGGTGCTCTGTAAATCAGATTTAATATGCATATAAAATCTAAAGAAAAATTGAGAAGCCTTTTAAAAAGTTTGATAAGACTTTTTTTTTTGTATAGTTATTTGATGAATCTTAGATTGATATTTATTTGGCTGAGAGTTAAAGATGAGGGATATCTATTTCGTCAAAATTGTCTACGATACAATCCCAACCTCATCGCTTATGATGTTGGTGCCTTACGCTCAGAAAAAACTTCAACTTCACCATCATGTGAAAGATCTATTGACAGAATCCTTTAAAATTGAACACAAAATTTTGATTGTGTCATGTATTCTTACAACAAGACTCATACGAAGTCCAAAAACATAGGCATGAACAAATGCTATAAACACAGGTTTCAGTAGTAATGGGGCTAATTTTTGGAGTGTGAAAATACACACATTATTTTTCATGTGAATACTATTAGGGCTTTGATAGACTCATGTATTATTTGAAGATAATGCTTGTAGATTTATTGTATATTAATAATAAAAAATTTATGAGCAATTTCTGATTTGAAATAAGTTTGAGGTTATGTTTTTTGTGGCTTTAGAATTTTGTATAGGCAAGATTAAAACCTATTGTATATGAAAAGTGATAGAGGAAAAATTATCAAAATGATTGTAAACTTAAGGGATTCTACATCTACAAAAAATACTTAGTGAAGAGACAAAGAGGTTTGTTGTTGCTCTCTTGAAGATCACAATGCCACTCAAATTGAAGATACATTGAAGAGTTATCAAAAACAATGATTTGAAGGCCTAAAGGACTAGACTTTTGCTAGTTTGAAATGGCTGACATGATTTTTTATAAAGTATTTAAATAGATGCTTTAAGAAAATGAAGATATAGAAGACTAAATATCAAACATACTTGCACATATGTTTAACAAAGAGCCTTGGATAACAAGGGATGTATGGATATGAATGAGCATATGAGATTCCCAATCAGATAAAGATCAAGAATCAAGAATATCATTAGAGACTACAAAATGTTCAATGTAGATGTATTGCATACTCGAAGCTACTAAGAAATATAAGATGTGCATATACAAATTAGATAAAGATGATGGAGATAGTTACACTGCTGCAAGAATTGAGAACTTCAAATACCACTTTCAAATAGGCTTTTTGTTATTAGTTGAAGTCAAAATTATAGCCATCCTTATCTCAAAATTGTATTTTTGTATAAATTACAAAAAAAATCTAAATTTAGACTATATGGTTGAGTTGGAGGGAAATTTTCTTAACTCCCCTTGATTGTGCAAGGTCTACTAATAATAGAGGAGGTTTTAGAATATAAAACTTCTTTCATCATTATCATATTTTTATTTAGCTATTTAGGATGGCATAAGGCTTATATAGGGTTATGTAGGCTAGTCTAAGTGATATCTTTGGCATAAGTATGGTATATATATAGGAGTTATAGGTAGGCTATTCATCATGTTTTAGCATATCCAACCTCTTTCATAAGGTGATGGAATAACTTTAAGAGTAAGTGGTTTTATATATATAGATGTTGTTTTATCACATGAAACATCTTTCATAAGGTGATGAGTGTAATCCTTTAAGGGTAAGTGAAAGAAGTTGGGTCCACTTTTTGGCCAAAAAAAAGTGGAAGTTTTTTTTTGTGAAAATCAAAGTTTTTCATACTTTAAAAGGAAAAACTTTAAAAATTGAAATACATTTAAAAAATATTGATACCTTATATTTCAAGTTTATGGACAACTTTACTCACTAATTAAGTAATAAATAGGAAAAAAAATCAAATAATTAAAAATTTTTTTTATGAAAACTAGAAATTGTAATCCATAATGGTTTTTAATTTCTTCAAAAAATTCTAAATAAAAAGTTTTCAACTATAATAATAAAGTCATGTTTTCTTGTGGTGTTTTCGTGGCATTGTACTTTTAGGTCCAAGGTTGATGATTGGGTAACTTCCAATCTTAGAAAATTAAAAATCGTAGATTTCAATTTTCAAATTCTATGAAATGTGTGCTTGCTACAAATGCATAATCATTCTGAAGAGGAGTAGGAATATGCTATAAATAGAAATATGTAGCTTTTTGATATTAATATGTATAGTTATTTTAAATATCAAAATGGGTACCTACATTAAAATGGGTACCTATGATGTAGGAAAAAGGGATCTAGGATCTAAATCACACCTTCTCCTATGAGCATGTGTAAAAATATGGGGGACCAAAAAGTTACCACCCAAATTTTTTGGCCCCATAAAAGCCATAACATGAGTGTGATATAACACACTTGCATTGTTGCTCATTAAAGCAATAAAAACAAAAATCATCCTTCATTTTTTATATTTTCTCACAAGTTGCGCCTTGTAAACCCTCCTAAGTGTGCTCTTGAAAAGTTGAATTTCCACCAAAAACATTGCCAAATCTTCACCAAAATGCTACCAAGATGCTGAGGAGGTTGAAGGAGTAAGTATTTTTTAGTTTTTTAGTGTCAAATTTATATTAAATAGGTAGATTGAATGAGTTTTTCAGTTAAAATTTGTTTAATTTCAAGACTTGGTAATTCACCCCAAAATCTTGAAAATCCCTCTAGAAGAACAAAGAAAAAAAATACCTCCTACAATTCCTCATCATCCCCAAAGAACACAAGAAAACATATTAGGGAAAATTGAAAATAATATAAAATAACTTGAGTTAATTACAAGTTTCAAAGATCCTGCATGAACAAAATATCATAGGAACGCCCTTGCCCGATCATTGCAATCTATAGTTTCTCATGTAGAATTAGTTAGTGGGAAAATAAATAGTTGGTTTAAGAAGAGGCAAGAACTAAAACATTTTATTTCAAATAAATTATCATATAAACTTGTTAAAGAAGAAAATTGAAATCCGACTAATGCACACTCTTCACCAACCCATGAATGAATCAAACCTTACAGGTTCCATGCAAGAGATTCCCCATCCATTGATGGCACCACAAAGGGATAAATAACAATTTTTGGGATAGGTGGTGGATGGTTTTTTACCATCCTCCATGCTATAACAATGATTTTGTCAGTTTTTCCTCAATGAAATCTCAAATTATTTTGACATGTGAGAGTTCTAGGCTAGAGGTGGGGGATCTGCATAGGACAGAGTGGGGTCACAAGTTGACCCACACCAGGAAACAAGACCACTCACTAGACTAGACTATGAGCATGTGACTATCCCTTCTATTGTGAAGGAGGGTGTTGAGGTGGAGACCTTACTGTTCATTAGCTCGGTTACTTAGAGCCTTATAAAACAGACTAGGCCTCTAGTATGAAGTTGTTAGAGTGAATGGTTTTTTATCATTCACATTATCTTAAGTTAATTTACTGGTTGCTGTGTGTTTAATAGTTAGTAACTATATTTTAATTGTTTTGTATGTCTGTTACCTTTATCGTACCGACCATCTCATGCCTTTATAAGGTATGCTTTGTACATTATTTTTTATCTCATCTAAATTTCATTGTTTTCACTTCTGGTGAAATAACCTCTTCGTGTTGCTTCTCTTTTTGTGAAGGTATTGTCTTGGTTTGCAAGTGTTCTTGGAAGCCTACTCCAACATGGTATCAAATCATTTGTCTCAACCCCCTTCTGTTGAGAGTGTTTTCCAAAGATGTGTGAGATCGAAGCCCTTATTGGCATTTGAAATTTATTAAATTTCAAAGTTTCCATTACTTCAACTATTCATCATAAGTTCCTTCTGGTTGCAGGAATGATAGGGTGTTGGAGAGTCACAATTCTGCTCAAAAAGGTGTGATTTTGAGTTTCGTGTGAAAGAATCTTGTACAATAGCGACATTTGAGTGTGGGAGTTCGATACATTATTGATTGTACCTTCCTTTTGATCACATTGCTTCTCAAGGATGAGCTATTAATATCATTTATGAATTGGTCAAAGGCATTGTGCATGGAGAAACTTGTAGATTTGGCAGCCTGAAATATTTTGTGCAACCTTTTCCTTCAAAGGGAGAAATTATCCCACATTCTCCAGGCGTGACATTTCTCTACAATTTATATACAACTCTAAGCTGATGTTGTTATGAGCAATCTTGTTGTGGCATGGTGGGACTGGAAGCTTGGTCCAAGTAAGTTCTTGAAATTGTCATCATTTTTCCATCTATTGCAAGTTTTGTAGCTTAAAATTTTTCCATCTATTGCCAGTTTCTTGCTTTGATCTAGTGTTTCTTTGGAAAAGATTTTTTTTTTGGGAGATTGCACATTGTTGGTTTTATCCATTCAAGGGGGTATAAGAATCATATTGGTCTCTTCATCTTCATTTATACATCATTTTGGAACCAAAGATTGAACTACTCACTCCACACAACTATCACACATGGAAGCTCAAGATAACACATTGTTGCAATCTCAAGGTCTTTGGCAAATGTTGGATGCCAAAAAAACCTAAGTTCACTTAGGAATTTGAGAAGATTGTCCATCAAAACAAAATGGATGAGGTGAAAGGACTCATAGGCCTCCATGTTTTTTAATAACTTGTTGTTTCATATTATGGAGTGTACAAGGGCTAAAGAGGTGTGGGATAAGCTTGTTGAGTTGTATGGAAAGGTCAATCAGTTCAAGATCTCACAACTTGAAGATGATCTCACTTCTCTCTCTCTAGATTCCTTTTCCACTATTTAGGAATTCCTTGCATAGTTTGAGTTGATTTTGTCACAATTGAAATGATGTTGTCGTGAAAAAACAAACAAAGAGTGTATCTTCTTGATCCTATCTAAGTCGTATGGCACATTTCATGTATTTTGTTCCACCTTCTATTCTACCATGGATGTTATGGGAGATGCTTATCATATGCCTTCTTTTGAGGTGTTTTGTGATCAACTGACTAGGGAGCAATCAAAGTTGATCTAGATAAATTCTCTTCCTAAGAGTCATGATTTGATGCATCAATCTTTCAACTTGGAAAGGATAAGAATAAGAAGAAGACTAAGATAGATTCTCCTCGAGGTGGTGAGCATCCCTCTAAGTGTTAGGGTTAGAGATGGCAGATCTAACAATTAAATGTAGATTTTTTATAATAAATAGATAAACTAAAACATACACAGAATAAATCATAACAAAAAGAATTTAATGTGGTTCACCCAATCTGGGCTACATCCACCAAACTGCAGCCATCCAATACTTATATTATCTAGTAAAAAACCCTATTACAATCTTGTGAATAATCACATTTTTCATCCTACTGAAATACCCATCGGAACCCATTTTTACCAAGCTTAGAAGCTTCCAGATTTTAGGGTTCTACAAAATTGGATTTTCCTTTTTCATTGATTTTTCCCTTTTTTAGTGATCACGTGAAAAGGTAGGAAGAAAATTTTTTTCGGGGG
>VDFB02000008.1:339438686-339521374 GCA_007258455.2 Sequoia sempervirens
TATGTAATAAAAAAATGTAAACGAGTGAGTGCAAAAATATATATTGTGTGCATGTCAAGGCCAAATGAAATGGCCCTAATGGTGCTACTAGTGACCTGTGCGAGCTCCTCCTCAGACATCAACTATTAAATAGACCATGTAAATAAATATTAGTACATTATACTATCTCTTATTAGTATTCATTTAAAAACAAATGCAAGTTATAAATTTACAACTTAAATCTAACCTGTGTCACTATTCCAATGTCCCCCTCTCTAGCAAGAGAGGACTCTGTAGGGTGTGCTCCACTCCCCTGAGTCTGATCTATAATGTCCACATTATGGAGGTCATAATTAGAAGTGTCCAAGGGATGCTCGACGAGTTGTACAAGAGGACCCAAGCATATCTGGCAACACATGGAGCAAGTATGTGGTACACAAATATGTGGACCTAACGATGATGACATAGTAGCACTTGAACCATCGCGAACATCACCAGAATGTGGCTAAGCTACTGTAGAAGCATGCAAAACCAAAAGGCCACTCAAAGAGTGAATAGCCTACATAGTTTGTGTGGCCGCATCTTGCATAATATCTATATGATATACTGGAGGTGGCGAAGAAAGGGGAGGGGGGGAACATATGGGCGTGGGACTACTCTAACTAGCCCTAGTCTATCCTAGGGCATACCTCCACCAATGCCCTGGAAGGATTTAATGTCAAATTAATTGACATGATGCCCTAACACAAACTCAGCATATAATTTTTTAATAAAGTAAAATGGTATATCATAATTTTTGTTCGGTGGTTTATCAAAAACCATACACCAATGATCCCAAAAGTTATCTAGAATGTCCCTATGCATGCACCATTTTATAGAAAGTTTTGGTTTATTAAAATTAACTTGAAAACCAATGCAGGGGTTAACAAATGAAGAGGCTATTTGGGCTTTGGTTATTCTGAGATCTTTCACATCATCATAAGACAATCCACATGCATAATTTTTCCCTCATGTCTTCTCGCCACGAATGAAAGGCATTATGTTGGGTGGAGAGGGTTTCTATATTTTTAATTATATCCTTCAATGTGTTTGACATCTCAAATAATCGAGGGATTCTCTTATAAACTTTAGAAATGCCCTTTAATTGCTGCAATTTTTCACCAATTAATTCTTCAATTGATGGCTATGGAGGTGGTGGAGTGTTTGGTATTTGTGCATTTTCATTTTCAGCAGCCATAATGCCTGATTAAAGTTAAAAACTAATTAATCTAATTGAAATTAGACAGTATAAATGAAAATATTGTAAAAATACCCTAGTTTTTAAAAAAAATGAAAAAAAAACCCTACTTTTTAACAAATACAAATATATAAACAACACTATTTTTAAATCAAAATCCATAAAAAAAACATTCATTTTTAGTCAAAATCCATTCTAAACTCAAAAAATTCATAAAAATTCAATCAGAAACCTTATTTTGAAAAAAAATCCATAAAAAACTAACTGAAATTGTACAAATCTAATTCAAAATTCAATCAAAGCAAAGAAAAATATAAAATCTAACCTTTTCAAAATGAATATCAAATAAATCAAATATCTGATATGTGGAGAACCTCCTCACTGTGTGTCGCCGCCTGTTTGTGAATGTCAAATGATTTTAACAAGCCCGATATATATATATATATGTTTTCTTCAAACTGGATATCTGATTTGGAGATCTTGGTTTGGTTTTTTCTTTGGAGGAGTGTACTGACACCCAAGCCACAAAAAAGTCAACTCGGTATTTCCGCATTTTTGGATTAATGAAAAACGTAATTTTTTCCCCATTGCCACTTTTTGGCCCAGCATGATCCTGCACATACCCAATAAGTTTTAGAAAATATAATTTAGTGAAAAACACTCTATAAATATTGTAAAAATGAAAAAAATGTATGAATTAGTGAGTGACAAAATACCTAATAGAGCAATCAACCTAGGAAATCCATCTGCAGAAAATAACATTACAAATAGGAGAGAAGCACATGATATTTCATCAAAAAAGAGAATGAAAATGAGATGATATTACATATTGTACACAGTGCCTTAAAAAGGCATAAAAGGTGGGTGATGGGTGAGAAACTTCCAAGCACAGGAAAAACTACCCGAATTAATAAATGCATAATCAATCTAAATGCAAGCCTAAGTAAACTTAAGCATAAATATAATTTACTCTAACAATACCAATATATCAATTTATACCTATTTTTGAGAGAATATAATATATGAGTATGAAGAAAATATTCATAAAGCCTAATAGATGGAATTACAATTAATATTATGAAATGACACATTTAGTCTTTATATCATGTCATTTTAATTATATGATTTATAAATAATTAAGTGCTACAACCATAGAGAGAGGTTCAACCACAATACTACATTTCCACTCAAGTTGTTATATGTGTGTATATACATTCATTCATACACTTGATAGTACTAAAGGAGATAAAAATATGTTGATTACCAATTTTATAATAATGATCACACATATTCTATAGGGTTTATCCAAGGTTGCTTTTAGAGGTTATATGATAATTTAAGTAGTAGGAACATCATATTTCGCTAGCATGTTATAAGATTAGAAAATTATACATCATAATTTAAGAACTCATTATTTATTTATTTATTTAGTATAGTACACATGACAAGTGTTGTTTAGCATATATAGAATTTCTTAAAATTTGGACATAGAAAATGAAACATAATGATGAAGGGGCATGTATTAAAAGAGCCTTAAAATGAGAATAATTGAAATAAAAGGATAGTGCAAAGATTACAAATGCAATTTATCTATAATTGAAAGGTGTAACTCTATAACCATTCTAAGTAATGAATGTAAGTTTATATTTTATAGATATTTTTTGGTTGATAGAAAAATTTAACATTGCAAAATACAAAGATTATTGTACATTAATAGGATTGAATTTTACTCTTTTAAAGCTCAAATGTAGGTTTATAGATTATTCAATGACATGCTTTTGTTTTCTTATATAGATTTTACTTAAAATGAGTGTAACTCAAAAGAGTGAGTTGATAAATATTGTACTAGAATGTTAAGTCGACTCTAGACTTATCAACTTCCATAAGCATTACAACTCATGGAGATACAATTAATAATTGGCTTTGACTATATTTTAGGTCTAGCTGAATCAAATATTATAGATCTATTAATAAAAAATATTATTTAAACTTATTATACTATAAAAAATTTATATTATTCATTAAAGTAATTTTATTAAATAGACAATTCATTGTAAGGCATGTTTATACAATTATTGCATATGAAAATAATAAATAAGGAAACGATCATTATTTATATCTTTTTGTTGAGACAAAAAATAATTGTGAGCATCTATTATAGATGGAGAAAAAATTGTGTATCTTATAGGATCAGTGATTGAACATGGGCTAGAAGGTGCCTAATGAAAAATTTCAATGTATGGTTGTTCAAAGATTATGACACAGAGAAATTATTATCATTATTATCTTGTTCTGCCATCAAATATTCAATTGATCAATGTATTTGTTGAATTTATAATAATGAACAAGAATGAGAGAAACATTTTCTATTTATGTTTCTAGTATATTACTAAATTTCTAGTAAATTTCATTACCTCTTCAGAGAAAATTATGGCTCCCTAAAAGATATTATTTGTTATGAAGATCAAAGTTAGTCCTATTCATCTAGAGATGACATAATATAAATTTAAATTTTTAAACATTGCCCATGCAAATTTTTGTATCAAAATTTTATTTCATATTTCTTTCTTCAACATTAATTTTGAAAACAAAAATAAATTTATTCTATACAAAATATTTTATTTTTATAACACGAAAATTATGGTTTTGTCTTTTTGATGGATGATTTTATGTCATCCACAAGGTTCTTTTTGCTACTAGATATGGGAGCACGAGCCTCAAGCTGAAATCTCTTTGATTGAGAGTCAAACAATGAAAGATATTCATTCTACCAAATTCGAATAAGACACAATCTTGATCTCATCTCTTGTAGTGTTAATACTGCACATTAAAAAACAAGCTATTTATATCTTTATGTGGGACACTCTACAACACATCTCACACTTTTGGGTAACAGCGTTTGAGTACAATTTCATATTAACTTAATTTTTAATATAGGAATTATGAGTCAAACTCAAACCTAATAACTTCCCTTTGTTATGGAATATTTTGCCACTAAACCTAGAACATATATTGTTTCCAAGGAATCTAATGCGTTCCGTGAGTTTGATGATGAGAATGATGAAAGACTAGATCTTTATTTGAAAAGAGAATGTGTGGAAAATTTAGCGATGAGATATGAAGCGACAAAGTATCTTCAAACACTGAAAATAATGTAAGAAATTACTGTGGTGATGTTATGATCTTTGACTATTCTGTGAATAATTGAACTCTTGTTCAAAGATACCTTTTGTTCTAATAATTACCATCTGTAATTTATATGTCACTCAAATGTTCAACATATGCTTGATTTATATATTGATGTAGGCTTTCATGGTCAAAGGGAAGCCAACTAGGCTTATCATGGTTTAGTAGACTGATTTTTGGACGTTGAATAAGATGGAATCTCCTATTGATGGTTTTATGTAAGTCATTTAACTTCTTTTGGTCGAGATGTTCATGTTTTGTTTGTAGTATATCTTATGTTTCAGATCCAAATGTATAGCTAAACCTGAAAGTACTATCAGGTTTGATTTATATGCATCCCTACATCTATAAAGTAAGAGATTTAAACTATTATCAAAGCAAAGAGGCGCTAGAAAGTCTAGATTAATGTTCACCTCACTTCAAGGAACTGGTGATGTTTCAAGTCTATGTCTTTAGTGTTGATTTTTGTAGCTCAAAAGGTGGGATGTGGATTTGTTTTAAAGCAACTTGAGTTGGATATGCTTTAAATCATTTTAAAGCAACTCGAGTTAGATATGCTTTAAAACAATTCAAGTTGGATTTTTAGCAACAGCAGGATTTTTATTCTTTAATAGAATGTTTTTGAGTTTGTGAGGATAAGATAAATTCAAGAGTGATTTTATGTGTAATTAAAGCCAAAGAAAGCAAGGAAAGATTCTTCCCTTGCACGCTAAGTAAAGCAACTAGGCTCTATAAATATAAGATTGTTGTAGCAAATTCATATTGTATTTTCGAAAGAAAAGTTTGTTGTTAGGCTGAATAGAAGATCCAACATTTGCAGGTTTTTCCCCGCATTGGGGTTTCCTGGGTATATATATGTTATTGTCTATTTGTGATTGGCTTCAAGTTATTTTTGCTTCTGCTACTATTAGTTGTTAATTAACCCAGTTGTGTTAATTTTTATAAATCATATTTCTTTCTGTGAATTTATTGTGCAATTAATCTGTTGGTGGGTTATAGAAATTAACATGGTATCAAAGCTCTAAACTTTGAATACGAAGCCAAGATTTGTGACGTAGATTTAAAGAAAAAAAATTTCAGATTTTTCGTCTCCAGTTCTTTTGTGGCTATGGCAACTAGTGTTCGATATGAGGATAGACTTGAGGGTGCGTCTAACTTCTTGCAATGGAAGGTTCGGATTACATCTGTTCTCAAGGAGAATAGGCTGTGGATCTATGCTAGTACATAAGTGACACCACCAAAAAATAATCCTGTTGCCTTAGATTCACATGAAGTCAAAGAGGCCAAGGCTTAGAAGATTATCCTAGATGGAGTAAGAGATCATTTAATTCCTCATTTATCAGGGAAAGACACTACCAAGGAGATGTGGGATACGCTCACAAAACTTTATTAGAGCAACTATCAGAGTCGTAAGATGATGCTCAAGGAAAAATTGCATAATACCAAGATGTCCAAAGGTGAGAGTGTGACCTCTTACTTGTCCAAGCTGACATAGGCTAGGGATGAGCTTGCTGCTGTTGGAGAGATGATTAATGAAGATGAGTTGGTGCATATAGCCTTGAATGGTTTTTCAAAGCACTGGGAAGTGTTTGTCAAGTGTGTTGTCGGCAAAGATTGGCTACCTGATTGGGCAAGAATTTGGGATGATTTGTTCAGGAGGAGATCCGTGAAGGTGCTCATCGAGGAGATCAAACAAAGAAGGGTCAAGACGAAGAAAATCTTGCTCTTGCAAGCAAGGGTAAGAAGAAGTCCAATAAAGAGCAAACAAAAGGTTCTTCTTCCAAGAGTGAGAAGAAGAAAGATCTGAGCAAGATAAAATGTTTTTTTTGCCATCAGATGGGTCAGTATGCCAGTCAATGTCCGAATAAGAAAAATAAGGACAAGCAGAAGAAGCAATTTGTTGCTACAGCAGAGGTGGATGAGTTTGCATCACGATTTGAGAATGAGTTTTCACTCATTGCCTATATCTCAAGTTCAATTGCCAACAGGGTATGGTATATTGATAGTGGGGCTTCTCGCCACATGACAGGAGTCAGAGAATGTTAGAACCTTCATTATTTTGAAATTTATTATTTTCTTTCAACTTGCTTTTTTGCACCATCATTTCTAGAAAAATGGTTAGAACCTTCATTATTTTGAAATTTATTATTTTCTTTCCAATTCTTCTTTCCATCATTTCTAGGAAATTTACTTTTAGCTGCATATGCATGATTCTTCTTAATATATCCTTCTTTAATAAGTCGAACTTATTCATCTAAAACAAACTTACAAAATTGATCAAAAGTTTTCTTGGGGGTATTGGGATTTAGTTGAAGATTATGACACACATAGAAATTGTTATTATAATCTTGTTGTGTGATCAAATGTTCAATTGATCAATGTATTTGTAGAATTTATAATATTGAAAAGAATTAGAGGAACATTTTCTATTTAGACCTATTTCTAGTATATTATGAAATTTGTGGTAAATTTCACTATTTCTTTAAAGAAAATTATGCCCCCCTAAAAGATATTATGCGTTATGAAGATCAAAGATGTTAGACCTATTCATCTAGAGATTACATAGTATAAATATAAATTTTTAAACATTGTCAATGCAAATTTTTGTATCAAAATTTTCTTTCATATTCCTTTCTTCAACATTAATTTTGGAAACAAAAATAAATTTATTGTATACAAAATATATTATTTTTATAACATGAAAATGATGTTTTTTTCTTTTGATGGATTATTTTATGTCATCCATAAGGTTATTTTTGCTACTAGATATGGGAGCACAAGCCTCAAGCTGAAATCTCTTTGACTGAGAGTCAAGAAATGAAAGATATTCATTCTACCAAATTCAGATAGGACACAATCTCGATCTCATCTCTCTTATACTGCTAATACTGTACATTTAAAAAATAAACTATTTATATCATTATGTGGGACACTCTACAACTTATCTCACACTTTGGATAACCACTTTTAAATACAATTTCATATTAAATTAATTTTAATATAAGACTTATGAGTCAAAGTCAAACCTAATACCTTCTCGTTGTTATGGAATATTCTACCACTAAACCTAGAATATATATTGTTTCCAAGGAATCCAATGTCTCCCGTGAGTTTGATGATGAGAACGACGAAAGACTAGACCTTTATTTGAAAAGAGAATGCGTAGAAAATTTAGCGATAAGATATGAAGCGGCAAAGCATCTTCAAAAACTGAAAATATTGTAAGTAATTACTATGATCTTTGACTATGCTGAGAATAATTGAACTTGAGTTGTTCAAAGATACCTTTTGTTCCAATAATTACTGTCTGTAATTTAGATGTCGCTCACATGCTCAACATATGCTTGATTATCTATTGTTGTAGGCTTTCATGGTCAAAGGGTACCCAACTAGGCTATGATGGTTTTGTAGACTGATTTTTGGAAGTTGAATAAGGTGGAATCTCCTATTGATGGTTTTATTTAAGTCATAAAACTTCTTTTGGTCAAGATGTTCATAATTTGTTTGCAGTATATCTTATGTTTCAAATCCAAGTGTATAGCTATACCCGAGAGTACTATCAGATTTGATTTATATGCGTCCCTACATCTGTAAAGTAAGAGATTGAAACTGTTATCAGACCTAAGAGGATCTAGAAAGTCTAGTTTAATGTACACCTCACTTCAAGGTACTGGTGATGTTTCAAGTGTTTGTCTTTAGTGGACCCCTAAGTCCCTATATATTTTGGTTGCCAACCATTTCGGGTTCTCTTTGGTATATCTTGATTTATTAAAGCTTACTCTCGAGATATTATTAGAACGATGGTCGCATTCAAATCAGTAGACTAGTTATATCATGTCTGGGTATAAGGTCATGTTTAAATTTGAGCCCTCTTTAGTCATCATAGAGCTACATTATTTACTATTCTCACACAACTGTGTGTTTCCGTTCTCGTGCAAATCACATGTCTAATTCTGAGTCTTTGTTTCCTTAGTTATTTCCGGGTAAATCGGTCAAGATTTGTGTTTTAGCAGACTCAAGCTGCTCTGTAAATCAGTTTTAATATGCATATAAAATCTAAAGAAAATTTGAGAAGCCTTTTAAAAAGTTTGATAAGATTTTTTATACTTTTTTAGTTATTTGATGAATCTTAGATTGATATTTATTTGGCTGAGAGTTAAAGATTGAGGGATATTTATTTTGTCAAATTTGTCTACGATACAATCCCAACCTCATCGCTTATGTTGTTGGTGCCTTATGCTTGGAAAAAGCTTCAACTTCACCATCATATGAAAGATCTATTGACAAAAGCCTTTAAAATTGAACGCAAAATTTTGATTGTATCATGTATTCTTACAACAAGACTCATACGAAGTCCAAAAACATAGGCATGAACAAATGCTATAAACACAGGTTTCAGTAGTAATGGGGCTAATTTTTGGAGTGTGAAAATACACACATTATTTTTCATGTGAATACTATTAGGGCTTTGATAGACTCATGTATTATTTGAAGATAATGCTTGTAGATTTATTGTATATTAATAATAAAAAATTTATGAGCAATTTCTGATTTGAAATAAGTTTGAGGTTATGTTTTTTGTGGCTTTAGAATTTTGTATAGGCAAGATTAAAACCTATTGTATATGAAAAGTGATAGAGGAAAAATTATCAAAATGATTGTAAACTTAAGGGATTCTACATCTACAAAAAATACTTAGTGAAGAGACAAAGAGGTTTGTTGTTGCTCTCTTGAAGATCACAATGCCACTCAAATTGAAGATACATTGAAGAGTTATCAAAAACAATGATTTGAAGGCCTAAAGGACTAGACTTTTGCTAGTTTGAAATGGCTGACATGAATTTTTATAAAGTATTTAAATAGATGCTTTAAGAAAATGAAGATATAGAAGACTAAATATCTAACATACTTGCACATATGTTTAACAAAGAGCCTTGGATAACAAGGGATGTATGGATATGAATGAGCATATGAGATTCCCAATCAGATAAAGATCAAGAATCAAGAATATCATTAGAGACTACAAAATGTTCAATGTAGATGTATTGCATACTCGAAACTACTAAGAAATATAAGATGTGCATATACAAATTAGATAAAGATGATGGAGATAGTTACACTGCTGCAAGAATTGAGAACTTCAAATACCACTTTCAAATAGGCTTTTTGTTATTAGTTGAAGTCAAAATTATAACCATCCTTATCTCAAAATTGTATTTTTGTATAAATTACAAAAAAAATCTAAATTTAGACTATATGGTTGAGTTGGAGGGAAATTTTCTTAACTCCCCTTGATTGTGCAAGGTCTACTAATAATAGAGGAGGTTTTAGAATATAAAACTTCTTTCATCATTATCATATTTTTATTTAGCTATTTAGGATGGCATAAGGCTTATATAGGGTTATGTAGGCTAGTCTAAGTGATATCTTTGGCATAAGTATGGTATATATATAGGAGTTATAGGTAGGCTATTCATCATGTTTTAGCATATCCAACCTCTTTCATAAGGTGATGGAATAACTTTAAGAGTAAGTGGTTTTATATATATAGATGTTGTTTTATCACATGAAACATCTTTCAGAACGTGATGAGTGTAATCCTTTAAGGGTAAGTGAAAGAATTTGGGTCCACTTTTTGGCCAAAAAAAGTGGAAGTTTTTTTTTGTGAAAATCAAAGTTTTTCATACTTTAAAAGGAAAAACTTTAAAAATTGAAATACATTTAAAAAATATTGATACCTTATATTTCAAGTTTATGGACAACTTTACTCACTAATTAAGTAATAAATAGGAAAAAAAATCAAATAATTAAAAAAATAATATATGAAAACTAGAAATTGTAATCCATAATGGTTTTTAATTTCTTCAAAAAATTCTAAATAAAAAGTTTTCAACTATAATAATAAAGTCATGTTTTCTTGTGGTGTTTTCATGGCATTGTACTTTTAGGTCCAAGGTTGATGATTGGATAACTTCCAATCTTAGAAAATTAAAAATCGTAGATTTCAATTTTCAAATTCTATGAAATGTGTGCTTGCTACAAATGCATAATCATTCTGAAGAGGAGTAGGAATATGCTATAAATAGAAATATGTAGCTTTTTGATATTAATATGTATAGTTATTTTAAATATCAAAATGGGTACCTACATTAAAATGGGTACCTATGATGTAGGAAAAAGGGATCTAGGATCTAAATCACACCTTCTCCTATGAGCATGTGTAAAAATATGGGGGACCAAAAAGTTACCACCCAAATTTTTTGGCCCCATAAAAGCCATAACATGAGTGTGATATAACACACTTGCATTGTTGCTCATTAAAGCAATAAAAACAAAAATCATCCTTCATTTTTTATATTTTCTCACAAGTTGCGCCTTGTAAACCCTCCTAAGTGTGCTCTTGAAAAGTTGAATTTCCACCAAAAACATTGCCAAATCTTCACCAAAATGCTACCAAGATGCTGAGGAGGTTGAAGGAGTAAGTATTTTTTAGTTTTTTAGTGTCAAATTTATATTAAATAGGTAGATTGAATGAGTTTT
Organism: Sequoia sempervirens; assembly: GCA_007258455.2. Classification (NCBI taxonomy): domain Eukaryota; kingdom Viridiplantae; phylum Streptophyta; class Pinopsida; order Cupressales; family Cupressaceae; genus Sequoia; species Sequoia sempervirens. The sequence continues at coordinate 339,449,629 of VDFB02000008.1, forward strand.
TCAGTTAAAATTTGTTTAATTTCAAGACTTGGTAATTCACCCCAAAATCTTGAAAATCCCTCTAGAAGAACAAAGAAAAAAAATACCTCCTACAATTCCTCATCATCCCCAAAGAACACAAGAAAACATATTAGGGAAAATTGAAAATAATATAAAATAACTTGAGTTAATTACAAGTTTCAAAGATCCTGCATGAACAAAATATCATAGGAACGCCCTTGCCCGATCATTGCAATCTATAGTTTCTCATGTAGAATTAGTTAGTGGGAAAATAAATAGTTGGTTTAAGAAGAGGCAAGAACTAAAACATTTTATTTCAAATAAATTATCATATAAACTTGTTAAAGAAGAAAATTGAAATCCGACTAATGCACACTCTTCACCAACCCATGAATGAATCAAACCTTACAGGTTCCATGCAAGAGATTCCCCATCCATTGATGGCACCACAAAGGGATAAATAACAATTTTTGGGATAGGTGGTGGATGGTTTTTTACCATCCTCCATGCTATAACAATGATTTTGTCAGTTTTTCCTCAATGAAATCTCAAATTATTTTGACATGTGAGAGTTCTAGGCTAGAGGTGGGGGATCTGCATAGGACAGAGTGGGGTCACAAGTTGACCCACACCAGGAAACAAGACCACTCACTAGACTAGACTATGAGCATGTGACTATCCCTTCTATTGTGAAGGAGGGTGTTGAGGTGGAGACCTTACTGTTCATTAGCTCGGTTACTTAGAGCCTTATAAAACAGACTAGGCCTCTAGTATGAAGTTGTTAGAGTGAATGGTTTTTTATCATTCACATTATCTTAAGTTAATTTACTGGTTGCTGTGTGTTTAATAGTTAGTAACTATATTTTAATTGTTTTGTATGTCTGTTACCTTTATCGTACCGACCATCTCATGCCTTTATAAGGTATGCTTTGTACATTATTTTTTATCTCATCTAAATTTCATTGTTTTCACTTCTGGTGAAATAACCTCTTCGTGTTGCTTCTCTTTTTGTGAAGGTATTGTCTTGGTTTGCAAGTGTTCTTGGAAGCCTACTCCAACATGGTATCAAATCATTTGTCTCAACCCCCTTCTGTTGAGAGTGTTTTCCAAAGATGTGTGAGATCGAAGCCCTTATTGGCATTTGAAATTTATTAAATTTCAAAGTTTCCATTACTTCAACTATTCATCATAAGTTCCTTCTGGTTGCAGGAATGATAGGGTGTTGGAGAGTCACAATTCTGCTCAAAAAGGTGTGATTTTGAGTTTCGTGTGAAAGAATCTTGTACAATAGCGACATTTGAGTGTGGGAGTTCGATACATTATTGATTGTACCTTCCTTTTGATCACATTGCTTCTCAAGGATGAGCTATTAATATCATTTATGAATTGGTCAAAGGCATTGTGCATGGAGAAACTTGTAGATTTGGCAGCCTGAAATATTTTGTGCAACCTTTTCCTTCAAAGGGAGAAATTATCCCACATTCTCCAGGCGTGACATTTCTCTACAATTTATATACAACTCTAAGCTGATGTTGTTATGAGCAATCTTGTTGTGGCATGGTGGGACTGGAAGCTTGGTCCAAGTAAGTTCTTGAAATTGTCATCATTTTTCCATCTATTGCAAGTTTTGTAGCTTAAAATTTTTCCATCTATTGCCAGTTTCTTGCTTTGATCTAGTGTTTCTTTGGAAAAGATTTTTTTTTTGGGAGATTGCACATTGTTGGTTTTATCCATTCAAGGGGGTATAAGAATCATATTGGTCTCTTCATCTTCATTTATACATCATTTTGGAACCAAAGATTGAACTACTCACTCCACACAACTATCACACATGGAAGCTCAAGATAACACATTGTTGCAATCTCAAGGTCTTTGGCAAATGTTGGATGCCAAAAAAACCTAAGTTCACTTAGGAATTTGAGAAGATTGTCCATCAAAACAAAATGGATGAGGTGAAAGGACTCATAGGCCTCCATGTTTTTTAATAACTTGTTGTTTCATATTATGGAGTGTACAAGGGCTAAAGAGGTGTGGGATAAGCTTGTTGAGTTGTATGGAAAGGTCAATCAGTTCAAGATCTCACAACTTGAAGATGATCTCACTTCTCTCTCTCTAGATTCCTTTTCCACTATTTAGGAATTCCTTGCATAGTTTGAGTTGATTTTGTCACAATTGAAATGATGTTGTCGTGAAAAAACAAACAAAGAGTGTATCTTCTTGATCCTATCTAAGTCGTATGGCACATTTCATGTATTTTGTTCCACCTTCTATTCTACCATGGATGTTATGGGAGATGCTTATCATATGCCTTCTTTTGAGGTGTTTTGTGATCAACTGACTAGGGAGCAATCAAAGTTGATCTAGATAAATTCTCTTCCTAAGAGTCATGATTTGATGCATCAATCTTTCAACTTGGAAAGGATAAGAATAAGAAGAAGACTAAGATAGATTCTCCTCGAGGTGGTGAGCATCCCTCTAAGTGTTAGGGTTAGAGATGGCAGATCTAACAATTAAATGTAGATTTTTTATAATAAATAGATAAACTAAAACATACACAGAATAAATCATAACAAAAAGAATTTAATGTGGTTCACCCAATCTGGGCTACATCCACCAAACTGCAGCCATCCAATACTTATATTATCTAGTAAAAAACCCTATTACAATCTTGTGAATAATCACATTTTTCATCCTACTGAAATACCCATCGGAACCCATTTTTACCAAGCTTAGAAGCTTCCAGATTTTAGGGTTCTACAAAATTGGATTTTCCTTTTTCATTGATTTTTCCCTTTTTTAGTGATCACGTGAAAAGGTAGGAAGAAAATTTTTTTCTACCGAGGCCAAACCGGAAGGGGGGGGGGCCGGTGTAGTATACCATGGGCTATCTGTTATAGCATGATCAATTGCCACATACCAACAATCTCCCACTTGCGGGAGACTAATCGGGGGCTCCACACCACCACAATCTCCCACTTGGAGACTGATCGGGCTCCACACCACCACAATCTCCCACTTAGAGACTGATCCTGGACGACACTGTTGTAATTACAGCTCCCATTGGAAATAAGTACCTTGGACCTTGCTACTCTATTATACTTGAATTCAACCTTGAAGACCAACCGAAGCTGAAGAGGAGCTCAGCTTCTCCCTTGTCACTGCCTTTGTAAATATATCCATTAGATTGGCATCTATATGTATCTTGTCCAGCTTGACTTATCCATCCTCCAACACAGAACGAATGAAATGATATCTCAACTATATGTATTTTGTTTTAGAATGCAAAGCAGAATTATTTGCAAGATGTATAGCACTTTGACTGTCTATAAATAAGTAATTTCCAACCTGTTGTTTTCCCAACTCATCCATGAAAAATTGCAGCCATATCATCTCCTTTGTCGCCTCTGTTGTAGCAACATACTCTGCCTCTGTGGTGGATAAAGCAACCACCTTCTGCAATCGAGAAATCCAACTCACTGCTGTACCACCAACTGTAAATACATAACCTGTGGTACTCCACCTGGTCTCTATATCCCCTGCCAAATCTGAGTCAACATAGCCCTTTAAATCAGTGTTAGAGCCCCCAAAACATAAGCATTTACTGGATGTACCTCTCAAGTACCTGAGAATCCATTTTACTGCATTCCAATGTTCAACTCCAAGATGACTCAAATACACTTCAACAACTCCTATAGCATGTCCATCATACGGTCTTGTGCATACCATACATCAAACTACTCTGGTGAAGCATATGGTACCTTGGACATTTTTTCGCTACCTCTCTTGTGTCTTTGGAAACATATCCTTAGTCAATTTGACGCCTTGACTAGGCAAGGTGTCGGCGGCTTTTGCATTTACTCATAGCAATCCTACTGCAACACCTTTTCAACATAGTGCTTTGAGATATTAAAAATCAATTTTCTGTTTTTCCTATCTCTACAAATTTTTATACCAAGGATTTGTTTTGCTGCCCCAAAATCTTTCATAGCAAAAGACTTTGCTAACTGTTGTTTCAACTCTCTTATGTAGTCCATGTTAGACCTAGCTACAAGCATATCATCAACATATAAACACAAAATAATGTAGCTATCATTATCCAACCTCTTAAAATAAACACAATGGTCAGAATTACACCTGCTGTAGCCTTGCTCAGCCATAAAACTGTCAAATTTCAAATACCATTGCCGAGGTTCTTGCTTCAAGCCATATAAACTTTTATTCAATTTGCACACTAGTTTCTCCTTACCTTTGACCTCAAATCCTTGTGGTTGTTTCATATATATTTTCTCTTCCAAATCACCATGGAGAAAGGTTGTTTTTTAACATCAAGGTACATTCCAAATGCAAATCTTGACAGCCACAATACTTAAAACAATACGAATAGAAGTCATTTTAACAACAGGAGAAAAAATATCATCAAAATCAATACCCTTTTTCTATGCAAATCCCTTTACAACTAATTTGGCTTTAAATATTTTCTTACCTCCATCCTCCTTTTTTAGCCTGTAAATCCATTTGTTTGGTAAAACCTTTTTACCTGCAGGCAACTTGCATAAATCCTAGGTCTAATTTTCCAGCAAGGAATCCATTTCTTCTTTAATTCTATGCTCCCACTGAACCTTGGTATCCACCTGCATAGCTTCATCATAATATTCTGGTTTACCAGCATCAGTTAGCAGAATAGTATACAAAGCGGGAGAGAATCTTTCTGGAGGTCTACTTAACCTTGAAGATCGTCTAACAGGAGTTTGTGGTATTTGCTGCTGCTGTTGTTGCCTAGCATGAGGAACCACTAAAACATCATTGGTGGGAATATCATCGAACACTACATAATCATTTTCTTTCTTCTCATCTTGCCTTAGCGGATCTTTGTTCAACACTTTTCATTGAATATGACATCCACAGCTTCTCACAATTTTGCGGTTTTCAAATCCAAAGCCTATAACCAAATTCATCCAATGCCATATCCAACAAATATACATTTCTTTGATTTTACATCAAGCTTGGTTCTATTTTAATAATCTACATGTGCAAATGCTTCACAACTGAAGGTCTTAAGAAAATAATAACTCACCTTCTTACCTATCCATGCTTCCTCTGGAATACCACAACCCAAAGGATTAGGAAGGACCTCTGTTGATTAAATAAACAGCAGTGTTTACAGTCTCTGCCCACATTTTTAAAGGCAGCCCAGTATGCAATCTCATAGTTCGTGCATGCTCCATTATTGTCCTATTCATGCGCTCAGCCACTCCATTTTCCTGTGGAGTCCTTGGAACTGTTTTCTGCCTACGAATACCATTAGAGGAACAATAATCTTCAAACTCTTTACTGCAATACTCACCGCCATTATTAGATCTGAGACATTTTATCTTTTACCCGTCTCATTCTCAATAAGCTTCTTCTCCATTTTTGAAAGTTTCAAATACATCGGATTTCTTCCTAAAATAAATCCATACCTTTCTAGTTGCATCATCAATGAATTTAACATAATACTGGAGAGCCACCAAGAGAAGATGCAGGCTAGTCCCCATACATCCATATGCACAAGCTCCAATTTCTCATCTTTCTTTGCTTCCCATCCTTGAGAAAACTAACTCTTTTTGTTTCCATACACAACTTTCACAGAAATCCATATTAACACATTTTAAACCTAGTAAAACATTATTTGAATGAAGTACTTTCATACCTTTTGCACTCATATACCCAAGTCTATTATGCCACAGTGTTGATTCAGAGTCCATAGCAACTATATGATCTTCTACATGCTAAACTGTAGCAATTGTTCCTAAACATTGACCTTTTTTCATAACAGTTAAAGTAGAAGGAACAATATGACCTATACAAAGATATAAGGTGCCTACTTTCACACCTTTTGCTGCCACTAAAGAACCTTTTGTAACCTTCCAATTTTATCACTAAATGTAACAACACAACCTTCATCATCTAGTTGCCTTGCTGAAATTAAATTTCTGCTTAACTTTGGAACATGCCTTACCTCCCGTAGTAGCCAATGATTCCCATTCTGCAACTTAATCTTGATTCTTCCCTTTCCAACAATCTGACAGGGTTCGTTATCTCCTAAATAAACCATCCCAAAATCCCCTTGGACATAATCAAGAAAATAACTTCTATGGGGGGTAGCATGAAATGAAGCCCCTGAATCTAACACCAAGAATCATCAGCATTATCAAGGGAAAGAACCAAAGCATCCTCATTAGATTTATTACTTACCATATTTTCCTCTTTGCTTCCTTCCTTTTTTTGTCTCCATCTTTATTTTTGAGACGGCAATCTTTCTTCAAATGACCCGGCTTACCCACGGTACCAGCAATCCCTCTTGTCTTTGGATTAGGACCTTTTGTCCTTTGATTTTTCCTCATGACTTCCCCACAATTTCGATTATTTCCTCTCTCCTTTGTTACGCCTACGCTGCATTGAACACTACGATAATGGATGTTCCACTGGCTTTTCCCTCTGAATTTCCTCGATCAAAATAACACCAACAACATCATCAAACAATGTATTCGAACCAGAAACATAATTGCTAATAGCCATTACCAAGCTATTCTAGCTTTCGGGGCAAAGAACACAGAATCAAAAGAGCCCTAACTTCTTCATCAAAGTTTACTTTTAGAAGTTAATTGACTGGTGACCGTATTAAACTCATTCAAATGATTAGTAACTGACCCACCTTCTACCATTTTCATATTAAATAAATGCTTCATAAGAAATACCTTATTCGAAGCAGAAGGCTTTTCATATAACTTCGCCAGGGTTTCCATCAACTCTTGAGTTGTCTTTGTTGTTGTAATATTAAACACCACCAATTGTGCCAGGCATAGACGAATACTGCCAAGAGCCTTTCTATCCAAGATCTCCCAGTCCTCATCTGACATTTGCTACAGGTTTCTTGGCTTTCTCTTCCAATGGTCACCATAAATCCTTTGATAGAGATAGTCCTCCATCTGCATCTTCCATAACTGATATTTCTGCCCATTAAATTTCTCAACCTTCTTACCCTCATCTGCCATTGCTCCCACTCAACCGTGAGACTCCCACTCAGCCGTGAGACTTTCCTACAGATGATAATCGAAACACAACTCACTTTGATACCACTTGTTAGGGTTAGAGATGGCAGATCTAACAATTAAATGCAGATTTTATATAATAAATAGAGAAACTAAAACATACACAAAATAAATCATAACACAAAGAATTTAACTTGGTTCACCCAATCCGGGCTACATCCACCAAACCGCAGCCATCCAATACTTATATTATCCAGTAAAAAACCCTATTACAATCTTGTGAATAATCGCATTTTTCATCCTACTGAAATACCCATCTGAACCCCTTTTTACCAAGCTTAGAAGCTTCCAAATTTTAGGGTTCTACAAAATCGGATTTTCCTTTTTCATTGATTTTTCCCTTTTTCGGTGATCACGCGAAAAAGTAGGAAGAAATTTTTTCTTAGGGGCTGCTGCCCCCGAACCCCCACCCGGGGCCTGGCCCGGCCCCAGACCCCAGCAAGGATAGGGGGCCAGAGTGTACAGTATACCATGGGCTATACAGTATAGAATGATCAGTCGCCACATACCAACACTAAGCCTAAGGAGAAGAATTATCAGAATACTGCACCTCCTCCTTCCTATAACTCGAGAATCATCTTCCAAGTCTAAAAAGAAGAACAATATTTTTTCCTTTTCTGGAAAGTCAGGGCATAATGATGCACATTGTTTTGTGAGGCTCGTAGCATTGGAGGAAGCTATGAGGAAGCACAACATTTCCATGACTATTTCTTCTTCCTTGGGAAAAGGTCAAGCCCTTGCATCAAGAGGTTTGTCCTCTACCCATGATAGTTGGATTCTTGATTTTGGTGCTTCACATCACATGACTCATGATGTGGATCTTCTTGATTCTCTCTCCGATAGTCATACTTCTCACATTATAGTTGGGGACTCTTCTCAAATTCTAGTTTTAGGGATAGGCTCAGTTAAGATGTAGGATGGTTACATTGATGATGTTCTTCTTCTTCGTAATATTTCTTAGAATTTTCTTTGTATTTATCATATTTTTCAACACGGTGATGGAAGGCTTGTTGAGTTATCTCCTAGTGGTGTGACTATTCAAGAGTTAGAGAATCTTGAGAAGGTTATTGCTAATGGTATAGTTGATCATGTAGCCCATTTGTATAATTTTTATGGATTTTATCCTTCATCATGGTCATGCTTTATTGCTAATGTAGATTCAGTGAGTAAGCTTTGGCACAAGTGACTTGGGCACCTGAATTATAGATATCTCCAATAGAAGAGAAAACAGAACTTGGTGATTGGTTTGCCTCAAATCTCTTGTTTTGATGGGGTCTACCCAGGTTGTGTTCTTGGGAAACATCATAGAGATACATTTCCAAAAGGTATGGCTACATGTTCTTCAACACCCCTTGAGTTGGTGCATACGGATCTTATTTCATTTCCCACTCCATTTCAAGGGGAAAATTATGTGCTCAACTTCATTAATGACTTCTACCACTACACTTCGGTGTACTTTTTAAAGTACAAGGATGCGATTATTCATTTCTTCATTACCTTCCATGCATTTTTGGAGTAGTCAAGACATTCCCTTGGGAATATTTGCATAGATAATGGGGGGAGTATGTCAATCAATTATTTTAGGATTTCTATAGTGCTCAAGGTATTCTTCATCAGCACATAGTTCCATACAGTCCTCAGCAGAATGGTGTGGCCAAGTAAAAGAATAGAACCTTATGGGAGATGAACAATTGTATGATTCAGTCTAGGTCCATGGCTCTAGCTTTTTAGGTAGAGGCTATCAATTTTGCCAACAACATTTAGAACCACATGCCTCACAAGGTAGTGAGAATATGAATCCTAAGGAGGCTTGGTCTCATGTCAAGCCTAAGGTCTCCTACTTTAGAGTATTTGGCAGTGATGCATGGAAATTCATTCCAACAGGTGGGCAAAAAGAAATGGAGAAGAAGAGTCAGCAATTCATGTTTGTTAGCTACTGTAAGGATGTGAAGGGTTATCATTTGTTTGATCTCATCACTCAAGAGGTACATTTTCATCATGATTTTCATTTTAATGAGTCTTTCATTTCAAACATAGATTCTCCATCACAGGCCTCTATCGAGCCCTTCTTCCTAGTTCTTCTTAAGAGGATGTTTTGTTTCCTATTGATGATGATGATGATGATGTTCCTAATGCTCCTGATGATGGTATTGATATTTTTGTTGACATATCTCCATCTTCTCCTAAGCCTGCACCCACACAACTACTTTAGGCTCGCACTCTTCTTAAGGATGTTGGTTCTCATGCAAGTGATCCCACAATTTCTCGTTGCACTTGTTCTCAAACTTTAGGTATCAGTCTCTTGAGTCACATAGTTTCTATTGATCCTCAGAAGTTTTTATATTCTCTAGGTGTTCCAAAGTGGGATAGTGCTATGGCTGAGGAATATTCTTCTTTGATGAAGAATCGTACTTGGGATCTTGTTCCTCTTCCTAAGGGGAGAAATTTGGTGCAGTGCAAGTGGGTGTATCATACCAAGTTTGGAAGTTATGATGGTTTTATTGACAAGTACAAGTCTCATCTTGTGGCTAAGGGGTTTTCTCAAGTTCAGTGCATTGAATATTCAGAGACCATTGTTCTTTTTTCCAAGATGGATTCCATTCCTCTTGTACTTTATATTGTTACATCTCAAGGTTTGTTAGTGTATCATGTTGGTTCCTTTTCCAGCAGAACCTCGAAATCCTCTAAATGGTAGCCAACCCTTATGGTTAAGTAACTTCATGGTTAGTGGGAAACACAACGAGTAATAGATTCTGAGGTCTTTACTCCTCTTCAGGCTCTGTGGGACCTAGGAGGATTTTCCTGATTATGTTCAAATGAAGTATATCTAATTGGTAACACATTCATACACATACTTATTCCTACTTATTGCAAATAATGTACTTCACTGAAGGTTTGACAGACCTTTAAGAAGATGATTAACTATTTGCTAGGAATTAGGGGTATTTCAAACCCACACATCATAATTGAGAAGATTTTTAATTGAATGTTGTTCTTATTTTAAATCTATGATCAGGTATACCAATAGCTCATTTTTATGCAAGGTTATCTAACAAATAGACTAGTGCTTCATCAATTGGGAAAATGGAGTCAAATATGCAAGAATCGGTAATATATAAGCTATTTAATTTAGAAATTGGTAGACTATTCTCATAATACTTTGTAGTATGAAAACTCACAATGCTTGAAACAATAACTTCTTATCAAATCCTATGTAATTTCCTACAATCTATAACCCTCTTGAAGCATTTAATCAACTCTTTGAGTTAAAGCTAAAATAAAATCATACGTTCAGTGGAACAACAACCATTAATATTTTCATTTATAACTTGTAAGAAAGATACATAGGAGAGTATTTGTTTCTAAACAAAGATTTTTTTCGATATCAGTAACTTCTACAAAATAAATTTAAGACTATTACATATAGGACTCATACCCAAGACAATATACTATTCTATTCATCCATATTCTCTATCAGAATGCCTTTTCTAAACTTAGCTCTTTACATAGACCATTTTGAGACCTAAAAGTCTAACCCTTGTAATGAGCCTTGAGACCCTTTTCTAGAATAAGGGAGCAACAAGCATCAGGCTCAATTACATTTACATTTTTTTTCATTTGAAGATCATTTACACCAAAGTTTAAGATGTTCCTCAATTAGTTACATGTAATCATTGCGAAATATGGAAGAGTAAAAGACCAAACTCCACATCCTCTTAATGAAGACATGACAACTCCTCAAAAGGAAAAGTTTGTTGCTGGAGTATCATCACCTTGTTCTTGTTGACCAAAGAAGATTCTCCACTCACAACTCGAGAAAAATTGTGCCTACCTTGCAGAAAGGGTATACATTATTTCATAGTTAAGAAGTTTGACACTTCTCCAACACACTAGCCTAAAAAAATTTCACATTAGTGCTAAACACAAAAATCCACAAGCATGCAAAATAGGAAAATCTTGACAAGGTGGACATAGTGTCATCAAAAACAAAAATGGGGCAGAAACATCAATCTGAGTCATCAACATCAGAGTATTCTCACCCTCGTCTTGTTTGTGGTGGAACTAGAGGAACCATCACCACTTCCCCATCAAAGTCTTCAAAAGGTACCAGGGATACCTGGGATAATAGTCACCCTCTAGATTAGTGTAACCTCCACTATCTGAAGGGCTATAAGAAACCTCAATGGGAGAATTATTTTTCCCCAGATAGGCCTTATGGTACTTGCACTTCTTCTTCGCCTTCTTTTCATATTCAGCCAGCTCCTTCCCTCTAAACTTGACCAGTTCTTCTAAAACGGTCTGGCTTTGTAGGAGATAATTGCTCCTTACACCATATTTCTTGAGTTTCCTATGTTCCCTTCTACCCTTTGGTCTTTCAGGAGCTCCCATTGTCTTAATTTCATCTTTAGGAGAATTTTCCTTAGATTATAGCAAACTCAATCTCCTAAACTTCTGAAGTGTCTGGACAGGTTCAAATGCCTTACTTATCTTCTTAATAACCAAAACAAGAAAACTTAGAAAACTCATAAAACTCTCACCAATTCTTCTCTTGGACTAAACTCAATTGTCTGTCTTTGAATGAAAATTTTGAATAAAAAATATTGTCATCAGTCCTCATTATATCAAGCCATACAAGCATTCCAACCATTAATACTCAAGAAAAGCTTATGCAGGAACTAACAACAATCTGCTTTGATTTTTTAAAAATCTCAATTGTCAATCATTTTTTCAAAATAAAACAAAAAATAGATATCACCAGTGTAACCAGTTATGATAAAGCTTAATTGTAGGTTATTAATGCACTTTCCTAATCAAAAAAGCCCCAAGTAGATATACATCCACTCTTGTACACATATTACTTAGCATCAATTAAAACACGTCGTGCCATGGTTACCTGCTCACCCATGGAGTTAATACACTTGTATTTCTTCATAGAAAAACAAAATGGAGTGATCTTGATTTGATCTTAGAGTATTTATCTATACCCTGCCTTCCTTTATTTTCACCTTCCCACACATACCAATAACTGTCAAAATTGACAAAAAAAATCTCAAACATGTGCTTTAAAGAATAATCTTAAAAATGGTACCATTTTTTTATCATAGTGCTAGCTTAGCCAAATTTAGTAGCATTCTAATTCCAATAAAGTCCATTAGAGCCTACAAAATGTCTATGTGGAACATGCTTGCTTTCCTGCTGAAAAATATGGGACACAAGTGGACCCCTCATGGGATGGTGGGGAGCGGTTAGGATTGAACCACACCACCTACCATCGACTATCAATCTCCTTTCTTTATGAATAAATCGCCATCTCCAAATCCTAGCAGGTCCCAAAAAAGTGAAAATGTCACTTTTCTTGCTAGCCCGTGTGATCATCTTTCCTTATTGCATAAGATGGACGACCACGCGGGGAACGGTCTCGATGAAGACATGTGTTGCAGTTTCCATCGTTGATCTTTTTTTTTTAGCTATTTATGTGGTCATTTTGGAAACACTAGTCCCATCGCCATATGTGACACGTGGCCATCACTCACTAGCTTGTGTGTTTTAAAATAATATGAAATGGACCAACACAGGTGTGTAGGGAGTGGTAAAGATGTGGCCACGTTACTCAATGTCATCCATTGATCTTTTTCAAATGGCACTAGCTATCTTTACCAAGGATACTTGGCCCACCAATATTAGAGATACATGGTAGAAGCTTGACAACCCATGAGAATAAAATAATATAAAATAAATTAGCATGAGGGCATGAGGAACAGTGGTGATCAACCCTTGACAATCAAACAACCAACATGAAAACCTAATTTTGCACATGCCACAAAAGTTAATTTAAAAATGGGGACAACTCTAGGCTAATGGGAACTTGACCCTTAAGGACAAAGGCTACAAACTTAAGTCATGGAAATCAACCCTGATCATAAAAAATTTAACGTTGAAAAGGGTCAAGGTGACTGACAAACCTAAACTCAGGGGGTCGGTGAATACAACGACTTCAATGGCATAAGTGGCAACTTAAATGACTAGATACTAGGAACATTAGTTCAATGCAAAAATATAATGACCAAGGGTTTTTGGACTCATAGGTTGATTGTGAGGGATTTAAGCAACACAAAACCCAAACAGTGTGACGAGGACACAACCCTAAGCCAAAACGAGAGTCCAAACCAAATGATGCAAAATTCAAAATGGAATCTAGAGAATTTTTGAGGGGTTCCATCAGTGGCTCTAATTGGGGACACATGCCTCTCGTAGGCATGGTGAGATCCCAGAATCATGGGTGAAGCAGACCAGGCACAAAAAACAAAAATAGGACAACCAACATATATATAGTTTCTTACATAGGACATAAAGACCTAAATTGGGAGATCCAATTTTATCCAATCTGATACCTTCAGCTGAGGTGCAAATTTTAGTATGCACCCTACAATCTAATCTAGGCTTCAATTATAGTTGGTGGCACCAAGCCACTAATCTTAGGGCTGATTCTTTCCCCTATCAAAGACCAATCTATTGAAAGAACTGACCTTCCTCCATCCAATTTTACTTTTTCCATACCACTACAACATGTATAATCCTCCTTTTTTGAGCAAAAATATGTGGTTACCCTTAAAACTTGCATGTTCACAATCATTTTTATTAACATCTCTCACAAATTTTTTGAGCATACCATTGCCAATGTAATTTTTGTCATTCTACATTGTATAACCAGGCATAAACTAAAAATTTTCATCATCACATGACACACCTATGTTATATTCAACAAATGAAACATGCTCATACTGAAAATAACATTCCTTGTCATTGATCTCACTTTTATGCTCCATCAAAAGACCTCACTAGTGAACTAGAAACTGAAAGTATTCATATTCCTCCAAGTAATTGGCATCATGATACTCAACTTTGTCTACAACATTGGTATCAAATGTGAAACATTCATATGTAATTCCCTCTACGAGCTCACCAATGCGTTGCTTTCTTTGCTTAAGGCCACATTCTAACCCTGTATCAGATGCATCATTAGAGTTCTCAATAAAGAGTGGATTTTCTCTACACCAATAAGGCTTATCATTTCTCACTTCTAGTGCAGATGGAGGGTCATCAAACAATGGGTTTTCTATTACATTCATTATAGTTACAAAAGCCCCAACTTCCTTAACATGAAGATCTAAATCTTCCATATTATCATAATCATAATCACTAGAAGAACATATTGATAGATTTTCAACTTCATTCACATCATCTATAGTTAACATTTTTTACTCACACTCTAAAAATCATTCACATGAATAAATTTGTTCCTTATCAAGCAAACATATGTTTCCCTCATCATATTTCCTATTTTCAGCAAAAATTTCAATCTCTTCTTTGTGAGGAAGAATATGAATATCAGAGGAATGATCATATTTATTACTAGCATTACTACTACAACAAGAGGACTTCTTTATATTGCAACTTTATTCAGAATTTTCAAACTGAATATTTAGTCTTATGTCTTCAATAGGAGTGCAAGTATTGGAATCTTCAGAAGAATTAGAACCAAACATTTCATTTTCTTCACTGAAGCATGATTTTTCAACCTTGGCTCCACTCTCTTCTTCTTTATATGAAATATCACTTCTTAGCTCATGTGGAGCCACAAAATCATCATCATCATAGGTTGAGAACATGATAGTTTCCTAGTGATCATCTCTAATTTTTTCAAAAAGAAAAACATATTCACACACTTGGTCAAGCTCAACAAGTTTTAACTCCTTTGGAAAAGCACTCAAACCTAGTTCATAAGATTCATAAAACAAATCAATGCACTCTAATTTTTTAGGTCTGTGACATTCAGGAATTGAAGAAAGAGTACCCATAAACCTTGCATAAAGATCATATGATGATTCTTCTTCATGTCTTCTTATGCTGGAGAGGGCTTGAACAAAGATTATAGGATAAAAAATGCATGCAACTTCTTGAATATTTATTTGGGGCTCTATGCGATCCTCATTATGGAATAATGTGCAAGCTGAAACAATAGGGGCATAGGTGCTTTGAAATTCATCTTTAATTTCTTCATTACACCTTTCATCAATAGTTGGTATCTTAGGGCAGCAAACATTTGTATTTAAATAACTTCTTTGCATCCCATACTTTTGGTTGTTTTCAATATTCATTGCTATACCACAGGCTTGATTCAAATTTTTAGGATCATTATCTCTCAATAGATAGGTCATATTACTATCAAAAGATCACAAATAAACAACCAAACACACTATATCACTTAATCTCAGGACCTTAGGAATATCCGTTAATGTTTTAGCAAATCTTTAGTTGAATGATGGAACCAACTTGTCCTCTTTTTCAATGTTCATAAATTTATTTAGCATAGAACTAGCATTGATTCTTTCACCAAATTTCTCTATGAAGACTACTTTGAACTCACTCCAAGAATAAATAGAGCAAGTTGGTAAATCAGAAAACCGATCTCTTATAACTCCTTTCAAAGATTGAACAAATAGTCTCATAATTATATCCTCATGATCCATTTCATAGTCATCCATTAAATTGTTAAATTCTTTCAAATGATTATTTCCTGATTCATACTTTGTACCATTGAACTTTGGTAACTTATCTCTGATTTCATGTGGAATAACATTTGGGTAACCATTAATTCCATTGAAATTAATGGCTCTATATCTTTTAGAGTTAAAACTTCTCTTACAACCTGACTGGAGCGGATTACAAACCATGATTGCACTATTAAGCATACAATGATGCATATATTGATGATATGCTTCCTTATACCTTCATAAGTTTTTTCATATCAACATTTCAATTATAAAGGGTACTTCTAAGTTTTTTTACAACATAATCTTAAGCTTTTAGAATGCAAATTTGATATTACTTAAGACCTTATAAATGAATCTCTTCAAAAATAATGCATACTTCATTGTAGACGTTATAATCTAGTAATACAGAAGTATGCAAGACAATCACTACTATTCCCTTTCTTAGTACTTAATTCACTCGATAGGGAATCAACATTCTTTCAAACTTGAAGAATTCTCATAAACTACTTTCAAACATGATAATACTTTCTTTAAATTTATGATAATACCTGGAAACTTGGAGCAACTGCTAACCTTTCTTCTTGATTGATTTTTTTTGTAGATATGGGATTTTCTTCAAATCTTCAATAGGTTCTTTGGACATAGTCACCATCTCTCTTTACAAAGGAATGAACTTCAAGCAGCATGGAGCTCTTTAAATAATGAATTTTTTTTTGGGTCTTCTTCCATAGCAAAGTCACACATAAATAATTTGAAATTGTACTACAACAAACTCACTTCTAGGTCTAAAAATTTCTCAATACCTAAACTAGATGTTCAAATTCACCAAATTCTTGACTCTGAAGGCTAAATGATCTTCAAACAAAATTTTCTCAAAGTGATCCCCAGTGGAGCCACCATTTTTGTTGGTTCCTTTTCTAGAAGAACCCTGAAATACTCTAAAGGGTATCCAACCCTTATGGTTAAGTGACTTCACGATTAGTGGCCAACACAATGAGTACTAGATTATGAGGTCTTTACTCCTTCTCTTTAGGCTCTATGGGACCTAGGAGGGTTTTCCTTATTGTGTTCAAATGAAGTATATCTAATTGGTAACACATTCATACACATATTTATTTCTACTTATTTCAAATAATGTACTTCACTAAAGTTTGACAGACCTTTAAGCAAGTGATTAACTATTGTAGACACTCAAAATATCCCGATCGACATCATGCACTTGATTTTGATTAACTAACATTGATTCTTCCTTAATCATTTCCACACTAACCAATTAATTGAATAATCTTCCTCCTAAAATTAGATAATACACTTTATCAAATTATTCTAATGTTCTTTCCTTTAATTAAATAAATCAAATTATTTAATTAAAATCCTAATGTTCTTCCTTTAATTAAATAAATCAATTTTATTTAATTAAAATCCTAATGTTCTTCCTTTAATTAAAAAAATAAATTTTATTTAATTAAAATCATAATGTTCCAACATCCTCTCATTTGATTTAAATAAACCCAAGCATTTAAAATAAATTTCATAAATCAATTAATTTCACCTAAGTTAATTAATCCTAGATTAATTAACTCCTAACACTAATCCCCCATTTCTCTAGCTTTTAACTCCACACCAGGGTAATTCAACCTTGGTCAAATAACCAAGTTGCACATGTAAATCAATTTATTTGATTTACTAAATTACACTATTTTCATTCAAAAATGGCATATTCTTTGAATATTCCACCCACTAGACGTTTCCCTCCCAAAGGACTTTTGTCCTCTTTATGAAGCCACCTTGGCATTAAAGGCTCTTACATGTCCTCTTTTTTGACCCACCTTTGCATTAAGGGATCTTACACCTCCTCTTACACAAGTCACCTCTTGGCATTCATTCCTCCTACACATCCCATCTCCCAAGATGTGCTCACACATGTGTGAGCACATCTCCTCTAGATTCATTAGCATGTTGACAAGTGGCATGATGTCATTGGTCTAATCTTTAATCCCACATTCTCCCCATTCTTCATTTTTCAATGCTTCTTCCTTATAAATAGAGCCCTTATCTATTGAAAGGGGAACCACAATTTCATGCAAGGTTATTATTCACAATATCATCCAAGTTAGCATAGAATTTCTCCATCATAGCTAAGTTCTTGCCATTTTATTCATCACACATCCATCATCAAGCTTATCAAGGGATTGGAAAAGGGGTTCTTTCCACATCAAAGAATCACCAATCCCCCAAATGGGATGCTGGTTTGAGCATTTAGAGCAATATTTCATTAGTAGTTTATTTGATATTTTACTTTGTTTTCATGTTCTTATGTTTAAATGAATTTCATAGGGAATGCTTAATTTCTACTTGTTTATTGACTAATAATCACTTGTTTGTTCATGATTGAGCAGGTCTAGGAAGAGCATTCTACATTTGACACTAGAAGGAGGGCACAAATCTCAAAATTAACATGTTTTTTTGGCCATTTCCATCATTTTTTCTCTGTTTTGTTTTTCCAGGACATAGAGAGACACTGAAATCTCAAATAGCAATATTGAAAAAGGAAAATAGAAACACAATTGCAAATAGAAATGCTTAAATTATTAAATAGCAATGCTGAAAGTCTCAAATAGCAACACTGAAAGTCTCAAATAGCGACACAACTGTGGAAAGCGATGTTGGGTCTATGCAAGAGATCAATTTTTAGATTTATTTCAACATGTGCTTTATATATTGATCTCCTCTAACCATTGACCTATTTTGTGGCTTTGTTTTTTTTAGGTTGATCAACTTTTGCAGGTTAGGTGACAATGAAGAAAAAAGAGGAAACAAGGGGAAGGCCTCTTAAGATACTATTTCATGATTGTAACAAGTGTTTCTTAACACTATGGGGACACCTATAACCCAATCTTTAGAATCTTGTTATCTCTCAGTTTAGGACTCAACTACATCTCATTTGGGTTTTAAAAAGAACACACAAAGGGTTAAAAAGAACATTAGAAACTCACTAGATTTGATTTTGGGTCTTAAAAATTGAACAATCAACTTCACACTCAAATTTGGCGATCTAAAAAAAACTCATTACTACTTTTGAGGGCTAACAAGAATTCGTGTTTGTTTTCTTTTGTAACCTTTTTTACAAACTAATGTCATTTGAATGTGTATCCACTTCTCTCATGCTTCACGGTGATCTTGAGAATCAAAATTATTTTAGTGGCATTAGGTTGTTTAAAATATTGCCTCCACATTTCAAATTTGGGTTTTTAAAAATTGAACAAATATTGCTAGTGTGAGAAAAGGCATTGAATGTGTTCTCTCTTTGTTCACACAAAAAAAGATTGATCGAACTAAGGATGTACTTACTCACTTTTGTTCACCTTTAGAGGGACTACATTGGTAGGAAATAGTACTCACCCCAAGGGAATGACCCAAGTGGTAACGAGCATAAGCCAAGCTCTTCCAAACCACTATATAAATTTGTGGTTATGATAAAAATCATAAACAATGGGAAGCCGTGCATGATAACTCTCCCCTAGTGTCTTTATGATGCGTAAATCCCCTGTTCTAAGGGTTGGTAGATCTCTCACAAGGAGTTTATCATTGCACCCCCTAAACTGGATGCCCTTATTATGAACCTTTATTTAGAATCCAAAATCCCAATATTTGTTGGCATCAGGAGGTCGTACCTTTGGAGCCATCCCACATATCTGTGGTTCTTTGTAGAGATGAAATGTTTGTCATGGGAGATTCATGAGAACTTAAAGCTTGGATGACCCATAGAAGTGAATGCCATGGAGGGGAGCCAGTGTGGTCAAGCTTCTAAACATCCACTCTGAATAAGTGTAGCTGGAAAAATCTAAATGGGAATTCAACAAATATTTTCTTTTCCATCCTAGGGTTGTGCAATATTTGAGTCATTTAAACACATTTCTTGGTTCTGAAATCTTGAAAACAAGCATTTAACAAGGTCATAAAATTTCAAACCCTTTAGAAGAGACAAATACCTTTGAAAAGTCCAAGTATTACTACATGACCATAGGGATTTATCCTTAGAGGCTTCTAAATATTCGGTCCTAAATCTCAATTTTCTCTCTCTAAAGTCAACATTAAGGAAATATTGGCTTGCTTTCCTTGTTTTCCACAAAATGGACCTTGTGAGATGAAAAGGAAATTGAGACATAGACATTCAGTTTGAAAAACTAAGCCAGAAGTGTGGATGTGATAAAAGCAATTCGTTAATCAAGATGAAATCAATTGAACCCCACGCATGTGCTTGTTTATCTTTTGTCTTATGGTATTTTGAGCAAACATTGATCTTTTGGTTTGAAGTACTCTTAGGGAAAAGCATGGTCTTCAAAACCTCGGTATTGTAAACAAGTCCCTCTTAGGTTCATTTAGGATCAAAATAACCAATCATTTCATCCATCTCAAACATCAATCAAATCCCATCTCACAAACAACTTTTGAACCATTGGAAAAATAATTCATACTAGGATTTTGGTAAAATCCTTCAAATCAACATCAAAATCTCCTTGTTTGGTTAAGTGTGTGTGGATGAATCCTTCCTCATACATCTAGTTAATTTATCATCCCTGTGGACAAGTTTATTCCAAGATAACATCTAACATCTTGGGGTTTATAAGTCCATTATCCAAATCAAATCAAACCAATCCAATAAAAAATCATACAGTCTAGCATTGATCCAAAGTTCCTAAAAGTTCAACACCCATATCACTCACCCTTTCATTCTTCATCTCATCATTGGTCCTAAACACCTTGGGGGTCACTTTTGCAACAAGGTCAAAACACAAGAAGAACATGGAATATAAACTTGATTCATACATCATGAGTAATCTAAATCAACCAAACTATCAAAGCCTTACAATTTTGATTGATCTTATCAAAACTCACACTTGTACAATCCATACATGGGATCATTATCTCCTAAAAACCTCAATGGTACAACAAATGTGAGTATGCCCAATCTAAATTTTGTAACACCTTTCCCTATGGTAGATTTAAATCAAAATCCAAACCTACAAATCTATCAACCAAACAATCAATACATGAGTCTTCAAGAAAATAACATTATCCCACCAAATCCATACATGACAAAAGTGAATATACCAAGTACAAGTTTACCAAACATGAACATTTCAAATCCACACTTGGTAAAATTTGGGATAGATATGTTTGTGAATCATACAAATGTTATTCAAAGTCTAAACAATATTGTAGTGACTCCATGTATTGATCCAAGTAAAGGTAACACCATGCAAAATCAAAGTTACCTAAAGCAAGGCAATGTGATTCACAACCACAACAATGTTTAATTTCAACCTATAATACCAAATCTAAACATCATCCCAAATCATAACATTTTCCAAAATCAAAATTTCCTTGATCCGATACACACACCACAAGTATACATTCCAAATCTGCTTGAACAAAAACCAAATCAACTATATCAAGGGTGTCAAGATCAAAATCAAGATCAAATTTTGTGAGATCAAATTGCTACACTTACCAAAATAGTTGATTCATTGCACCAAGAGACATCTCCACCCCAAAATCAATACAATCTTTCATTGGTTAAACCATGTCATCAAAGCATTGAGTTGTTCCCACAACCACATCAAGAACAATATCTCCAATGTCAAGAGGTTGGATATCAAGATCAACAGCATCAAAAACAAACCCAATCACCACATCTCGAAGATCAATCACCACATCTCCAAGATCAATCACAACAAGAATCACCTCAACAAGCACAAATCTCACAAGATTAAAAATGTGAATATACTCCTCTTGGAGTGCCAATTTAATCAGTGCTAAGACAACTAGTTAATGAAAAACTCACCACTCTTCCAAAAGAAAGTGCTTTCAACTCTGTCCTAAACTTCCCTTGGAATAGGGGTAGACCTTATTGTGAGTATCATAGAGAAAATTTTCATAAAACATCAAATTTTATTCAACTCAAAAATCTCATCCAAGACCTTATTGATCAACGAAAAATAGCTATTGAGGACAATGATTAGGATTCAAGCACTAGTGATAATAGTGACAATCTCTCCACCACAATTGTTGAAAACAATGATCAAGATCTCTCCATCAATGAGTACCTTGAAGATGTTTCTACCTCATCCAACGATCAAATCAACATACATCAAGAGTCACTTTTTAATCATGATCAAAATCCACCAACAATACCCAACAATGATCCAATTAAGGAAATGCTAACATCATTTGATCCTATGGTTGAAAACATTGACAATATATGCACCACAATTGTTGAAAACAATGATCAAGATCTATCCATCAATGAGCACCTTGAATATTTATCTACCTCATCCGATGATCAACTCAACATACATCAAGAGTCAATTCTTAGTCATGATCATGTCCCCTCAACAATATCTGGCAATGATCTATTTCAAGGAGTGTTAGAATTATTTGATCCTATTGACATAATCCATGATCCATCGACCAATGATCATATTGAAAATGTTTCTACATCACCTAATGAGTTAGAGGAAATATCTCAATAATTATTTCCAAAGCATGATCAACATCTTTCACCAAAGTCTAGCAATGGTCCTTTCCAAGACACAGTGACATCCTTTGACCTCATGGTTATAGATATTGAAGGAATCCTCAACTCAACATTTGATCCAAGTCCACTCAAAGCTCAAGAGGATATTGAGCCACTTCCCATTCCTAATGAAGATATCCAAAACCCTTTATAGGCATTCCATCCTTTGAAATTGACCCATGTCAAGAACTTGATCCAAAGCATGTCAAAAGAAATTCCAAAATTAATCAAATTCAAGAATGTGGATCTCCAAAATACTACAATGATCTAATGGACACTCTACAATCTATACAAGATGTTGCAAATGATGATCATATCCATATAGCACATATTCCTCCATCTACCCATGAGATACTTACTCCTAATGGACATGTGGATGATCTTCACTCAAAACGAGAGTCTCATACTCTTGATATAATTACCAAGGAACAAAAGTCTCCTACTCTTAACATTTGTACACATGATCAAGATATAGAAAAATCTAGAGACATATTAGAAATGGGTCATGAAGAAGGCTTCTACAGAAGTTGTGAATTAGAAACATCCTGCAAAGACATCAAAAATGAATCATGAGGAATACTTTTACATAGATAGTGAATCATCAACACCTCTTGAAGAAGCATTAAAATCGAATATTTCACAAGATCAAGCAAAAGATATGAATCAGGAAGTTATCCCACTTATGGAGGATCCTATCACTTATAAAATTGGATCACTTACCTTTTTAGGGCAAGCTATCTTATCAATGAAGAAACTATCACCTTTGAAGATCCACAACAGAACAGAGAAGGATTAGCACCCTATTTCCAAGGTAAATCATATCATATTACAAATAAAATGTTTCAACAGATGAATTATCAAGGCAGAGGATTAGGCCTACATGAATAGGGTATCCTAGAACAAGTGCAGATTATTAGCAATCCTAAACATGAAGGTCTTGGTTATTCAAAAATTAATGGATCTAAACATATCAATGATACCACTATAATGCTGGGAAAATTTTATCTAGTGCAAGCATCAACATAGGGAGCACAAAGAGTCCTTATGGTGAAACCAATTCCAATACTACAACTAGCCACGTCATGAATCTTCATCCACTCATCACCCCATCCACAAATTGGGACCAACATCAAAAGAAGGATGAGAATCAAAGTAAGAACATCATCAAAGGAAAATAAGTAGTGAAGCATAATGGAAAATTCAAATACACATGGATACCAAAGAATACAAAGAAAGATTATCCCTATAAAAATTCATTAGTCAAAGAAACTATGCGGAAAACTAAAAGAGGGAAAATTATCCATCAAAGATGTTCACAAAGGAAAAAGTAGGCTTCTCAAGCAACGGAAAAATTATATCAAGCAGTTGGACCTAATTCCATTCACACTTTCGTATCCACCCATTATTGCTTATCGTCCCAAGTTTGGAGAGCCAAAGGTTCCAAACTATCAACTAATCCATCTCCTATTCCTAAACACACAACATCGTCCACACCTCCACAAATGATATTCAATTCTCACATTGACCATGTTTGGTAGCAACCCTTCATCATAAGGATTTAGAAGGAACTCTATTGTGATGTGTGCATAAAGATCTACTTAGAGTTAACTTCGGTATCAACAAAGTAGATCAAGAATCTCAAAAGTTGTATTCAAGTGCATGTATCTTGGAAAATAAGCTTCTTCAAGAAGGATATTGATGGTACGTTATGAAAAATCGTCTACATTGAAACCACTAGGTGGTTCAACATGAGCTTAAAATCTTTCAAAATTTAAAAAAAAAGATTAAAAAAATCATGAAAATAGTAAAGATAAAAATCATCTTCTAGTGAAAACCACTATGGTGGCACTTTGGACAAGTACCATGATGAAAACCTAGCGAATAGGCATCATGTGTAGAATCAATCATTTACATGCACTAGTTTAGGTGGAAGCATCTCGTCCCATCCATAATAAATCCAGCATTCCATCCATCTTATCCATAATAAATCCATTCATCCATGAACCATTTATCCAATCCATTTTCATCCATCTACATCAATTTTCCAAATTATCTTGATCTTGACAACTTAGTTTGGTGTACACTTTACACTTGCTTATGGTAAACATCTTGATATGGGTCATTTTCATTGATCCTATCCTACCCAACATTATTTGAGCCATGAAGCACTATCCAAATGAGCATCCTCTGTTTGAACACCTTATCTTATCGCAAAATAATCCATATCCCTCCATCCATACATCTATCCAAGCATCCACCCATGGCATTCCATACATTGCTAGATATTGGAGTAGGTATTTACATCTTGCTAAGTTGGGAATAAATATTGATCTATATCTTCCAACTTATGTGGTGATCGGAACATTGGAAAATGTAAAATCAAATTGGTCAAGCATTTGTGAGCCAAAATCCAAATCACTAGCCCATGGCACATTTTGACAAGAAGATGTTCCTTATCAAATTTTATCTTTAATTGAACATAGATCCAAACAATCAATCCCAATTGCACCTAATGTATGCTTCAACATCACATCAAATAATCCAAAACCAACTTTTGTTCCAAACCAATCTTCACAGATCTTGATCAATCAAATCCAATCAATCCATCATCATCTTGGGATATCCATCCAAATCCTTGTGTGGCTTAAAACTATCTTTTCATTGTTGTGTATCCTCAACAATGTTATCATCATTAATCCATCAATTAAATCCAATCAATCCATCATCATCTCGAGATATCCATCCCAATCCTTGTGTTGCTTAAACACTATCCTTGCATTGTTGTGTATCCTCAACAATGTTATCATCATCAATCCATCAATCCAATCAATCAAGCTTAACTTGGTTTTCAACAAAATACCAAAACAAAGCACTGATATTATCACACATATCCATATCCAAATCGTCAAAATCATGTGAAAATCCAAAAACATCCAAAACATACCAAAATCCCAAAGACAAGTCAAAAAGTCTAAAAAATTCAAAAATAGAGTCGTCTTGTCAAACTATGGGTCATTGAGCTTAAATGTAGGCAAGGCCATCATCGATGTGCCCCCGAGACACCATAGGTCAGTCCTTTGGGAGTCCGTCATAATAAACCGACAATCCATTTGTACATTTCTCATCAATAAATGAGTCTGTGTCAGTCGAACTATGTGATCTCTATGTGTATAACGTAGGAAAGGCTAATCTTTGATCAGTCCTCGAGGACCTTAAGATAGGTCTTTAAGTTAGGTTATTGGTCAAAATATCAGAAAACACTAAAAACATTGAAAACTTTAAAAAATCAAAACATTTGTAAAACATCCCAAAAAACCCAAAACAACCTCAAAACCTCGCAAAATACAAAAAACATTCAAAAAACCCAAAAAATCATCCATCCCATTTCCCTTTCACCTGCAATCAACTTCCACTCACAATAAATTGATCGTCACCTTCACCCTTCGACAACACAATCGAAAACAGGTATAGCAAATTGAAAGTATGAACTGAAATGTGAAAAAATATTAATCTTAGGTCAGTAGGTAAACAAGTTGGTCAACTCTTCGTATCAATAGCCTATCATCCATTCAACCTCACCATCATCTGATAACATCATGTCCTAGGATGCATCCTTCCTACAATGGACATCAACATTAGACATCACCGTAGTTTAGTCTTGGCTCCAGGAGGTATGAAGAAGATTAGCTTGTCTATTTACTTGATCTTTTTCTTGTTGATTTATCTTATTGTGCTCATTCCAATGACCTCTTGATGATTTCTATTAAAATGGTTTAGAGAGAAAGGAATGGAGAATTGATCGTTATCTTTCGCTTCTTGTGCTTGTTGTATATTCTTGTAATATAACCTTAGTCAATACTTGCATTGTTAGGGGTGTATGGAAGGTGTTTTGGATAGCTTGTTGACTATTACATTGGGAGGTTATGTCTTCCTATGTTTTTGTCCAAGATGTTTGAAATATCTGAAGTACATCCTAATAAGGTTTTGTATGCTAGGTGTGAACAAGGATTCTCCTATCTGATTATCGAGTCAAAGTCCATCTCACTAGGTACAACGCCATCTTGGTTTTCTATACCTTGATGCATCGTATCTATGTGTGTGATCAAAACTAAGGAAAGTTGTGCTCTTTACATCCCCAATCCCTAGATAAGCAATGCATCATCATCATTCATCATCATATCTAATAGATTCTCAATGAATCGTAGACTTGTTAGGACTCTGCATCTTCTTGAAATCAAGGGTCGATCCCTCTCATTCTTCTATCCTCTTTTCACGCTAGCATAATATCATGTCCATCATGCATCCACAAACCATTAGCATACATACATCTTATAATCATAGCATATCACATCATCCATCTCACATGTATTACATAATCATTTAAGATGTTTATGATAATATAGATTTGTTATTCTCAGCATCTTAGTTCATCTCATTTGCATCATCATTATAATATAGATTTGTTAGTCTAAGCATCTCATTACATAACCATCCATACATCCATCTTGAACCTCTTTGTCGTGAGATTGAACCTCAAATCGAAGTTTTTGTCTGATCTCTTGAGGGGGTAGTATACCAATGTAATTATTCTTGCTAGAGTGGAGCATCCAAAAAAATTATGAAATTTTTGAATTTCGATCTTAGAGGTGTCATTATTGAACCAATGCAATTGGTACATTGCTTCAAAGAGGGGAAAAATGTAGACACTCAAAATATCCTGATCGACATCATGCACTTGATTTTGATTAACTAACACTGATTCATCCTTAATCATTTCCATGCTAACCAATTAATTGAATAATCTTCCTCCTAAAATCATATAATACACTTTATCAGGTTATCCTAATGTTCTTTCCTTTAATTAAATAAATCAATTTATTTAATTAAAATCCTAATGTTCTTCCTTTAATTAAATAAATCAATTTTATTTAATTAAAATCCTAATGTTCTCCCTTTAATTAAATAAATCAATTTTATTCAAATAAAATCCTAATGTTCCAACATCCTCTCATTTGATTTAAATAAACCGAAGCATTTAAATTAAATGTCATTAATCAATTAATTTCACCTAAGTTAATTAATCTTAGATTAATTAACTCCTAACACTAATCGTAATGTTCCAACATCCTCTCATTTGATTTAAATAAACCGAAGCATTTAAATTAAATGTCATAAATCAATTAATTTCACCTAAGTTAATTAATTCTATATTAATTAACTCCTAACACTATTCCTAATGTTCCAACATCCTCTCATTTGATTTAAATAAACCCAAGCATTTAAATTAAATGTCATAAATTGATTAATTTCTCTAGCTTTTAACTCCACCCTAGGGTAGGTCAACCTTGGTCAAATAACCAAGTTGCACATGTAAATCAATTTATTTGATTTACTAAATTACCATATTTTCATTCAAAAATGGCACATTCTTTTAATATTCCACCCACTAGACTTTTCCCTCCCAAAGGAATTTTTTCCTCTTTATGAAGCCACCTTGCCATTAAAGGCTCTTACATGTCCTCTTTTTTGAGCCATCTTTGCATTAAGGGTTCTTACACCTCCTCTTACACAAGCCACCTCTTGGAATTCATTCCTCTTACACCTCCCATCTCCTCTAGAATCATTAGCATGTTGACAAGTGGCACTTGATTCCATTGGTCCAATCTTTAATCCCACAATCTCCCTATTCTTCATTTTTCAATCCTTCTTCCTTATAAATAGAGCCCTTCTCTATTGAAAGGGGGTCCACAATTTCATGCAAGGTTATTATTCACAATATCATCCAAGTTAGCATAGAATTTCTCCATCATAACTAGGTTCTTGCCATTTTATTGATCACACATCCATCATAAAGATTATCAAGGGATTGGGAAACAACTTTTTTCCACATCAAAGAAGCACCAATCCCCCTATGGGATGTTGGTTTGAGCATTTAGAATAGTATTTCATTAGTAGTTTATTTGATATTTTACTTTGTTTTCATGTTCTTATGTTTAAATGAATTTCATATGGAATGCTTAATTTCTACTTGTTTATTGACTAATGATCACTTGTTTGTTCATGATTGAGAAGGTTTAGGAAGAGCATTCTACAACCATTTTCTAGGAATTAGTGGTATTTCAAACACATACATCATAATTTAAAAGATTTTTAATCGAATGTTGTTATTATTTTAAATCTATGGTCAAGTATGCCAGTAGCTCATTTTTATGCAAGGCTATCTAAAAAATAGACCATTGCTTCATCAATTGGGACAATGAAGTTAAATATGTAAGAACCAGTAATATATAGGCTATTTAATTTAGAAATTGGTGGACTATTATCATAATAAGTTTTGCAGTATGAAAACTCACAATGCTTGAAATAATAACTTCTTATCAAATCTTTTGTAATTTCGTACAAATCTATAACCGTCTTGAAGTATTTAATCAACTCTTTGAGTTAAAGCTAAAACAAAATCATACATTTAGTGGAACAATTGAAGACAAATGAAAACACCATTAATATTTTCATTTATAACTTGTAAAAAAGATACATAGGAGAGTATTTATTTCTGAACTAAGATTTGTTTTGATATCAGTAACTTCTATATAACAAATTTAAGACTATTACATATAGGACTCATACCCAAGGCAATCTACTATTCTATTCATCCATATTCTCTATCAGAATGCCTTTTCTAAACTTAGCTCTTTACCTAGACCATTTTGAGACCTAAAAATCCGACCCATGTAATGAGCCCTGAGATCCTTTTTACAAAATAAGGGAGCAACAAGCATCAAGATCAATTACATTTACATTTTGTTTCATTTGAAGATCATTTGCATTAGATTTTGAGATGTTCCTCAGTTAGTTACATGTAATCATTTCGGAAAATGGAAGAGTAAAAGACCAAACTCCACATCCTCTCAATGAAGACATGCCAGCGCCTCAAAAGGAATTTTTTTTTTTATTGAGTATCATCACCTTGTCCTTGTTGACCAAAGAAGATTCTCCACTCACATCCGGAGAAAACTTGTGCCTAACTCTCTGAAAAGGTATACTTGTCATCATAGTTAGGAAGTATGACACTTCTCCAGCACACTAGCCTAAAAATTTTGCACATGATCAGTGCTAAAAAAAAAAAACCACAAACATGCAGAATAGGACAATCCTGACAAGGTGGCCATGGTGTCATAAAAAAAAATGGGACAAAAACATCACTCTGAGTCATCAACATCAGAGTGTGCTCACCCTTGTCTTGTTGATCGTGGAACTAGAGGAACTATCACCACTTCCTCATCAGAGTCTTCAGAAGGTACCAGGGAGAGGGGATAATAGTCATACTCTGGATCAGTGTCTCCTCCACTATCTTAAGGGCTATCAAAAACCTCAATGGGAGAATTATTTTTCCCTAGATAGGCCTTAGTGTACTTCCACTTCTTCTTCACCTTATTTTCCTATTCAACCAAATCCTTTCCTATAACTTGACCATTTCTTAGATGAAATGTTTCGACTCCATAGGTGATAATTGCTCCTTACACCATATTTCTTGAATTTCCTGCGTACCCTTCTACCCTTTGGTGTTTTAAGAGCTCCCTTTCTAACAATTTCATCTTTAGGAGCATTCTCCTTGGATTTCATAAAACTCAATCTCCTATACCTCTAAACTGGCTTGACAGACTCACATGCCTTATACTCATCTTCTTAATAACTAGAACAAGAAAACTCAGAAAACTCTCACCAATTCTGCTCTTGGACTAAACTCAATTCTCTGTCTCTGAATGCAAATTCTGAATGAAAAATATGGCCATCAATCCTCATTATATCAATCCATGCAATTGTTCCAACCATTAATACTCAATAAAATCTTATGCACATGAGCTAACAACAGTCTTCTTTCATTTTTTTTAAATCTCAACCGTTGATCATGTTTTAAAAATAAAATGATGGACATATATCACCAGTTTAACCAATTATGATAAAGCTTAATTGTAGGCTAATAATGCCCTTTCCTAATGAAAAAAGACCCAAGTAGATATACATCCACTCTTGTACACATATTTTGACCACATACTTAGCATCAATTAAAACTTGTCGTGCCATGGTTACCCACTCACCCATGGGAATTAATACACTTGTATTTCTTCATAGAAAAAAAGTGGCGAGTGATCTTGATTTGATCTTAGAGTATCAATCCGTACCCTACCTTGCTTTATTTTCACCTTCCCACACACACCAATCGCTGTCAAAATTGACGATCGAAATCCCAAACATGTGCTTTAAAGAATAATCTTTAAAATGGCATCATTTTTATCACAATGCTATCTCATCCAATTATAGCAACATTCTATTTCCACTAAAGTCCATCGGAGCCTATAGAATGTCCACGTGGCACTTGCCCACTTTCCCGTTGAAAAATATGGGACACAAGTGGGCCCCTCACGGGATGATAGGGAGCAGTCAGGATTGAACCACATCACTCGCGCCATCGACCATTGATCTCCCTTCTTTATGAAGCAATCATCATCTCCAAACCCTGGTGGGTCCCATCAAAGTGACAAATGTCGCTTTTCCTTCTAACTCGTGTGATCATATTTCATTAATGCATAAGACAGACGTGTGCACGGGGAACAACCCTAATGAAGACACTTGTTGCAATGTCCATCATTGATTTTTTTTGAAGCTATATGTCTGTTGGCCTTTTGGAAACATAGGTCACACTGCCAGATGTGACATGTGGCCATTTCTCACTAGCCCATGTGTTTTAAAATAATATGAAATGAACCAACATGGGTGTGTGGGGAGTGGTCAAGATGTGGCCATGTTACTCAATTTCATCCATTGATCTTTTTGAAATGGTGCTAGCTATCTTTACCAAGGAGACCTAGCCCACCAATGCTAGAGGCATGCGGTAGAATCCTAATAGCCCGTGTGGATAAAATAATATAAAATAAATCAACATGGGGATGCAGGGAATGGTGGTGATCAACTCTTGATGATTAAACGACCATCATGAAAACCTAATTCTGCACATGCCACAAACATTAATTTAAAAAGGGGGACACCTTTAGGCCAATGGGAACTTGACCCTTAAGGACAAAGGCTACAAAATTAGGCCATGAAAATCAAACCCAATAATAAAAATTTTAACTCTGAAAAGGGTCAAGGTGACCAACAAACATAAATCAAGCAGTCAATGAACATGACTTCAATGGCATAAGTGGTAACTTAAATGGCTAGAAACTGAGAACATTAGGTCAATGAAAAACTATAACGACCGAGGGTTTTTGGACACATAGATTAATTGTGAGGAATTTAAGCAACACAAAACCCTAACACAATGATGAGGACACAACCCTAAGCTAAAATGAGAGCCCAAACCAAATGATGCAAAATTCAAAATGGAATCCAGAGAATTTTTGAGGGGTTCCATCATATCAGATGGATGCGAAGAGTGCTTTCTTGCATGGTGATCTTCAGGAGGAGATTTTTATGGAGCAGCCACTAAGCTTTGTTCCCTTTGCTTGTTTGTAGGCTTCAACATTCATTGTATGGTCTCAAACAAGCCCCCCAGGCTTGATATGAGAAGATGGATAGTTTTAAGCTTCCTTCTAGATTCATTAGATGTCACTCTAACCTTATAGTTTACATTCAAAATCATGGAGGGGATCTTATCATTCTTGTTCTCTATGTGGATAACTTGATTCTCACTAGGAGTTCTCCTACCATGATTGAGGATACTCATAGAGCTTTGATGGAGCGATTTGATATGACTGACCTTGGTCCTTTGTATTTCTTCCTTGGTCTTCAGATTCATCAGTCTTCTATAGGTATTTATATTTTCTAGTAGAAGTATGCTCTTGAATTTCTTCAGAGATTTGGGATGACTGATTGCATGCTAGCCCCTACTCCTTTTTAGTCAGGTGTTGTGTTGTCTTCCAGTTGCGGTACCCTGTCAGTGGATGCTACATTGTATCTACAGTTAGTTGGAATTATTTTGTACTTGACACATAGTCGTCCTGATATTTCCTTTGTAGTTGGTCTTGTCTCTTGTTTCTCTCAAGATCCTCATGAGAGCCATTGGAAGCAAACCAAATGTATCCTGCAATACATTCATGGCACTAAGAAATTTGACATTCATTACACATCAGGTGCTACTCATATTGTGGGCTTCACTGACTCAGATTGGGTTGGTGATGTTGATGATCAGAAGTCTACTTATGGATTTGTATTTTGTCTTGGTTTTGGTCTGATTGCATGGTCTTGAAAGAAGAAAACTACTATTACCTTATCATAGACTGAGCTTGAGTATCGAGGTGCTATTTTCGCTAGTTAAGAGGTTTTGTGGCTTCGACAATTGATGGTTGAGATTGAATTTCATGTTGAGTGTCCCACTACTCTTTGGTGTGATAATTAGAGTGTCATACATATTTCTCACAACTCAGTGGAACATCAACATACTAAGCATATTGAGATACACATGTATTTCATTCGGCAACTCATTTAGGAGGGTGTTATGAGTTTGGAGTATTTTCTGATGGAGCAAGAGGTTGTAGACATTTTCACTAAACCTTTGGCATCTCCTCATTGTCTTTTGTTGCAATCAATGATTGGGGTGAAGGAAGTTATCCTTAGGGGGGTCTTGATGAGTCCTCCTTCCTTCTTTTCCTTTTTTTTGGTGTTCTCTCTTTTGGAGAGGATTTTTCTCCCACAAGGTTTTTCTCCTTTTCTCTGGTTGTGAGAGATTTCTTTTTTTGTATTATAGTTTTCCATGGGTACATAACATGGCCTTGTTTCCAAGACCCATCTTGCATCTAATTTTCCATTTTTATTTTCCCCAAGTTACACTTAAGCAGGGGTGTTAGAGTGAATGCTTTTTTACTATTCACATTCTCTTAAATTAACTAAGGGGTGGTTATGCATTTAATAGTTATTAACTCTATTTTAATTATTTTTATGTCGGTTACCTTTCTCGTACCAATCTTCTCATTCCTTTATAATGCATGCTTTGTACATTATTTTTCATCTCATCTCAATTTCATTGTTTTCACTACTGGTGAAATAGACTCTTCATGTTACTTCTCTTTTGTGGTGTTTTCTTGGTTTGTAGACATTCCTAGAAGCCTGCTCCAATAGAGGTGAGGCAGGTGAGTTTCCTAAGCTTCCAATTCCACCTCAAGATGTATGTTCCTGTAGTGTAGAAAATGTACACCTTTACATGCACCCCATTAATTAATTGGACTTAATTAAGGCTCTAATTGACCAAATTATACATTTCAAAGCCTTATTTTTCCCATTTTGAAAGGGTAACCTATATTAAAAAAATTCAAAAATTAATTTAAATTTCTTGGATTATGTGTGTCTTGGACTTAGAGTCTAGGATTCATTCACCCAAGGGAAAATGGGTCCTCCTTAAGTGCTAAGACCTATTTTTTAATATGTTTTTGGTGGCATTTTAATGATTCAAATTTAACTTTCAAATGTTGATTTTTCAAATGTAATTTTTAGGAAATTAGACAAACACCTATAAATACATAGTTACTTTATCAAATCAAATCTAAGAATTAAGAGGCAACTTTCACAAAAGAAAATATTATTGTCAAGAGAATTGAAGAGAATATTTATCAATCATCTACAACAACAATCAAGATCATATCATCATCTAAAATTTTATGCATATTCATGTCATATTTTGGAGCTAACATTGTGATGTAGGTTTCAAGCATGCAAGGAAGCATTCAAGTATAAAATCAAGCATACAATCAAACCAATTCATGCAAGATCCAAACCTTAGAGAGATGTCTTAGACTTTAGTCCTATAAGGAAAAATATTAAGGGTTTGGTGAGTTGTGACATAGCTTTATTCATTCATCAGTTCCTTACATTTATCATAACTTTGTAATCAAAGTTTAATTACCAAACCAAGGTTTGACCAAGGAAAACCCTATTCACACCAAAAAAAAAATATCCTCTTTGTATGTGTAGATTTACAAGTGGTGAAGGACTAATAATTGATCAAAGGAGCATTTTTGCAAAGTTGCATTTGTTTTCAAGATTGTTGTCAAGGCACACAAAATCATGTCAAAAAATTTATTTCTAACTTTATGTTAGTGAAACCTAGGGCAAAAATAAGCTAAGATCTTGCACTAGAAGACCCCCGAAGTTGAGGAAAAACCCTATACACAGACCCATTCACCCTTGGGTGAATGAGTACTTGTAAGTCACTCAAAACCCACTTTTCTGGGTAAGTTTTCCATGTTCTACATTTCTCAGATCTACCTGAAAGTTACTATTTCCATTTCTACTATCATAATACTCTACTAATCAATTTTTATATCATATAATTGAGTTCATTAAGGAATTTAATCTCATCTCCTAAAAGTGCATTTTAATCATTTTTGTCATTTTCTGTTATAAGGAAAAATCAAATCCCCCAATAGGGTTGACTCACATCAAGGTTAAAATTCAATCCTACCCTTGGGAGATATCCTTTTTAATGAAATTATGGAAAATGACACCTAGATCCTATTATTCTACACACTTGGGACATAGGCTCCCTTTTCTTTGTTTAATTTTGGTGAACCTGACATTCTTACACTATAAGCTTTCTGAAATTAGAGGTCCTTTGAACCCTATATCTAGGATTTGCATTAGTTTGCACTATATAGATCATTTAGGGTTTTCAAAACTGCATTAGTTATTCTTTCAATTAGGGTTTTAAAGTTACATTTTGCATCATTTAAATTAAAAAAAATCCAAACATTTTGCATACATCTTGCATGTTAGTTGTATTAAGAGTATTTTTTAGTCATTAAATCAAAAATTTAGTTAGATTTACATTCAAAAAGTTGTCATTTTGTTCACTTTTTTTCATTAGTTGCATTCTCATTTAGACATAAAAATTAGGAAAAATATTGTCACAGTAATAATAGTCTACAAACTGAAAAAGAGAACTTAAGTACCAACTCAGAAAATAAGATTTTAATTTTTAAAACCCCCGAGCAAGGAGTTATTTTCCCATGGGTGAATCTATCCCTGCATAATTGTCCTAACAAACTTTTTTATGTGTTATTGCCTCTATTTTGACTTCTTGTTTCTTCTATTAAAATTGTGCTTTGAAATCCTGAAAAATATTTATCTCTTCCATTTATATCTATCCCTCTCTCCTCTCTTTTTATCTCCCCATCTCTTCCTCTCCATATCCATTTATTTCTACATTTCCATCTCTATCTATGTCTTCCTATATATGTCATCTTCTTAACTCTCTTCCTCTATATATTCTTATTATAGATAGAGAGGGAGGGAGAGAAGTAGTAGATATAAAGAGGGAGAGATAGGGATAGAAAGAAGAGATAAGGGGGTAAAAGAGAGGGGGAAGACAATGAGAGAGGGGGATATGGTGAGATATAAATAAA
The DNA here is from genome assembly GCA_007258455.2 of Sequoia sempervirens. Lineage (NCBI taxonomy): Eukaryota > Viridiplantae > Streptophyta > Pinopsida > Cupressales > Cupressaceae > Sequoia > Sequoia sempervirens. The sequence goes on from VDFB02000008.1 coordinate 339,485,252, forward strand.
GATAAAGGAAATGATATATAGAGGTAGGGAGAGTAATATAGTAAGAGCCAACAGTGAGAGATAGAGGGGGTGATAGAGACAATTAATAGAGACAGGAAGAGAGAGGGGGGAAAGATAGAGATAGAGATAGGAAGGGGGAAACTGGGAGTGTGTGAAAGAGAGAGTGAGTGAGAGAGATAGATAGAGAGGAAGATAGTGATAGTGAAAGGGATGGAGATGGATATGAAATAATATGACTTGATAAAATGTGTAACAATTGACCTCATGTACTACACAAATGTATAGAAAAAATAGACCAATTTTTTTCCAATTAATATGTAATTTTTTTTAAATAAAAGGCTATAAGCCGACCAGATATATTAATATAAAAAAGTAACGGATTACAATAGTAAAGTTTTAAAGACTAAAATCAAAATCTAGAGAAGCATATTTGTAATCAACATGATAGGTACAAAATAGCTAATCCCATAATGGTCATGTTTTAACACCAGCATATTTCTAAATTTGAAAACTATCTGTATTGTATCAGTTTTCAAAATTTTCAAACATTAGCATTCAAAAAGATCCCACATCAAGCATTTCCAACAGATGATCCTTCCACCCCTTCCCCTTTGTGCATGATCTGATGCATTGGAGGAGTTGAGTGGGAATTTACAGTGATGTTCATATCTAAAACTAGTGTTTTTTCCCTAACCTGATGTGCATTCAAAATTCCTTATGCAGCTTGAGACTCTGAAGACTCCACCTCTTTCTGATTTGCCGCTTTTTTTGTTGGTGCTAACTTCATGATGGAAATGATGTGTCAATAAAAATGATAATGCATGGTACTTTGACTTGAAGGTCCTTACCATATCATCCCCTACTTCAAAATGATGATGTGCTAATGCTCTGTGTATATAGCTTGATGAATTGTTCTCCAATGATATTTTCATTGCAATGTAGACATTTATGTATACTTCCTTATGATACAAATAATGCCTTGGGAAGATCCTGCCCACATATGCTTCTCCCTTCCAAAAATTGTATTTTTGTATGCTCTTCAGTCAAGCATTATTTTGCAAAAATACTTCCTTGATAATTGTATTTTCTAGTTTAACCATAGCCTGATAGTTTGGATTTAGGTCCAGCACATTTGATACAAAAATTGATACCAGTTCTGAAGGCAGAATTAACCTTTGTGCTATGAGAAGCAGGATGTCATCACCAATTAAATTTTTCAAACACTTATAAACTAGTAGACAATCAGTCTTGAAAATATGTGATAGTTGATCTCTTTCCAATGCTTTGAAGAACGACACCTCCCATTCCTGAATGGGCAAAGAAGCTTTGTTGTTATGTGGCATGAACTCCATGATGCAACACAAGCACAACGGCCCCTACACAACACACTACCTAGAAGAGCTGAATGGGATATTTATGTTTTAAAATATATTTAAACATATATATTCTGGTAGCAAAAAAAATTCTCAGAATAAATTTTCTCAACAATTCCTCTATAGAATGCTTAATGTTTAGAGTACTTTCTTATAGAATGATTTGACATCCATTGAAAACAAGAATGTTTTATTGCTTTCCTTTGAACATAAATCATACCAAGACATAAACCCTCGAACTGAAGCCACCAACTCTGTGTAACTGAGCTTGATCACCCGCGAACAGAAGCCAACAACATTTAGTAGCACTTAGCCTTGAACACCCGCAAGCATAATTCAAACATAATGCCATGTTGCTTGTGACACTAAAATTATGTCAACCATTTACTTCTACCTTTGGAAAATGGAAATACTGCCATGCTTTTAATAGCAATGGATCTCAAATTTTGAAAAAAAAATAGGGGAAAAATAGAGTCTGGCACATGCAAATGCATCATATCCTTCTTTTGAATCAATTTCATGTCATGATGGACACCTCCTAATTATCAATCCTACAAAATTTTGACACTTGTTAGTAAAAATATATACCTTAGTTGTGGTCACCAAGATACTTCTTATAGGATACTCTGATAAATTTGTGCCAAATCTCCTTTATTCATGTAATAGATTATATCTCCTTTCCTTCGACAAAATCAAATACATGCCATTCAAACATCTATTCAGTCGATTCCAAATGCTTTGTACTAGAAGTGGTCTACCTCTTACACTTAGAAAATATCTCCCATACTTCAACAAGACCAAACACATGCCAATCATAATTTCATTCTACCAATTACAATAGCTTTGTGCTGGAAGTGTTCTGCTATTTACACTTGGCTTGTACTAAATAGCCTAGAAATTGATTGAGGATCAAACCTTTGTACACATTGAAAACAAAAAACCGGTTGTTGATGTACATGCACAATGATGAACTTTTGTAGGATAACATGAGAAAACTAAGAATACCAACAACTTAGCACTTTTAGAGATTCCTAGATATGTTACTATTTCCAATTAATATGTATTATAATTATTAATAATATGATTATTTTATAATTAAATTTATAGTTAATACATATAGTAAAATAAATATAATTATTATGTATGTGTTATTTTATAATATATAATGATATTAATATATATATATATATATATATATATATATATATATATATAATATGTAAGAAAGGGATTATGTTAGTTTGTAAAAAGAAAGTTTTACATGGATAGTCCCGTAGGAGAGATTTACTATATTTCCATACCTATACCAGAGAGAAGACCAACCTACATTACCAACCAAACCGAGACTAACAGAACAACCACCCTTAAGCAACTGAATTTCCAAAACATCCATGTGGGGACTTACACCTTTCCTTGTTTGAGAAAAAGACTAACTAAACATTGCTACAACATATACTATATACTATATCAACTATATTGAGATGCATGCCAAGCACTAAAATAGAACAAAAATGAATTCTTAACTAGACACAATATTTAACCAAACTCCACACCAAACTTGTTCACCTCTAAGAAGCCATTCGCACAAGAAAAGGCTCTAAAATATGAGACCTAGTGACCACGTCATGATGGAGGAAGCTTTAGCACCCACAACATATAATCCAGACTAACCACCACCAACTCCCTGTGAGTGACCAATGTCATCCCTTTCAAATCCAACAAGAATTGGTAGTACTTTATTACCTCTCTCGGCACATAGAGCAATCTCATAACCCATGGCCTAGGAATTCCCATTCCAAGGGAAGCTACATAAAATGTTGCCTCAAGCCCCACCAACAAGCCCACATAGAAGAGCCACTTTAATAGTTCTTTAGCCTCACTTTTTTGCATCCTTATTTCTAAAATTGATGTCAAGAACCATGAGGTTATATTAGTGTTGACCCCATATGACTCATCATCCTCCAAAAGCTCTTCCCCAATATCATTTTCACTATGACTAGAATGAGAGTATCATACCTCTTAAGAATTCTCTTCAGGCATTGGTGGGTGATTGACCCACAAAATGCCATCTGCCTGTGAAAACTCATCAAGCAAATTGGAGTGAAAACCCCTATACTCATTAGGGTTTTTGAAGACATTCTAACCACAAATTTTGATCTCTCCTCCATGGATTTCCAATGAAAAGAATGTCCCAACACCATACTTTCACCATGCAAAAACACAACTATCACAGTGATGAAATGAATTGAAAATCCCAACTGGTCATAAATAATGTGCTTCATCTTTTCACACCATTATGGAACTGGCATGTATTAACCATATCGTGCAAGGATCCAACCCATCACCATTGTGTAAACACTAGCTTGCATGTATGAAGCAATTTAGCAAGACCCAACAAAGGCTATGAAATGATAGCCCAAACTCCCAAATGTGAGCTTTGTATATCCCATGACATTTCCATCATTACATTGATACTATGGATAGATTTGACAATGGACATTGCATGCCACATCTTCATAGCCAACCCCACACTGCCAATCCTAGTTAAATATCCCTCAGAAAAATGCCATCATGGAGGTGGCAGGGATGATGTGCCAAGTAGAATTTCCAAATGTAACAGTCATCTAATTTGGTTACTTGTCCACTATCTAAAGGAACCATGACCTTTCCACAATAGGATGTGTGGAAAGGCACCCTCCCATCCACCCACTACTTCCTTATAGTGAATTTATATTGCCAACTCTTTTATTGTGTTGCCATCAACCCCCATATTAGACAAAAAAATTTCCTATGAGTTACCTTCACAAAGGATGTGAGTGTTGACACCAAATTAAAACTATAGATTAGACCAAAAGCCACTTCCAATCTAGTAGCCAAAGTCCAATTTATCATCTTGTGAAATCTAAGTGCATTGCCAACCAATGAAGAATTGCCTTGAATGACTAGATTTTTTAGCTTTAGATCCTAGCAAAAAATTCAACCCAATTATCACAACTTGCATTTCCACCATATTATTTTTCCCCTCTAGAAGAGGCTCAGCCAATTTTCCTATGACCTACCCACTGGACAATCTCTGAGAGTACACCCTTCCCCTGAGATGCCCAGATTTCCACGAGAAGCCCTATCGAAGTTAAGCTTATACCAACCCAACTCTAGGGGAGACCATTGAATGTGTTCCCTCATTTCTTGTGTTTTTGAGCCTCCTTCCCCTATGAAAGAAGGAACCAACAAACCATGTAGACTACAGTGAATCCTTGTATCCCATTCAAAAAATGTACACTTCCTAAAGTATACATCCCCTACTCTAGAATTAACTATCTTCACTAAGCAGGCTTCAATCTTGTATTGTAATGATTGAGAGGAAATATCTTTGTTCTAAAAAATATCCCTATTCCTTTCTTTCCAAACTTCCTAAATAAGTATTGAAGGGACCATAGCAATCTATAAACTACTATACAATGCTTGTTATCAATATATATAATATATAAATAATATAATATAGTATATTATATTATGTTCTTTGTTAATATATAAGATTTTATAACATGTATTATATAACTATATATAATAAATAACTAAAATAACTATAATATTATTAATAAGTATTTTTTATAAAGTTATTGATATATTAATAAGTATATTATATATAATATTAATCTTTAAGATAGTTATTAATAATATATAGCTTTAATGTAGATAACATTATGTTATATATAAGTATAATTATGTTATTAATTATACGTCATATACTTCTTATAAAATTATATATACTAATATTATAGTCATTAATGATAAAATTATAATAGAATATGGTAAATTTAATCATATTACATAATATATTAATAATATAGTTATTAAAATTATAACTATGATATACAATTTTATAATATATAAATGACAAATATTGATATAATATTATATATTATAAAATAAATTATATATAATACTATTTATAAATTAAATTTATATTATATGATAACTATAGTATAATAATAATATGAAAATAATATAATATAGTATTTACTATATGATTGATGAGGGTCACACCATCCAAAACCCACATAAATCACAACAACAAATACCAACACATAGGATGTAAGACTGAAAAATGACTCACTTTCAATTATTTCAAAAAATAAAATTATGAATTCAAAGCTACATGCTATAGCCTCATGGGCTTGATTCATTACATCAAAATCAACTCTGAAAATAAAATCTACAATTCGAAGCCACAATCTGTACTATCAGGGCCACCTTCTACAACCCCCAATTAACCCTTTTTATTTTCCACAATAACCGCCCTAGAATTTTCTAGAAAGTTCAAATTTCCCCTTTTTGTTCTAGCGCAAAATGTCCCACCATTTGATTTCTGGCCTAGAAAGAAATTTTTAGTAAATTCACTTTTTCGAGGACCAACTTCGTGGGGCCATAACTTTTGATCCGGGTGTCTGATTTACTATTATTGCATATTATTGCAAAGATCTCGACAAACTCTACAACATGTGAACCCACCATAGGTTGGTTCAACCACTTTTTGAGTTGTTTCAGGGCCTCTAAAGTTTTATATCTAAATTTTAAGTTGCATTGGAGAAATTTCTCAAGAAGGAAACTTTAATTTCTCCCAAACCATGCAGGGTATTGAGGTGATTCTTTCATGACTAGAAACATTTTTTAGCTCTACTCCTTGGGGTAAATTTTCAAGTCAATACAAGCTCATTTAGGCTGACTTACTAAAAATAGTAAGTGCCTATTTTTTGCTATTTTTGATGCCTGGCAGTCTTATACCCCTTAAGTGCCATCATGTGACTCAAAACAACCAAAGAAAATAAAGAAAATATTTTTTTTGGGTGATGCAAGATTGCTCTACATCGTTGGATGCTCCTACATCAGACACCCAAGTTAATTTGAAAAGTGACCCTATCACTTCTCAAGAGTTAGAGGGAAACCAAGATGGTTAACCTCAACCTTAGATAACCATGATGAATCTTCAGTAGGCATTCCTCTCCATTTCACCAAGTACTGTACATATTTCCCTATTTCTTGTGCTTCTACCTACACGGCTATCCAAGATTTCCTCTATCTCTTCCTTCTCTGAAGTAGGTGCTAAAATTTTCCACTGTTATTTTATCGAACCCTCCTTTATATCACCTTCACGATACTCTATCAAATCAACAATGTTTAACACAAGAGAAATGTTAATTGCACTAGGAAACTCTACCTCATAAGAATTTCTTGAATCATGTTTCTTTAGGATCTTGCATGGTCCAAACTTCTTCATCTTTAACTTGTTGTATGTACCAACTGGAAACCTTTCCTTTCGCAAATGAACCATGACTTCATCTCCTACCTGTAACTCCTTATACCTCCTTTTCTAATCTACCTGAGCTTTATATTGTGAGTTCATCTTATTGATATGTTTCTTCACCTCTTCGTGCAAATTCTTCAGGTGCTTAGCAAAATCTTTAGCTTCGACACTACTCTTCTCCCCTTTATCCATATTTCTCAGTTCAAAAGTAGTTCTTGGACTACTCCCATATGCAATCTAGAATGGTGATTTACCAATGCTCCTATTGGAATAATTGTTGTAAGAAAATTTTTCCTATGGTATAATCAAATCCCATCCCTTGGGCTTATCTGCAACTAAGAACCTTAGCAGGATGCCCAAACTCCTATTCACCACATTTGCTTCTCCATCAATCTGTGGATGGTGTGTTGAACTAAACTTAAAATCTATCTTTAGCTTCTTCCATAATGTCCTCCAGAAATAACCAACAAATTTGGTATCTCTATCTGAGACTATACTCTTTGGTAGACCATGTAGTCTTACCACCTCTATGAAAAACAACTTTACAACATGAACAACATCACTGATCTTATGACACATAATGAAATGTGCCATCTTTGAAAATCTATACACCACCACAATTATGGAATCATGCTCTCTTTATGTCGTTGGCAAGCCAAGAACAAAATCCATGCTAATATCCTCTCATGGCCTCTTAGGTATAGGTAATGGCTGATACAATCTAGTATTCTGACTTGTTCCTTTTTCCATCTGACATACTCTACAACTTTGTACAAACTTCTTCACATCTTGTTCTAATTGTGGCCAATAATAATTCTCACTGACAAGAGCAATGGTCTTATCTTGACCAAAATTTCCAAACAATCCTCCACTATTCTTCTCCTTGATTAGATTCTCTCTCATAGAAATCCTTGGAATGCACAATTGGCTTCCTCTAAACAACATCCCATCTTGGATTAAAAAATCCAACCATCTCATCATATCCAAGTAACAAGTTCCAAACTGTAAGCCTTCCAAGCTTCTACAAAGTTTGGATCTTCTAGATACAAATTCTAGAGTTCATTGAACCCAACAACCTCTATATTCATCTCTATCAACAAATTTTTCCTTCTACTTAATGCACTACAACTCTATTTGACCCTCCAGTCTTGTGCTTCAAAAAAAAAGTATAACTCTACAAAAACTCAACCCATTTTAAGTGCCTTTGATTCAACTTTCCTTGACTATTGAGATGCTACAAAGCCTGGTGATCATTATATAAAACAAATTCTTTTGGAAAAAATTAGTGCCTTTATTTCTTCAAAGCCTAAACTATAGCATAAAACTCTTGATCATAGAAAAAATATTTATTCTTAGCAACATTTAACTTCTCACTAAAATAGGCAACAAGCTTACCTTCTTGACTCAAAACAACTCTTATGGCAGTGCCACTAGTATCATAATCTAACTAAAAGACCTTATTGAAATCAGGAAGGGCCAAAATAGATTGCTCTGTAACTTTCTTTTTCAACATATCAAAAATTTTGGCTACTCCTATAGTCCACTTAAACTCATTTCTATCCCCTCTCATTACTTTAGTTAGGGGTGTACAAATACTATTGAAACTCTTAATAAACTTTCTGTAAAAACTTGCTAGACCATGAAATGATCTTACCTCTGTAACACTCCTTGGGGTAGGCCACTCAATGATAGCTCTCACCTTCTCTCAATCCATTTTAAGACCCTCTACTAAGACAAAATCCTAGATACGCCAAATCCCTTTTCACAAAACTACACTTCTTAAAATTAATCAACAACTTCTCCTCCATTAGCTTCTCAAAAACTTTATGAATATGCATTAGGTTCTCCTCCAATGTCTTACTAAAAATTAGAATATCATCCAAATAAACAATAACAAATTTTCCTAAAAATTATTTTAATACCTCATTCATAAGCCGCATAAATGTGCTTAGTGCATTAGTTAGCCCAAAAGGCATGACTAACCACTCATAGAAGCCCTCCTTGGTTTTAAATTTTGTCTTCCATTCGTCTCCTTCTCTAATATGGATCTAGTGATATCTGATCTTCAAATCTATCTTCGTGAAGTAATCAACTCCACTCAAACAATCCATAATGTCATCCATCCTTGGAAAGGGGAATCTGTACTTGATGGTGATCTTGTTGATGGCTCTAGAATCTGTACGCATCCGCCATTCCCCATCCTTCTTTGGTGCTAGTACTATAGGTACTACACATGGACTCAAACTCTCGAATCAATCCTTTCCACAACAACTCTTGCACTTGTATGTTCAACTCTTCACTCTCTGCTAGAGTCATATGATGATCTAGCTTATTCAGAAAACTAGCTCCAAGAATCAGGTCCATCTGATGACTAATCTTTCTTACAGGAGGGAATCCTTTAGGTACGTTATCAAAAATAATAGCTTGAAACTCATCCAAAAAATATGAAACCTCTACCGGTACCTCATTAGTATCTTCTTTACCAACTCTAGGGATCAATGCAAAACACATATGCTCATGCTTCATACCTTGTAGGAACTTTCTTCCATCAACCAAAAAAAATATTGCATTATTGAATACCTTTTCCTCTGCCTCTTTCAAGGGCTTCAACTTATGACGAACTCCATCCTTTGTCAAAGAATAGGTGCTGGAATGTCCATAATGTGTTGCTTGTTGATCAAACTACCATGGTTTTCCTAACAACATATGACAAACATCCATAGGCATAATATCGCACAATACCTCATCATGATAATTTCCAATCTTGAACTTTTCCAAACATTGTTCATTTACCAAGGCTTTATGGTCCTGCAAGAAAGCAATCTAGTATAGGTTCAGATGTTTTCTTCTCTCCAACCACAACTTGCTAACCATTTCTTCTGAAAAAAGCTTATCAGTAGTACCTCCATCAATAATAACATTGCAAACTTTCCTTCACACTTACATCTGGTGCAAAATAAATTATTCCTTTAAGTTGGCTCCTTCTCCTCATTCAACAAGGCTCTTCTAGTAACAAGAACCTCCTCACTTTCTGCATCCTTAGAATGTGAAGACTCAACATCTTCATGAACATGTGCAACTCGTGCATTACCCTCATGTCTTCTATTTTTCCTTCCTTTATGTTGAGTACACGCATAGGATTTATGTCCTTCTCTACACTAGAACCAGGTTCCATGGAAGCCTCCTCTTCCCGGTCCTCATCTAGAGCTTCCCTTTCCTCTTTAGTCTCCATTATTCTGATCATGAGGACGATAGGTGTTATCTCCTTTCTAGTTATGGCTGCTACTAGAGCCTTCGCCCTTCTTTTGATCTTCATTTCGACCTCCATATGACCGTCCACCAGTCTTTCCTCCATGGCCTCCACCTTGTTGTTTGTTCTCAAACCTCTTTTCTAGTTGTTCTTCAACCTTTAGAGAAAACTAATAAGTGTCCTCAATGGTGGTCATTCTTACCAGTGCCAATTCTTCCTGTATGCTTGGCTTCAACCCATTAATATAAGGAGCAACTTTCTCATTATTCGCCTCAGAATGCCCTGTCTAAATTAGCACCTTGTGAAATTCCTTTGTGTATTCTTTTACCATTCTTTTCCCTTACCTCAAGCTCTACATCTTCTTGAGTAGCTCCAATTTGTAATCAATTGGAATAAATTGTTTCTTCAATTTTGACACCATTATGTCCCATCTAGAAATTTTATCTTTCCCTTGTCTCTCTCTTTCTAAATGGACGTCTTTCCACCATATACTGGCATGACCTTTAATTTTGTCTTTCCAAAGCTCACTCTATGAGAATCTTCAATCTCCTTAAACTCAAAAAATTCCTCCATGTCATTGTTCCAATCAATCAATTCTTCAAGATTCAGATTTCCACTAAAACTTGAAACCTCCATTTTAGATCTCTTCCCAATGCTTGACATCACTTGCAGCAATATTGTTTCTCCAAGATGCATTGGATCATGCTCTTCCTCGTCCATTTCCTCTTCTATTTCATCTTCACTTTCCTCTCTATCTTGTTGCACATCTTTTCTTCTAACCTCTTGTTGCAAGGTTTCTAATTGCCTTCTAAGGGCTTTGATTTCATCTCTAGGTGGATCTCTTCCTCCATGACCTCAGCCTCTACCTCTGCCATACTAGGCAAGTATTAGAGGTATCTTCAACTCAACCCACACTCACAGGTCCTGTTGCAACTGCATCACATTTGGAATTCTATTATAGGCTCACTAAACCTAGCTTTGTAACACCTGATGAGGGCCACAACACCCAAAACCCATAGAAATCACACCAATAGATACCAAAACAGGGCATGTGAGATAGAAAAATATATCACTTTCAATTATTTCAAAAAATGAAATTACAAATTAAAAGCTTACATGTTGCAGCCTCATAGGCTTGATTCATTACATTGAAATCAACTTTGAAAAGAAAATCCATGATTTAGAGCCATAATCTGCACTATCAAGGCCACCTTCTACAACCCCCACTTAAGCCTTTTTATTTTCCACAATAACTGCCTTAGAATGTTCTAGAGAGTTCAAATTTCCACTTTTTGTTTTGGTGCCAAATGTCCCACCATTTGATTTCAGGGCTAGGGAGAAATTTTTACGAAATTCAATTTTTTGAGGACCAACTTTGTGGGGCCATAACTTTTCATCCCAGTGTCTGATTTGCTATTATTACATATCCTTGGAAAGCTCTTAACAAGGTCTACAACACTCAAACCTATTATAGGTCAATTTGACCACTATTTCAGCTGTTTCGAGGCCTCTACAGTTTTATATCTGAATTTGAAGCTACATTAGAAAAATTTCTTAGGATGGAAACTTTAATTTCTCCCAAACTATGTATGGTATTAAGGTGATTCTTTCATGACCAGAAATGTTGTTTAGCTCTACTCCTTGGGGTAAATTTTCACGTCCATATGAGCTCGTTTAGGCTGACTTATTAAAAATAATAAGTGCCCATTTTTCACTATTTTCTGTCTAACAGTCTTATACCCCTTAAGTACCATCATGGGACTCAAAACAACTAAAGAAAATAAAGAAAACATTTTTTTTGGTAATGCAAGATTGCCCTACACCATTGGATGCTCCTACATCAATGATAAGATATAATAATTCTTATATATAATATTATATAAAATTATTATTATAATATTCACTATAGTAGTATATTATAATAACTATTTAATAATAATAACTAAGTTATTTATATTAATATTATATATATCTATATTATCATGTGTATAATAGTTATATATATATATATGGTATAAAAGTTATGTATATATATATATTAGTATATAAGATATAATATTATATACTATTATCAAGAATTATTATATATCTAATGTTAACAAGTTTCATTTTTTTATCTTTCAAGATGTATCTTTTGAGGCTTTTGATTTATTCTCATGAATATTTTGAGATAAAATATTATAATTTTAAAAATTCAAGCATGATGAGCCCATCGTAGAGCTTTAATCGTTTTGGTGAAATAATTTATAGGAAAAAATGATGAATGAAAAAAAGAAATGTTAAAATAATGTGCACCTTAATATTTTGCATAAATTGTGTTGTGTTGTCAATTATACCAAATATTGCAAAACCCTAGCAAATCATTTTTTTAAATGAGTTGAAGCAAAACTATTCTCCTTATAGTTGTTGCTTCTATCTATTAACAATAAATAAAATTTGGGATTGGGTTAAAATTCAAAGTTAATTTGTCCTAGACAAAAAGCAAGTAGGAAAAATAAAAAAATTGTTAATGAAAAACATGAAGTTAGTTCAACTAGAAAATGATTTATTTAGTGTAAAAATGAATGACCAATATTAATCTAATCATCTTGCATCCCTTTTTTAATACACTAAACTATCAATTTAATAATTTAACTCAGTCCTCTTCACATAGGGAATGACTTCAACATAATAAAGAAAACAATCTAGATATTCATGTATTATATGTTTTGATATGTATTCCTAAAGAATTAGATAATATATTTCAATAATAATTAAAACACCAATACATTTTTTTTTAGATTTAAATAAGTTGTTCCTAGAAATATGTACTTGGATTTAGATTGAAATTTATAACAAATAATAAAAATAAAATTTTAGCTTGAAGTTGTAGGAGAATAGATTGAAAAGATTTCTACAGGTGATTATTATTCAATATTTGAAATTAGAGTTAAGACGAATAGATTCAAATGATTATGTTATATAAAATCTATGATTATATTTAAAATTAGGTCTAGATATAATTTATTATTTAAATTTCTTTAATTATAATATTTACCTTATATTTGTAATTTTGAGATAACAATCTTTAAATCATCAATATATATTAAAGGCTAGTTACTATTTATACCTATAAATGAAGGACTACAAAGTTTTGAAGAATACTACTAGAGCATGCACAATATTAGGAGAAGAATTGATTAGCATTCAACCTTTTTCCCTAAATCGGTTATTTCTAATTAATTAGACAATATTATAAAAATCTTAGACACGTCAAGCTAAAAATATAATTGACTATGATGTAATTATGTGAACTAGAAAGAGCATTGAATTCACCTAGTGCAAGAACTATGGTTTCAATATTTTTTATACAAGGGTTAATGTGGTTGATGTGACTAATAGAAAAGAATAAGAAGTGATTATTGGTTGATTATTTTAATAGATATTCTCAAATAAGTTATCCTAGTGGTGGATGGATTAAAGATCCCTTGGATGATCTAGGGTTCATTTCCCTTTATATATATCATAGGTACATGGTTTAGGAAAATATTACATGAGTGATAAAATAATTGATAGTTTGAATTTAATCATCCTTAGACATTAATAATTTTATAAAATATGAAAAACTGGGTTAAATTTGCACTTACAATCATAATAGGGCCATCACTTCATGTCTAGTTGTAATCTTCATAAAGGAATTTTTTTCTTTTAGGGCTACACTTATTTCAATTAGGGATAATATGTTTTTCTAAATAAATATAATTTTTGGAATAACAAGGTTAGAAATTAGTTAAAATCAAGTGTTATGGGTAACTGTGTGTAGATTAGAGACAATTTAGAACTATTTTATTTTTTCTAAAATAAATTAAAGTTGAACTTGGATGAGTAATTTTAATTGTGTATTCTAAAAATTTAAAGATGTGATAAAATAAAAAATATAGTAATCTAAATATTATTTTTAAAATACTAAATATTTTTAAAAATAATTAATGTAAATGGTGTTAAATTATGAGCACAAAAAAATAGTACCTATTTTTATCATTTAAATATAATATAGTATCTAGTGTGAATAAGATATTACCAACCCTTAGACTTAAAAATCCAATCTTAAATTAGTGGGATAATAAAAAAATTGAATTCAAAGCATTAAAAATGCATACTTGTTAAAAACACATGTACCTTTTTTTTAAATCTCAAAACTAGCCACTAATTTCCTTCATTTCCCTTATACCAATGTATGGAGGACATCCATGTATAATAGTTTGGAATGTAATTAAATTATATTTTATCCTTTTTTTTGGTCAATTTTGATTAGATAAACCAATAGATCAAAGTAAGAAAGATAATCAAAACTAAAAGAAAAATAACTAGAATGGCAATCTATGGTACAGTTGTCAATAGACCTAACTTAAAGTGTAATCATTGATGATAATACTTACTAATTTTGTTTGTTCCAAAAATAGTTATTTTGAATTTGGGAGAGAAAAATTTAGATAAAATGTAAATGTGGTAATATGCATATAGAAAATGAGCCAAATCATGGGAAACAACATACAAGTATAATCAATATAAATAAAATATCAAAAACCTAAGCATTTAAATGATAATTTGAAAAAAGATTTGTATAACTAATATAATTACCTATTTGTGAATAATGAGTACTTAATATATAGAAGATACTTGACTTTTTCCTCTCAATGGAAAATCATGGATGTATATTGTGTGCAAGTCAATTTTAAATATAAAGATAAATAATTAAAAAATCAAACAGTAAACCATGTATTTTACACAAATGAAACCTCAAGATAAATCTTAATAATTTATACATGAACTAATCGAAGTAAAGAAGAAATATCTCACCCAAAAGTATTTTGTTAACCAATGGTGGTAATGCACAAAGTAGATTTTTCCTTTTGTAACAAGGTTGTTACATGCTCCATGTAAATAGCATAACTTTACATTCAAAGATATTTTAAAGTGGGATCATATGACAAGCTATTTATAGTTTTGGAGGAAGGAGGGAACTAATGGATGATATTTATTTGGGATATCAATGGCTATTGTTTCGTGTCAGGATTAGATGCATGAGAAGCCTTTGAATGGAACTTTGTGATATGCGAATGGATAGGATTTTTTTGGATAAAGTGGAGGGTGGAGATCCAAAAAAAATCATTTTGTAGAGAGCTATGTTTTACATTGAGACATCTGGAAGATTTTCTTAATTAATCATGATTTGGAATATGCAAACATGATTAGCTAGTGAACTAAAAAAAGTGTCAACTAATGATTTGAGAAAAATATGTAATTTAAATAAATGATATTTATTTAATTTATTTGGAATGGGATAGATGAAGATAAACAATAAAATATTGAATTTATGAAAGATTAGAAATCAACAATTGTGTGATATAATTGATTAACTAAACAAATTGTCTTAATTTATTTAATTAATGCTAGACAAAGAATAATTAATTCAATAAATATAAATTATGTTTTAATTTAGGTGGTGGTGGTGGTGTGAAGGAAATTGGTTACAAGATAAATGTTGAGAGATTAATTTATGTTTCTACATGTCTCCCCTCTTTGAGATGATGTTATGACTAGAAGAAGTGTAATTTTCTAAGAAATGGGTTATAGATGCCTTGAGAGACTAGGTGGGTTAATAGAACATGGGTGCTCTCTTGAAAGGAAAATAAGGTCCAAATAGAAAGAGAGAGAGAGTTAAGGAGATAGATTAGGTTGTCCTATCTCTCACCCCTCCCAGCCCGTTCCCCATCTCTCCCTCTTTCTATCCTTATCTCTCCTCTCTCCCTATTGCAAAAATAACATGTGCCTATTGATAATGGAGCTTGAATATCCTCTTGATTTAGAAGTTTTGTTTCAATCATGTTTGGATCCTTGTAATTGAATCCATACTTGATTTGAAGCTATCACTTCTTCATTGAGTCCTTTTTGCACAAACATCATCAGTTGCCAATTGATCTAATGTACAACACAAAATCTATGGAAACAATAGACCTAAATTTTCCCTAATTAACCTTCCACACATCTTCCACATACCAATTGCACACAAAGATGTGATAGCTAGTTTATTTTAATGGAAGGAATGATTTCAAAATGCATAAATTTGTAGAGCCATCGAATTGAGGGCAAGAATTTTTAAGAATAGGTTTGTGCTCCGTGTCTACTTGAATTTTTTTAAGTACACTCTATCGGATCGAGTAATACATCTCTACGTTAAGCTATAGCATTCGGTTAAACTAGTAAACAATTTAATTTAAAATAAACAAACTTTATCGAATTTACAACCACCCATATTGATTGTCGGTCAGTCCATGTTTAAATAATATTCTGTGTTATTTTTTCTTCGATAGTGATTAGATTTAGGTTGGACAATGATTAAACCCCAACAAATACGAGACAAGAAGGGCCAGCCAGGTGATAAAAGCAATAAATTTTAAGGTATGTCGTCACTTTTGCATATGCTTTTCAATTCTTAATTGTATAGGAAGCCAACCAAGAGGTTGAAGAGCCAGCAACTGTAAGCAAAAGTCTAAATTAAAATTAAAATATTATGATGAAAGGGCACCCTATTTTCAAATGCCTACCATGTTTAATCCTCTATATTTACACTTCAATCCTCAAATCATACAGCTTAACTACAAATTTACAAAGTGTTATGCTATGACAAAATCCTCAGCAAAGAGATGAGAAATCCTATCAACAGCCCATGATAAATCCTCGCGATTATCTTCTGTATCAACAATCTGAGGCACAAGAGAAGATCTGCACAGAGGGCACGTATGCTGGTCATGATCAAGCCATTTATCCAAGCAATTCTTGTGAAATATATGGCAGCAATTACACAGCTCTCGAATTTCATCATCTTCTTCGAATGAGTTCAAGCAAACTGCACACTCAAAATCCTCTTCACTTTCACAGAGCCTCTGCATGAAATCCCCAAACGTGGCAATGGGCAAGCGCTCTCTGATAATCTCAGCAGAAGCAGCACATTCTTCATTGACTGAACAATCCTGCCATGGAGAGCTCTCCGATTCGAAGCAGTCCAGAGCCCACAAAATTGCGTTCTTGACAAACGCCAATAAAAATGCAACACGGATCAGCAATCGGTGAACTACAACGATATATTCACCTGCGAGGAAACCCATAAAGGAGGTACCACTCGAAGAATCCCACCCACCCAGGACCTTAAACTGGTCAGAAACCAAAAACCCACCCAGTTGACCTAACAATGTAAACAAGAACCAAGAAGCAACCCAGTTGGAATTGTAGCGCAGAGGGCTCGGAACGAGCGGATGGGTATAAAAATCAGGGGGATTGTAGATGACCCAGATGGATTCCAACAAGATAAGCTTTGCAATCGCTTGCCCTACCACAGACCTGAATCCATCAATTACAGCATATCCAATTCAATACAAACACGGAAGGACAGCTATACAGATGTGAAAAGCATGGTAAAATTCAAACCGACCAGAATTGGACGGTTGATGAAGAGAATCTAATGGACCCTGGGAATATATATTTTATCCTCGCACATTGAGTATGAACGGCTGGAGCAGAGGAAGATTAGGAGAACATTTCAACCAGAATATAAAGCCTTTCTTCCATTTCACATCGCCCTTGAGCGCTCAAGAAGAATCTACAAAAGCAGTAAAGACGGAGGAGATAACGTTCATGTAGCAAACTTATACTGTTGTCCTTGCATGGACGTGAGAATATAGATAAGAATTTTGACTAGGCCCGTGGCTTCTGTTCATCTTTACCAACTATATTTCCATCTTAACAACTTACATGTTTTCCTACTGGATGGAAGAAAGCAGTATAAGGACTGAATGACATTATGGGGTTACCTTTGTTAACCTTTTTATCTCATATAGGTAAAGTAAGATTCCTCTCCTCGTCGCCTATTGTTTGATTGTAGGTACAATAATAACGGCCCCATCTTGGAGATGTGTGAGAAGCCTTTTTCATAAAATATTTTAAAGGTGGTCGACTGATCTAGACAATTTGGACTGATCTAGTAAAATGGTAAATCAAATGCATAAAGTTACCAAATTGGCAAAACATCAAAACTATCTAGAAGATTACCTAGAAGATAGGAAGCAATGGTACAAATAAAATTGCAGAAAACTACAAGAATATTGTTTGTTAGTGTTAGAGATAACTAACTTAGGTATTGAGATATTTTTAGTGCAGGAGATAACTAACTTAGATATGAAAGATCAAAGAAAACTAAATTTTATGAAATGTGTTTTTAATTTTATACTTATCTTTTAAGATACTTTTATTAATTTTAATGAGGTTTTCATAATTTTTTGTGTTTTTTATTATTGTTTTTTTATAGTAAAATATTATAATTTCAATATTTTATACATAGTAGTTAATTTTTATATCTTTGGTCAATAGAGTGTGTGTGTGCGCGCATGCACACATGCGCGGGTGCATGTGTGTGTGAAGATATAGAGGTTGCATGGATTTTATGACAATAAATATTTAAAATAAAAAATTTACATTATAATTAGGAATCTAGTTTTTTTTTTCACATTGTTAAAGAGCACACAACTATTTCAAGGTGTATTAAGATTGATTCAATCATTACAATTTATAACAAGATTATTTTTAAATTTCCAACATAATTAGTCTCCAATTGATAGTATTGTTTATATGGAGTAGACTAAACAAGCATTAAGGGAGTATATACCTTGATAAGAAATCATTGGTGGTTGGTGGTGATGCATGAGTGGATGAGAAAATGGAAAATGAAGTAGCTAGGTGTCATGAGTCAAGCATGGCACAAACAATCCAATTGCTAGAAATAATGGTAGGGTAGTGTTTGAGGATAAGGTAAATTTAAGCTAGAAGAAAAATCAACCAAGAAATTGTAATGGTTGTTGGAGTTTATAGTGAACCCTATAAGTCCCATAAATTACCTACCACCAAAACACCCAACACAAATAAGAGATGAAAATAAATGGTTTGTTATGCAACCAAGAGAATGTGCTTGATCCAAAAAAAAAACTATATTTGCATTGAATTAATATTAATTGTATCTAAAAGATTATAAATTTTAAATGAATGCTTACAAAAGAAAAAGTTGCAAACCCTAGATGAGGAATTGATTAGATTCTAACAGGTGTCATAATCCTATGCAATGAGGAAAATTGGCATATGAATAGCTCAATCTAATAATAAAAAAGAACTCTTAATTTTAGATTAAGTAATTAAAGTAAAAGGGACCTAATAATTGATCAATGATTAATTAACTATTAGGTGATTGCCTATTTACTCAAATGCACCCTTAAGAGAAACATAGGGAAAAGAAAAAACCTAATGAAAAATCCAATGATGGATCCATGGATGTGTCTGGGATATAAGGTCTAATGAGCTAACCATGTATAAAAAAATTAAATCTCTTATAAAAATGAAAAGGAGAAAATCACATGGGAAAAAAATACCCTTCAAAATAGAGAAAATAAAATAACTATGCTAGTGAAAAAAGGATAGAAGAAAGAATCAATGTGACCCCCCAAAGACTTATTCTATCACACAAGTACAATATATTTCCCCTCGATAAGAGAGAGATTTTAGAACATAGTGATATACTCAGAGGGGGGTGAATCAATATATCCTACAAAATTATCCAACTAAACTTTACTAAATAAAATTTATTACTACTATAGAGATATAAAGAATTCAAATCACAAGAACACAACCATAACACCAGATTGACATGGAAAACCCTAAAAAGGAAAAACCACAGTGAGAAAGTTGCTTGAATCTACTATCCAAATCTAGCCTCACAAAACAAAACAAGATTTATAACAATATTTATGGGTTGCAATCCAAAGGAAGTTGCAACACCCTATAACATTATTTTATGGCTTCAACCAAAGAAATTTTATGTATCCCTACAAATTTCAACACTTACAGAAAGCGGCTACAACCTTAGCATTGAAAACTTGATGAATACTAGTGATCAACCACCACAACAACATACAACACCTCTATTACCTCTAGCACACTGCTTTCAACACACTCGGATTCTACTACCTTCAGCTCATGGATTTCAACACTCTTTCTCAATATATTTACACACACATACACTATTTCCTTCGACACACTACCTTCAACACACTTAAAATACTTGGCATACGCAAACACACTCTATTTCCTTCAACTCACTACTTTCATCACATTACACACATTAAACTACCTTCAACTCACTTACTTCAACATATCTCACACATTACTGATTGAACATTTTGGACACAACTTTTTTCCAAACATGAAATTCCATTTATGTCCTTTGCAAGCTTCAAAACATTTCTCCATGTTGGCCAAGATGAAACATGTAAGCATGTAATGTGCAATGACCATAATGAGTTGGTTTCAAAATATTCATAGTGAGTGGGAAATAAATGTGATCCAAACTAGGAGATAATATAGACTTATTTTACCTTAGCACACACCTCCACACTGGTGCACACTTCAAATATTTTGTGCAAATAATTTAACATTCCAAGTCAACCCACCAAACACTTAACCTCTTATACATTTACTCCAAACCAAAACGTCGTACCAAAGAGACTCAATAACATTATGTGGATCACTTTACAAGAATTATATGATATTCAAAAGCATTCTCATATATTCATTTTACAACTTCATGCTACTTAATCATCACATAAGAAAACAAACACTAAACCCAACATCTCTTGCAAACCTAGAAAACATAGTCTTGAGATAGTATATTGAAAAATAGACTTGTGGTACACCTCAACACATGAAACTTGAAATGAGAGAACATATAGGAAATTTTATCTCATCCTCCAAACCACATGAATAGAACATCAACAACAAAGAAATGTGAAGCATTCCTCTGATCCTTCTTGATTGTAACACAAAGATTAGTCTGCGAGCTTTAGAAACTTATGTGATAAATCTTATATTTTGAAATTAGGATCATGCAGACTTCACACATGTATCTATCTAACTTCCAAATCATCGGGCCATATATTCAATGTAGAGGAATACATAGAGTTCTCTCAAGCTTCTTTAGTATAACATCTTGAGCCATTAACTACATGAAAACCTTTCACATATTCCTTCATATCTTCTATAATGCTTTACATCAAGGGAAAATGAAAATAAAATTATAACACCATATCAACATGAAGAAACCACAACTTCTTCATACACAACATTCATCTATACATGAGCAATAGAAGAGAAATACAATTATGTATAGCATGCTTAGGACATTCATCATCATGTTCAACACTTATGATCAACACATTGATTACAACATATGCAACCGTCCACATAGTACCACTTTTCTAACATCACTAACATGTTCACCTATAACAATCTTCATTATATTGACATTAATGATAACACCTACAAAAACCTTGCAACAATCTCCCCATTTGGAATTGATGGCAACACCTAACCTAATATTCAATTTATCCCCCTTTGGCATCAAGAGAAAAGGGCAAGTGGTCCTCATCTATGCTTGTAAAATATATAGGATCCCCCTATCAGGACAACCCTTTTCATCATTTTTAGTCTATTTTCTACCTTATCTAGGCCTAAGATGTAGCCCTCATAAATCTAGGGATAAAAATATGTCTTGAATTTCTCCCCATGGATAGATGCACAAACTATACATCTAGTTAAAAGGAGGTAAAACAACCCCTGACTTTTGTCTAGGATATTCAAAAGTGTCCTTTGAAAGGGCCTCTATAAAGATGTTTGCAATCTATTCCTTTGTTGGAACATTCTCCTATCTTACTTCTTGCTTTCCAACCTTCTCTCTTAATAAGTGATACTTGATTGATATATGCTTGGTTCTAGAATACATCACTAGATTTTTTGAATATTTATAGTACTTGTCTTGATACATAAAATATGAATGAGCTTGTTGTCACCTAGAATTGCACCCTATGCAAAGTTTACAAGAAATTGAGCATTCTAGAGCAACATGGGATCATCTCAAGGTTGTGGGTCACCTATAACTGAAATGAACCTCTGGAGAAGGTCGGCTTCCTCTGGGTATCACCTAAACTATTGTTTCTCTAAGAGGAAAGAGGGAAGAGATGCATAAATTAAGAACTACACTAAGGTGATACACCGAATTGATAAGAAACCATGAAATGAACATAGGAAGAACATACACTTGAAAGCCTAATTGCTATTCTCAAAGAAACTTCTTTCAGACTTAATGCCTTAGTCTTAACAGGTTTGGCCTACATACACATCTCAAGAAGGAAAGATTGATTTCACAGCTCTAAGATATGAATACAAAATCATAAAACACAGTAAAGACTTGCATGTGCAAAAGAAAGATACAAAAATGAGAATCAAAACAAACATGAACACAAACTTCCAAGGTAAACTCTATGTTGTATTCAGGATTCCAGTTGAGTTATAGAAAACATACATTGACTGAGAAAGGATTGATTGGAAATCACTAACTCTTCAGGGTGTGCAATCAGAACTATTTACAAAAAAGGAAAAAATGCCTTATATACAGACTGATATCGGCCCCTTAGGGCTTACAAAAAATATCCTGATTCGGGATAGGATTTTCCCCTAGATCTTTTGCTGAGTTAATGTTGGAGCCTACATGTCCATGATGGTGAAGAGTCATCTCCGAGGAAACCCTCTTCAGATATTCTTCAGCTACCACATTCATTTGATCCATCGTGTCTGATTGAGCTACTTTGGCTGCACCATGAATGCTCTAAGCCTACAATAGATACACGTCACCCCTTCATCTTGTCGATGCTCTTTGGACTGCCATGGTTTACCTTTCGATTTCCCTAATTGGGTGAGTGAAATCCACACAGCTTCCTCAGGTGGTCAAAACTTTCCCTTCTGAACCGCATATTGGTGAGACACTAATCGTGTCTCCCCAATGTGGTTAAAACTTCTCACAAGCATCGGCAAGTCAAGGAGTCATCGCTAAGAGCTCCCAGTGAGACCTAAAGATCATACCAATGCTACCAGAGCCATTGGTGAGACACCGCTTATCGCCAAGAGATCAGTGGGTTGACGAGTCACGCGGAGATCCCTCTCTATCGTTGGGACCATGTGATATCAGTAAGACATTACTCTGACAATCAGACGCTATATCGATGAAATCCATGTCGGGGAGACCTTCGCCGACGCCCTTAGAAGTAATCCCGCCAGGCTCCTTTTCTTCTATCAGCCGAACATCTCTATTTCAGGAAGAGGTTATGCCGAAGGCACTTTAGCTTTGGCAAACACATATTTCATTTCACTTCGGCAAGACTCCTTGGTATCGGTGAGACATTTCGTAAAACTCCCCCTCTCCTTGGCAAATTACTTTTTGTTCTGAAGGCTTCACTGCTCGGTGAGACTCATGCCAAAGTATGAACACTCGGCCGACTTCTTTTCTTTCAGCCTGACTCATTCTGGTCAAGAAGAGGTTGCCTCGAGCTCATTATGTTATGCCGAAGACATCTATGTTCGGTGATATTCATGGCGGGCACCTTTTGTTTCTGCAAGAGTCTTGCCAAAAAGCCTTTATCTCGGTGAGGGCCCATTCTCCTATGCTTAGTGGTTGGGGAGACCTATTGGGTTGGAAGGAGTCAGGCCAAACTCCCAATGTTACATCGATCGCCACCTCAGTCGGTAGGACATCCTGCATTCGCCGAGACTCTATAGCGAAAACTTCTTCATTTGCTGAAAGTCCGCCCTGAGTTCAAAAAAAGCTTGCTTAGTCGGTAAGACATCCTGCCGACCCCATCCTCATTCTATCCGAGCTCCTCCTTCCTTCGCTGAAACCCCCGCCGGTTAGGAAGAGGTCTTCCTGAACTCCTTTTGCTATGCCGAAGACACCTCTATGTTTTCAGCAAGACTCTTGCCGAACTGATTTTGTCTCGGCGAGGCCCATCCTTTCTTTCGTCGAGCTCTTCGTTTGGCAAGACGTCCAATGTCGGTGGGACATCCCGGTGAGGTCCCTTAGTTACACCGAGGGGCTACTTTTGTGCACTGTCGGTGAGACTCCTACTAAAGAAAACTGCATCGAGGCCCGTCCTTTCCTTTGGTGAGACCCTAGCCTTTCGGCCAAACCTCCCGGCAAAGCCCCTCACCTTTGCAGAAAACATCTCTCGCTCCGAGACTCCTTACCCATCGGCGAGACATTAAACCTTTGCTGGGACCTCTTACCAAACGCTATAGGTCTACCTGAAGCCCGTGGTCATCGAGAGTCTCGCCGAATGATGATTGAATGAAAATCCATGTGGTAAGAGGTCATGTCAAACCCTCTCCATTATAGCGATAGGCTCTGCGGGCTCGTTCAGCATGACAGAAACTAGGTCTTAGCAACCTGTTCAAGATGGAATGAATCAAACAGTAAGTTAGCCAAACAGTAGGAGGGTCTTACCGACTTCCTCCTTAGATTGTTTCCATGACAAAACTTTCTAGGGTAGCTTCTCCCACTGAGTTCCCCATGACCTGGCAACAGATGTAGAATCTTTGCCCTTGTGTGAATGTCCCACTAGCCTCTGAAGATCTAACATTTGATTATCTCGCCTAATTTAACTGTAGGTGAAATAGAGGCAACAGAGCTCATCATACATTACCTTGATTCCCTTTAATGTTTTCTTCATCCACAACACTTGGGTGGAACAAGGTGTTGTAGCTATTGTTTAATAGACAAAGTAGGGTTTACCACTATGAATGAGCAAGATGATAAACCACTAATTTATTTTTCTTATTAAAACACTCAATTATGAGGGGAAAAAGATGTAAATAACAATCAGAAATGTTTCCTAACTGTTATAGAAAATATGGGGGAAATTTTTATAGCATAAAAAGCTATGTACCTGGTCAAAAAGTTGTTGTTTTGAAGCTACATAGGCCTCATTCACCTTCAGTGATGAATGGGTCCTTATTAGGGTTTGTAAAAGTGAGATCAGGGTATTGTTTTTTGATTTCTACACTATTAAATTCCTTGTTATCAACTTCTAAAATTCTATAGGCTATTTTGTAGCTTTGATTCCTTGATTTTGTAGTATGAATGACAACTCTGACAATCTTGTTCCAAACTTTCTCCACTTGATCTTCGACCTATAAATCTACAATCACACACTCAAGGGTAGAAAAAATTGTTGTTTTTTAGTGAATAAAGGTTTGCCTCAGTCAAACCTCTTGTAGGTAATTAAACCTAATGATGAAATGAAGGAATGAAGCATGAAACATGAAATGTGAAATTGATGTCACCTTGGATGATGTCTTGTGAAATAAATATGAAAACTAACATGTAGTGGCCATGAAGAATGTATATCTTTGATCCTTGAATGTGATTTGAACAATGGTTGGAAGTAGATCTTCAATGCTACATCCACCTCTTTAGCTCAACATCATGAATGAATGTTTCAAATCCTTGACATGATGATATGATCTTGAATTGCTGCAATAAACTCTTGAAATCTACCTTGAAATGCCTTATAAATGCTCTTGTAATGCTCTTATGAACTCCAATTTGATATAATTCTTGAATACATTAAATTGCTATAATGTGAATTAACCCCTAGAATAAAGGATCAATTAAGGCATGTTTTAGTCAAATAAAGGTCCTAGAATAGTGTGAATGTGTAAAAAAAATTACAGCACCACTTCAAGACATCATTAGTTTAGTTTTAATGTCAATTATAAATAGAGTAAGCAAAAAGGCTACTTTTTCCTTTACTACATTTTCCCCCCACTTTAGTATCACTTATTAAACCCTATGTCAAATTCACACTAATGTAGACATCCAAGAAACTTAAGTATGCAGCAATAACAAAGATACATGATCATAGCCTGTCAAAGGACAAGAAAATTAAACAAAAAAAAAGGATCAAGAACAACCATTCCAAAATGATGTAGAATGGGCCTGCTTTTACATAACATATGCTACTCACTTTGGGGTAGTGGAACCTCAATCTGTCTAATAGGTGAGTTGTGCCAACAAAGTAGTTTAGTGAGAAAGTCATGCTAGTGTATTGACTTCTCACTGTATAATGAGAAAGTCATGCCAATGTATCAACTTCTCATCATACTAACCATACCAAAGTTATCCTCTTGATAACTTTAATAAGGCACCACAATGAAATTACTTTGTAAATGCTTTCATCATGTAAAAATTTTGTTAAAGGGGATTTTTCTTTGTTCATGTAATGGTCTTCCTCTTATGGAGCATTATGCTTAATGTCTCCAAGAGAGGACAAGTCAAAAGTGTTTGATTGTCGCCCATGGGATGCCTCATTCACATCATTCCATATTAGTAGATCGTACACTCTTGGATGACATAAAACCCAATGACACCATGAAGAAGAGAACAGTTCACAAGAAAAGAAAAAAATCACACCATGAAGTTTTTCCAAAAGATGTCATCTATGTATGCCTCGACTTTAAACAAGTTTATACACCATCATTATGAGAAATTGCTTTAAATTATCCAATGTTTTTGTCCTAATACATGAGATATTTCCTTGGAAAACCCTATGCCAAGTCATATGTTTCTAAAATAAGCTACATCATGAAATAGGAAGGGTTGCCCCCACAAATACATAAGTGATCTATAGATTTGGGGTTAGTATGTATGTGCTATAATTGTTTCATAGAGCATGGAATTTTCATCATTCCCTAAATACTAATAGAGCTAGAATAATCACACAAAGAAAGTGAAATGAATAAAAAACCTTTTGGGTCGACATGGAAGAAACATGAATGTCTTGATGCCTTGCATAATCCCCAAGAGGAAAACACAAGACAAATGAAAATGAGAAAGAAAAATATTTTGGGTAAACATGGAAGAGGCATAAATTTCTTGACGCCTTGCATCATCCCCAAAAGGAAAACTCAAGACAAATGAAAAATAATTAGAACATCTAGAGATGAATGAAGGTACACATAGAGGAATGCACAAAATGGTGAAGGAGCACCGAGTGGGATTCCATGCCTCCATGAGGCCATTTTTGTAAAATTTTGTTCTATTTGGTATTCGAATCATGTAATAAGGTCTAAATGACCATGTTGAACTTGTGTGAGTGGGTTTTGAGTCTTTGAAATTCACTTTTGATTCATTTGTCAAATATTATAAAAGTTGTCAAATTGCCACAAAAGTTACTAGGTGTTGGTTTGGTTTGGTGAAGTCATGTCTCTGGTGTGAAATAAGGTCTATTGAGACCATTTCTAATGATTCTAATTGATTAGATTCATATGGGGTCAATTGTGTAAATGTTTTGAAATCTTGCAATGTTTCCAACTTTTCAAAATTTATCAAATTGCAAAATTGCAAAAATGAGGAATATGAAGGGTCATTGTGGGAAAAGAAGTTATTTGGTCATTGAGACTCAAAGGGAAGTTGGGAAAATAATTTCATATTTTTAAATTTTCCTTGATAAGGTGAGACCAAGGTGGGTAGCGTGTATTTTGAAGAGAACTCAATACAAAACCCTTGTTTTTTCTTAAAATTCCATCATTTTTTATTGTTTTAGACAATTGTACATTTCTATACATAATTTTTATGATTTCTACTTGATTGTGCTGGATGGAGAATTCAATTATCTTTATTTTGGTTTTGGTCTCATTGAATTTCATTGATTTTTGATATTTTTATCACATTTTTACTCAAGATAGGTTTGAAACCCTAGTTCAACAGGGTTGAAAGGAAGAAAAATGTAGAACTCTCCATTCCACTAATGAAAACTTGTCAAACTTGGTCGAATGGAGGTAGATAGGGTATATTTTGAGTGTGTGATTTTTTTAGGATCAAGGTACAATTTTTGGTGAATTTTTTATGATTCCCTTGTTGGAAAACCTCATTGTTTTGGGAAAGATTGATACCTAGAAGGTAGGGTTTGATGAAATACCATTGGAAAAGGTTGGAAATAAAATTGAAGAGTTTTTGAAAAACATATTAGACATGGTAAAGGTTTTGGTGATATTATTTGAGGCTTGGGAGTTATAGAACCAATAAACCCTTGGTGAAATAAGCTTAATTAGGCCTTTGTGCAAACGTAGCAACAAAGATTTGAGAGTCCTATTCCAAAGAAAACCTAGTAGATTTTGAGATATGTTTCAAAAGAGCATAATAGGTATCTAAAAATTATTTTGGTTTGTGGGTAGGAGTTATTTTCTAAAAATTTTGGTCAAAATATAGTGAATTTGTACTCTTTTAATCCTATTGTCAAACATAGCAGCAAGTATTTGAAGGGTTTGTTACAAATAAACCACCCCTGCAATTTTGATATGTTTGAAACTTGGAAAAGGATATCTAGAATAGTAATTGGTTTTGGGTTTTCAATTTCTTTTGAAAGTTATGTTGAATTTTCATTGTTTGTAATGCTACAAGTAAAGTTGATGAAATTGTGAGAAAGTACCAATTTGAGATTTTCAAAGCTAAAGGATTGTCCAAAGCTGATTGATTTGTGGTTGGTTAATGAACTAACTATATGCTCTTCATCACAATAGGAGAGATACATCAAATGAAACATCATGAGGGATCACATTACACACATGCAATCATAAAGAAAAACAAAAGACTAGTAAAGCATAGGCAAGTTAACCTAAATTAGGTTGTCTTCCTCCCAATCTCGGTTGGTATAATGGAAGGAAAGAAACTAGCCAAAGAGACAAGAAAAAATGAATTATTAGGACAATGCTATCAAATTCTTGCCTCCACTTTGTGTAGGACAAGAATGAGCCAAGATAAGTAAGGAAAATTAGCTCCTTTCATTAGAGAAAATGATTTACAATAAGTGTAAAACATGTAATAGTGAGAATGTTTTAAGATTTTACAACTATTACATGACAAGGGATAGAAGGGTATGTTATTCAATCATTAGATGGAAATCATTGCTATCAGAGTGAAAATTGCTCATTACCAATTTGAATGTGTGACACTCATCAATACTATTTCCCAGAGTTTTGTGGCATCAACAATGTGGAACATTTGCATCTTTAGGATATAGTCTTATATTTTCTTTCATTGGTGGTAATGATATAAGTTCTTTGTTTAGAAGCAGTTGTAGTTTCCTTTCAATTTTAAGTGGTGGACAAGGGAACTTTAGTTTCTTTAGGTTGTAAGGCCTCTTGCGCTTACTAGATTCACCAACTTCTCTAGATGAGATTAGGGCAGGAGGTCCCAAGATGATTTGGTATTTTTTATCCTTATCCTTATGAGACCTATTGGTTGCTCTTTAGGAATGAGGACACCTATATCAGTAGGGGGATCTAAGACAATCCTACCATCACTACAAAGCATAAGGTATTCTTGAGGAGCACTTATGTTGAGAGGGGGATCTTGATATCCTAACCCTTTGGATTCTTCAATTGGTATTTTCTCTAGGATTTGATGAATTTTATGTTAACTTGTTGTATCACATCCTTGTTTGTATAAGATCATGAATCCTTTGTCATATGTATGTCTCTTCAAGGTTGCTTGATGTGTTGGTTACTTTTTTGACATAGAATGGTTGATTGTTTACTTGTTTAGAGGAATTAGGATCACCTATTGTAGGGAACTTAGTCTCAACTTGTGATTCAATTTTAGGGTCGAAAAGACCAAACATCTCAAGTTGTTTTTGGTTTTTTCTTCGGAGGATAAAAGGATGCATTGGACTCAAGGTTGTTAAGGAAATAATTTATGAATTCATTCATGTTGGTATCATCTTCTCCAATGCTATCAATATCATGAGGAGGAAATGCATTAGGAGTTGTGTGAGCATGAGTAAGTTCTATTTCATTAAGATCATTTCAAATAACACAATTTGAAACATCAACTAAAGAGAACAAGGACATCCACACATTGCCTAAGTAGTTCTCCATTTTTAGAATTTTAGACCTAAACATGATAATTTACTCATTATGCAATGCAATAAGCTGAAAATGGAATGTTTTGATGCAATTTTTAACTTTTAACAACACACTAAAATGAAGCAATTTAAGCTAAATGAAATGAAATTGATGAAACAACAAATTAGGAAACTAAAATTGAAAGGTAACCGCACCAAACAGAAGCTAAAAA
This sequence comes from Sequoia sempervirens, assembly GCA_007258455.2. Classification (NCBI taxonomy): domain Eukaryota; kingdom Viridiplantae; phylum Streptophyta; class Pinopsida; order Cupressales; family Cupressaceae; genus Sequoia; species Sequoia sempervirens. The sequence goes on from VDFB02000008.1 coordinate 339,515,221, forward strand.
TTGAGATTTTAATGTCCTGAAAATGTAGAGCAGTAGCTAATAGGGACTCATTTTCTAGTAAGGGAAAATGGGTCTTGGTTGGATATTTTTGAGATGTTTCTATGAATTTCATGGTGAATTTTGATGATTTTTTCAATTTCCAAAAGGTTCATATTAGACTTGATCAGGGACTCATTCACCAGTAAAGGAGAATGGGTCCTGGTAAGGTATTTTTAAACTATTTTTTAATGATTTTCAAGTTCTCAATTATATCTTTCAGCTCCAAGTTTGAGACAATGAGCTTCAGTTTTGAATACTTTCCAAAAATTTAATGTAAAAATGCAATGAAAATATGAAATGCAAGGCCTAATTTGAAATGCAATTTTATTTTTATTTTCAAATGCAATTGTATGAGATCTAAATGAGATGCAAAAGGATTGATTTGTTTTTGTAATTTTTAAGATTTAGAGAGATGCAAAACAATGCAAATCTAAATTGTATATGATATTCAAGATTTTAATGCAAAACAAGTAACCCTAAACAAGACCTTAATTCAAAAAATTCAAATCTACATGAAAATGAATGCAAGATATAACTTAAGATGCAATGAGAGACTCCAAAAATCATAAAATTTCAATGTTGAATATGTTAGTTTCACCCAAAAAATTTAATAGAAAATGTAGGATTTACCACTATGAATGAACAAGATGATAAACCAATACTTTCTTTTTCTTATTAAAAAACTCAATTATGAGGGGAAAAAGATGCAAATAACAATCATAAATGCTACCTAGCTATTATAGTAACTATGGAGGAAGTTTTTAGAGCATAAAAAGCTATGTACCTAGTCAAAAAGTTAATTTAAGCTATAGAGTACTCATTCTCCTTCAATGGTGAATGGGTCCCTATTACAATTTATGAAACTGAGATCAAGTTCTTGTTCCTTGATGTTTGCACTCTCAAATTTCCTATTATCAACTTTTGAGAGTATCTAGGTAATTATATAGCTTTGATTCCTTGATTTTTCACTTTGAATGACAAGTTTTGCAACTTGACAATCTTGCTCTAAACTTGCTCCACATGACCTTCAACCTATAAATCTACAATCACACAGTCAAGGGAATAAAAAATTGTTGTTTGGTAGTGAATAGGTGTTTTCCTCAGTCAAACCCCTTATAGGTACCAGCATATCTTCTACAAGTGCATTCTGGAATCTTACATTCCATGTGCTGCAAAATATCCTCATCAATATTAATCAAAAACTTTGGCTTTCTACACAAAATTCTAGGTGGTGTTCTCTTAGGTACATACATCTCAACATTAGCAATTTCATCAATATTGAATTGAGGTGGTCTAGATTGCGTACCTTCAATCGAGGGTGGAATAGAAGACATACCTTGAGGTTCACATGGGGATAATGGCATACCTTGTTCATCAACTCCGAGTGATGATGTACTCTCAACCTCAGATGTGGCGGATGGTGTCCAACCATACTCACTTGTGGTAGATTGTGTCCCTCCATATTCGCTTGTGCTTAATGGTGTCCCTTCATATTCACTTGTGGTAGAGGGTGTGTCTCCAACTACGGTATCTGCATCTCCCCTAACATGACTCTTTCGCATTCGTGCCCTTTGTGCTGCCAATTTATTTTCTCTTTTTGATGGTTGAGGTTCCTCTACAACTGGATTGTTTTCATCAATCGTTCCCAATTTCTTCTTTTCACGATATTCCCTCATTTGTTTTTTCTCTTTATCTCTCAAGGCTTGGAGCTAATCATCTGTTTGTTTTTTCCTTTTAATAGTTCATTTCTTCGGCATGACGAATAATTTTACCTATGCAAAAAGTAATAAGCTGTCAAATTAACTAATTGAAAGATTTGGAAGCATACACAAATAAAGTCCATTGACAACATAAAGTTGTAACATGAAAAACTGGTGCAGGAGCACCTAGGTCATGAAATTCCTTCAAAAGGCTAATTTGTTCAATTTTTAATGTTCAAGTAAATATGACGAGTGAAGGTCATGAAATGATGAATTTCAATGTATTTTCACCATGAAATAGGTCGCTAGGTGATATTATTGAAAAGTTTCTTTTTATAACAAAAGTTATCAATTATTGTAAAAATGTAAAATTGCACAAAAGAAGGAAGGTGAAGAGTCTTTTTTGTGGAAGGGAAAGGATGGGTTGATGAAGATGAAGAGGTAGTTATTTCAACTAATTTACACACCTTTAAAAAGCATTGTAAGCTCGAGAAAGGTAGATCTTGTATCCCAAAAATCCATAAAAATCAATAAAAAAACCTCTGCTCAGTTATTTTGGAAATATTTTCTATTCTTGTTTTTAGGTTGCATAGTGATTCAAGCATTCTAAGATTTGATTCTTGTCACGGAAAGAGACTTCTTTCATTCTTGAAAGTTGTAGGAATTGTAATTCAAATAATCAAGAATTTGAACTTAGTTTCCTAAGTCTCGGTCTGTGGTTTCCTTAGAATTGTTTTGAGAGTCTAAAAAGTGATTCTTAGCCCATTCCACCAATGTAGGGCTAGTAGGTCAGTGGAATGGATCATATTTAGTGTATTTTCAATGTGAAGATGTGTGTGGCAGGGGTAAATAGAAATAAGAAGTCGGGATATTGTTGCATGAACAAAATTTTGAATTTTCTCATTCAAAAAAATGGTGTTTTCAAGTAGGGTTTGAGGAAACAACATCTATAGGAGCTTAGAAATGATTTCAAAATAATTTGCAGACCTAATGAAGCATGTTTCAATTGTTGGGCGGAGAAGTAGAGGTTTTGCAAATGTTTCATTAAAGAAACCCTCATGGTTGGTGTGTTTTCACCCTATAATCAAGTGTTTATTGATTTTGTGTATTGATGGGCGTTTCCCATCTTGAAAATTGTTTATTTGTGAGTTTCTACACATGGCCTAAGACTATTTGCAGGTTTGGTGGATTAGTGAGTATTTCTATGATGACTTGCTTTGATAAATTGACCTATTTAAGGGCTTTTACCAGTAGACAACATGCTGGTTCTACTCTGTTTTGTGAAATAAGTGTATAAAATTTTATAGTATGTTGAAAAGGATCAAAATAGGCCTGAGAATTTGTTTTGGGATTGTGTAAATGTTTTATGATAGAAAAGGAAACATCTCATTAGATGGAATGTTGGCCTACTAGAGATATTTGGCATTGTTTGCTAAAAATAGAAAATATGTAGAAATAGTGAAAGGAATGTTGTTAAGTGCTTGGGAGCAATCTCATTTGCAATGCCACAGTTTTGTCTATGCTTGGTAATGTTTTGAAGGTAGATTGTGAAAGATTTGATGATTTGGGCATATGTTTCTGATATATGGCAATGGAGTCTTGAATGCAAAGTAGTCAGAGTGTGTCTATACTAATATATTGGAATATTACAATCAAAACATGATGAAATTGGTATCTTAAAGGTTTGGTGACAGTGTTAAACTAATGTTGCTTGTTGTTGTTACAAATGGTGTTTAAGTGAAGATAGGATGATGGATGTGTTGATTTGAGCAAATATATCTTAAATGGTTGGGATGATGTTTGATTGCAGGTCTAAGGAATAGAGGTGTTTGATTGTTTTTTCCTTGAAGGGGTAAGTTGAGTTGATGAGTGATTGTTGTATTGTTTATGACAAGAACAAAGTTGAAAGTTGATTCTGAAAATGGTTTGCTATGTAGAGATGGTGAATTGGCTACTGATAGCCTTATAACTTGAAATGAAATAAATGGATTTTGGTTGAATGAAAAGTAGTTTTGGATGAATTTGACAAAGTTTTTATAAATTGATCTTCTCCTAATTTGATTTGGGAAGGAAGTTCCCTAAAGAAATGATGTTGTTGAGTGGCTTGGCAATCTGATATTGCATCACAAACAAACAATTTGATCAACATGGAATAAGCAAAACAACAAAAATGAAAGCAAGCCATAATAGAATGAAAGAAAATGTACAAAGATTTCACATACCTAAAAAAGAAAAGTTTCAAATGGAGGATTTCTACCCAATTATGAAGCCTTTGCTTCGTCCTTCCTCAAAATCCTCAAAAATTTGAATTCTTCAAAAGCTTGTTCCCCTCCAAATTTCAATTGTATATCAATTATCATTGTAATTCAAACTTGAATTTATATTATATGCCTCTCAACGTGAAAACTCTGCTATTTCATGCAAAGGTGATGGAAAGAACATTCAAAAGGTGGTGGAATCTCAAAATCATGCATGTACACTTCACTCAATCACCAAAAAGCTACTTTTTGTCGGAGCACGTGCAAAACTAGGAGACTATGCAGAATGTGGGCTGACATCATGGGTATATTGTGATTTTTTACCATTTTTAGTGCAATAAAAATTTCCCTCACATTATTTAATCCTAAACCATTGCAAGTATATCCTTCAATCGCATGTATATCGTTGAAACTCTCATCGATGAAAACCATCGCTGTGACTTATGGAGTCGACAGGATGTCCCACAGCTCACTTCATTTCTTACTGAAACATCTCCTTAGGTTCACTTTTTGATTACTGTGACATAGCAATTTTCCTACCGATGAACCTTCATTCCGTATGATTCACATAGCTCTCCCCGAAGAAGCCAGTCTCACCAAACATATCTCAAAGTTTGTATCTTGTCACTATGACATATGAGTCGGTAAGACTTCATGACTTCATTTTGATGGCAATGACGGGACCCACCTTCAACAGTATCGGCGAGACCAAACAGATGCTACATGACATTTCACCGATAGCTTAAGTTTGGCCGATGTAAGCCTTTGTATCCCAATCGATAAGACTCTTATGTGTTTGATATGACTCTCCTCGATAATTATTGTCTCGACGATAAGTTCACTTTGCTTTCTGGTCGGTATGACCTACAATGACTCGCTATGACATATAGCGATAACCACTGTCTTGCCAATAGATATCCCTTTATCTTATGTTTCGCTATGACTTTTGGAGTCGGGGAGAGCTTTCATAGAATACTTTGTCTTACCAAGATACACCCTGTGGTATGTTTTCCACTCGACGAAACATATTTACTCTCATCGATGAAACACTTTGGTGAGACATATGAGTCGGCAAGACTACATAACCTCATCCCGAGAGTCATTTGATATAATCCTTTTATGCTTTGTCAGCGAGACCAGATGCATTCACTGAGACTTTATTCCGATAACCTTTAGTCTGGCCGATACGTCGTTCTGTGAGCTAGTCGGTGAGACATAATACATTCAGCAAGACTACATAACCTCATCCTGAGAGTCATTTGATATCATCCCCTTATGCTTTTTTGGCGAGACCGAGTGCATTCACTAAGAATTTATTCTGATAACCTTTAGTCTGGCCGACACATCGTTCTGTAAGCTAGTCGGTGAGACGTAATACATTTGACAAGACCTCACTCCAAAGACTTTTGGTTTGGCTGAAACATTTGCTCGGGCACCGATCGGTAAGACAATATGATTTCGCTATGACTCATCCCGATGAAATATTTCTCACTGATATGTCATTTTGTCGCCGAAACAATGAATTGTTTCTTGCCGATGGGTTTTTGCATATGAATTCTGATCAGTATGACATCTCTAAAGTCTTGCTGATAGACCTACAACAGATGTATATTAGCAAAAATAAACATTATGGATCAGGGAGACCCTCACCATCTCTTGTCGATATGGATTATATAGTGAAATATTCATGACTCGATGGATTCTACGGGACCACATGGCAAAATATGGGAAAAATTTTATGAAGAGAGGATTTTTGTGTCTATGGTAAGGACTCATTCAAAAACTCATGGGTATGAACAACTTGTAAAATTCTTAGAATTTTACAATTCCAACACTCCCAGCCTCTCTCCCACCTTCTCCTACCATCTCCCACTCTCTCCCACCTTCTCCCACCCTCTCCAACGTTCTCCCACTCTCTCCCACACTCTCCCACCCACTCCCACGCTCTCTCACCCTCTCCCACTCTCTCCCACCCTCTTCCACTCTCTCCCACTCTCTACCGCCCTCTCCCACTCTCTCGCACCCTCTCCAACTCTCTCCCACCCTCTTCCACTCTCTCCCACACTCTCCCACCCTTTCCCACCCTCTCCCATACTCTCCCACTCCCTCCCACCATCTACCACCCTCTCTCCCACTCTCCAACCCTCTCCAACTCTC
>VDFB02000008.1:339521474-339570014 GCA_007258455.2 Sequoia sempervirens
ATCTTTTTCTTGTTGATTTATCTTATTGTGCTCATTCCAATGACCTCTTGATGATTTCTATCAAAATGATTTAGAGAGAAAGGAATGGAGAATTGATCGTTATCTTTCACTTCTTGTGCTTGTTGTATATTCTTGTAATATAACCTTAGTCAATACTTGCATTGTTAGGGGTGTATGGAAGGTGTTTTGGATAGCTTGTTGACTATTACATTGGGAGGTTATGTCTTCCTATGTTTTGGTCCAAGATGTTTGAAATATCTGGAGTACATCCTAATAAGGTTTTGTATGCTAGGTGTGAACAAGGATTCTCCTATCTGATTATCGAGTCAAAGTCCATCTCACTAGGTACAACGCCATCTTGGTTTTCTATACCTTTGATGCATCGTATCTATGTGTGTGATCAAAACTAAGGAAAGTTGTGCTCTTTACATCCCCAATCCCTAGATAAGCAATGCATCATCATCATTCATCATCATATCTAATAGATTCTCAATGAATCGTAGACTTGTTAGGACTCTGCATCTTCTTGAAATCAAGGGTCGATCCCTCTCATTCTTCTATCCTCTTTTCACGCTAGCATAATATCATGTCCATCATGCATCCACAAACCATTAGCATACATACATCTTATAATCATAGCATATCACATCATCCATCTCACATGTATTACATAATCATTTAAGATGTTTATGATAATATAGATTTGTTATTCTTAGCATCTTAGTTCATCTCATTTGCATCATCATTATAATATAGATTTTTTAGTCTAAGCATCTCATTACATAACCATCCATACATCCATCTTGAACCTCTTTGTCGTGAGATTGAACCTCAAATTGAAGTTTTTGTCTGATCTCTTGAGGGGGTAGTATACCAATGTAATTATTCTTGCTAGAGTGGAGCATCCAAAAAAATTATGAAATTTTTGAATTTCGATCTTAGAGGTGTCATTATTGAACCAATGCAATTGGTACGTTGCTTCAAAGAGGGGAAAAATGTAGACACTCAAAATATCCTGATCGACATCATGCACTTGATTTTGATTAACTAACACTGATTCTTCCTTAATCATTTCCATGCTAACCAATTAATTGAATAATCTTCCTCCTAAAATCATATAATACACTTTATCAGATTATCCTAATGTTCTTTCCTTTAATTAAATAAATCAATTTATTTAATTAAAATCCTAATGTTCTTCCTTTAATTAAATAAATCAATTTTATTTAATTAAAATCCTAATGTTCTCCCTTTAATTAAATAAATCAATTTTATTCAAATAAAATCCTAATGTTCCAACATCCTCTCATTTGATTTAAATAAACCGAAGCATTTAAATTAAATGTCATTAATCAATTAATTTCACCTAAGTTAATTAATCTTAGATTAATTAACTCCTAACACTAATCGTAATGTTCCAACATCCTCTCATTTGATTTAAATAAACCGAAGCATTTAAATTAAATGTCATAAATCAATTAATTTCACCTAAGTTAATTAATTCTATATTAATTAACTCCTAACACTATTCCTAATGTTCCAACATCCTCTCATTTGATTTAAATAAACCCAAGCATTTAAATTAAATGTCATAAATTGATTAATTTCTCTAGCTTTTAACTCCACCCTAGGGTAGGTCAACCTTGGTCAAATAACCAAGTTGCACATGTAAATCAATTTATTTGATTTACTAAATTACCATATTTTCATTCAAAAATGGCACATTCTTTTAATATTCCACCCACTAGACTTTTCCCTCCCAAAGGAATTTTTTCCTCTTTATGAAGCCACCTTGCCATTAAAGGCTCTTACATGTCCTCTTTTTTGAGCCATCTTTGCATTAAGGGTTCTTACACCTCCTCTTACACCTCCCATCTCCTCTAGAATCATTAGCATGTTGACAAGTGGCACTTGATTCCATTGGTCCAATCTTTAATCCCACAATCTCCCTATTCTTCATTTTTCAATCCTTCTTCCTTATAAATAGAGCCCTTCTCTATTGAAAGGGGGTCCACAATTTCATGCAAGGTTATTATTCACAATATCATCCAAGTTAGCATAGAATTTCTCCATCATAACTAGGTTCTTGCCATTTTCTTCATCACACATCCATCATAAAGCTTATCAAGGGATTGGGAAACAACTTTTTTCCACATCAAAGAAGCACCAATCCCCCTATGCGATGTTGGTTTGAGCATTTAGAATAGTATTTCATTAGTAGTTTATTTGATATTTTACTTTGTTTTCATGTTCTTATGTTTAAATGAATTTCATATGGAATGCTTAATTTCTACTTGTTTGTTGACTAATGATCACTTGTTTATTCATGATTGAGAAGGTTTAGGAAGAGCATTCTACAACCATTTTCTAGGAATTAGTGGTATTTCAAACACATACATCATAATTGAAAAGATTTTTAATCGAATGTTGTTATTATTTTAAATCTATGGTCAAGTATGCCAGTAGCTCATTTTTATGCAAGGCTATCTAAAAAATAGACCATTGCTTCATCAATTGGGACAATGAAGTCAAATATGTAAGAACCAGTAATATATAGGCTATTTAATTTAGAAATTGGTGGACTATTATCATAATAAGTTTTGCAGTATGAAAACTCACAATGCTTGAAATAATAACTTCTTATCAAATCTTTTGTAATTTCGTACAAATCTATAACCGTCTTGAAGTATTTAATCAACTCTTTGAGTTAAAGCTAAAACAAAATCATACATTTAGTGGAACAATTGAAGACAAATGAAAACACCATTAATATTTTCATTTATAACTTGTAAAAAAGATACATAGGAGAGTATTTATTTCTGAACTAAGATTTGTTTTGATATCAGTAACTTCTATATAACAAATTTAAGACAATTACATATAGGACTCATACCCAAGGCAATCTACTATTCTATTCATCCATATTCTCTATCAGAATGCCTTTTCTAAACTTAGCTCTTTACCTAGACCATTTTGAGACCTAAAAATCCGACCCATGTAATGAGCCCTGAGATCCTTTTTACAAAATAAGGGAGCAACAAGCATCAAGATCAATTACATTTACATTTTGTTTCATTTGAAGATCATTTGCATTAGATTTTGAGATGTTCCTCAGTTAGTTACATGTAATCATTTCGGAAAATGGAAGAGTAAAAGACCAAACTCCACATCCTCTCAATGAAGACATGCCAGCGCCTCAAAAGGAATTTTTTTTTTTATTGAGTATCATCACCTTGTCCTTGTTGACCAAAGAAGATTCTCCACTCACATCCGGAGAAAACTTGTGCCTAACTCTCTGAAAAGGTATACTTGTCATCATAGTTAGGAAGTATGACACTTCTCCAGCACACTAGCCTAAAAATTTTGCACATGATCAGTGCTAAAAAAAAAAAACCACAAACATGCAGAATAGGACAATCCTGACAAGGTGGCCATGGTGTCATAAAAAAAAATGGGACAAAAACATCACTCTGAGTCATCAACATCAGAGTGTGCTCACCCTTGTCTTGTTGATCGTGGAACTAGAGGAACTATCACCACTTCCTCATCAGAGTCTTCAGAAGGTACCAGGGAGAGGGGATAATAGTCATACTCTGGATCAGTGTCTCCTCCACTATCTTAAGGGCTATCAAAAACCTCAATGGGAGAATTATTTTTCCCTAGATAGGCCTTAGTGTACTTCCACTTCTTCTTCACCTTATTTTCCTATTCAACCAAATCCTTTCCTATAACTTGACCATTTCTTAGATGAAATGTTTCGACTCCATAGGTGATAATTGCTCCTTACACCATATTTCTTGAATTTCCTGCGTACCCTTCTACCCTTTGGTGTTTTAAGAGCTCCCTTTCTAACAATTTCATCTTTAGGAGCATTCTCCTTGGATTTCATAAAACTCAATCTCCTATACCTCTAAACTGGCTTGACAGACTCACATGCCTTATACTCATCTTCTTAATAACTAGAACAAGAAAACTCAGAAAACTCTCACCAATTCTGCTCTTGGACTAAACTCAATTCTCTGTCTCTGAATGCAAATTCTGAATGAAAAATATGGCCATCAATCCTCATTATATCAATCCATGCAATTGTTCCAACCATTAATACTCAATAAAATCTTATGCACATGAGCTAACAACAGTCTTCTTTCATTTTTTTTAAATCTCAACCGTTGATCATGTTTTAAAAATAAAATGATGGACATATATCACCAGTTTAACCAATTATGATAAAGCTTAATTGTAGGCTAATAATGCCCTTTCCTAATGAAAAAAGACCCAAGTAGATATACATCCACTCTTGTACACATATTTTGACCACATACTTAGCATCAATTAAAACTTGTCGTGCCATGGTTACCCACTCACCCATGGGAATTAATACACTTGTATTTCTTCATAGAAAAAAAGTGGCGAGTGATCTTGATTTGATCTTAGAGTATCAATCCGTACCCTACCTTGCTTTATTTTCACCTTCCCACACACACCAATCGCTGTCAAAATTGACGATCGAAATCCCAAACATGTGCTTTAAAGAATAATCTTTAAAATGGCATCATTTTTATCACAATGCTATCTCATCCAATTATAGCAACATTCTATTTCCACTAAAGTCCATCGGAGCCTATAGAATGTCCACGTGGCACTTGCCCACTTTCCCGTTGAAAAATATGGGACACAAGTGGGCCCCTCACGGGATGATAGGGAGCAGTCAGGATTGAACCACATCACTCGCGCCATCGACCATTGATCTCCCTTCTTTATGAAGCAATCATCATCTCCAAACCCTGGTGGGTCCCATCAAAGTGACAAATGTCGCTTTTCCTTCTAACTCGTGTGATCATATTTCATTAATGCATAAGACAGACGTGTGCACGGGGAACAACCCTAATGAAGACACTTGTTGCAATGTCCATCATTGATTTTTTTTGAAGCTATATGTCTGTTGGCCTTTTGGAAACATAGGTCACACTGCCAGATGTGACATGTGGCCATTTCTCACTAGCCCATGTGTTTTAAAATAATATGAAATGAACCAACATGGGTGTGTGGGGAGTGGTCAAGATGTGGCCATGTTACTCAATTTCATCCATTGATCTTTTTGAAATGGTGCTAGCTATCTTTACCAAGGAGACCTAGCCCACCAATGCTAGAGGCATGCGGTAGAATCCTAATAGCCCGTGTGGATAAAATAATATAAAATAAATCAACATGGGGATGCAGGGAATGGTGGTGATCAACTCTTGATGATTAAACGACCATCATGAAAACCTAATTCTGCACATGCCACAAACATTAATTTAAAAAGGGGGACACCTTTAGGCCAATGGGAACTTGACCCTTAAGGACAAAGGCTACAAAATTAGGCCATGAAAATCAAACCCAATAATAAAAATTTTAACTCTGAAAAGGGTCAAGGTGACCAACAAACATAAATCAAGCAGTCAATGAACATGACTTCAATGGCATAAGTGGTAACTTAAATGGCTAGAAACTGAGAACATTAGGTCAATGAAAAACTATAACGACCGAGGGTTTTTGGACACATAGATTAATTGTGAGGAATTTAAGCAACACAAAACCCTAACACAATGATGAGGACACAACCCTAAGCTAAAATGAGAGCCCAAACCAAATGATGCAAAATTCAAAATGGAATCCAGAGAATTTTTGAGGGGTTCCATCATATCAGATGGATGCGAAGAGTGCTTTCTTGCATGGTGATCTTCAGGAGGAGATTTTTATGGAGCAGCCACTAAGCTTTGTTCCCTTTGCTTGTTTGTAGGCTTCAACATTCATTGTATGGTCTCAAACAAGCCCCCCAGGCTTGATATGAGAAGATGGATAGTTTTAAGCTTCCTTCTAGATTCATTAGATGTCACTCTAACCTTATAGTTTACATTCAAAATCATGGAGGGGATCTTATCATTCTTGTTCTCTATGTGGATAACTTGATTCTCACTAGGAGTTCTCCTACCATGATTGAGGATACTCATAGAGCTTTGATGGAGCGATTTGATATGACTGACCTTGGTCCTTTGTATTTCTTCCTTGGTCTTCAGATTCATCAGTCTTCTATAGGTATTTATATTTTCTAGTAGAAGTATGCTCTTGAATTTCTTCAGAGATTTGGGATGACTGATTGCATGCTAGCCCCTACTCCTTTTTAGTCAGGTGTTGTGTTGTCTTCCAGTTGCGGTACCCTGTCAGTGGATGCTACATTGTATCTACAGTTAGTTGGAATTATTTTGTACTTGACACATAGTCGTCCTGATATTTCCTTTGTAGTTGGTCTTGTCTCTTGTTTCTCTCAAGATCCTCATGAGAGCCATTGGAAGCAAACCAAATGTATCCTGCAATACATTCATGGCACTAAGAAATTTGACATTCATTACACATCAGGTGCTACTCATATTGTGGGCTTCACTGACTCAGATTGGGTTGGTGATGTTGATGATCAGAAGTCTACTTATGGATTTGTATTTTGTCTTGGTTTTGGTCTGATTGCATGGTCTTGAAAGAAGAAAACTACTATTACCTTATCATAGACTGAGCTTGAGTATCGAGGTGCTATTTTCGCTAGTTAAGAGGTTTTGTGGCTTCGACAATTGATGGTTGAGATTGGATTTCATGTTGAGTGTCCCACTACTCTTTGGTGTGATAAATAGAGTGTCATACATATTTCTCACAACTCAGTGGAACATCAACATACTAAGCATATTGAGATACACATGTATTTCATTCGGCAACTCATTTAGGAGGGTGTTATGAGTTTGGAGTATTTTCTGATGGAGCAAGAGGTTATAGACATTTTCACTAAACCTTTGGCATCTCCTCATTGTCTTTTGTTGAAATCAATGATTGGGGTGAAGGAAGTTATCCTTATGGGGGTCTTGATGAGTCCTCCTTCCTTCTTTTCCTTTTTTTTGGTGTTCTCTCTTTTGGAGAGGATTTTTCTCCCATAAGGTTTTTCTCCTTTTCTCTGGTTGTGAGAGATTTCTTTTTTTGTATTATAGTTTTCCATGGGTACCTAACATGGCCTTGTTTCCAAGACCCATCTTGCATCTAATTTTCCATTTTTATTTTCCCCAAGTTACACTTAAGCAGGGGTGTTAGAGTGAATGCTTTTTTACTGTTCACATTCTCTTAAATTAACTAAGGGGTGGTTATGCATTTAATAGTTATTAACTCTATTTTAATTATTTTTATGTCGGTTACCTTTCTTGTACCAACCTTCTCATTCCTTTATAATGCATGCTTTGTACATTATTTTTCATCTCATCTCAATTTCATTGTTTTCACTACTGGTGAAATAGACTCTTCATGTTACTTCTCTTTTGTGGTGTTTTCTTGGTTTGTAGACATTCCTAGAAGCCTGCTCCAATAGAGGTGGGGCAGGTGAATTTTCTAAGCTTCCAATTCCACCTCAAGATGTATGTTCCTGTAGTGTAGAAAATGTACACCTTTACATGCACCCCATTAATTAATTGGACTTAATTAAGGCTCTAATTGACCAAATTATACATTTCAAAGCCTTATTTTTCCCATTTTGAAAGGGTAACCTATATTAAAAAAATTCAAAAATTAATTTAAAATTCTTGGATTATGTGTGTCTTGGACTTAGAGTCTAGGATTCATTCACACAAGGGAAAATGGGTCCTCCTTAAGTGCTAAGACCTATTTTTTAATATGTTTTTGGTGGCATTTTAATGATTCAAATTTAACTTTCAAATGTTGATTTTTCAAATGTAATTTTTAGGAAATTAGACAAACACCTATAAATACATAGTTACTTTATCAAATCAAATCTAAGAATTAAGAGGCAACTTTCACAAAAGAAAATATTATTGTCAAGAGAATTGAAGAGAATATTTATCAATCATCTACAACAACAATCAAGATCATATCATCATCTAAAATTTTATGCATATTCATGTCATATTTTGGAGCTAACATTGTGATGTAGGTTTCAAGCATGCAAGGAAGCATTCAAGTATAAAATCAAGCATACAATCAAACCAATTCATGCAAGATCCAAACCTTAGAGAGATGTCTTAGACTTTAGTCCTATAAGGAAAAATATTAAGGGTTTGGTGAGTTGTGACATAGCTTTATTCATTCATCAGTTCCTTACATTTATCATAACTTTGTAATCAAAGTTTAATTACCAAACCAAGGTTTGACCAAGGAAAACCCTATTCACACCAAAAAAAAAATATCCTCTTTGTATGTGTAGATTTACAAGTGGTGAAGGACTAATAATTGATCAAAGGAGCATTTTTGCAAAGTTGCATTTGTTTTCAAGATTGTTGTCAAGGCACACAAAATCATGTCAAAAAATTTATTTCTAACTTTATGTTAGTGAAACCTAGGGCAAAAATAAGCTAAGATCTTGCACTAGAAGACCCCCGAAGTTGAGGAAAAACCCTATACACAGACCCATTCACCCTTGGGTGAATGAGTACTTGTAAGTCACTCAAAACCCACTTTTCTGGGTAAGTTTTCCATGTTCTACATTTCTCAGATCTACCTGAAAGTTACTATTTCCATTTCTACTATCATAATACTCTACTAATCAATTTTTATATCATATAATTGAGTTCATTAAGGAATTTAATCTCATCTCCTAAAAGTGCATTTTAATCATTTTTGTCATTTTCTGTTATAAGGAAAAATCAAATCCCCCAATAGGGTTGACTCACATCAAGGTTAAAATTCAATCCTACCCTTGGGAGATATCCTTTTTAATGAAATTATGGAAAATGACACCTAGATCCTATTATTCTACACACTTGGGACATAGGCTCCCTTTTCTTTGTTTAATTTTGGTGAACCTGACATTCTTACACTATAAGCTTTCTGAAATTAGAGGTCCTTTGAACCCTATATCTAGGATTTGCATTAGTTTGCACTATATAGATCATTTAGGGTTTTCAAAACTGCATTAGTTATTCTTTCAATTAGGGTTTTAAAGTTACATTTTGCATCATTTAAATTAAAAAAAATCCAAACATTTTGCATACATCTTGCATGTTAGTTGTATTAAGAGTATTTTTTAGTCATTAAATCAAAAATTTAGTTAGATTTACATTCAAAAAGTTGTCATTTTGTTCACTTTTTTTCATTAGTTGCATTCTCATTTAGACATAAAAATTAGGAAAAATATTGTCACAGTAATAATAGTCTACAAACTGAAAAAGAGAACTTAAGTACCAACTCAGAAAATAAGATTTTAATTTTTAAAACCCCCGAGCAAGGAGTTATTTTCCCATGGGTGAATCTATCCCTGCATAATTGTCCTAACAAACTTTTTTATGTGTTATTGCCTCTATTTTGACTTCTTGTTTCTTCTATTAAAATTGTGCTTTGAAATCCTGAAAAATATTTATCTCTTCCATTTATATCTATCCCTCTCTCCTCTCTTTTTATCTCCCCATCTCTTCCTCTCCATATCCATTTATTTCTACATTTCCATCTCTATCTATGTCTTCCTATATATGTCATCTTCTTAACTCTCTTCCTCTATATATTCTTATTATAGATAGAGAGGGAGGGAGAGAAGTAGTAGATATAAAGAGGGAGAGATAGGGATAGAAAGAAGAGATAAGGGGGTAAAAGAGAGGGGGAAGACAATGAGAGAGGGGGATATGGTGAGATATAAATAAAGATAAAGGAAATGATATATAGAGGTAGGGAGAGTAATATAGTAAGAGCCAAGAGTGAGAGATAGAGGGGGTGATAGAGACAATTAATAGAGACAGGAAGAGAGAGGGGGGAAAGATAGAGATAGAGATAGGAAGGGGGAAACTGGGAGTGTGTGAAAGAGAGAGTGAGTGAGAGAGATAGATAGAGAGGAAGATAGTGATAGTGAATGGGATGGAGATGGATATGAAATAATATGACTTGATAAAATGTGTAACAATTGACCTCATGTACTACACAAATGTATAGAAAAAATAGACCAATTTTTTTCCAATTAATATGTAATTTTTTTTAAATAAAAGGCTATAAGCCGACCAGATATATTAATATAAAAAAGTAACGGATTACAATAGTAAAGTTTTAAAGACTAAAATCAAAATCTAGAGAAGCATATTTGTAATCAACATGATAGGTACAAAATAGCTAATCCCATAATGGTCATGTTTTAACACCAGCATATTTCTAAATTTGAAAACTATCTGTATTGTATCAGTTTTCAAAATTTTCAAACATTAGCATTCAAAAAGATCCCACATCAAGCATTTCCAACAGATGATCCTTCCACCCCTTCCCCTTTGTGCATGATCTGATGCATTGGAGGAGTTGAGTGGGAATTTACAGTGATGTTCATATCTAAAACTAGTGTTTTTTCCCTAACCTGATGTGCATTCAAAATTCCTTATGCAGCTTGAGACTCTGAAGACTCCACCTCTTTCTGATTTGCCGCTTTTTTTGTTGGTGCTAACTTCATGATGGAAATGATGTGTCAATAAAAATGATAATGCATGGTACTTTGACTTGAAGGTCCTTACCATATCATCCCCTACTTCAAAATGATGATGTGCTAATGCTCTGTGTATATAGCTTGATGAATTGTTCTCCAATGATATTTTCATTGCAATGTAGACATTTATGTATACTTCCTTATGATACAAATAATGCCTTGGGAAGATCCTGCCCACATATGCTTCTCCCTTCCAAAAATTGTATTTTTGTATGCTCTTCAGTCAAGCATTATTTTGCAAAAATACTTCCTTGATAATTGTATTTTCTAGTTTAACCATAGCCTGATAGTTTGGATTTAGGTCCAGCACATTTGATACAAAAATTGATACCAGTTCTGAAGGCAGAATTAACCTTTGTGCTATGAGAAGCAGGATGTCATCACCAATTAAATTTTTCAAACACTTATAAACTAGTAGACAATCAGTCTTGAAAATATGTGATAGTTGATCTCTTTCCAATGCTTTGAAGAACGACACCTCCCATTCCTGAATGGGCAAAGAAGCTTTGTTGTTATGTGGCATGAACTCCATGATGCAACACAAGCACAACGGCCCCTACACAACACACTACCTAGAAGAGCTGAATGGGATATTTATGTTTTAAAATATATTTAAACATATATATTCTGGTAGCAAAAAAAATTCTCAGAATAAATTTTCTCAACAATTCCTCTATAGAATGCTTAATGTTTAGAGTACTTTCTTATAGAATGATTTGACATCCATTGAAAACAAGAATGTTTTATTGCTTTCCTTTGAACATAAATCATACCAAGACATAAACCCTCGAACTGAAGCCACCAACTCTGTGTAACTGAGCTTGATCACCCGCGAACAGAAGCCAACAACATTTAGTAGCACTTAGCCTTGAACACCCGCAAGCATAATTCAAACATAATGCCATGTTGCTTGTGACACTAAAATTATGTCAACCATTTACTTCTACCTTTGGAAAATGGAAATACTGCCATGCTTTTAATAGCAATGGATCTCAAATTTTGAAAAAAAAATAGGGGAAAAATAGAGTCTGGCACATGCAAATGCATCATATCCTTCTTTTGAATCAATTTCATGTCATGATGGACACCTCCTAATTATCAATCCTACAAAATTTTGACACTTGTTAGTAAAAATATATACCTTAGTTGTGGTCACCAAGATACTTCTTATAGGATACTCTGATAAATTTGTGCCAAATCTCCTTTATTCATGTAATAGATTATATCTCCTTTCCTTCGACAAAATCAAATACATGCCATTCAAACATCTATTCAGTCGATTCCAAATGCTTTGTACTAGAAGTGGTCTACCTCTTACACTTAGAAAATATCTCCCATACTTCAACAAGACCAAACACATGCCAATCATAATTTCATTCTACCAATTACAATAGCTTTGTGCTGGAAGTGTTCTGCTATTTACACTTGGCTTGTACTAAATAGCCTAGAAATTGATTGAGGATCAAACCTTTGTACACATTGAAAACAAAAAACCGGTTGTTGATGTACATGCACAATGATGAACTTTTGTAGGATAACATGAGAAAACTAAGAATACCAACAACTTAGCACTTTTAGAGATTCCTAGATATGTTACTATTTCCAATTAATATGTATTATAATTATTAATAATATGATTATTTTATAATTAAATTTATAGTTAATACATATAGTAAAATAAATATAATTATTATGTATGTGTTATTTTATAATATATAATGATATTAATATATATATATATATATATATAATATGTAAGAAAGGGATTATGTTAGTTTGTAAAAAGAAAGTTTTACATGGATAGTCCCGTAGGAGAGATTTACTATATTTCCATACCTATACCAGAGAGAAGACCAACCTACATTACCAACCAAACCGAGACTAACAGAACAACCACCCTTAAGCAACTGAATTTCCAAAACATCCACGTGGGGACTTACACCTTTCCTTGTTTGAGAAAAATACTAACTAAACATTGCTACAACATATACTATATACTATATCAACTATACCGAGATGCATGCCAAGCACTAAAATAGAACAAAAATGAATTCTTAACTAGACACAATCTTTAACCAAACTCCAAACCAAACTTGTTCGCCTCTAAGAAGCCATTCACACAAGAAAAGGCTCTAAAATATGAGACCTAGTGACCACGTCATGATGGAGGAAGCTTTAGCACCCACAACATATAATCTAGACTAACCGCCACCAACTCCCTGTGAGCGACCAATGTCATCCCTTTCAAATCCAACAAGAATTGGTAGTACTTTATTACCTCTCTCGGCACATAGAGCAATCTCATAACCCATGGCCTAGGAATTCCCATTCCAAGGGAAGCTACATAAAATGTTGCCTCAAGCCCCACCAACAAGCCCACATAGAAGAGCCACTTTAATAGTTCTTTAGCCTCACTTTTTCGCATCCTTATTTCTAAAATTGATGTCAAGAACCATGAGGTTATATTAGTGTTGACCCCATATGACTCATCATCCTCCAAAAGCTCTTCCCCAATATCATCTTCACTACGACTAGAATGAGAGTATCATACCTCTTAAGAATTCTCTTCAGGCATTGGTGGGTGATTGACCCACAAAATACCATCTGCCTGTGAAAACTCATCAAGCAAATTGGAGTGAAAACCCCTATACTCATTAGGGTTTTTGAAGACATTCTAACCACAAATTTTGATCTCTCCTCCATGGATTTCCAATGAAAAGAATGTCCCAACACCATACTTTCACCATGCAAAAACACAACTATCACAGTGATGAAATGAATTGAAAATCCCAACTGGTCATAAATAACGTGCTTCATCTTTTCACACCATTATGGAACTGGCATGTATTAACCATATCGTGCAAGGATCCAACCCATCACCATTGTGTAAACACTAGCTTGCATGTATGAAGCAATTTAGCAAGACCCAACAAAGGTTATGAAATGATAGCCCAAACTCCCAAATGTGAGCTTTGTATATCCCATGACATTTCCATCATTACATTGATACTATGGATAGATTTGACAATGGACATTGCATGCCACATCTTCATAGCCAACCCCACACTGCCAATCCTAGTTAAATATCCCTCAAAAAAATGCCATCATGGAGGTGGCAGGGATGATGTGCCAAGTAGAATTTCCAAATGTAACAGTCATCTAATTTGGTTACTTGTCCACTATCTAAAGGAACCATGACCTTTCCACAATAGGATGTGTGGAAAGGCACCCTCCCATCCACCCACTACTTCCTCATAGTGAATTTATATTGCCAACTCTTTTATTGTGTTGCCATCAACCCCCATATTAGACAAAAAATATTCCTATGAGTTACCTTCACAAAGGATGTGAGTGTTGACACCAAATTAAAGCTATAGATTAGACCAAAAGCCACTTCCAATCTAGTAGCCAAATTCCAATTTATCATCTTGTGAAATCTAAGTGCATTGCCAACCAATGAAGAATTGCCTTGAATGACTAGCTTTTTTAGCTTTAGATCCTATCAAAAAATTCAACCCAATTATCACAACTTGCATTTCCACCATATTATTTTTCCCCTCTGGAAGAGGCTCGGCCAATTTTCCTATGACCTACCCACTAGACAATCTCTGAGAGTACACCCTTCCCCTGAGATGCCCAGATTTCCACGAGAAGCCCTATCGAAGTTAAGCTTATACCAACCCAACTCTAGGGGAGACCATTGAATGTGTTCCCTCATTTCTTGTGTTTTTGAGCCTCCTTCCCCTATGAAAGAAGGAACCAACAAACCATGTAGACTACAGTGAATCCTTGTATCCCATTCAAAAAATGTACACTTCCTAAAGTCTACATCCCCTACTCTAGAATTAACTATCTTCACTAAGCAGGCTTCAATCTTGTATTGTAATGATTGAGAGGAAATATCTTTGTTCTAAAAAATATCCCTATTCCTTTCTTTCCAAACTTCCTAAATAAGTATTGAAGGGACCATAGCAATCTATAAACTACTATACAATGCTTGTTATCAATATATATAATATATAAATAATATAATATAGTATATTATATTATGTTCTTTGTTAATATATAAGATTTTATAACATGTATTATATAACTATATATAATAAATAACTAAAATAACTATAATATTATTAATAAGTATTTTTTATAAAGTTATTGATATATTAATAAGTATATTATATATAATATTAATCTTTAAGATAGTTATTAATAATATATAGCTTTAATGTAGATAACATTATGTTATATATAAGTATAATTATGTTATTAATTATACGTCATATACTTCTTATAAAATTATATATACTAATATTATAGTCATTAATGATAAAATTATAATAGAATATGGTAAATTTAATCATATTACATAATATATTAATAATATAGTTATTAAAATTATAACTATGATATACAATTTTATAATATATAAATGACAAATATTGATATAATATTATATATTATAAAATAAATTATATATAATACTATTTATAAATTAAATTTATATTATATGATAACTATAGTATAATAATAATATGAAAATAATATAATATAGTATTTACTATATGATTGATGAGGGTCACACCATCCAAAACCCACATAAATCACAACAACAAATACCAACACATAGGATGTAAGACTGAAAAATGACTCACTTTCAATTATTTCAAAAAATAAAATTATGAATTCAAAGCTACATGCTATAGCCTCATGGGCTTGATTCATTACATCAAAATCAACTCTGAAAATAAAATCTACAATTCGAAGCCACAATCTGTACTATCAGGGCCACCTTCTACAACCCCCAATTAACCCTTTTTATTTTCCACAATAACCGCCCTAGAATTTTCTAGAAAGTTCAAATTTCCCCTTTTTGTTCTAGCGCAAAATGTCCCACCATTTGATTTCTGGCCTAGAAAGAAATTTTTAGTAAATTCACTTTTTCGAGGACCAACTTCGTGGGGCCATAACTTTTGATCCGGGTGTCTGATTTACTATTATTGCATATTATTGCAAAGATCTCGACAAACTCTACAACATGTGAACCCACCATAGGTTGGTTCAACCACTTTTTGAGTTGTTTCAGGGCCTCTAAAGTTTTATATCTAAATTTTAAGTTGCATTGGAGAAATTTCTCAAGAAGGAAACTTTAATTTCTCCCAAACCATGCAGGGTATTGAGGTGATTCTTTCATGACTAGAAACATTTTTTAGCTCTACTCCTTGGGGTAAATTTTCAAGTCAATACAAGCTCATTTAGGCTGACTTACTAAAAATAGTAAGTGCCTATTTTTTGCTATTTTTGATGCCTGGCAGTCTTATACCCCTTAAGTGCCATCATGTGACTCAAAACAACCAAAGAAAATAAAGAAAATATTTTTTTTGGGTGATGCAAGATTGCTCTACATCGTTGGATGCTCCTACATCAGACACCCAAGTTAATTTGAAAAGTGACCCTATCACTTCTCAAGAGTTAGAGGGAAACCAAGATGGTTAACCTCAACCTTAGATAACCATGATGAATCTTCAGTAGGCATTCCTCTCCATTTCACCAAGTACTGTACATATTTCCCTATTTCTTGTGCTTCTACCTACACGGCTATCCAAGATTTCCTCTATCTCTTCCTTCTCTGAAGTAGGTGCTAAAATTTTCCACTGTTATTTTATCGAACCCTCCTTTATATCACCTTCACGATACTCTATCAAATCAACAATGTTTAACACAAGAGAAATGTTAATTGCACTAGGAAACTCTACCTCATAAGAATTTCTTGAATCATGTTTCTTTAGGATCTTGCATGGTCCAAACTTCATCTTTAACTTGTTGTATGTACCAACTGGAAACCTTTCCTTTAGCAAATGAACCATGACTTCATCTCCTACCTGTAACTCCTTATACCTCCTTTTCTAATCTACCTGAGCTTTATATTGTGAGTTCATCTTATTGATATGTTTCTTCACCTCTTCGTGCAAATTCTTCAGGTGCTTAGCAAAATCTTTAGCTTCGACACTACTCTTCTCCCCTTTATCCATATTTCTCAGTTCAAAAGTAGTTCTTGGACTACTCCCATATACAATCTAGAATGGTGATTTACCAATGCTCCTATTGAAATAATTGTTGTAAGAAATTTTTTCCTATGGTATAATCAAATCCCATCCCTTGGGCTTATCTGCAACTAAGAACCTTAGCAGGATGCCCAAACTCCTATTCACCACATTTGCTTCTCCATCAATTTGTGGATGGTGTGTTGAACTAAACTTAAAATCTATCTTTAGCTTCTTCCATAATGTCCTCCAGAAATAACCAACAAATTTGGTATCTCTATCTAAGACTATACTCTTTGGTAGACCATGTAGTCTCACCACCTCTCTGAAAAACAACTTTACAACATGAACAACATCACTGGTCTTATGACACATAATGAAATGTGCCATCTTTGAAAATCTATACACCACCACAATTATGGAATCATGCTCTCTTTATGTCCTTGGCAAGCCAAGAACAAAATCCATGCTAATATCCTCTCATGGCCTCTTAGGTATAGGTAATGGCTGATACAATCTAGTATTTTGACTTGTTCCTTTTTCCATCTGACATACTCTACAACTTTGTACAAACTTCTTCACATCTTGTTCTAATTGTGGCCAATAATAATTCTCACTGACAAGAGCAATGGTCTTATCTTGACCAAAATTTCCAACCAATCCTCCACTATGCTTCTCCTTGATTAGATTCTCTCTCATAGAAATCCTTGGAATGCACAATTGGCTTCCTCTAAACAACATCCCATCTTGGATTAAAAAATCCAACCATCTCATCATATCCAATGTAACAAGTTCCAAACTGTAAGCCTTCCAAGCTTCTACAAAGTTTGGATCTTCTAGATACAAATTCTAGAGTTCATTGAACCCAACAACCTCTATATTCATCTCTATCAACAAATTTTTCCTTCTACTTAATGCACTACAACTCTATTTGACCCTCTAGTCTTGTGCTTCAAAACAAAAGTATAACTCTACAAAAACTCAACCCATTTTAAGTGCCTTTGATTCAACTTTCCTTGACTATTGAGATGCTACAAAGCCTGGTGATCATTATATAAAACAAATTCTTTTGGAAAAAATTAGTGCCTTTATTTCTTCAAAGCCTAAACTATAGCATAAAACTCTTGATCATAGAAAAAATATTTATTCTTAGCAACATTTAACTTCTCACTAAAATAGGCAACAAGCTTACCTTCTTGACTCAAAACAACTCTTATGGCAGTGCCACTAGTATCACAATCTAACTGAAAGACCTTATTGAAATCAAGAAGGGCCAAAATAGATTGCTATGTAACTTTCTTTTTCAACATATCAAAAATTTTGGCTACTCCTATAGTCCACTTAAACTCATTTCTATCCCCTCTCATTGCTTTAGTTAGGGGTGCACAAATACTATTGAAACTCTTAATAAACTTTCTGTAAAAACTTGCTAGACCATGAAATGATCTTACCTCTGTAACACTCCTTGGGGTAGGCCACTCAATGATAGCTCTCACCTTCTCTCAATCCATTTTAAGACCCTCTACTAAGACAAAATCCTAGATACACCAAATCCCTTTTCACAAAACTACACTTCTTAAAATTAATCAACAACTTCTCCTCCATTAGCTTCTCAAAAACTTTATGAATATGCATTAGGTTCTCCTCCAATGTCTTACTAAAAATTAGAATATCATCCAAATAAACAATAACAAATTTTCCTAAAAATCATTTTAATACCTCATTCATAAGCTGCATAAATGTGCTCAGTGCATTAGTTAGCCCAAAAGGCATGACTAACCACTCATAGAAGCCCTCCTTGGTTTTAAATTTTGTCTTCCATTCATCTCCTTCTCTAATATGGATCTAGTGATATCTGATCTTCAAATCTATCTTCGTGAAGCAATCAACTCCACTCAAACAATCCATAATGTCATCCATCCTTGGAAAGGGGAATCTGTTCTTGATGGTGATCTTGTTGATGGCTCTAGAATCTATACGCATCTGCCATTCCCCATCCTTCTTTGGTGCTAGTACTATAGGTACTACACATGGACTCAAACTCTCGAATCAATCCTTTCCACAACAACTCTTGCACTTGTATGTTCAACTCTTCACTCTCTGCTAGAGTCATATGATGATCTAGCTTATTCAGAAAACTAGCTCCAAGAATCAGGTCCATCTGATGACTAATCTTTCTTATAGGAGGGAATCCTTTAGGTACGTTATCAAAAATAATAGCTTGAAACTCATCCAAAAAATATGAAACCTCTACCGGTACCTCATTAGTATCTTCTTTACCAACTCTAGGGATCAATGCAAAACACATATGCTCATGCTTCATACCTTGTAGGAACTTTCTTCCATCAACCAAAAAAAATATTGCATTACTGAATACCTTTTCCTCTGCCTCTTTCAAGGGCTTCAACTTATGACGAACTCCATCCTTTGTCAAAGAATAGGTGTTGGCATGTCCATAATGTGTTGCTTGTCGATCAAACTACCATGGTTTTCCTAACAACATATGACAAACATCCATAGGCATAATATCGCACAATACCTCATCATGATAATTTCCAATCTTGAACTTTTCCAAACATTGTTCATTTACCAAGGCTTTATGGTCCTGCAAGAAAGCAATCTAGTATAGGTTCAGATGTTTTCTTCTCTCCAACCACAACTTGCTAAGCATTTCTTCTGAAAAAAGCTTATCAGTAGTACCTCCATCAATAATAACATTGCAAACTTTCCTTCACACTTACATCTGGTGCAAAACAAATTATTCCTTTAAGTTGGCTCCTTCTCCTCATTCAACAAGGCTCTTCTAGTAACAAGAACCTCCTCACTTTTTGCATCCTTAGAATGTGAAGACTCAACATCTTCATGAACATGTGCAACTCGTGCATTACCCTCAGGTCTTCTATTTGTCCTTCCTTTATGTTGAGTACACGCATAGGATTTATGTCCTTCTCTACACTAGAACCAGGTTCCATGGAAGCCTCCTCTTCCCGGTCCTCATCTAGAGCTTCCCTTTCCTCTTTAGTCTCCATTATTCTGATCATGAGGACGATAGGTGTTATCTCCTTTCTAGTTATGGCTGCTACTAGAGCCTTCGCCCTTCTTTTGATCTTCATTTCGACCTCCATATGACCGTCCACCAGTCTTTCCTCCATGGCCTCCACCTTGTTGTTTGTTCTCAAACCTCTTTTCTAGTTGTTCTTCAACCTTTAGAGAAAACTAATAAGCGTCCTCAATGGTGGTCATTCTTACCAGTGCCAATTCTTCCTGTATGCTTGGCTTCAACCCATTAATATAAGGAGCAACTTTCTCATTATTCACCTCAGAATGCCCTGTCTAAATTAGCACCTTGTGAAATTCCTTTGTGTATTCTTTTACCATTCTTGTCCCTTACCTCAAGCTCTACATCTTCTTGAGTAGCTCCAATTTGTAATCAATTGGAATAAATTGTTTCTTCAATTTTGACACCATTATGTCCCATCTAGAAATTTTATCTTTCCCTTGTCTCTCTCTTTCTAAATGGACGTCTTTCCACCATATACTGGCATGACCTTTAATTTTGTCTTTCAAAAGCTCACTCTGTGAGAATCTTCAATCTCCTTAAACTCAAAAAATTCCTCCATGTCATTGTTCCAATCAATCAATTCTTCAAGATTCAGATTTCCACTAAAACTTGAAACCTCCATTTTAGATCTCTTCCCAATGCTTGACATCACTTGCAGCAATATTGTTTCTCCAAGATGCATTGGATCATGTTCTTCCTCTTCCATTTCCTCTTCTATTTCATCTTCACTTTCCTCTCTATCTTGTTGCACATCTCTTCTTCAAACCTCTTGTTGCAAGGTTTCTAATTGCCTTCTAAGGGCTTTGATTTCATCTCTAGGTGGATCTCTTCCTCCATGACCTCAGCCTCTACCTCTGCCATACTAGGCAAGTATTAGAGGCATCTTCAACTCAACCCACACTCACAGGTCCTGTTGCAACTGCCTCACATTTGGAATTCTATTATAGGCTCACTAAACCTAGCTTTGTAACACTTGATGAGGGCCACAACACCCAAAACCCACAGAAATCACACCAATAGATACCAAAACAGAGCATGTGAGATAGAAAAATGACTCACTTTCAATTATTTCAAAAAATGAAATTACAAATTCAAAGCTTACATGTTGCAGCCTCAGAGGCTTGATTCATTACATTGAAATCAACTTTGAAAAGAAAATCTATGATTTAGAGCCATAATCTGCACTATCAAGGCCACCTTCTACAACCCCCACTTAAGCCTTTTTATTTTCCACAATAACTACCTTAGAATGTTCTAGAGAGTTCAAATTTCCACTTTTTGTTTTGGTGCCAAATGTCCCACCATTTGATTTCTAGGCTAGGGAGAAATTTTTACGAAATTCAATTTTTTGAGGACCAACTTTTTGGGGCCATAACTTTTCATCCCAGTGTCTGATTTGCTATTATTGCATATCCTTGGAAAGCTCTTAACAAGGTCTACAACACTCAAACCTATTATAGGTCAATTTGACCACTATTTCAGCTGTTTCGGGGCCTCTACAGTTTTATATCTAAATTTGAAGCTACATTAGAAAAATTTCTTAGGATGGAAACTTTAATTTCTCCCAAACTATGTATGGTATTAAGGTGATTCTTTCATGACCAGAAATGTTGTTTAGCTCTACTCCTTGGGGTAAATTTTCACGTCCATATGAGCTCGTTTAGGCTGACTTATTAAAAATAATAAGTGCCCATTTTTCACTATTTTATGTCTAACAGTCTTATACCCCTTAAGTACCATCATGGGACTCAAAACAACTAAAGAAAATAAAGAAAACATTTTTTTTGGTAATGCAAGATTGCCCTACACCATTGGATGCTCCTACATCAATGATAAGATATAATAATTCTTATATATAATATTATATAAAATTATTATTATAATATTCACTATAGTAGTATATTATAATAACTATTTAATAATAATAACTAAGTTATTTATATTAATATTATATATATCTATATTATCATGTGTATAATAGTTATATATATATATATGGTATAAAAGTTATGTATATATATATATTAGTATATAAGATATAATATTATATACTATTATCAAGAATTATTATATATCTAATGTTAACAAGTTTCATTTTTTTATCTTTCAAGATGTATCTTTTGAGGCTTTTGATTTATTCTCATGAATATTTTGAGATAAAATATTATAATTTTAAAAATTCAAGCATGATGAGCCCATCGTAGAGCTTTAATCGTTTTGGTGAAATAATTTATAGGAAAAAATGATGAATGAAAAAAAGAAATGTTAAAATAATGTGCACCTTAATATTTTGCATAAATTGTGTTGTGTTGTCAATTATACCAAATATTGCAAAACCCTAGCAAATCATTTTTTTAATGAGTTGAAGCAAAACTATTCTCCTTATAGTTGTTGCTTCTATCTATTCACAATAAATAAAATTTGGGATTGGGTTAAAATTCAAAGTTAATTTGTCCTAGACAAAAAGCAAGTAGGAAAAATAAAAAAATTGTTAACGAAAAACATGAAGTTAGTTCAACTAGAAAATGATTTATTTAGTGTAAAAATGAATGACCAATATTAATCTAATCATCTTGCATCCCTTTTTTAATACACTAAACTATCAATTTAATAATTTAACTCAGTCCTCTTCGCATAGGGAATGACTTCAACATAATAAAGAAAACAATCTAGATATTCATGTATTATATGTTTTGATATGTATTCCTAAAGAATTAGATAATATATTTCAATAATAATTAAAACACCAATACATTTTTTTTTAGATTTAAATAAGTTGTTCCTAGAAATATGTACTTGGATTTAGATTGAAATTTATAACAAATAATAAAAATAAAAATTTAGCTTGAAGTTGTAGGAGAATAGATTGAAAAGATTTCTACAGGTGATTATTATTCAATATTTGAAATTAGAGTTAAGATGAATAGATTCAAATGATTATGTTATATAAAATCTATGATTATATTTAAAATTAGGTCTAGATATAATTTATTATTTAAATTTCTTTAATTATAATATTTACCTTATATTTGTAATTTTGAGATAACAATCTTTAAATCATCAATATATATTAAAGGCTAGTTACTATTTATACCTATAAATGAAGGACTACAAATTTTTGAAGAATACTACTAAAGCATGCACAATATTAGGAGAAGAATTGATTAACATTCAACCTTTTTCCCTAAATCGGTTATTTCTAATTAATTAGACAATATTATAAAAATCTTACAGACACGTCAAGCTAAAAATATAATTGACTATGATGATTATGCCAAGTATTTAAGACTCTGATGTAATTATGTGAACTGGAAAGAGCATTGAATTCACCTAGTGCAAGAACTATGGTTTCAATATTTTGTATACAAGGGTTAATGTGGTTGATGTGACTAATACAAAAGAATAAGAAGTGATTATTGGTTGATTATTTTAATAGATATTCTCAAATAAGTTATCCTAGTGGTGGATGGATTAAAGATCCCTTGGATGATCTAGGGTTCATTTCCCTTTATATATATCATAGGTACATGGTTTAGGAAAATATTACATGAGTGATAAAATAATTGATAGTTTGAATTTAATCATCCTTAGACATTAATAATTTTATAAAATACGAAAAACTGGGTTAAATTTGCACTTACAATCATAATTGGGCCATCACTTCATGTCTAGTTGTAATCTTCATAAAGGAATTTTTTTCTTTTAGGGCTACACTTATTTCAATTAGGGATAATATGTTTTTCTAAATAAATATAATATTTGGAATAACAAGGTTAGAAATTAGTTAAAATCAAGTGTTATGGGTAACTGTGTGTAGATTAGAGACAATTTAGAACTATTTTATTTTTTCTAAAATAAATTAAAGTTGAACTTGGATGAGTAATTTTAATTGTGTATTCTAAAAATTTAAAGATGTGATAAAATAAAAAATATAGTAATCTAAATATTATTTTTAAAATACTAAATATTTTTAAAAATAATTAATGTAAATGGTGTTAAATTATGAGCACAAAAAAATAGTACCTATTTTTATCATTTAAATATAATATAGTATCTAGTGTGAATAAGATATTTCCAACCCTTAGACTTAAAAATCCAATCTTAAATTAGTGGGATAATAAAAAAATTGAATTCAAAGCATTAAAAATGCATACTTGTTAAAAACACATGTACCTTTTTTTTAAATCTCAAAACTAGCCACTAATTTCCTTCATTTCCCTTATACCAATGTATAGAGGACATCCATGTATAATAGTTTGGAATGTAATTAAATTATATTTTATCCTTTTTTTGGGTCAATTTTAATTAGATAAACCAATAGATCAAATTAAGAAAGATAATCAAAACTAAAAGAAAAATAACTAGAATGGCAATCTATGGTACAGTTGTCAATAGACCTAACTTAAAGTGTAATCATTGATGATAATACTTACTAATTTTGTTTGTTCCAAAAATAGTTATTTTGAATTTGGGAGAGAAAGATTTAGATAAAATGTAAATGTGGTAATATGCATATAGAAAATGAGCCAAATCATGGGAAACAACATACAAGTATAATTAATATAAATAAAATATCAAAAACCTAAGCATTTAAATGATAATTTGAAAAAAGATTTGTATAACTAATATAATTACCTATTTGTGAATAATGAGTACTTAATATATAGAAGATACTTGACTTTTTCCTCTCAATGGAAAATCATGGATGTATATTGTGTGCAAGTCAATTTTAAATATAAAGATAAATAATTAAAAAATCAAACAGTAAACCATGTATTTTACACAAATGAAACCTCAAGATAAATCTTAATAATTTATACATGAACTAATCGAAGAAAAGAAGAAATATCTCACCCAAAAGTATTTTGTTGAACCAATGGTGGTAATGCACAAAGTAGATTTTTCCTTTTGTAACAAGGTTGTTACATGCTCCATGTAAATAGCATAACTTTACATTCAAAGATATTTTAAAGTGGGATCATATGACAAGCTATTTATAGTTTTGGAGGAAGGAGGGAACTAATGGATGATATTTATTTGGGATATCAATGGCTATTGTTTCGTGTCAGGATTAGATGCATGAGAAGCCTTTGAATGGAACTTTGTGATATGCGAATGGATAGGATTTTTTTGGATAAAGTGGAGGGTGGAGATTCAAAAAAAATCATTTTGTAGAGAGCTATGTTTTACATTGAGACATCTGGAAGATTTTCTTAATTAATCATGATTTGGAATATGCAAACATGATTAGCTAGTGAACTAAAAAAAGTGTCAACTAATGATTTGAGAAAAATATGTAATTTAAATAAATGATATTTATTTAATTTATTTGGAATGGGATAGATGAAGATAAACAATAAAATATTGAATTTATGAAAGATTAGAAATCAACAATTGTGTGATATAATTGATTAACTAAACAAATTGTCTTAATTTATTTAATTAATGCTAGACAAAGAATAATTAATTCAATAAATATAAATTATGTTTTAATTTAGGTGGTGGTGGTGGTGTGAAGGAAATTGGTTACAAGATAAATGTTGAGAGATTAATTTATGTTTCTACATCTCTCCCCTCTTTGAGATGATGTTATGACTAGAAGAAGTGTAATTTTCTAAGAAATGGGTTATAGATGCCTTGAGAGACTAGGTGGGTTAATAGAACATGGGTGCTCTCTTGAAAGGAAAATAAGGTCCAAATAGAAAGAGAGAGAGAGAGTTAAGGAGATAGATTAGGTTGTCCTATCTCTCACCCCTCCCAGCCCGTTCCCCATCTCTCCCTCTTTCTATCCTTATCTCTCCTCTCTCCCTATTGCAAAAATAACATGCGCCTATTGATAATGGAGCTTGAATATCCTCTTGATTTAGAAGTTTTGTTTCAATCATGTTTGGATCCTTGTAATTGAATCCATGCTTGATTTGAAGCTATCACTTCTTCATTGAGTCCTTTTTGCACAAACATCATCAGTTGCCAATTGATCTAATGTACAACACAAATCTATGGAAACAATAGACCTAAATTTTCCCTAATTAACCTTCCACACATCTTCCACATACCAATTGCACACAAAGATGTGATAGCTAGTTTATTTTAATGGAAGGAATGATTTCAAAATGCATAAATTTGTAGAGCCATCGAATTGAGGGCAAGAATTTTTAAGAATAGGTTTGTGCTCCGTGTCTACTTGAATTTTTTTAAGTACACTCTATCGGATCGAGTAATACTACATCTCTACGTTAAGCTATAGCATTCGGTTAAACTAGTAAACAATATAATTTAAAAAAAACAAACTTTATCGAATTTACAACCACCCATATTGATTGTCGGTCAGTCCATGTTTAAATAATATTCTGTGTTATTTTTTCTTCGATAGTGATTAGATTTAGGTTGGACAATGATTAAACCCCAACAAATACGAGACAAGAAGGGCCAGCCAGGTGATAAAAGCAATAAATTTTAAGGTATGTCGTCACTTTTGCATATGCTGTTCAATTCTTAATTGTATAGGAAGCCAACCAAGAGGTTGAAGAGCCAGCAACTGTAAGCAAAAGTCTAAATTAAAATTAAAATATTATGATGAAAGGGCACCCTATTTTCAAATGCCTACCATGTTTAATCCTCTATATTTACACTTTAATCCTCAAATCATACAGCTTAACTACAAATTTACAAAGTGTTATGCTATGACAAAATCCTCAGCAAAGAGATGAGAAATCCTATCAACAGCCCATGATAAATCCTCGCGATTATCTTCTGTATCAACAATCTGAGGCACAAGAGAAGATCTGCACAGAGGGCACGTATTCTGGTCATGATCAAGCCATTTATCCAAGCAATTCTTGTGAAATATATGGCAGCAATTACAAAGCTCTCGAATTTCATCATCTTCTTCGAATGAGTTCAAGCAAACTGCACACTCAAAATCCTCTTCACTTTCACAGAGCCTCTGCATGAAATCCCCAAACGTGGAAATGGGCAAGCGCTCTCTGATAATCTCAGCAGAAGCAGCACATTCTTCATTAACTGAATAATCCTGCCATGGGGAGCTCTCGGATTGGAAGCAATCCATAGCCCACAAAATTGCGTTCTTGACAAACGCCAATAAAAATGCAACACGGATCAGCAATCGGTGAACTACAACGATATATTCACCTGCCAGGAAACCCATAAAGGAGGTACCACTCGAAGAATCCCACCCACCCAGGACCTTAAACTGGTCAGAAACCAAAAACCCACCCAGTTGACCTAACAATGTAAACAAGAACCAAGAAGCAACCCAGTTGGAATTGTAGCACAGAGGGCTCGGAACGAGCGGATGGGTATAAAAATCAGGGGGATTGTAGATGACCCAGATGGATTCCAACAAGATAAGCTTTACAATCGCTTGCCCTACCACAGACCTGAATCCATCAATTACAGCATATCCAATTCAATACAGACACGGAAGGACAGCTATACAGATGTGAAAAGCATGGTAAAATTCAAACCGACCAGAATTGGACGGTTGAGGAAGAGAATCTAATGGACCCTGGGAATATATATTTTATCCTCGCACATTGAGTATGAACGGCTGGAGCAGAGGAAATCTAGGAGAACATTTCAACCAGAATATAAAGCCGTTCTTCCATTTCACATCGCCCTTGAGCGCTCAAGAAGAATCTACAAAAGCAGTAAAGTCCGAGGAGATAACGTTCTTGTAGCAAACTTATACTATTGTCCTCGCATGGACGTGAGAATATAGATAAGAATTTTGACTAAGCCCGTGGCTTCTGTTCATCTTTACCAACTACGTTTCCATCTTAACAACTGACATGTTTTCCTACTGGATGGAAGAAAGCAGTATAAGGACTGAATGACATTATGGGGTTACCTTTGTTAACCTTTTTATCGCATATAGGTAAAGTATATTGATATTGTTATAAATTAATGGCTTGTAGATAAAGATTCCTCTCCTCGTCGCCTATTGTTTGATTGTAGGTACAATAATAACGGCCCCATCTTGGAGATGTGTGAGAAGCCTTTTTCATAAAATATTTTAAAGGTGGTCGACTGATCTAGACAATTTGGACTGATCTAGTAAAATGGTAAATCATATGCATAAAGTTACCAAATTGGCAAAACATCAAAACTATCGAGAAGATTACCTAGAAGATAGGAAGCAATGCTACAAATAAAATTGCAGAAAACTACAAGAATATTGCTTTTTAGTGTTAGAGATAACTAACTTAGATATTGAGATATTTTTAGTGCAGGAGATAACTATCTTAGATATGAAAGATCAACGAAAACTAAATTTTATGAAATGTGTTTTTTTAATTTTATACTTATCTTTTAAGATAACTTTTATTAATTTTAATGATGTTTTCATAATTTTTTGTGTTTTTTATTATTGTTTTTTTATAATAAAATATTATAATTTCAATATTTTATACATAGTAGTTGACTTTTATATTTTTGGTCAATAGAGTGTGTGTGTGCGCACACGCATGTGCGCGTGCATGTGTGTGGAGATTTAGAGGTTCCATGGATTCTATGACAATAAATGTTTAAAATAAAAATTTTACATTATAATTAGGAATCTAGTTTTTTTTCACATTGTTAAAGATCACACAACTATTTCAAGGTGTATTAAGATTGATTCAATCATTACAATTTATAACAAGATTATTTTTAAATTTCCAACATAATCAGTCTCCAATTAACAGTATTGTTTATATGGAGTAGACTAAACACGCATTGAGTATATACCTTGATAAGAAATCATTAGTGGTTAGTGGTGATGCATGAGAGGATGAGCAAATGGAAAATGAAGTAGCTAGGTTTCATAAGTCAAGCATGGCACAAAAAATCCAATTGCTAGAAATAATGGTAGGGTAGTGTTTGAGGGTAAGGTAAATTTAAGCTAGAAGAAAGATCAACCAAGAAATTGCAGTGGTTGTTGGAGTTTATAGTGAACCCTATAAGTCCCATAAATTACCTACCACCAAAACACCTAACACAAATAAGAGATCAAAATAAATGATTTGTTATGGAACCAAGAGAATGTGCTTGATCCAAAAAAAAAACTATATTTGCATTGAATTAATATTAATTGTATCTAAAAGATTATAAATTTTAAATGAATGCTTACAAAAGAAAAAAGTGCAAACCCTAGATGAGGACTTCATTAGATTGTGATAGGTGTCATAATCCTATGCAATGAGGAAAATTGGCATATGAATAGCTCAATCTCATAATAAAAAAGAACTCTTAATTTTAGATTAAGTAATTAAAGTAAAAGGGGCCTAATAATTGATCGATGATTAATTAACTATTAGGTGATTGCCTATTTACTCAAATGCACCCTTAAGATAAACATAGGGAAAAGAAAAAACCTAATGAAAAATCCAATGATGGATCCATGGATGTATCTGGGATACAAGGTCTAATGAGCTAACCATGTATAAAAATATTAAATCTCTTATAAAAATGAAAAGGAGAAAATCACATGGGAAAAAAATACCCTTCAAAATAAAGAAAATAAAATAACTATGCTAGTGAAAAAAGGATAGAAGAAAGAATCAATGTGACCCCCCAAAGACTTATTCTATCACACAAGTACAATATATTTCCCCTCGACAAGAGAGAGATTTTAGAACACAGTGATATACTAAGAGGGAGGTGAATCAATATATCCTACAAAATTATCCAACTAAACTTTACTAAACAAAAATTATTACTACTATAGAGATATAAAGCATTCAAATCACAAGAACACAACCATAACACTAGATTGACATGGAAAACCCTAAAAAGGAAAAACCACAGTGAGAAAGTTGCTTGAATCTACTATCCAAATCTAGCCTCACAAAACAAAACAAGATTTATAATAGGATTTATGGGTTGCAATCCAAAGGAAGTTACAACACCCTATAACATAGTTTTATGGCTTCAACCAAAGAAAGTTTATGTATCCCTACAAATTTCAACACTTACAGAAAGCGGCTACAACCTTAGCATTGAAAACTTGATGAATACTAGTGATCAACCACCACAACAACATACAACACCTCTATTACCTCTAGCACACTACTTTTAACACACTCAGATTCTACTACCTTCAACTCATGGATTTCAACAATCTTTCTCAATAGATTTACACACACATACACTATTTCCTTCGACACACTACCTTCAACACACTTAAAATACTTGGCATACACAAACACACTCTATTTCCTTCAACTCACTACTTTCATCACATTTCACACATTAAACTACCTTCAACTCACTTACTTCAACATATCTCACACATTACTGATTGAACATTTTCGACACAACTTTGTTCCAAACATGAAATTCCATTTATGTCCTTTGCAAGCTTCAAAACATTTCTCCATGCTGGCCAAGATGAAACATGTAAACATGTAATGTGCAACGACCATAATGAGTTGGTTTCAAAATATTCATAGTGAGTGGGAAATAAATGTGATCCAAACTAGGAGATAATATAGACTTATTTTACCTTAGCACACACCTCCACACTAGTGCACACTTCAAATATTTTGTGCAAATAATTTAACATTCCAAGTCAACCCACCAAACACTTAACCTATTATACATTTACTTCAAACCAAAACGTCGTACCAAAGAGACTCGATAACATTATGTGGATCACTTTACAAGAATTATATGATATTCAAAAGAATTATCATATATTCATTTTACAACTTCATGCTACTTAATCATCGCATAAGAAAAAAAACACTAAACCCAACATCTCTTGCAAACCTAGAAAACATAGTCTTGAGATAGTATATTGAAAAATAGACTTGTGGTACACCTCAACACATGAAACTTGAAATGAGAGAACATATAGGAAATTTGATCTCATCCTCCAAACCACATGAACAAAACATCAACAACAAAGAAATGTGAAGCATTCCTTTGATCCTTCTTGATTGTAACACAGAGATTAGTCTACGAGCTTTAGAAACTTATGTGATAAATCTTATATTTTGAAATTAGGATCATGCACACTTCACACATGTATCTATCTAACTTCCAAATCATAAGGCCATATATTCAATGTAGAGGAATATAGAGAGTTCTCTCAAGCTTCTTTAGTATAACATCTTGAGCCATTAACTACATGAAAACCTTTCATATATTCCTTCATATCTTATATAATGCTTTACATCAAGGGAAAATGAAAATAAAATTCATAACACCGTATCAACATGAAGAAAACACAACTTCTTCATACACAACATTCATCTATACATGAGCAATAGAAGAGAAATACAATTATGTATAGCATGCTTAGGACATTCATCATCATGTTCAACACTTATGATCAACACATTGATTATAACATATGCAACCGTCCACATAGTACCACTTTGCTAACATCACTAACAAGTTCACCTATATCAATCTTCATTATATTCACATAAATGATAACACCTACAAAAACCTTGCAACAATCTCCCCATTTGGAATTAATGGCAACACCTAGCCTAATATTCAATTTATCCCCCTTTGACATCAAGAGAAAAGGGCAAGTGGTCCTCATCTATGCTTGTAAAATATATAGGATCCCCCTATTAGGACAATCCTTTTCATCATTTTTAGTCTATTTTCTACCTGATCCAGGCCTAAGATGTAGCCCTCATAAATCTAGGGATAAAAATATGTCTTGAATTTCTCCCCATGGATAGATGAACAAACTATACATCTAGTTAAAAGGAGGTAAAACAACCCCTAACTTTTGTCTAGGATATTCAAAGGTGTCCTTTGAAAGTGCCTCTATAAAGATGTTTGCAATCTATTCCTTTATGGGAACATTCTCCTATCTTACTTCTTGCTCTGTAACCTTCTCTCTTAATAGGTGATACTTGATTGATATACGCTTGGTTCTAGAATACATCACTGGATTTTTTGAAATATTTATAGTACTTGTCTTGATACACAAAATATAAATGAGCTCATCATACATTACCTTGATTCCCTTTAATGTTTTCTTCATTCACGACACTTGGGTGGAACAAGGTGTTGTAGCTATTGTTTAATAGACAAAGTAGGGTTTACCACTATGAATGAACAAGATGATAAACCACTAATTTATTTTTCTTATTAAAACACTCAATTATTAGGGGAAAAAGATGCAAATAACAATCAGAAATGTTGCCTAACTGTTATAGAAAATACGGTGGAATTTTTTATAGCATAAAAAGCTATGTACCTGGTCAAAAAGTTATTGTTTTTAAGCTACATATGCCTCATTCTCCTTTAGTGATGAATGGGTCCTTATTAGGGTTTGTAAAAGTGAGATCAGGGTCTTGTTCCTTGATTTCTACACTCTTAAATTCCTTGTTATCAACTTCTAAAAGTCTATAGGCTATTTTGTAGCTTTGATTCCTTCATTTTGCACTATGAGTGACAACTTTTGCAAATTTACAACTTTGAAAATCTTGTTCCAAACTTTCTCCACTTGATCTTCGACCTATAAATCTCCAATCACACACTCAAGGGTAAAAAAAATTGTTGTTTTTTAGTGAATAAGGTTTTTCCTTAGTCAAACCCCTTGTAGGTAATTAAATCTAATGATGAAATGAAGGAATGAAGCATGAAACATGAAATATGAAATTGATGTCACCTTGGATGATGTCTTGTGAAATAAATATGAAAACTAACATGTAGTGGCCATGAAGAATGTATATCTTTGATCCTTGAATGTGATTTGAACAATGGTTGGAAGTATATCTTCAATGCTACATCCACTTCTTTAGCTCAACAACATGAATGGTTGTTTCAAACCCTTGACATGATGATATGATCTTGAATTTCTACAATAAACTCTTGAAATCTACCTTGAAATGCCTTATCAATGCTCTTGCAATGCTCTTATGAACTCTGGACAATTTGATATAATTCTTGAATACATTAAAGTGCTAGGAGAAGATAATGTGAATTAACCGCTTATTTATACTAAATTAGGAGATTAACCTTGAAATTCAAATAATTAAGGCCAACACCAAATCTGGAAACAAACATTATTAATTCCTGCTAGAATGAAATTCAAAGAAGGGGGTCTCATTAAGGGAGGACCCATTTTCCACCTAGGGCGAATGGGTCCTAGCTTAATTTACTAGGATCTAACCCTGGAGGATTGAAAGAGGACTAAAACCCCATTTCAAAACAACTAAAAAAGGGGTGTCTTGTTAAGGGAGGAACCATTCGCCACCTAAGGAAAATGGGTCCTAGCATAATTTTTTAGGACCTAACTTTGCCTAATGAAATATTTTATTAATTAAATTATGAGTGTCAAGATAGATCTTTGGAGGTGTCATAATTAAGGCTTAAATTTGAATTAAAAGTGGGTTAATTACTCTAGTTACCCACAATTAATTAATGACCACCTAGATAAGTGTGAAAGTTCCTTATAACACTTTATAACACTTAAACATGGTACAAATTTAAATACATTTTATTAAAAAGGGACCCATTAGGCTTGATTAAGCAAAAACATCCTACAAAAGTGTGAAAGTGTGTTACAACACTTACAACACTTTACAACACCCTTGCAAAGGATCAATTAAGGCATGTTTTAGTCAAATAAAGGTCCTAGAATAGTGTGAATGTGTAAAAAAAATTACAACATCACTTCAAGACATCATTAGTTTAGTTTTAATGTCAATTATAAATAGAGTAAGTAAAAAGGCTACTTTTTCCTTTACTACATTTTCCCCCCATTTTAGTATCACTTATTAAACCCTATGTCAAATTCACACTAAAGTAGACATCCAAGAAACTTAAGTATGCAGCAATAACAAAGATACATGATCATAGCCTATCAAAGGACAAGAAAAATAAACAAAAACAAAGGATCAAGAATAACCTTTCCAACATGATGTAGAATGGGGCTGCTTTTACATAACATATGCTACTCACTCTGGGGTAGTGGAACCTCAGTCTGTCTACTAGGTGGTTGTGCCAACAAAGTATTTTAGTGAGAAAGTCATGCCAGTGTATTGACTTCTCACCATATAATGAGAAAGTCATGCCAATGTATCAGCTTCTCATCATACTAACCATACCAAAGTTATCCTCTTGATAACTTTAATAAGGCACCACAATGAAATTCTTTTGTAAATGCTTTCATCATGTAAAAATTTTGTTAAAGGGGATTTTTCTTTGTTCATGTAATGGTCTTCCTCTTATGGAGCATTGTGCTGAATGTCGCCAAGAGAGGACAAGTCAAAAGTGTTTGATTGTCGCCCATGGGATGCCTCATTCACATCATTCCATATTAGTAGATCGTACACTCTTGGATGACATAAAACCCAATGACACCATGAAGAAGAGGACACATCACAAGAAAAGAAAAAAATCACACCATGAAGTTTTTCCAAAAGATGTCATCTATGTATGCCTCAACTTTAAACAAGTTTATACACCATCATTATGAGAAATTGCTTTAAATTATCCAATTTTTTTTTCCTAATACATGAGATCTTTCCTTGGAAAACCCTATGCCAAGTCATATGTTTCTGAAATAAACTACGTCATGAAATAGGAAGGGTTGCCCCCACAAATACATAAGTGATCTATAGATTTGGGGTTAGTATGTATGTGCTATAATTGTGTCATAGAGCATGGAATTTTCATCATTCCCTAAATACTAATAGAACTGGACGAATCACACAAAGAAAGTGAAATGAATAAAAAACCTTTTGGGTCGACATGGGAGAAACATGAATGTCTTGATGCCTTGCATAATCCCCAAGAGGAAAACACAAGACAAATGAAAAAGAGAAAGAAAAATATTTTGGGTAAACATGGAAGAGGAAAAAATTTCTTGATGCCTTGCATCATCCCCAAAAGGAAAACACAAGACAAATGAAAAATAATTAGAGCATAGAGATGAATGAAGGTACACATAGAGGAATGCACAAAATGGTGAAGGAGCACCAAGTGGGATTCCATGCCTCCATGAGGCCATTTTTGTAAACTTTTGTTCTATTTGGTATTTGAATCATGTAATAAAGTCTAAATGACCATGTTGAACTTGTGTGAGTGGGTTTTGAGTCTTTGAAATTCATTTTTATTCATTTGTCAAATATTGTAAAAGTTGTCAAATTGCCAC
This sequence comes from Sequoia sempervirens, assembly GCA_007258455.2. Taxonomy (NCBI): domain Eukaryota; kingdom Viridiplantae; phylum Streptophyta; class Pinopsida; order Cupressales; family Cupressaceae; genus Sequoia; species Sequoia sempervirens. Next base: position 339,556,187 of record VDFB02000008.1, read on the forward strand.
AAAAGTTACTAAGTGTTGGTTTGGTTTGGTGAAGTCATGTTTCTGGTGTGAAATAAGGTCTATTGGGACCATTTCTAATGCTTCATATTGATTAGATTCATATGGGGTCAATTGTGTAACTGTTTTGAAATCTTGCAATGTTTTCAACTTTGCAAAATTTATCAAATTGAAAAATTGCAAAAATGAGGAATATGAAGGGTCATTGTGGGAAAAGAAGTTATTTGGTCATTGAAACTCAAAGGGAAGTTGGGAAACTAATTTCATATTTTTAAATTGGCCTTGATAATGTGAGACCAAGGTGGGTAGTGTGTATTTTGAAGAGAAATCAATACAAAACCCTTGTTTTTTTCTGAAAATTCCAACATTTTTTATTGTTTTAGACAATTGTACATTTCTATACATAATTTTTATGATTTCTAGTTGATTGTGCTGGATGGAGAATTGAATTATTTTTCTTTTGGTTTTGTTCTCATTGAATTTCATTTATTTTTGATATTTTTATCACCTTTTTACTCAAGATAGGTTTGAAACCCTAGTTCAATAGGGTTGAAAGGAAGAAAAATGTAGAACTCTCCATTCCACTAATGAAAACTTGTCAAACTCAGTCAAATAGAGGTAGATAGGGTATATTTTGAGTGTGTGATTTTTTTAGGATCAAGGTGCAATTTTTGGTGAATTTTTTATGATTCCCTTGTTGGAAAACCTCATTGTTTTGGGCAAGATTGATACCTAGAAGGTAGGGCTTGATGAAAGATCATTGGAAAAGGCTGGAAATAAAATTGAAGAGTCTTTGAAAAACATATTAGACATGGTAAAGGTTTTAGTGATATGATTTGAGGCTTGGGAGTTATAGAACCAATAAACCCTTGGTGAAATAAGCTTAATTAGGCCTTTGTGCAAATGTAGCAACAGAGATTTGAGAGTCCTATTCCAAAGAAAACCTAGGATATTTTGAGAAATGTTTCAAAAGAGAATAATAGGTATCTAAAAATTATTTTTGTTTGTGGGTAGGAGTTATTTTTTAAAAAAATTTCACAAAATATAGTGAATTTGTACTCTTTTAATCCTATTGTCAAACATAGCAGCAAGTATTTGAAGGGTTTGTTACAAATAAACCACCCCTACAATTTTGATATGTTTTTAAAATTTGAAAAGGATATCTAGAACAGTAATTGGTTTTGGGTTTTCAATTTCTTTTGAAAGTTATGTTGAATTTTCATTGTTTGTAATGCTACAAGTAAAGTTGATGAAATTGTGAGAAAGTACCAATTTGGGATTTTCAAAGGTAAAGGATTGTCCAAAGCTGATTGATTTGTGGTTGGTTAATGAACTAACTATATGCTCTTCATCACAATAGGAGAGATACATCAAATGAAACATCACGAGGGATCACATTACACACATGCAATCATAAAGAAAAACAAAAGACTAGTAAAGCATAGGCAAGTTAACCTAAATTAGGTTTTCTTCCTCCCAATCTTGGTTGGTATAATGGAAGGAAAGAAACTAGCCAAAGAGACAAGAAAAAATGAATTATTAGGAAAATGCTATCAAATTCTTGCCTCCACTTTGTGTAGGAAAAGAATGAGCCTAGATAAGTAAGGAAAATTAGCTCCTTTCATTAGAGAAAATGATTTACAATAAGTGTAAAACATGTAATAGTGAGAATGTTTTAAGATTTTACAACTATTACATGATAAGGGGTAGAAGGGTATGTTATTCAATCACTAGATGGCAATCATTGCTATCAGAGTGAAAACTGATCATTACCAATTTGAATGTGCGACACTCATTAGTACTATTTCCCAGAGTTTTGTGGCATCAGCAATGTGGAACATTTGCATCTTTAGGATATAGTCTTATATTTTCTTTCATTGATGGTAATGATATAAGTTCTTTGTTTAGAAGCAGTTGTAGTTTCCTTTCAATTTTAAGTGGTGGACAAGGGAACTTTAGTTTCTTTAGGTTGTAAGGCCTCTTGCGCTTGCTAGATTCACCAACTTCTCTAGATGTGATTATGGTAGGAGGTCCCAAGATGATTTGGTATTTTTTATCCTTATCCTTATGAGATATTGGTTGCTCTTTAGGAATGAGGCCACCTATATCAGGAGGGGGATCTAAGAAAGTCCTACCATCACTACGAAGCATTAGGTATTCTTGAGGAGCACTTATGTTAAGAGGGGGATCTTGATATCCTAACCCTTTGGATTCTTCAGTTGGTATTTTCTCTAGGATTTGATGAATTTTATGTTAACTTGTTGTATCACATCCTTGTTTGCATAAGATCATGAATCCTTTGTCATATGTATGTCTCTTCAAGGTTTCTTAATGTGTTGGTTACTTTTTTGACATAGAATGGTTGATTGTTTACTTGTTTAGAGGAATTAGGATCACCTATTGTAGGGAACTTAGTCTCAACTTGTGACTCAATTTTAGGGTGGAAAAGACCAAACATCTCAAGTTGTGTTGGTTTTTTCTTTGCAGGATAAAAGGATGCATTGGACTCAAGGTTGTTAAGGAAATCATTTATGAATTCATTAATGTTGGTATCATCTTCTCCAATGCTATCAACATCATGAGGAGGAAATTCATTAGGAGTTGTGTGAGCATGAGTAAGTTCGATTTCATTAAGATCATTTCAAAAAACACAATTTGAAACATCAACCAAAGAGAACAAGGACGTCCACACATTGCCTAAGTAGTTCTCCATTTTTAGAATTTTAGACCTAAACATGGTAATTTACTCATTATGCAATGCAATAAGCTGAAAATGGAATGTTTTGATGCAATTTATAACTTTTAACAACACACTAAAATGAAGCAATTTAAGCTAAATGAAATGAAATTGATGAAACAACAAATTAGGAAACTAAAACTGAAAGGTAACCGCACCAAACAGAAGCTAAAAATTGAGATTTTAATGTCCTGAAAATGTAGAGCAGTAGCTAATAGGGACTCATTTTCTAGTAAGGGAAAATGGGTCTTGGTTGGATATTTCCGAGATGTTTCTATGAATTTCAGGTTGAATTTTGATTATTTTTTCAGTTTCCAAAAGGTTAAGATTAGACCTAATTAGGGACTCATTCGCTAGTAAAGGTGAATGGGTCCTGGTTAGGTATTTTTAAACTATTTTTTAATGATTTGCAAGTTCTCAGTTATATCTTTCAGCTCCAAGTTTGATACAGTGAGCTTCAATTTCATACTTTCCAGAAATTTAATGTAAAAATGCAATGAAAAGATGAAATGCAAGGCCTAATTTGAAATGCAATTTTATTTTTATTTTCAAATGCAATTGTATGAGATCTAAATGAGATGCAAAAGGATTGATTTATTTTTATAATTTTTAAGATTTAGAGAGATGCATTAACAATGCAAATCTAAATTGTATATGATATTCAAGATTTTAATGCAAAACAAGTAACCCTAAACAAGACCTTAATTCAAAAAATTCAAATCTACATGAAAATGAATGCAAGATATAACTTAAGATGCAATGAGAGACTCCAAAAATCATAAAATTTCAATGTTCAATATGTTAGTTTCACCAAAAAAAATTAATAGAAAATGTAGGGTTTACCACTATGAATGAACAAGATGATAAACCACTAATTTCTTTTTCTTATTAAAACACTCAATTGTGAGGGGAAAAAGATGAAAATAACAATCATAAATGCTACCTAACTATTATAGTAACTATGGAGGAAGTTTTTAGAACATAAAAAGCTATGTACCTAGTCAAAAAGTTAATTTAAGCTATAGAGGACTCATTCTCCTTCAGTGGTGAATGGGTCCCTATTACAATTTATGAAACTGAGATCAAGTTCTTGTTCCTTGATGTTTGCACTCTCAAATTCACTACTATCAACTTTTGAAAGTATCTAGGTAATTCTATAGCTTTGATTCCTTGATTTTTCACTTTGAATGACAACTTTTGCAACTTGACAATCTTGCTCTGAAATTGCTCCACATGATCTTCAACCTATAAATCTACAATCACACACTCAAGGGAATAAAAAATTGTTGTTTGGTAGAGAATAGGTGTTTTCCTTAGTCAAACCCCTTATAGGTACCAGCATATCTTCTACAAGTGCATTTTGGAATCTTACCTTCCATGTAATGCAAAATATTCTCATCAATATTAATCAAAAACTTTGGCTTTCTACGCAAAATTCTAGGTGATGTTCTCTTAGGTACATACATCTCAACATTAGCAATTTCATCAATATTGAATTGAGGTGGGCTAGATTGCATGCCTTCGATCGAGGGTGGAATATAAGACATACCTTGAGGTTCACATGGGGATGATGGCATACCTTGTTCATCAACTTCAAGTGATGATGTACTCTCAACTTCAGATGTGGTGGATGGTGTCCAACCATACTCACTTGTCGTAGATGGTGTCCCTCCATATTCGCTTGTGCTTTTAATGGTGTCCCTTCGTATTCACTTGCGGTAGAGGGTGTGTCTCCAACTATGGTATCTACATCTCCCCTAGCACAACTCTTTCGCATTCGTGCCCTTTGTGCTGCCAATTTATTTTCTCTCTTTGATGGTTGAGGTTCCTCTACAACTATATTGTTTTCATCAATCGTTCCCAATTTCTGCTTTTCACGATATTCTCTCATCCATTTTTCTCTTTATCTCTCAAGGCTTGGAGCTAATCATATGATAGTTTTTTCCTTTTAACAGTTCATTTCTTCGGCATGACGAATAATTTTACCTGTGCAAAAAGTGCTAAGTTGTCAAATTAACTAATTGAAATCTTTGGAAGCATAACTCAATGAAAGCTTTGGAAGCATACACAAAGAAATTCCATTGACAACGTAAGGTTGTAACATGACAAAATGGTGCAGGAGCACCTAGTTCATGATGAGTGAAGGTCATGAAATGATGAATTTCAATGTATTTGCACCATGCAATAGGTCACTAGGTGATATTATTGAAAAGTTTCTTTTTATAACAAAAGTTATCAATTATTGTAAAAATGTAAAATTGCACAAAAGCAGGAAGGTGAAGAGTCTTTTTTGTGGAAGGGAAAGGATGGGTTGATGAAGATGAAGAGGCAGTTATTTCAACTGATTTAGACACCTTTAAAAATCATTGTAAGCTCGAGAAAGGCAGATCTTGTATCCCAAAAATCCATAAAAATCAATAAAAAAACATTTGCTCAGTTATTTTGGAAAGATTTTCTATTCTTGTTTTCAGGTTGCATAGTGATTAAAGCATTCTAAGATTTGATTCTTGTCAGGGAAAGAGACTTCTTTCATTCTTGAAAGTTGTAGGAATTATAATTCAAATAATCAAGAATTTGAACTTAGTTTCCTAAGTCTCAATCTACGGTTTCCTTAGAATTGTTTTGAGAGTCTAAAAAGTGATTCTTAGCCATTCCACCGATGTAGGGCTAGTAGGTCGGTGGAATGGATCATATTTAGTGTCTTTTCAATGTGAAGATGTGTGTGGCAGGGGTAAATAGAAATAAGAAGTCAGGATACTATTGCATGAACAAAATTTTGAATTTTCTCATTCAAAAAAATGGTGTTTTCAAGTAGGGTTTGAGGAAACAACATGTAGAGGAGCTTAGAAATGATTTCAAAATAATTTGTAGACCTAATGAAGCATGTTTCAATTGTTGGGCGGAGAAGTAGAGGTTTTGCAAATGTTTCATTAAAGAAACCCTCATGGTTGGTGTGTTTTCACCCTATAATCAAGTGTTTACTGCTTTTGTGTATTGATGGGTGTTTCCCATCTTGAAAATTGTTTATTTGTGAATTTCTACACATGGCCTAAGACTATTTACAGGTTTGGTGGACTAGTGAGTATTTCTATGATGACTTGCTTTGATAAATTGACCTATTTAAGGGCTTTTACCAGTAGACAGCATTCTGGTTCTACTCTGTTTTGTGAAATAAGTGTATAAAATTTTATAGTATGTTGAAAAGGATCAAAATAGGCTTGAGAATCTATTTTAGGATTGTGTAAATTCTTTATGATAGAAAAGGAATTGCCTTATTAGATGGAATGTTGGCAAACTGGAGATATTTGGCATTGTATGCTAAAAACAGAGAATATGTAGAAATGGCGAAAGGAATGTTGTTTTAAGTGCTTGGGAGAAATCTCATTTGTGATGCCACAGTTATGTCTATGCTTGGTAATGTTTTGAAGGTAGATTGTGAAAGATTTGATGATTTGGACATATGTTTCCAATATATGGCAATGGTGTCTTGAATGCAAAGTAGTGAGAGTGTGTCTATACTGATATATTGGAATATTACAATCAAAACATGATGAAATTGGTATCTTACAGGTCCGGTGACAGTGTTAAACTAATGTTGCTTGTTGTTGTTACAAATGGTGTTTAAGTGAAGATTGGATGATGGATGTGTTCATTTGAGAAAATATATCTTAAATGGTTGGGATGATGTTTGATTGTAGGTCTAAGGAATAGAAGTGTTTGATTGTTTTTTCCTTGAAGGGGTAAGTTGAGTTGATGAGTGATTGTTGTATTCTTTATGACAAGAACAAAGTTGAAAGTTGATTCTGAGAATGGTTTGCTATATGGAGATGGTGAATTGGATACTGATAGCCTTATAACTTGAAATGAAATAAATGGATTTTGGTTGAATGAAAAGTAGTTTTGGATGAATTTGACAAAGTTTTTATAAATTGATCTTCTCCTGATTTGATTTGGGAAGGAAATTCCCTAAAGAAATGATGTTGTTGAGTGGCTTGGCAATCTGATATTGCATCACAAACAAACAATTTGATCAACATGGAATAAGAAAAACAACAAAAATGAAAGCAAGCCATAATAGAATGAAAGAAAATGTACAAAGATTTCACATACCTAAAAAAGAAAAGTTTCAAATGGAGGATTTCTACCCAATTATGCAGCCTTTGCTTCTTCCTTCCTCAAACTCCTCAAAAATTTGACTTCTTCAAAAATTTGTTCCCCTCCAAATTTCAATTGTATATCAATTATCATTGTAATTCAAACTTGAATTTATATTATATGCCTCTCAATGTGAAAACTCTGCTATTTCATGCAAAGGTGATGGAAAGAACATTCAAAAGGTGGTGGAATCTCAAAATCATGCATGCACACTTCACTGAATCACCAAAAATCCACTTTCTATCGAAGTATGTGCAAAACCAGGAGAATATGCAGAATGTGGGCCGACATCACGAGTATATTGTGATTTTTTACTATTTTTAGTGCAATAAAAAATGTGCTCGCATTATTTAATCCTAAACCATGGCAAGTATATCCTTCAATTGCAAGTATATCACTGAAACTCTCATCGATGAAAACCATCGCTATGACTTATGGAGTCAACTGGATGTCCCACAGCTCACTTCATGTCTTACTGAAACATCTCCTTAAGTTCACTTTTTGATCACCATGACAGCAATTTTCCTACCGATGAACCTTCATTCGGTATGATTCACATAGCTCTCACCGAAGAAGCCAGTCTCACCTAACGTATCTCCAAGTTTGAATCTTGTCACTGTGACATAGGAGTCGGTAAGACTTCATGACTTCATTCTGATGGCAATGACGGGACCCACCTCAACAGTATCGGCGAGACCTGTTAATGTTATAACAGCGTCGGTTGATCCTTCTAGCTCACTTTCTTTGAGAAAGTCTTAAATTGAATATAGCAGATGGCTATTCAATTTACCTTTTATTATTTTGTGTCTTATGCTTTGGCCGACATGTATAATTCAAAAATCATAAAAGTTATTTACTATGCTAGGCCGACTTCATTAAAAGGATATGAGATCTTGAAAGAGGCCGACATAAAAGCATTTGATGCTTATCTTATTAGAAGAGATGTAATTGAGGCCGACCTTTGTAAAAGGATATTCAAACTATATTGAGGCTGACTTCAAGGGTCTTAAAGCATGTGTATTTATATTCATTTGTTCATCCATCATTGTATTCCAAGCAGATCCACTACAGTTCAATACATACAAAAGTTCGATACTTATTCATGATTAAAAGGGTGTGAACTCAGCTGATGAACATATGCGAACCTGTCTATAATTCAAGTGCGAACACAATAAAGAAGCTTGACTTCATTTCTATCAAGGGCAAACAGGTTCTAGATGTATACAAGAGACTATATACCATCTCCATCAATTGAACTCGTGTCAAGGTTCAGAACTATGCAAAAGATTAGTGCGAATGTACCTGAAATCTGAGTGCGCATTCTCTGGGTCAGCGATCTCATACAAGTGCGAACAGGTTTCAGATTTAACTGAGAATTTACTAGTTTAGATCTGTAAAGTGTTGTCAAAGTCTGAGAGTAGAAGACCACAGTGCTAAGCAAACATCATTAGATCTGCATTCTATTTTATCAGGTGTGATCTAGAGCTTGATATCTGTTACTGGTCTTGTGTTAGACCTTATTGTATGTTGTAAATCTACCACTGTTGCATCAAATATAAGAGAGATCTTTGTTGCTGGGTTTTTCTCCCTCAAGAGGAGGGTTTTCCCAGGGTATATGCTATGTTATTTTGTCTGATTTTGAATTAATATTTTGTGCATTTACATCTAATCATAAATTCAACATGGTATCAGAGCGGGTCTATGGAAAGATCTTATCAGATCTTGAAATATAATTCGAAGTCAGATCTAACATCTTCTACTTGAGCAAGTAGAGTACTTCTGTGCGGGATGCATTTTTTGGTCATCTACAAAAATTTTGAAAGGAGTGCATCATCTTGGCTCTCTTCATGAGTTTACTTGAGTCATATTGTTAGCAATCTGAGGTCAGAGAGTTATATGCAGTGATCTCACCTTCCAGGATCTATTATCTAAAAGCACATGATTATGGAAGTCAAGAGCTCAACTATGTCAGATTGTGCTACCAAGGGTTGAAATCAAAAGGCTGCAATCAAATAGAGATAATATTTGGTTCCTTTCTTTGTTTATATTCCTTTATGTGAATCTCAATTGTGCAGATCTGATAAAGTATTTCGAGTGATGATCCTATCTATCTCTAACAATTTGGGTATTGCTAGTAAGCATGTTGCATAACCTAGTGGATTGCAGTTGGAAACGGAGTGCATTGTAAATTTGAGCAGTCATGGGCCTTGTTCAAATTTAACCTTGTCATGAGTTTGTGCTCGAGTCATGAAGGCTGTGGATAGATCTGAGTATAAGAACAACATACCGTGTTCAATAATTGCATTCATCATAATATCAAGGAAGATAAGTATTATGTGTTTTGTTGAAATCACCTTTCTAGTTTGAATTACAGTTACTTCAGTTAGTTGGATCTTAGGAAGAGAGTTAGTGATTTCTCTTGAGTTGTGATCCTTTGAAGATTTCAAATTATCTATTGTGAATTGGTTCATGCTAATCATGTAGATCTCTGAGTGTGACTTTGAGATGAAAAAGAGAATTGCATTTTCGATTGTGATAGGTTGATCACAATGATGTCATTGTCTAATGCATGAACTGTGTTAGAGCCTTGAACTCTTGAAGAGAGTTGGTTCTACATGCTAACCGCTTAATGCATTCAAGAAATCTGTAGTTGTGCAGATTATTCCCTTGTTGTGCTGAGTTTGGCACTCTCAAGAGGAGTAAAATATGAACGAAAGAGTTATATCAAAAATTGTATAAAGATAAGTTTCTTGATCTTTTGATATATTTCTCTTTCAGGTTGATTTATTTATTCATGTTCTAACATTGTGCATAAAATCTTATGTGTTCATGTTATAACCTATGATTGTAAACTTTGTATGATTCCAGTCTTGTTATTTCTTTGGGTAATTACAAACTGTTAAGTAATCTCTCTCTAAAATGCGTGCAGAAGCAAGAAGGTGATGAGAAATTGCTTAATGATGAAAAGCATGAGGCATCTTGTGAGGAAGTCATGCCGACCAAAGAAATAATCAAGCAGCCTTGGGACTGAGCTGGTGGCCAGAGGGAGCTCACTTCCAGAAGTCTTCCTTGCAATCTTTGAAGCAAGGATCAAGAGGGAGTCTTGTAACTCACCGAGAAGAAGTGAAGATTGTTGTATTGAAAGGCCAGGTGCTAAACCCTTAGAGGATCCCTTCAGTTGCTGAGATTAGATTTGCTCAAGATTGCCTTCTGGATTTGCCATTGGTAGCTCCGCAAACCTATTCAGAATAGTGAGATCTGAGATGAGGTCGATGAGGACTATTCTGAACTCTCTTCAGTACCAAGGTGTGCACTGGAAAACATTTATCTAAGTCAAAGTGTTGCAGTCAATCTTGGACGAAGAGGTTAGAAGGTTGATGCAAGTGCCTGAAGATTTAGAGGGAGCCTGCTAAGCCTGAAGAAGATGGTAATCTTGCTGCAACTAGTTCAGATTTGGTGGATCCTACGTTGTACAGATAGCTAATTGGATCCTTGATGTATCTAGTTAACACTAGACCTGATATTTGCTATGCAGTGAGTGCACTTAGCCAGTTTATGTGTGATTCGAGATAGATACATCTTGTTGCAGCTAAACATATCCTAAGATACTTGCGTGGCACAGTTAGATATGGGTTGAAGTACACTTCAGACGCAGACTTGGAGTTACTTGGTTTTACTAATTCAGATCAGGCAGGTTGTGTCACAGATTAGAAGAGCATCTCTGGCTATTGCTTCAGTTTGGGTTCGGCTATGATTTCCTGGTGCAACAGGAAGCAATCTTCTGTAGCATTGAGTACAACAGAGGCTGAGTACATTGCAGCTTGCATGGCAACTCGGGAAGCAGTGTGGCTTCGTAAGCTCCTTGCAGGATTGTTTGGACAATCAAAGGAGCCTACTATTATTCATTGTAATAATCAGAGTTGTGTGAAGCCTTCTGTCAATCCTGACAGATCCAAGCATGTTGAGATCAAGTACCACTATATTAGAGATATGGTACTGCGAAAGGCTGTACAGTTGAGGTACATTAGCACTGATGAATAGACGGCAGATATTCTCACCAAGCCTCTAGCCAGGGTAAAGTTCGTGTACTTTCAAGACAAGCTTGGTATGGTGGAGAATCCAGCCTTGACTGAGTATGAGTCTCAGTATCAGTGAGCCTTGCTTAATGAGTTCTTCTCCGTGAGAGAAGTTCAAGGTGAAATCCCTTGTTAATGCACTTTCTTCTGTGACGGAAGAATTTGAGGTGAAATCCCTTGTTTCCACCCTCTAAGAGAGTCATGGTGGATGTCATGTGTGCGACTCCATGACATATGTTGTACTTGTGTTTCACCCTCTGGGAGAGCCATGGTGAAAGTCACATTGAGGTGACAACATCACACAAGTGATGAACACTTGTACTTACTATTGCACATTCTTTTGTGACGGAAGAATTTGAGGTGAAAGCCCTCGTTTCCACCCTCTGAGCTGAGTCATGGTGGATGTCATGTGTGAGACTCCATGACAACATCACGTGAGAGAGTCCGTGATGATCCTTCTGTACTCGTGTTTCACCCTCTGGGAGAGCCATGGTGAAAGTCACATTGAGGTGACACCATCACGCAAGTGATGAACACCAGTACTTAACCATGTGATGGTTAATATCACATTGAGGTGATATATATCTCCTTTTACATTTGATTGCAGGCAATGGTGGCAGATGTTTTGTCTTCAGCTGGAAGATCTCTCCCTAGCTGAGAGGGAGTGTTAATGTTATAACAACGTCGGTTGATCCTTCCAGCTCACTTTCTTTGAGAAAGTCTTAAATTGAATATAGCCGATGGCTATTCAATTTACCTTTTATTATTTTGTGTCTTATGCTTTGGCCGACATGTATAATTCAAAAATCATAAAAGTTATTTACTATGCTAGGCCGACTTCATTAAAATGATATGAGATCTTGAAAGAGGCCGACATAAAAGCATTTGATGCTTATCTTATTAGAAGAGATGTAATTGAGGCCGACCTTTGTAAAAGGATATTCAAACTATATTGAGGTCAACTTCAAGGGTCTTAAAGCATGTGTATTTATATTCATTTGTTCATCCATCATTGTATTCCAAGCAAATCCACTACAGTTCAATCAATACAAAAGTCCGATACTTATTCATGATTAAAAGGGTGCAAACTCAGTTGATGAACATATGCGAACCTATCTATAATTCAAGTGCGAACACAATAAAGAAGCTCGACTTCATTTCTATCAAGGGCGAACAGGTTCTAGATGTATACAAGATACTATATACCATCTCCATCAATTGAACTCGTGTCAAGGTTCAGAACTATGCAAAAGATCAGTGCGAATGTACCTAAAATCTGAGTGTGCATTCTTTGGGTCAGCGATCTCATACAAGTGCGAACAGGTTTCAGATTTAATTGAGAATTTACCAGTTCGGATCTGTAAAGCGTTGTCAAATTCTGAGAGTAGAAGACCACAGTGCTAAGCAAACATCATTAGATCTGCATTCTATTTTATCAGGTGTGATCTAGAGCTTGATATCTGTTACTGGTCTTGTGTTAGACCTTATTGTATGTTGTAAATCTACCACTGTTGCATCAAATATAAGAGAGTTCTTTGTTGCTGGGTTTTTCTCCCTCAAGAGGAGGGTTTTCCCAGGGTATATGCTGTGTTATTTTGTCTGATTTTGAATTAATCTTCTGTGCATTTACATCTGATCATAAATTCAACAAGACCAAACAGATGCTACATGATATTTCACCGACGGCTTAAGTCTGCTCGATGTAAGCCTTTGTATCCCGATCGATAAGACTCTTATGTGTTCAATATGACTCTCCTCGATAATTATTGTCTCAACAATAAGTTCACTTTTCTTTTCGATCAGTATGACCTACAATGACTCGCTATGACATATAGCAATAACCATTGTCTTGCCGATAGATATCCCTTTATCTTATGTTTTGCTATGACTTTTGGAGTAGGGGAGAGATTTCATAGAATACTTTATGTCTTACCAAAATACACCTCATGGTATGTTTTCGAGTCGATGAAACATATTTACTCTCTCGCCAATGAAACACTTTGGTGAGACATATTTGTTGGCAAGACTACATAACCTCATCCCGAGAGTCATTTGATATAATCCCCTTAAGCTTTGTCGGCGAGACCGGGTGTATTCGCTGAGACTTTATTCCGATAACCTTTAGTCTGGCCGATACGTCATTCTGTGAGCTAGTCGGTGAGACATAATACATTCGGAAAGACTACATAACCTCATCCTGAGAGTCATTTGATATAATCCCTTTATGCTTTTTCGGCAAGACCGGGTGCATTCGCTAAGAATTTATTTTGATAACCTTTAGTCTAGCTGATACGTCATTTTGTGAGCTAGTCAGTGAGACATAATACATTTGGCAAGACCTCACTCTGAAGACTTTTGGTTTGGCCGAGACGTTTGCTCGGGCACTGGTCGCTAACACAATATGATTTCTCTATGACTCATCCGGATGAAAGATTTCTCACTAATATGTCATTTTGTTGCCGAAACAATGAATTGTGTCTTGCCGATGGGTGTTTGCATATGAATTCTGATCAGTGTGACATCTCTGAAGTCTTGTCAATAGACCTACAACAGATGTATATTAGCAAAAAAAACATTATGGATCGGGGAGACCCTCACCATCTCTTGCCGATATGGATTATATAGTGAAATATTCATGACTCGATGGATTCTACGAGACCACATGGAAAAATATGGGAAAAATGTTATGAAGAGAGGATTTTTGTGTCTATGGTAAGGACTCATTCAGAAACTCATGGGTATGAACAACTTGTAAAATTCTCAAAATTTTACAGTTCCAACACTCCCACCCTCTCTCCCACCTTCTACCATCTCCCACTCTCTCCCACCTTCTCCCACCCTCTCCAACATTCTCCCACTCTCT